>CM069137.1:90725093-91325093 GCA_035221665.1 Okamejei kenojei
AATTATTTAAATGATAATTGTTCAACAAAATCATGGAACTTACTGTATTTGATATATGGCCATGCCTAGGTGATGATTCATTTTTACTGGCGTGGCAGGGATTTAAACCTTCTCCACACATACTTTACATCTTATGTTCCTCGCGCAACAAAATGATAATTGCCATTGGTTCTTGGGTTACAACTTATTTAAGTATCTGAAGAGAAAATTATGGCTCACTGGATTTGTGCTAAAATAGAATAAATATAAAAAAGTAAACCATTCCTCCTGGGCTGTAACATGGATGCTAACATAACTGAAAAATGGAGTCAATTAAACTCACCTAGCTTCAGATATGATTAGATGATCTGTTTTGTTTCGTGCGATGAAATTATTTATGATTTATTGTTCTAGCAGTTTTATTCAATTCTGTACTTATTGAACTCATTGTATCACATGCTGTGCACAATACAGCATGTATAATCTTGATAAGAGTAAATATATTAAAAATGTTCATAAAGAAAAACAACAATACTGCCAATTCAAATCTTGTGTATTTAATCGCGCATCTTAGCGGACTCTTAAAAATGAGTCCTTTTTAATTGAACACAAAATGCAAATTAAAACAAGTAAGTGTAAATAGTGGTCGTAGGTATAGTGGTCCGGTCTATTTAATAGGTTACCATTTTTGCCAACATAAACGTTATTTATGGGGTTCAGAGGTTTCTGTGGACTTTTATGTATCCCGACTTAGATACACAATCCCATCCATATCACTGCTTGGTCAGCTTCAACCCATCGTATGAACATTGACAGTGTCTAACTCCAGAAACCCTTGCATCCCCTCTGTCACCATCCCTCCCCACCCCAAGTCGTATACCACTTCAAAGTCGCTTGCTATGTGAGTCTCATGCATGTACCATTGTTCCACCTAGCCCAACAGCTGACAATGTCCTGTTTCCCTTCATTATCGTTACTTTCTGCAAAGTTTCACTCATTTGTTCTCTCTCTCTCTCTCTCTCTCTACATCCACCGTCTATATCCTCTCGGGTTCCCTTTCCCCTGACATCTCAGTCTGGAAGAATGGTCTCGACCCGAAACGTCACCGATCCTTTCTCCAGGATGCAGTCTTACGCCGATGAGTCCTTCCAGCCTTTTGTACACACATCTTCCAGTTAAAACCACATTTCTGCAGTTCCTTCCTATACATGTGTTTTTGGGATTCTGTAATTGTTGCTGAAGTGAAGGCACCTGGGAATAAAAAGTTTTGTCGTGCCTACTGGAGCATTGCTTCCTCACAGGCTTATGAAGAGGCAGGGGGCTGAAAAGCACAGATTCATTTGTCACAGAAGACATAAACGTCGATTGAAACAATACCTAATTTTCCAAGTTTGGATACTGCTCTGTGAAAGCTGCAAAAACAGAACAAACATTTATAAAAAACAAGATGCAATAGAGAAGCTGCGTCTAGTACATTCCATGCATACATCAAACTGCAACTTTATGTTCTTACTGAGCACATTGTAGAGAGCAAAGGACTTGCATTGCAGTAGAGGAGGATGCTATCAAGTCCGACTGGTGTAAGAGTATGGCTTCGGAACATTGGAGAAGAAAACATATTTTTTGTATGTAATAATAAGAAAAGTGATTCCATTTAATTATAGCCTCCACTGCAGTCATTTACTGCGTAATTGACGTTCTCAATCGGTGAACAGTTTGGAAATGGCTGCTTTTCAACCAGACAATGGCAAATTGCACTGAACGATTATATGTAAATAAATAGCAATGGAAATCATTAAGATTCCTTAAATGATTGCTGGAATACAATAAAGGTCTTGCAAAGAAAGTGTCAGTATAAATAAACTTAATTGAGTCCTGGTACTCTGTAACTTTTAACTCCTTCAACTGTCATGAAAATATTCAATATACTGCAATAAAATGCACACAAGGAGGTAAAATAACACGTTGATTTGTGATTAAAACCTGCATTATATTCGCAATGAAATAATTTAAAACTGTTATTTTCTCCTTTCCCCACTTTTTTTTCAGGACATAAGAAATAGAGGCAGAGGAACCAAAACTGGCCTCTTATGCCTGTTCTGTCCCTCAGTCATACCATGGTGATCATTACCTCTGCAAACACTTTCCTGCATTCACACCAATTCCCTGAGTCTTTACTATCTAAAAATCAGGCACACCGGAATAGCAAAACACACGGTGCGAAGATTCAACAAAATTTATTATTTATTTCAATCCTGAATGACTACCCCTCACTCTCAACTGACCATCTGGTGAAGACGGGTCTCATCCTCAAACCGAAAACGTCACCTATTTCCTTCCGTTCCAGAGATCTGCCTACCCGATAAGTTTTCCCAGCATTTTTGTCTGCCTCTGGTTTTAGGCGGCCCAGTCAGGAGATGCAGACCCTGCACGGACAAATTCAAGGTCTGTCTGTCCTTCTGTCTGTCGTCTGTCGTCTGTCCTGTCCGCTTCTGTCTGTCTGTCCTGTCTCTGTCTGCCTGTCTGTCTCTGCTGTCTGTCTGCTGTCTGTCTGTCTGACTGTCCTGTCTGTCTGTCCTGTCTGTCTGTCCATAAAGCGCAAGGAGGTTCAGAATAATCAGTATTTTACGGTAAATTGTTACTGATGGTGTTTTATTCCAGAATCCTATTGATCTGAATTCAAATCATAACGATGGGCACAAAATGCTGGAGTAGCTCACGGGACAGGCAGCATCTCTGGATATAAGAATGGGTACGTTTGGGTCGAGACTGCGGCCCTTCCAAGAGGGTTTAAACAGTCGCCCAGGTCCTAAGTAGATAGTTAATTTCAAAGGCACGTGAGTGACTACGTGATAAGAAGTATTTCCCGCCAGCCAGCATGCGCGTCAATACTCTAACGCATGGCGCACGACTGGCTGGGGAGGAGGTCGCTCCTCCAGCGGTAAGTTTAAAAACCTCAGGTAAAGGTGGTATTGTTTTGGTATTTTCTATTTTACAGTTGTCTCCAGCGAATGATGGATAAATCCAAGACCAACAAATCCAGGCGGGACGCGGGGAAAACCCGGCTACGGAGGACCTGGGAGAGCGGGTAGCCGGCGGCCTCTTGTTTCACCTTCAAGTCGCTGACAGTGCGGTCAGCGACTTCACTTGGTGCCTGCACAGAGCACTTTGGCAAACCCCTAACAGGGGGTAAAGTCCAAATGGAAGTCTGAACAGCCTGTATACACGGATGAGTCAGGCAGGGGATTTCCCTCCCCACACCAATGGTAATCGTTATCCATCGGGGCGTTTTATCCAATATGGGCCACCTCATGGAGAGGATTGCTCACTCACAATATGCTCCGTGATACGGAGGCATATCAACGCAGGGTGGTCCACCCTTCATGCCTGCGGCAGTGCCTGGTCCAGGGCTGCTTAGTGCCCTCCCCCATCTGATGAGGGGAGTGTCGGAGGTCAGTACATGACTGATCTCCGAATACGGATGTGTGTCAGAAGGACCATATACTGGTAAGCATGACATGCGCGAGCCTCATACACAAGAGTTGCCTGGTCTTGCATCCAGATTTGCGATAACCTTCGCAAACAGTGAGCCACCTCAGGAAAACTGGGCCTCAAGCATCAATAATCTTACTTTGCACCAATTATAAGAACTAAACCCATATTGAAACTGCTGCGAAGTACCACACTCCAGCGAATTGTGCATTCTAAAAGTGCCCGTGGTCAACAATTCCATTTGGGGTTACATTGGAGGTGCCATCAAGGCCCAAGAGATGAGCTCTCCAGCGATTCTAAAATTAATATCTTCAGGCGTCATGGCTTTTGCCAGATCGGTAGATGGCGGGCCACTATCGGATATCCAGCAAGATGCCTTGGCATTAATGTGCAACGCACATTTCGAGATGAACTGTTTTCTGTAAGAGCGCCATCAGGCCTGCATTGAACCCAAAGTTGCGGGTCTGTGTAGGGACCAGTAACGTCCAGCCACCTAATCTCCTGTTCGGGGATGACCACTATACAAACAGGTGAAAGACTTACATGATGAAGCCAAAGCTGTAATGAGTAATTAAAGCATCCAATTATGGGCAAGTTTTCACTCTATTCGGCGTCGGCACCCTTACGCCTCCACTAGCAATAAGCGGTTTGCTGAAGCTAGTAGCAGATCTAAAGTTGATCTTCCCAGGCATTGGTCTTTTTTTAGGCCTAGGCCCATCCCTCCCGGACCATGATGGAAAATGTGCAATCCTCGCATTAACAGCTGCTCAAGTCCCCAAAGAAGGGGACTGAAACAGAACTAGTATTAGGGCCCGTTGGCTTGCTATCAGACCACCTGTAACCATGGAGGTAGGTGGGTCTAGTTCTTTCCCGGAACGTGGGTGTGTGGAAACAGTTACATGAAGTTGGATACAGAGGTGTCGCAACAACATATTGCCCCGCAGTAAAACCCAAACTTATTTTGCAGCGAATCGCGCGCAGCGAAGATGTAAGGACCACTCTAACAAACTACGAACCACCCCAGATCCGTCCAAAACTTATACTTCCAACCAACAGTATAAAGGGGTCGCCCTCTTATAAAATTGAATATTTACCGAAAAGCCTCTTCTCATTCCAACACACACAAACATCTTCTGCCATGGTTCAAGTCATATTAATTAGAGTAAAGCAGCTCCTCAACAATATTCGATCTACAGGTCAATCCATTGTACTCATCTTTCCAATCTCATTCCAAAGTATATTTATTATAAATAAATAATATTAAAAAACAAGCCAAATTTCATAACAGTACACGAAAAAAAGGTGTCATACTTGAGTTATGCTGAACACACAAATATATTGAAAAAAGTCATACCACGAATTTCTAAAAATATCCATCCCAAAGCGACTACTTATAAGACAATCACCACAGAACATCTTTTCAACGAATCCTCAATGGGATTTAGGAAAAATCAAAAGAAAAATGAAGGGGTTATATGTCGGAATCATCCTTGATTAAAAAATTAAAGAGAAACAAAACAATCGCTCTAAATTAACAGTAACATTTTGATTTTTTGTGCAGTTTAAATACGTTTTGATTATTTTAAAATGGAGTATTATTAACTTCAGGATTTTTACTGCTAAAACAACTAATCGGAGGTCTAAGGATGAAAAATACTAATTATATTTATCTGGCTATCCATCGATAATTAAAGGGCGAGATAGCATATCACAAGCGAAACATATCTCTTTTCCTCGTTCAGTTCCAATTCACAAGGAGTCACCGGAGATATTTGAAATTTTAAGCTGGATGGGCAGCTATGAGTTTAAAGCATTGCCTAATGGATTAACCTCAGCTCCTAGTTATTTACCAAATTGCTGAAGCCTGTGCTCGTACCTGCTCAGAGCTCAAGAGAGCATATTGTTATGGCCTATTTGGATGATATTCTTATCATAGGAAAAACACTACATTTGGCTAATCTAGCTGTTTCAGTCACAAAACTCATATTGAGAAATTGGGGGTTTCTCATCCATCCAGTTAAATCCAGGTTGATACCAACAAGGGCTATTGACTATTTATGGTTTACCATTAACTCTATAGAAAAGTCTGTGACTCTGCCCTGGGGTAAGAGATTAGAATGTAAGAAGCCTGTAATAACCTTCTTCTTTATGGAGCAGCCATCTATTCGCCAGGTGGCTAGTGAAATAGGCAAAAATAGTGGCTGCTTTTCCAGCTTGGCCCTTTAGGGCCTCCTGCATCATCAAAATTTGCAAACGTGCAAAGGAGCAAGCACTTAAGTCCCATTAGGTCATTTTAACTGATCTATGCAATTGTCGACAGAAGCTCTATCAGAGCTACAATGATGGACAAATATTCAGACACACTTGCTCTGGCGCCATTTTGATCAGTCAAACCTTTAATTGTACTACAAACTGATGCAAAAAGTGCACATGGATGGGGAGTATTAATACCACTCTCTAGCTGCGGCGGCAGATGCATATGCACAAGTTACCATTTATCCATCTATATGGTATCAGGAAAATTACCTGGAAATGCTGGGGGTGTTCTATGGTTTTAAAGGCTTACTACTGTGGGAATATGCACGATCTGCATGTTCGACTGCAAGTTAATAACACTACAGCGGTGGCATATATTAATCACATTGGGTGGAATCAAATCAGTATCCTGTGATAGTTTAGCTAATCTATTTGGAGCTGGTGTATTGAAAGTAGGATTTGGATCTCAGCTACCTACTTGCCAGGTAGGTTTACCAGGGTGGCAGACACTAGGTCAATGTAAATTTAATGATAACACAGAATAGATGTTAGATCACAAAGTGTTTAACGTCGTTATTGCTCCGATATGGAACGCCTGATATTGAATTTGTTTGCATCTAGGCTTAATCACCAGTTGCCAAAATATTTGCATGGGAGCCAGACCCTGGGGCAGTAGCGATAGATGCATTCTCGTTAAACTGGGGAGGAATGTTCTATCTATGCCTTTCCTCCATTTTTGCCTCATCAGCCGGTGCTTGCTAAAAAATCAAGCAAGACTTCCGCTTGAGGCATTTTAGTAGTTCCTGACTGACCTAGCCATGGTTCTCGTTGATGTTAGGAATGCTAACAGAAACCATATATGGTTATCAGTAAGCAAAAGACTTGCTTGTTCATGTCCCGTGACTCGGGAAATCTCACCCTCTGCATGATAAAATCAACTTATTGATTTGCAGAGTTTAAGAAGACCTTTTCTGGTGCTCAGATTATCCAACCGAACGGGGACGTGATCATCAGCAGCTTGGCGGGGACAGTACCAAGAAGCAGTACATTTCCTACATTAAGCTATGGGAAATATTTTGTGTGAATTCAAATTATAACTTATAGTATGGCAGATATAGCTTGTGTGGATGTTCTTAGAATTGCTTTTCGATGTTATTTTTTGATAGAAAATTAAGTTATAGTGCCATCAATACTGCTAAAAGTGCTTTATCATCATACTTGCTACTGGGATCGGACGCCACTCTGTCATGTCTCACCCTTTGATATCCCAAATTTATGAGGGTTTCACATAAACCCTCCCAGGCCCAGACACACGGATTAATAGGACATTAACTTAACTTTGTCCGGCACTCACCTAAAAGGTCTTAATGCTCATTGTGCTTGTTTCAGCACAACGTGTCCAGTCATTGCATAAATGAAGACTGGACAGACAGTTATGTCTAACAATAAGATAACGTTTTACATAAATGAGTTAATTAAGCAAAGTAGACCGGGTGTGTTAAGGTTTTAAGCTGGAGTTTTTAGCATATCCAACTGATTGTAGTTGATGTGTTGTCACGTATATTCAACAATATATAAAGGTTACAAAGGACCTTAGAGTCACTGAACTGGCTATGTTCATCAGTCACAAAAAAATACACAAAAGGGTATCGTGCAGACCATTTCTAGATGGTTGAGGATCATGTTAATAGCTTTCGCAGGAGTGGACACTGATGTTTTTACCACACAACTCTCACTCTACCCCCAGCCGGCCACACCACTGGATCATTACTAGGACCGCATCCTAGAGACAGCAGGATGGTCAATGATCGGACTGTTCAAGCTATTTACAATAAGCCTATTGCCAGGGCCTGGTTCGTTTGCTAATACAATTTTGAGTTTGGTTAAATGATAATTTATTATTTTCCCTGATGTAAGGGACCATTATTATTACTTTTCATTAAAAGCATCAGCATGTTTAAGTTCTATATCATGTTTGAATGCACTATGTTTTCAATCATATCTGGTCAACTGACGCAGTATGTTTGCATGGACGGGTTCATGGCATGAAATCACAGAGCTTTGAAATCTTCATGTAGTCACTCATGTGTGAATTTGAAATAAAATAGAAAGATGAAACGAGAACTTACGGTTCGAAGTTGATATTTATTTTATGAAGAGAAGTTGCGATGAGGGATTACGTGCCCTTGCACTCCACCCAATCCTATTCTCAAAAAGATCATTCGGTAGTTCTAGTTTCTTAAATCTTCCTATAATTAGGTCAGCGATTGTTCTGTGATTTTCGTACAGCTGCTTTAAAGGTTGACGTGCAAGTTCTCGTTTAATCTTTCTACTAAAGCTTGTGACATGTTGATCTCCTCTCTGGCTGTGAAGTGCCTACACTTTTCTATGAGAAAGCTGATCTATGAGTGTGACTCCCCTGTTAGACGGTTAAGGTGGAGAAGCTGCAAAGGAGAATTACAGATTTGCCTTTACTGTAGTTGTCCATCAGCCTTGCTCAATCCCTGCATAACTGAAAAAGACTGATTGTTCTGATAACCTGCTGACATAAAGTTGTTGTCCAGAGGCAAGTGAGTTCAGAAGATTATTATAAATTTGCCTCTTTTACAAAATGGATGTGTAAACAAGTGTACGGGCACTATATGGTGTTTAAGTCGCTTAATCATCAGTCTAATGGCACAGTACAATACATGTTAGTTTCACTCTACCACTAGTGCGCCTACTAAGTGAGTGTTAATATGAAGTGTTCTTTAGGGTGAGTTAGTGGTAACATTACTCTGTTGGTTCACATGCAATAACCAATCTACAGGATGTTCAAAAAACTTGTTCATAGTTTTCATATTTCCTAAGTTTTGTTCAATATTTCCTAAGCAGAAAAATTATTGACTCCACAAGTACCAAAAATTTATGAAAACAAAAATAAAACTTTGCTCAGAAAAGCGTAAAAAAAAAACCCCACTCAGAAAGTCAAGAAAGGTTTAAAAGTAGTGATGTAGGATGTTACAGCAATGGACGGGAAAGGAATTGTAAGTGTCTAAATTTACAGACAATTATCCTTGTCTGAAATTTAGATTAGGGAAAGGGCCTGTCTCATTTAGGCGGCTTTTTAGGCGAGTGCAGGAGACTCTGCGCTCGCTTCATGATCGCCACATAGTCGCCACATGATCACTGGTGGTCTCTGGTGAGTCTCCTTCATGGTCGCGAGGAGTTCCCGCATTCTGGGAACTAGTCGCGGCCTCAGTATGGCCCGCCGCAAAATTTTTCAACATGTTGAAATACATTTTCTGTGACCAAAAATTGGTCGCCATGGAGAAAATCGATAATCCTGTGGTCGCAGGTGCAGTTGTAGTGGGGTTGCCATGTAGTTATAGGTAGTCGAGGTAGTCATAGGTAGTTTTTAGTAAATCGTCTTTGCTGACCGGGCATTTTCATTGGCTCAATTGGGGGAAAAAAAGCGTAAGCACGTGTTTTCAACCAAGGATAACCGACCGGTAATGTTAAATGCCCGCTAAAATTTCACAGCTGTGTATCTCTGGCTTATTAAAAGTTGTCTGGCTTCTTAAAAGTGTCTCCCACTCCTTCTCCACCCCTTCTCCACCCCTTCTCCACCCCCCTTCTCCCCCCCTTTCTCCCCCCTTCTCCCCTCCCCCATCCTTTTAAAAGGACTTACTGTACACTGTGCTAACCGTCTTAACCTTCCTGTTCATCGCTGTGTGTGTCTGTATACCTTGGCTTTGCACCGAGTGAATTTCAGACAGTGCCTCCCCCGCTTTCCCTGTCCCCACACCTTTGCGGATGTGTTTGTGTGTGTGTGTTCCCGGTTTTTCTGGCGAGTGCGCAGCGAACTTGACAGTCGCTGGCAGTCCGCTGAAAAATCGCCCAAGTGGGACAGGCCATTAAGGCAGGTCTTGATATCTCCATGATTCACCTCTAATACTTGGAATTGTCCAAATATTCTTCAAAAATAACAAAAAAAGTAATGAAATATCTTGGCCTCTGGTTTTCCTGAGACTTCTATGCTGTGTTTCCACACAGTATTCTCACAGCAAAGCGGTGCCTCAAGATTGGCCCATCACGGGTGATGGCCACCTCACCATTGCAGGGATCAGCAGGAAAACACTGGCTCAGGAAGGCAGCAAATATCATAAAAAATAAGAAGGCAGCAAATAGGCAGCAAAATATCATCAAAAAGCCACACTACCCTGGCCATGCTCTCATCTCCAGAGCTACCATCAGGAGAAGGCTGGTACAAGAGTATGAGAACTGTTACTTCAGTACAAGAACATCTACTTTCCATCACCCTAACAGGCTCTTGAACTACTCTGCATAACCCCCAAAAAAAATTCCAGCTCTGCACTGAACGAGCTATACTATAAATCTTGCATGACGTACTTTTACTTGCACTATCATGGACTGCTTTACCTCACGTAACGGAAAAGGTTATTGTATGTTTTATTTGTTGTGGTTGTTGCATTTAATGCATGTGTAGAAGCTTCAGCAAGTAGGAACGTCTTTTGTTGTGCCCCTGCAGTTAAAATGACAATGAAAACACACTTGCCCCTTGACTTGACTCTCAAGCTCACTTTTATTCCAATGTTATTGGAAACACTTCCCAAATTTCTTCCTGTCCTCCACAGACTAGTGGATCGCTTCTTGTCTCTTCTGAAGGTGATACTTTTAGCTGGTGTAATTCCTTGGCTATAGTAGTTGTCTTTAGTCCCTCACTCAGAAAACCGGTCGGGACCAGCATGCAACACCATACCTTCAAGGCCGGCAGTGCAGCGGCAGGTTAAGGAGCAAGTGCGGGGATTGGGTGAAGAATCTAAATCAGTTAAATTGGTAAGTTAGCTAATTCGTTTAATTTATCAGCAAATTAAAGTAGGGCTTGCTCTTGGGGAGCGGCCTTGTTGAGGTGAAATGTGAGTCTTTGGCTCAAGAGTCTTCAGCAGGGAGACTGAGGAAAGAAGCTGGACCAGGGGGGGGGGGCGGGCAACACGATGCAAAAATTAGTGATTTTTTTGTCCACTGAAGAAATGGCAGGCAAGTTGGTACAATGTGTTTCCTGCAGGATGTGGGAAGTCAGGGACACCGCTGACAACTACACCTGCAGAAATTGTATCCAGGTGCAGCTCCTGAATGAACGTGTTGGGGAACTGGAGCAGCAGCTGGATGACCCCAGGACCATCCGGGAAAACGACTTTCCTGGACAGGACCGAAGGTGAGGTTGTCACACCAAGGATACAGGAAGAGCGAAGGTGGGTGACTGTGAGAAAGCGGAGTAAACGTGGAGTGCAGGAGATCCCGGTTGGCTGTACCTATTGAAAACAGGCACACCCTCTTGGGAGCAGATGACACGACAAGATTGAGTGGTAGTCAGGGCTGCGATTCCAACCCTGGTGCCGAGGCTCAACGGGGAAGAATGACGTCAAGCATAGGTACAAGCGACTGGGATGTTGTAGCCATGATTGAAACCTGGTTAAGGGACGGGACAGAACTCGGCAGCTCAATGTTCCAGGGTACAGGAGCTTCAGGAGAGACGGGGTGAGGGAAAAAAGAGGAGGGGGGTTGCATTGTTAAGGAGGATGTCACGGCTGTGTTCAGAGGTGACATTACGGACGGTTCGTCTAGTGAGGCTATATGGGTGGAGCTGAGGGACAAGAAAAGGATGATCACCTTGTTGGGGATGTACTACAGACCCTCAAATAGTCAACGGGAATTAGAAGAACAAATGTGACGGGAGATTGCAGACAGCTGCAGGTCAAATAAGGTTGTTGTAGTCGGGGATTTTACCTTTCCCAATATAGACTGGGAAAATCATAGCGTGAAGGGTTTAGATGGGGTGCAATTCCTCAAATGTATTCAAGAGAGTTTTTGTAAACAGTATGTAGAGGCCCCCATACGGGAGAGGGCAATGCTAGATCTAGTATTGGGAAATTGGGAAGTGTGTGTGGGACCAATTACCATAGTTTGATTAGGTTTAAGATAGTTATGGATTGGGACAGAGAGGGTCCACGTGTTAAAATACTCAACTGGGGTAAGGCCAACTTTGAGGGTATGAGAGAAGGTCTCGCTCAAGTTGACTGGAGCAGGTTATTAGAGGGGAAGGGAACATCGGCCAAGTGGGATGTTTTTAAAAGTGTGCTGAAGAAAGCTCAGGATGTTAGAGTGAAGGGCAAAGCAGGCAAACGTAAGGAAGCTTGACTGATGAGGGAAATTTAGATGTTAGTCAAAAACAAGAAGGATGCATGGGACAGGTATAGACATCTGGAATCAAGTGCATCCATGGAGGACTAAGGAGTAAACTGAAAAAGGAAATCAGAAGGGCAAAAAGGGGCCAGGAGATAGCTCTGGCAGGTAGCATTAAGGACAATCCCATAATATTTTGTAAATACATAAGGGGGAAAAGGGTAACTAGAGAGAGCGTGGGACAAGGGCAGGACCTACACAGTAAATGGCTGGCCTCTGGATAGTGTTATAGAGCAGAGGGATCTAGGAGTACAGGTGCATGGTTCCTTGAAGGTCGAGTCACAGGTAGATAAGGTGGTCAAAAAAGCTTTTATCACTTTGGCCTTCATCAGTCAGAGTATTGAGTATAGAAGTTGGGAGGTCATGTTGCAGTTGTATAAGACGTTGGTGAGACCGCATTTAGAATATTGTGTTCAGTTCTGGGCACCATGTTACAGGAAAGATATTGTCAAGCTTGAAAGGGTTCAGGAAATATTTATGAGGATGTTGCCAGGACTAGAGGGCATGAGCTATAGGGAGAGGCTGAGTAGGTTGGGTCTCTATTCCATGAAGTGTAGGAGGATGAGGGGAGATCTTATAGAGGTGTATAAAATCATGAGAGGAATAGATTGGGTAGATGCACAGAGTCAAATGATCAGGATACAGGAATCGAGGACCAGAGGACATAGATTCAAGGTGAAGGGGAAAAGATTTAATAGGAATCCGAGGGTAACCTTTTCCTACAAAGGGTGGTGGGTGTATGGAACGAGCTGCCAGAGGAAGTAGTTGAGGCTGGGACTATCCCATCATTTAAGAAACAGTTAGACAGGTATATGGATAGGACAAGTTTAGAGCGATATGGACCAAGCGCAGGCAAGTGGGACTTGTGTAGCTGGGACATTGTTGGCCGGTGTGGGCGAGTTGGGCCGAAGGGCCTGTTTCCACACTATATCACTCTATGACTCTCTCTCTTCGACTCTATGACCAGGAGGATGAGTGTTCCTAAGTGTTTTGTTTGATGGGCTGTGCAGCTGTACTTTACTTAGTTGTTTTGCACTATGAGAAACTCAGTGATGGGCATCAAAGCCACTGAGTTATTCCCATCATTTATTAACTGAGAACAGCCTTGCATCTTACTTCCTGGGTCCCTTTGGAAGTGAGATTATTGCTCAATATCACCTTTCACCCTCTGCTCTCAGGACTTTTCATTTAGTCTCAAAATCCTGCTGTTGCTTTTACATTTTGGCTACACAGCGATCATTAGGTTAAGACCAGGAGTCCTAGGTATGTAAAGGAACATGATGGAAACATCCTTCTTCATTAATGTGATTCATTGTAATCAACCCGACTACCCAACCCCTCTCCCCCACTCCCGTCCCCATTCCCAACCTGTGTCCGAGAATTCAATGAAGCAAAGTAATACAAAGCCTGCTTGGTAGAAGCAGAGGCAAGACAACTGCAGTAGTAATTTGTAAAACGTAACTTAAGGAAAAGTGGTGGTTTCAATAGAAGTCGTTAGCTGACTGTGAAAGTGTGCAGTATATCCTTGTCTACATTGAGGCAAAGGAATTCCAAATCTTCTTCATTGGCATGCTTCTGGCTGGAGTTAGAGTTTGTCTTCAGTAACTCCTTGTCTTCAGTTCATTATCGGCCTTTTCAGTGGCACTTCCTTGTTCATGGCAACTTCAACATTGAGGTTTCCATATTGCTGAATATTTAACAGCACAGATCAGCCTTAAGCGAGCTTTCATTTTACCCAGGTAGGATTTGTTGACCAAACTTGCTTCAGAACAAGAATCTGGAATCTTCTACCTTAATTCTGGAGAGGTTTGTCTCCATTTGGATCCCACCACGTGAGAGATGACAGCATCTGCCGCTGATGTATCTCTGAGCAGTATGGTAGACAGGAGGTATAAAATGGGTTAACTTATTGAGTATCAAACATTTTACTCACCACATAATTAAAAAGCAACTTCAATAACCTTGTGCGTTCTGTTTCCATCCAGTATCTCTTCGGAGACGTGCGTAGTGTATACAAAGCCCATTCCAACAATACAGCTGAAAAGCAAATTTGTATTATTATGATTTAATAAGTGAATGTCAATAACAGCATCCTTTGTTGAGTGGAAATTAATATTGTTAGCGGCATCTGACTTGTTTGGAGAGTTTTAATTTGGGAGCAACAGACGGCTAATCTTGTATCAGTACTTTACTGTCTATAGCTTCATTCAGTCATCAGAGTAGTGGAATTGATATTTACTCATCCAAATCATACTGTAATATAGAAAGTTAAGCAAATCTTACAGCTCTTTCTTCATTAAATAGATAATATATGGATCATGAATGAGTAAATTCTATCCACTTTAATCACAAACATAAACACATAAACCTGCATCATGAAGGGTAAGAAGAGTATCACTGTTGACACTTGGAAATTCCAGAGTTTGCTTTCTAATCAAATTTTGGTCAATTTGTAGCTTTTCCCTTTATTACAGAGTCAAATTCAAATGGTTTCCATGAGACGAGACTGTTTTATAAATGAAAACCCCAACCAAACAAACAGAAAAAATAAAATTGTCCACCAATTTAACCACTATATTATGTGTCTAGCATCCGTGATTGAGGATAGATTTCTATCTCCCCTTGTCTAAAATAAAAGTAATATCTAAAAGAGTTTATGTACTTGTTGTCCAGGTTAATTAACTGTACATTGTTGCTGGGTGAAGACTTCCCCCATCGCTCAGCCAAATGAATTAACCCCAGAGTGTAGGAAGAAACTGCAGATACTGGTTTAAACCGAAGATAGACACAAAAAGCTGGAGTAACTCAACGGGACAGGCAGCATCTCTGGATAGAAGGAATGGGCAATGTTTCGGGTCGAGACCCTTCTTCAGACGTCTCGACCAGAAACGTCACCCATTCCTAGTCTCCAGAGATGCTGCCTGTCCTGCTGAGTTACTCCAGCTTTTTGTGTTTATCTTCGAATTAACCCCCGTCGCAGGTTGTCCATGCATCCTTTTCACATTGAGTGTCTTCGTGAGGCTTTGATTGTGAAAACTGAGTGGTTAATTATTCATCTGAGCTACTGAAAATAACAATAATGTTCCACTTGGGAATTTTTTAAACTATCTTCCCATCTCTGATGTTTATTCCAATCTGTGGAAGATTACTATGTCAAATAAAGCAGCCTTGCCTTCTGGTGAGGTGTGGATTGTGTCACTACTCATTTTAAACATAAGCACTTGGGTTTGTGTACTACATTGGAAGGGATCCATTTTCAGGCCTGTTTCTCCAGTTCATGACCCCTAAACCTTACGGAACAGGGTATTAGTTTGGAAGCAGGTGGAGCTACTTGATATGTTCTAGGAGCAAGTCTACTGTGTTTGAGATGGGTTGACATGCTGGTTTGCTTCATTGGCCTCGCAAGGTGAATGGTTTTATTCAGTTATAAAATTAAAAAAAATTCAACGACTGAGTCGACTGGGACCCTATTTCAGAATTGAGAAGGGTGTAGAAAAAACTCAAAAATGTGTAAAAGTGTTTGGTAGGGTAGATGTGGCAAAGATAATATTCACAAACGTTAAATGTACGATAGAGCAGCATGCGTGCTTTGCAGTCTGCTTTCAAAATTCAATTAGATTAGTTTAGTTTAGAGATGCAACGTGGAAACAGGCCCTTCGGCCCACCGAGTCCATGCCAACCTACGATCCCCGCACATTAACACTATCCCACACACTGGGGACAACTTACATTTATACCAAAGCTAATTAACCTACAAACCTGTACGCCTTTGGAAGAAACCGAAAATCTCGGAGAAAACCAACGCAGGTAATGGGGAGAACGTAAAACTCCGTACAGAGAGCACCCATAGTGGGGATCAAACCTGGGTCTCTGGTGCTGTAATCGCTGTAAGGCAGCAAGTCTACCGCTGTGCCACCATGCCACCCAATAGAGTTGACGTCAATAGAGTTACATTTTGGGTTTAATGCACATATCCTTTACATTGTGTGTAAAGTGCCTGTGATTGAGGTCAAACCTTTGCAATTGACTTAGTTGTGGAGAACTGCAGAGCTAGAGTCCATATCATTACTAAAAGCAAAAAAAAAAATCAATGAGTAGACAAAAATGCTGGAGAAACTCAGTGGGTGAGGCAGCATCTATGGAGCGAAGGAAATAGGCAACGTTTCGGGTCGAGACCCTTCCTCAATGTTTAGCCACTGAGTTTAGCGACTGAGTGATTAGAAGGTAGAAAATGACATCACATGAAGTCTTTGAGGTGAATGACAGATGTCTTTAAGGGAAGCTAAATATGTACAAAGCTGAGAAAGCACTCAAACTTTACTGGAATGGTTAAATAAAATATTGGAGGAATGGATATCGCATGATTGTGGAGTCAGGCAGATGGGCCAAATAGTTTGCTTCACTGCTGTTATTGCTGTGAGCACAAGTAGAATGCACCCAGATAATTCACATGCCAAAGAATTGACTCCTTCTAACAATAAGCCTAGCTACACCAGACACAAAGATCAGAGATCTTATTCTGCACATTTCTCAACTGGAATCAAGCTTTCTCATCCACCTGAAGGTTTTATAAGGTAAATATATTTCCATGCAAGATGAATTTTGGTCTGAATTATTTTTATTCTGCTGATGAAAAGGATGCCTCAGTGCCATTGGATTTTGTGTTTTGTATATTCTCCAGGCTTGCTATTCATTCCAGAAGAAGGTACTTCCCTTCACAGTTATGTTTTCTTTCAGAAGTAGTTTTACCAGAACTGTGATGGTTAAAAGTATTTATCCATATTTGCAAGTGACACACTTCATCCTACATTATGAGAAAGAGATCTTCTAAGTCTGTTGAAGGACTTCAACCAAAGTTCAAGGAATTTAGACAATAATGTAATTACAGTAAAAGCAAGATAGGGGTAAGATTGGAAATGATTCCAAGCTGCAATTTCATGATTGGACAAATTCCTGGTTCTTTACTCAAAGAGCAAGCATGTCAAGTATTCTGATTCTGAAGACCTTTTATAGTTTCACATGATTTTTACAGTTCAGAGCAGGGCAAATTTAACTGATGTTCAACATTTTGAAGTAATTTCATAGAATAGATAGGGTTAAAATGTTTCCATTCGGAGAAAGGATACATGGCAAAAAAATCCCAATTGCAAATGAGGAGGGTTAATTTTGCAGTTAATCCTTCCAATCTGGAATACATTGCCAGTGAAGATTGCCGAGCTCAGTTTAGTTTAGTTTAGAGATACAGTGCGGAAGTAGGCCCTTTGGCCCACCGAGTCCGCACCGACCAGTGATCCCCGCACATTAATACACACTAGGGACAATTTACAATTCCTACACACACTAGGGACAATTTACAATTTTACCAAGCTAATTAATCTGCAAACCTGTACGGCTTTGGAATGTGGGAGGAAACTGGAGATCTCGGAGAAAACCCACGCAGGTCATGGTGAGAACATACAAATTCCATACAGACAGCACCCACAGTCAGCATCGAACCAGGGTCTCTGGCGCTATAAGGCAACAACTCTACCGTGCCACCATGCCACCCTGTCAAAACACAGTCAGCGGTAATTTCATAAGAGAATAGGGTAGATACTTGGAAAAGTAAAATTTCCAGGTATATGCGCAAGAGCAGAAAAGTGGGATTGAGCGGATAGCTCCTTCCCGAGAGGGGAGTAGATCTAAATGGCCCCCATTTGTGCTGAATGCTGCAATTCCAATCTGACGGGTAAATATCAAATTATATATGTTCAAGAAGGAACTGCAGTTGCTGGGAAATCAAAGGTAGACAAAAGTGCTGGAGAAACTCAGCGGGTGAGGCAGCATCTATGGAGCGAAGGAAATAGGCAACGTAGGGGAGACGGTTTAGTCACCGACTATCCGACCATGGAGCAGGTAGCACTGGATTACATGGCACTCATGGCCGGGGGGAACTCCCCCACGACCTGGCCAATAATCTACACATATGTATAATCAGACTAAACTTTGCCACAGGTAGACCAAAGGGAAAGATACAGAGTGGAGTTCTCAGCATTTTAGTGCACCAGTTCCAGAGGCAAAGTCCAATGTCTGCAACTGGGTAGAGATGAATCAACAGTATCCCAGCTTGTGGAAAAAACATTCAGAAGCCTGATATGGTGGAAAAAGCCGTTTCTAAGTCTGGTGTGTGCACTTTCAAGCTTTGCATTTTCTGGTCGATAGAGCAGGGAGAAGAAGGAATGAGTTAGGGAACATACATATTGTCTTCTTTGGTGGACAGACCTCTACACACTTGCAAATGGAGTCTGTGACAACAATGACATATTCAGGTTTCAAGTTAACGTGCCTGTGTTGGACCTTGAGTTAAACTCAAACCATGATAAATTTAGAACCATCAAGTGTATAGTATAGTGAAAAAAAGTCCTTGTATAGTGAAAAAAGTCCCTAAAATTTGAAATTAGATATTCTACTGTACGATGCGTGTGCAAGTACACAGTGTCATTAGTGAGCTGAGTAATGGCATGTACCTTTCCTGGTAGCTTTTCATATCTCTTCATTGGTCTCTAACCTCTGCATTATGCAGGTTAAAGAAAGAAATATGTGATTCCCATCACGCAAAACTGCCTCCCTTCCATTGACTCCTTCTACACATCATGCTGCCTCAGAAAGGCCACCAGCATAATCAAGGACCCCGGACACTCCTTCTTCTCCCTCTCTCATCAAGGAAGAGGTACAGACGTGTGACAGTGCACATCTCTTGAATCAGGGACAGTTTCTTCCCAGTTGTTATGAGGCAACTGAACTGTCACCCCACCAACTAGAGAGAGGTCCTGAGCTACTATCTACCTCATTGGAGACCCTCGGACTATCTTTAATCAGACTTTACTGGACTTATCTTTCATTAAACATTATTCGCATTATCCTGTATCTGTACACTGTGGACGGCTTGTTTCCAATCATTCATAGTCTTTTTGCTACTGGATAGCAGGCAACCAAAAAGCTGTTTACTGTAACTTGGTACGCATGACAATAAAACCTAAACTTAACTAAACTAAACTAAACTAAACTAAACTAAACTAAATTGATACAAATGCTGGAACAACTCAACGGGACAGGCAGCATCTCTGGACAGAAGGAATAGGTGACGTTTCTGGTCGAGACCCTTCTTCAGACTTCTGAAGAAAGGTCTCGCCCATAACGTCAACATCTCTAGTTCCTTCCTAAACTAAAGTGATGGTGAAGCCAGAAGAACATCAAAACTATACCCAAGTGAGCGAATGTGGGGTAAATCTGGAAGAACATGCCCACTTGTTTTAATTACAAGGATTCATTTAAATCCATAACATTGCAAGAAATGATGGTAATTGAAAAGGAGCACTGGGGAAATAGAAATGGAGAGATGTACTGTAATTGTCAAAACAGCAACTGTGCCAGATAAACGATGTCCTCAGATTCAACTGGCTTTTAGTTCAGCCCCAGAACAAATGGAAATGAAAATGTGCCTGCACAAATTGATTCCATCCAAGAGCGGAGGAAAATCATTCTTCTTACAGAACCTGGAACCAAAAGCAGAACATTGGAAGAACTCAGTAGACCAACCAGCATCCTTGAAGTCAAAAGGTGAATGTCAATGTTTCCGACTGAGATCCTCTATCTTGTATTGTGTGTTTAGTTTATTGTCACGTGTACTGAGGTGCAGTGAAAAGCTTTGGTTGCGTGCTAACCAGAGTGGAAAGACAATACATGATTACAACCAAGCCATTCACAGTGTACAGATACATGATAAAGGGAATAATGTGAATAGCATTTAGTGCAAAGTAACGCCAGTATAGTCCAATCAAAGAGAGTCCGAGGGTTTCCAATGAGGTAGATAGTAGTTCAGGACTGCTCTCTAGTTATTGATAGGATGGTTCAGTTGTCTGGTAACAGCTGGGAAGAAACTGTCCCTGAATCTGATGCAAACTGAAGCCAAACATCCATTCCTGATGTAGGGTCTTGACACGTTGACCACTCATTCGCCGCCACAGATGCTGCATAACCCACTGAATTATATCAGCAGTTTAGTTTTTGATCTCAATTCTAGAGTCTGCAGTTTCTTGTGCCTCCCGCTCAGCATTCTTCCAACTGAAATGAATTCTCAAAAGCACAGTCTGACTAAATCTGTAAATGCCATGGAAAGCAAAAGGTATTTTGCTTAGTGAAGTTATTTTTTAATTGTCAGAAATTGTGACGAGCTATTAATTTGGAACTAGGAATCAGGCGAGACTGTTAGCAAGTAAATGGAATTCTCGAGGGACATGCATCCACAATGTACATTTGCTGTTTTACACTGCAGTCTATGTGAAAAGATTATTTGTGGTAGAATAAGTAGTGAATTCAGTTTGTGATATTAGGCACAACCATGCCCCTAGATTGTCACAGTCGCTCGTTGCTCACTGACCAGGCACTTTCCACCGACCATGTGATTAACAGCCTCCATATCTGGAGTGGAGCTCACTTCATAATTGGCTAGCAGTGTCAATGCACCCAAGATGGAAAATGTATTTTTTAAATTAAATTGATTAATATCCATGATTTAAAATTTATTTGCAATAATTATGTGTTTAAAATAATTTTTTGATTTTGGATTTAATTTTTCCAATCATTTAAATCCACATTTTAAAATGGCACTGAATAGTACAGACTTTCAGAAATGGTTGAAAAGGTTGTGGGTGAGAGAGATGTAAATATGCTCTCTGATCTGGGGAAGTGCGTCCAGTCCCACCGTCCAATGCCAGATCCCTGCTTGGGGGCAGACACAATAACAAGGCCTCAACTTCGATTAGGCCTGAGCGGTGTAGAAGGTTAAGCGATTGTCAGGATTGTGTGGAGGATAAAAAAACGGATGATAGACACAAACTGCTGGAGTAAATCAGCACGACAGGCAGCATCTCTAGAGAGAAGGAATGGGTGACGTTTAGGGTCCAGACCCTTCTTCAGACTGGCTGAGTCGAAGACAATCAGCCCATTAATAAACACTCTAGATCTGGAATGCGAGTCTGTGTGCAACATTGTGACCTCTGTGGAGTGCAAAATAATTTTTGTTTTGTTTGTGGAACAAATAAGATGACAATTTATAGTATGCAGCAGGCACCTCAGTTAACCGAAAAGATACCACCAAATCTGTCTCTGCAAGATCATCCAAATTCAATGGAAGGATAAGTGAACCAACATCGGTGTCCTCTAGATGGATACAAAATACTGGAGTAACTCAGCAGGTTAGGCAGTATCCCTGGAGAAAAGGAATAGGTGAAAGGAATAGGTGACCCTTCTTCAGACTCAATCTGACCCGAAACATGACCCATTCCTTTTCTGTATTTTGTGTCCAACTTCAGTAAAAAAACAGCATCGCCATCGGTGTCCCCTCCCAGATCAGTCACCAGCATTAAACATCTGATTAAATAAACATGGTCATCTACATTGGTAGGCCATTTTAACTACAAAAGAAAGACTCAATTCTGACCTCTGACACAGGAAGAGATTACTAGGTGGCCAGAGGAAGACATTCAAGATTCAAAGCTTCCTTGAATAGATGCAATATTCCCATCATTTCATGGGAATGCCTGTTGTATCATATATCCTTTATCTATAGATTGTGGACAGCTTGATTGTAACGATGTAACGTCTTTTCTTTGACTGGAGAGCACACAAACAAAAGCTTTTCACTTTACCTTGGTACACGTGACAATACTAAACTAATACTAATTATTCCTTGAAGCTGAGGAGTGATCTTATAAACTAAACTAATACTAATCTAAACTAAACAAGGCTGTGATGCATCCCAATAAAATGTTTTCTACGACACATCAGTAGAAGTTGGTGAGGTCTGCTGGGGATATGTCCCAATAATTTATCCAAATGTCTGAAGCAAGGCTTGCCATGAACTCTAAAGCCTGTTCAGATCAACCTTTGAAGACTGCAGGCTAGGTGTATCACAACACTCAACTTGTAGCGACAATAGATGATTATATTAATCAACCAACATTGTCAGACAGAAGTTGGTTTAGCATCTTGATGTCAAATGGAGAGAGGTCATAGAGATTTTGCCCAACTCAACTTGTCCATGACAACAAAGATGCTCCACCCAAGTGAATCCCATTTGCACGCGTATGGTACAGATCCATCTAAACATTTCCAATGCATACACCTGTCCGAGTGTCTTTTAAATGGTGTTACAGTAACTGCTCAACTACCTCCTCTGGCAGCTCGCCCCACTACCCGCTGTGTGAAAAAGTTGTGCGTCAGGTTCCTATTTTATTCCCTCACACCATAAACCTATGTCCTCTGAGTCTTGATTTCCCTACTCTGGGTAAAAGACATTGTATATTTACTCTTCTATTTCCCTCATGATTTTATATACCTCTATAAGATCACCCCTCAGCTTCAAGGAATAGAGTCCTAGGCTGCCCATCTTTCCCCTATTGCTCAAGCGCTGGAGATTTGGCAACATCTTTATAAATGCTCTCTGCCCCCTTTCCAGCTAAATGACATCCTTCCTATGGCAGGGTGACTAAAAATGAACACAATACTGCAAATGTAGCTTCACCAATGTTTTGTACAACTGCAACTTAATGTTCCAATTTCTGTACTCAAAACCGTGACTGACTAATGTATCAATGCACAGCATGGATACTTGAAATTGATGTTTACACATATTAACAGGAAAGCATGCAGAAATGTTCAATGAGACCTATAGGGTGTAACAGATTATAATGTCCATATCCATGTCAAGTCAGGTGCAAAACCAATTTATTTTAAGCTTCAACTAGTCCAGCTTGCATTTGGGGAATTCAATAGATGACGAGTTAGATAAATAGCAATGGAATGGTGCTCCAGAAAAAACAAGGAAGGGTGACCGGACAACCCCAATTATAACGGTGGCTAAAGCAGAAAAGAAGGCTCATCCCTGCAATGATTGCAGGTTAATAGTGAGCCAAGTGCTTGACATTAATCACAACCCTTTGCCTAGGTGATCGGATTTATACGTGGGATGGAAATAAGCTAAAATTCTCACCAAACTAGTGCTGTCACATGAACTTATCGAATGTGGATAAGGAGAATCAGCAATATTTAACAATCAGGGACTTTATTTGTACACAAAACACCTTATGCTGTGAAATTGTCACAAAGATACCATGGACAAAGTGCTCTATGCAACAGATCACGACCTTTGCAATCAAGATGTTTAAGCGACTCGACTGAGAAAGAAAATCCACAATATCAGCAGAAGTTTTGGAAAGTGCTGAAGAGGAAAAGATGTTTGGGAAAGGAGTAACTTGTGGTAATCTGGCACAGCTACTGTCAAGGGCAAAGGTTGTGATGTATGTTCTCTGGCTCTTATCCCAGAATGTTTCTGGATTTAAAAGTATTCTTTAAAATGTATCCCTATTCTCTAATGTAAGGAACTTGGAACAACTGCAATTTGTTGAGCAATCCCAGTTTATGAGGCGTTGACATGATCAAAACCCCTTCCTTGTTATGCCAGAACTTGCATAAATTACTTTTTGGAAGTTTATATTACCAGGATCAGATAAAACCAATTGAATTTCTCTCCAGAGATGTGTAGGAAGGAACTGCAGTATTGACTGCTGGTTTAAACCAAAGAGAGACACAAAAAGTTGGAGTAACTCAGCGGGTCAGACAGCTTCTTCAGAAGAGTCGTGACCTGAAATGTCACCTATTCCTTTTCACAAGAGATGCTGTCTGACCTGCTGAGTTACTCCAGCGATTTGTGACTATCATCTCTCCCGAGATGCTGCCTGACCTGCTGGTACTTGCGGGATTTTAAGTGTTTTTTATATTTTAAAAACAATTTAGGCTTCTGTCATTGTGCATATATTTAAATGATGAAATAATTTAATAAATGACAAGATGGTATAAGTAACATATGTTATATTTCATAGAAAGTAATACATTCCCAAATAATATTTTAAAGTAATTTTCCTAATATGTAAAAAACATAAAGTATTAATTCCTGGGAAACATTGAATTATTTGCAGATGATGTCTTTCCAGAAACTTAATTTTGAAAAATGTATGCAAAATAAGAATCGTGTATCGAGTCGTTAGTTTAATTCCCCAGCAGATCCCTGCTGATTAAAAGCAACAGAGTAAAGGTTAGCCCATCATTTTCTCAAGCTAATTTATAGATAGATCACTTCTACTAAGTGCAATTGGGAAATAATTAGCAAATCATTTAGTGGCTATCTTCATTAATTGGAACAGGCACATCTTCATTATTTTCGCCCCCCCCCCCCTCTCCCCCATCAAGCTGTTTGGGTCAAATTGTTCCAAGTGTTTAGCCCCACAATTGCTCAATTTCACTAAATTGCAGGCAAGCAAATGCTAGTTGTAGTTTGTGGTAAAAACGTGGGTACTTACATTTTTTAAAAGATGAGACAAAGGGAATACTTAAAGAACCAGCAGTGACGACATGCATTGCAATCAGTGAGTCACAAGGTGGCTTTTGTCTGCACGAGCCACATGGTAATTTCCACATCTGCAGATTTTTTTAGACCTTTCTTTTCACTTTTTTTTTCCCCTTTTAGAGACTTATGCCGATTATCTGCGATGGAAAATTAGCACACAATGGGCAGACTCTAAGATACTCCTATGCAACTAATGGTAAAGCTTGTTAATTGGTTGCAAATGCCAGCTGGTTGCCAAGATAATACTTAGAAAATAAGCAGGTATTCTGGTAATTACAGCAATCTTCATCTGTAAATGCTTAAGTAAATGAAGAACTATCTGGCTAAAAACCAAGATATATCTCCCTGAATGTGCAATAAAAGAAATAGCATGGGGGAGGAAAAGAAACAATGGCATTTCAAACAATTATCTAGCAGGAAGCAATACTACTGTAGTTTGGAATCATCAGAGAGAGGACTTTATTGTACGAGCAGTCATGGAGAATTAGTCCATTTAAGTTGCATTTGTAATTTAAAGAGAGGACATACATATTTTATACAAGAAAATGAATTACTTTTAACTGTTTATGTCCTGCAAGGTGGTATTTGTGCATGTCATACTACATAAGAATCAATAAATAGCATTGCAAAGTGGATTGGAGAATCAGAAATGGGATATCAACAGCATGGTTCTGCATAAACCCCAAATAACTAAATCTGCTATTTTTCTTCAAACTTTCATTTGAAAGATGCTGGTTCATTTAGCCAGATCAATATGATGAAAGCATTATTTATCCACCTTAACTGTTATTTTCATAGTTAAAATCTTAATTTTTACAAAATATATGTGTTTCAACCCCTTGTACATGTGTTACATGGTATGCTGGTCACAGGGAGAACGTCCAAACTCCATACAGACAGCACCCCGAGTCAGGATGGAACCCGGGTCTGTGGCGCTCTAAGGCAGTAACTCTACTGCTGCGTCACCGTGTCATCCGATAGGATAGTACATGTATGGAAGCAACTGCCAGACAAAGTTTATTACAATGTTTAAAAGACACCAGAACACGTACATGAATTGGAAAAGTTTAGAAGATTATGGGTCAGCTGCAGTCGTGGGACTACCTTGATTAGGGAACTTGGCTGGCATAGATGAGTTGGGATGAAGGGCCTATTTACATGCAGTACAACTTTATGACCATGTATAATGTGTCAAATGTTCTTTCTTTGAGATCTGATAGGTGGCTCTTTCAGTGAGAGGGCAACGCTAGACCTCATAGATAGACACAAAATGCTGGAGTAACTCAGCAGGACAGGCAGCATCTCTGAAGAGATGCAGTTTCGGGTCAAGACCCTTCTTCGGATCCCAGGTTGGGAATGAGATAAGACCAGTGACTGAAGTGTTAGTGGGAGAGCACTTTAAGACCAATGACCACAATTTTATTAGTTTAAAATTGTTAAGGAAAAGATAGGACTACTTCATGTTAATGTCCTAAATTGGAGCAAGGCTAATTTTATTTGCATTAGACAGGAACTTGCAAAGGTTGATTGGGAGAGGCTGCTTGCAGTTAAAGGCACATCCGGCAAGTGGGAGGCTTTGTACAAATGGACAATGGGGACGGGGTGGGAGATTGCAACCTCCACGTGGTCCGCCCTGTTTCGACAAATGCAATCAACCCGGCGTGCACAATCAAATAAGATCAAATAGAACAAGTTGTCCGACACCTTTAGGCTGTGCAAGAAGACGAAGAAGACAATGGGGACCCGGCGTGTAAGGGACCACTGAGGAAAGGGAAGTGGAAGAATGGGGGAGGACCCAGCTTGGGGGAATTGTTGTGGGGGGGTGGGGAGAGAGGGGGAGGGGGTACTTATGTCAGCGCCATAGGTGGCTCTATTTGTATTCCTTGGGTATGCAAGCACAGAATTTCACTGTGCTTTGCCACATGTGACAATAAAGTATTCATTCCATTCCATTTTAATAATGATGCAGGGAGTGTTCAGGACCATAATGATCCTGTTAGAGTAAAGGGAAAAGCAGGTTGATGAGGGATATCGAGGCTCTGGTTAGGTCAGGTGTAGACCCCTGAGGAGTTTAAAGGTAGTTCTGCTACAACCTGTGTTTCCATACCATGAATATGTTATAATGGGATTGATGAATTAGAGAACACTTTGTATTGCACAGGCCAAATTTGTGATAACTCAATTATGATTGGGAACGAAAAAATCACTTAAAAGTTACTCTGGAAGCTAACAAGCAGGAAAAGAAGCAGTCTAAGGAAAAGAACAGTTTCCATGTGACCTCAGACACCATTTATCTCTGAAGAGCATAGCCTGACAGTTTGCCTTTTAAAATTGACAAGCAATTGATTCCATTGACACTTGTGCAATGAAACTCTCCTAGACAAAACAACACACAACCTTTAGTATTGTTGAATTCCAGTACAACAATAAACTTATAGCTATTAAAGTACCTTTAATGTTGAAAATGCTGCCAGAAAAAAATTATCCTTGTTATTGTGGATCTGAATCTCTCCAGGACCTAATTCTTTTCCCCATTGACACAATTATTTTTTATAATGTAATCTTTGATGATGCCAGGTTTCTCTGGAACTTAACTATCGTGCTATTGCGCCTGTACACTTAAGAGGGAAAAGAGAACTTGGGATAGCTTTGGCAGGTAAGGCAAAGGAGAATGTTAAGAGATTGTGCAAGTATATTATGAGTGCCAGGGTAACCAGGGAGAGAATAAAGCCCCTTAAGGATCTATTTGTGGTCCATTATGAGTGGAGCCACATGAGATGGGCAAAGTCTTAGATGAATATTTCTCATCTGTATTTAATGTGGCAAAGGTCATGGAAGCTAGGGAATTCAGGAAAGATAAAAGTATGGTCTTGAAACATATTTACTTTACAAAAGAGGAGGTGATGACAGTCTTAAAGCATATAAAGATGGTTAAATCCCTGGAGCCTTAACCAGCGTTCTCTCGGATCGCATGAAATCTAGGGTGAGCTAGCAATTGGATATAAAATTGGGTTGTTGGTAGGAGGCAGAGTGTACTATTGGAGAATTGTTCTTCAAGTTAGAGGCTTGTGACCAGTGGTGTGCCACAGGCATTGGTGTTAGGTCTAATCCCTGTGGCGTACAATGTTGTCCATCATCTATATTAATGACTTGGATGTGAATGTTGTTGGCATGAGTTTGTGGATTACACTAAAATTGGTTATTTCATGGACAATGAAGAAGATTATCTAAGATTGTAGACACAAAATGCTGGAGTAACTCAGCGGGACAGGCAGCATCTCTGGAGAGAAGGAATGGGGGACATTTCAGGTTGAGACCCTTCTTCAGACCCGAAACGTCACCCATTCCTTCTCTCTAGAGATGCTGCCTGTCCCGCTGAGTTACTGCAGCATTTTATGTCTACCTTCGATTTAAACCAGCACCTGCAGTTCTTTCCTACACATATCTAAGATTGTAACGGGATATTCATCAACTGGGGAAGTGGACCAAGTCTTGGCAGACGGAATTTAACTTGGACAAATGCGAGTGTTGCTTTTAAGTAAGTGAAAGCGGAGCACGGCTGCACAGTAAATGGCAGGACCCTGGAGAGTGTTGTAGTACAGACATAGGGATATAGGCACTGAAAGCAGTGACATATAGACAAGGGGGTGAAGAAGAGAACAAGAGTTGAAAGCAACTTGCATGTTACACCTGTGTAAGGTGTTGGTGAGAACACGCTTGGTATATTGTAGGCCGTTCTGGTCATATAGCCATTGAAAGGATGCCATTAAGCTGGAAAGGTTGCAAAAGAAATTCACAAGGATGACACGAAGTTGGGGGGCAGTGTTAGCTGTGAGGAGGATGCTAGGAGGCTGCAGGATAACTTGGATAGACTGGGTGAGTGGGCAAATGCATGGCAGATGCAGTATAATGTGGATAAATGTGTGGTTATCCACTTTGGTGGCAAAAACAGGAAGGTAGACTATTATTTGAATGGAGACCGATTAGGAAAAAGGGAGATGCAGCGAGACCTGGGTGTCATGGTACAACAGTCATTGAAAGTAGGCATGCAGGTGCAGCAGGCTGTGAAGAAAGTGAATGGTATGTTGACATTCATAGCAAAAGGATTTGAGTACAAGAGCAGGGAGGTTCTACTGCAGTTGTACAGGGTCTTGGTGAGGCCACACCTGGAGTATTGCGTACAGTTTTGGTCTCCTAATCTGAGGAAAGACATTCTTGCCATAGAGGGAGTACAGAGAAGGTTCACCAGACTGATTCCTGGGATGGCAGGACTTCCATATGAAGAAAGACTGGATAGACTCAGCTTGTACTCGCTGGAATTTAGAAGATTGAGGGGTGATCTCATAGAGACTTACAAAATTCTTAAGGGGTTGGACAGGCTAGATGCAGGAAGATTGTTCCCGATGTTGGGGAAGTCCAGGACAAGGGGTCATAGTTTAAGGATAAGGGGGAAGTCTTTTAGGACCGAGATGAGAAAATCGTTTTTCACACAGACAGTGGTGAATCTGTGGAATTCTCTGCCACAGAAGGTAGTTGAGGCCAGTTTGTTGGCCATATTTAAAAGGGAGTTGGATGTGGTCCTTGTGGCTGAAGGGATCAGGGGGTATGGAGAGAAGGCAGGTACAGGATATTGAGTTGGATGATCAGCCATGATCATATTGAATGGCGGTGCAGGCTCGAATGGCCGAATGGCCTGCTCCTGCACCTAATTTCTATGTTTCTATGTTTCTATGATACTGGAGTGTTTGAGTTATTAGGAGAGACTGGAAAGGCTGGGAGAACAGGAAGCTGAGGGGCGACCATATAGAGATGTATAAAACCATGAGCATGCACAGTGAATGTGATTGGTCATGGTCTTTTTCCCAGGGTACAGGAATCTAAACTCAAAGATTTAGGTTTAAGTTGAGATGGGATAGATTTAAAGGGGAACACTTTTTTTAAAACAAAGGGTGGTGGGTATGAGGTATGAGCTGCAAGAGAAAGTGTTATTTAAAAGACACTTGACATGTACAGGGATGGAAATTGTTTAGAGGGATGTGGGCCAAACCCAAGCAAATGGGACTAAGATCACTAAGGCAAGTTGGGCTGAACAGTCTACATTGGTGCTGCACAACTCTAATAGTAAATTTTCTTAGAAACTTGTATGAAATAGCTTCCTCGATCTTGTGCTGTATTTCAAGACCTGCAACTATATGAAGCAATTTTCTGTTTTATTCGATTGAGCTTGTGGTTCTTCTGTTTGTTATCCTTTATTACAAAATAGCACCGAGTGTTGATGCTTTGTCATCTTAATTGTGTGCTTTCAAAGCATATCGTACTATCAATCCTATAATGAGCGAACTCCTTCTAGCTTTGTTAGAGTAGAAGGGAACCTCTACAGAGACCAATGCTCACACTTGGTTCCACCTAGTGGACTATTAATGTACAACCAGTCCAAATGTGCAAGAGTTTTAACCACCTGTGCCAACTTTTAAAATGGGAGAAGCAGAGTTTGGCAGAGTTCTCTTTGCAGTGCCAGGGGATCGCTGCTCACTTCCAAAGACCATCATTCAGTATAGGGCCTGTCCCACTTAGGCAGTTTTTCAGGCAACTGCCGGTGCCTGACAGTCGCCTGAAAAACCAGCGACTGGAACGGCGACTGTCAGAGTGGGACACGTACACACATCGCTTCCTTCACCAGCTCATTATTCAGGCAGGGGACAAGGAAGCGGGGCGAGCGCTGTCTGAGTGGAATTCACACGGTGCAAAGCCAAGGTGATACAGACACACACCGCGATGAACAGGAAGGTTGGCGCTGTAAAAAGATGGTGAAAGCCCCACAGTGTACTGGAAGGGTCACGTAAGTCCTTTAAAAGAGAGGGGGGAGAAGGAGTAGAAACAACTTTTAAGAAGCCAGAGATACAGGGCTGTGAAGCTCGGCGGACATTTAACATTATCGATCGGTTATCTTTGGTTCTGAAAACAACTGCTTACGTTTCTTTTCCCCAATGAGCCAATGACGTTCACTGGGCAGCACCGGTTACAACCTACGAGAACCTTTGACCTCCTGGTAACCCACTAGGACCTCCTGGCGACCCACCTACGTCACGAGAATTCTCGCTACTCTACACGGTAGCTTCATTCCGGTCGCCGCTAATTTTTCAACATGTTGAAATATTTGTGGTGACCATAATGAGGACGTGACTAGTTCCCAGAATGCGGGAACTCCTCACGACCATGAAGGCGACTGCCCGGCAACCACCCGCGAACATGTGGAGACCGTGTGGCGACTGCATAGTCTCCTGCAGTCACCTAAAAAGTCGCCTAAGTGGGACAGGTCCATTAAGGATTCAATTTATGTTGTCTCTGGTGTACGTTAAAGCTCCAGTGACACATGTTTTCTGAAGGTATCTTCTGGTCATTTAGCCATGACTTAGAACTTTATTTGCATCAAGAGTGCTCCAGGCTCTTTGTTGCATGCAATTGAAAATCAATAAACTGCAGATGTTGGAAATCTGAAACAAATCCAGAAAATGTTGGAGACTCCCAGCAGGTCAAGCAGAATCCGTTGGAAAAACATCAGAGCTAACGTTTCAGGAGGAAGACATCTCAACAGAAATAGTCTGAAGAAGGGTCTCGACCCAAAATGTCACCCGTTCCTTTTCTCCAGAGATGCTGTCTGAACGCTGAATTCCTCCAGCTTTTCATGTCTATCAACAGAAAGAGTTAAGCTCTGATGAAGATCTTTGACTTGTAAAGTAATGTTTCTCTTTTCAGGCAGTCAGTGTCTTTTTCGAGGAAGAAAAGGAGGCCTTTAAGGCCTTCCTGGCAGTCTGAAGAAGGGTCTCGACCTGAAACGTCACCCATTCCTACTCTCCAGTGATGCTGCCTGTCCCGCTGAGTTACTCCAGCATTTAGCGACCATCTTCTGTTTCTCTTTCCACACCTCTGCGTGTTTTATTCATGTTCTGAATGTATCTCCATGGTCCACATTCTCTTGTCTGCTGCCAGATTTCCCATATTATGGTAGTGTTGAAACTTCAAAAATGACTAAAAATTGCTTTGTGATGTCCTGAAAGGAATGCAAGCTTTTTTATTTCTATAAAACAGCTTAATCTTTGGCTGTTATCAAATATTAATTGGATATTCCTTAGATAAAAAATCTCTGGCACATTCAGATCCTTCAATAAGAGTTACAGAGCCCATGCAGGAGACTGAACCTCCAAGTTATCACTGCTTTTACATTGCAACATGAGCAGCAAGTTAAATGAGTTGCATTTTAAATGGTCTGGTACTGTGTTAAATTACATTGCAATTAAAACACAAAGTATTCATGCTATAACACCAGGATAAATGCTCAACCAAGAAAACAAAGCTCAAAGCCAAAGTACTTTCTAAACAGATTATACAAACTTATGCTAAGGACAGCAACTAACTCTATATGCAATAATCAGCTACCTACATGTTAACATGCACTAACAAAAACAATCGTGTGGATGCCAGTATATCATTGGGGTTATCAAGTGGGCACCTCCCTTCACTGGTGTTTTGTTGAGTTAGGCCCACGACGCCTCATGAAGGCTCAACAGTTAGTTCTGGCATCCAAGCTATTGGTGAATGACACTGGCAGCTGGTTGCAATGATGAGTTGAAACTGCTGGAACGATCCTCTAAACGTCATATCTGTTTCATCAATGGTGACAGCCACAGCATCAGGAACCTCCCACAGCATTGTTTCGTATGTGCAGTGTGAAAATCCCTTTGGTCCAAATTTGTGTTACCAGAGGTCCTAGATGTACAGGGGGAGGTGGTGGTAGATAATGTTCTGTAAATACACACTGGTAGAGATCTGTCATGCCCACATGATTTCAGGTGAATTTGCGTAACAGCATAGATAGAGCGTGTAGGAAGGAACTGCAGGTGCTGGTTTACACCGCAGATAGACACAAAAATGCTGGAGTAACTCAACGGGCCAGGCAGCATCGCTAGAGAAAAGGAACAGGTGATGTTTTGTGTCTGAAGAAAGGTCTCAGCCTGAAATGTCACCTATTCCCTTTCTCCAGTATAGATAGAAGGTTGGATGCCATGCCTATAGAGTTGGGTGGCCTTGGATAAATGTTGTAATTTTGAATTCACTGCAGGGTTTTTGCTGAACCCTGGAGCTCTCTCACAGAGAGTGCTTCAGCCTTTGATATTGAAGTTCATACATTTTAATGACTTTTCAATTTTTGTGAATATCCAGAGTGTCATTCATTAAAAGTAAATTGAAGATAAATTTAATCTACAAGAAAATGGTAAGTTTGAGTTTTAAGCTGAAAATGTTGATTTACATAAACAGAAAGTCAAAGGCACACTGGATAGCCACCAAGTGGTCACAGGAGTGGAAGGCAACCTCATCTCCATTACACAGCTACATCCCTTCACCAGATAAAAGCTTCACCAGGGTCTGGCCTCCCCAGAGGAGCTTGGGTGAAGCTCAACAGACTTGGTACTGGAGTTGGGCGTTTCAATGCCAGCATGTGGAGATGGGGGCTCCGCCAGAGCCCAGCCTGTGAATGTGGAGCAGAACAACAGACAGCCAACCATGTCATTCATATCTGGGTGCCCACTCTAACACCCACCAAATGGAACTCAGGGCCTGGCAGACATTGACGCAGAGACACCAACCTGGCTGCTCAATACCCGGCTTGAGATCTAACTATTCCTTTGGTTTATGTTTCATTCGCAAAAAAGAAGCTTAGAAAGAGCAAATGAACAGTACTTAAAGATCCTGCAACTTTATCAAATTATTGTTAACATGTGGGATGTTTTCAAAAGGGTATCCCACAGTAATCAGCCTGTTGATAGGATATTGAACAATAGTTTATCCCTGGCTCTTTCTATTCATAAGTCAGTTTATGCATGTCAGTGCATGACCAATGCACCAACATTCATTTGTCTTTTTTGAGAGATGGGGATTTTTGGAAGGTCAGCATTTATTAACCTTCCATGGTGACCATTGAGACGAAGCCAGTGAGCCAACCTTTTGAGGTGCTGGTCACAGTAGCCTCGCAGTATCCTTACACAGAGAGTTCCAGGTCAATTAGACCCACCACAAAACCAAGGAATGGCGATATAGTTCCAAGATGGGATGGCATGTGGGAAGCCTTCAAGCCACGATGTTCCCATATGCCTGCTGACCTTGTTCATCTTGGTATTGGGTATTCCGTGTCCATTCCGTGTTCGGAAGGTGTTGTTGGAATAACGTTGGTGAGTAGATGGAGATGGTCACTTCCTGGTACTTTTGGGGGCAAGAGCTCTGTGAGGGGTGAAAAGGATGGAGTGTCAAGTCCAGTTCCCTCTTGACCTTGTCTTATCTGCTCTCTGCTTCTTGAAGGCAAATAAAAATATACCTCTGAATGGAGTCATGGGGGGAGGCATGGCATTGCATAAATCAGACATTAAATGCCAGTGGTAGCTGAGTAGAAGGGGATGTGTGAACGAGCAAAGCAGATAGAAATGAACATGCATGTGAGGTGGCTGGATTAAAGCAGCGTTGACAAATGTGCTCCTACACAAATTGAAGCCAGACTTGATCCTAGCACAAAGGAAGTTAAAATTTGCCTGGCAAGATAGACGCTATTCAGATGTAATGATGGTTCTACTGAGAGTCATAGGTGTGGAAACAAGCCCATCGCCCCAATGTGTCCATGTTGATGAAGATGCCCTATCTACACTAGTCCTACCTGCCTGCATTTGTCCCCTATCCCTGTAAACCTTTCCTATCCATGTACCTGTCCAAATGTCTCAAAAATGCTGTTATAGATCCCTCTGCTCCACAACGCTCCCAGAATCCTGCCAAAGGATCAGCCCATTGAGACCTCAACTTGGAGCATGCATATAATGGATCCAATAGATAATTTGTGAGAACATTGGGATTAATTTGGGGATAAAATTAGGCCATTTGGCCCTTCGTGCCCACTTCACCATCCAATCATGGCTGATCTGTGCCTCCTAAACCCATTTTCCTGCCTTCTCCCCATAACCCTTGACATCTAATCAAGAATTTGTCTATCTCATTTGTCCTCAGTAATGTTATTCCAGTAACACTTTCCAAACACCGAATAACCAACACCAAGGTGGACAAGGCCAGCAGGCATTTGGGAATATCGTGGTGTGAAGGTTTCCCACATGCCATCCCATCTTGGAATTATTTTTCTGGTCCTTGATTTTTGGTGGGTCAAATTGACTTCGCAAATTCGTGAAGCGTTCCAAATTTAAAAAAACACAAAAAAAACAACAAAAAAAAAGAAAACAAAAAAAAATTGACTTCTCTGTCCAAAGATAATGTGAGAGTACTGTCACCAGCAGCTCAAATGGTTGGCGCAGTTGGCTCGTGTTTTACTGACGTCAATGCATTTATAGTCAACACTGAAGTAGACAAAAGTGCTGGAGAAACTCAGCGGGTGCGGCAGCATCTATAGAGCGAAGGAAATAGGCAACGTTTTGGGCTGACTAAAGAAGGGTTTCGGCCCGAAACGTTGCCTATTTCCTTTGCTCCATAGATGCTGCCGCACCCGCTGAGTTTCTCCAGCACTTTTGCCTACCTTTGATTTTCCAGCATCTGCAGTTCCTTCTTGGACATATAGTCAACACTACAATTTCCAACTCCTTCCTTTGGCTGAGATGACAGAACCTGATGAAAGTCAATGATTGAATCTCAAATTATTGAATCTTCCGGTGGTTCACTATCACAGGTTGGAATTTCTTTGAACATTTTGTCATTGAATTTGCTTTTCAACAATGACAAATTATTCTATTGAAGCTTAATTTACTGCTTCCACCTGGTAGAAGAAAATGCACAGGTTTCAAGTTACTTGGTATCAATTTATATTATTACCCTGGATTTATACATATTCTATAACCTATTGTCAATACAATTACGTAGAATTTTGTGCTTTTGTAGATCTCATTAATTTTTAATTATTTTTTTGAAGAGATTTCATTAACATTTGGGGAATATTTCAGCAAGTAAGATCTTCACCTGATTTAGAATGTTTAACTCCCTGAGGTTTTCTTGCTCTTTGAATAGAGGAATTAAACTGTTTTTCAGTCAAAATAGAGAACAAACAGAAATGAACCTGCAGTACTGCTGAGCGCTGAAAAATTGTAGATAACTTTAGCCATCAACCTAAAACATTAACTCTTTCTTTCTCCCAAAATATTATTCAACCCTGACGAGTGTTTTCCACATTTTCTGTTTTAATTTCAGATTTTGATTATCTGCAATATGTAATTGATTTTGCCAAGTTATTGCAGTTAATTAAACAACATTTAATCTGCTGAGACCCAGTCAAACCTCAATCGTGGTGTTAACTTAGCAGAAGAAGCAATTTTATACAATGGCATCACTTTGATGTACACACTGTTATTGCTATGAATACTTGCTATTATCTCTAGCTGCTTTCTCTGGCATGAAAAATGGCAGCTTCACTTGTGAGTGAGCAGCTGAGAGGAGGAGAAGTGTGGGATATTTAAAAGGCAGTTGCTAGTGTCCTGGGGTGACTGCTTCTAGTGGTGTATTAACGGAAGGCAGTCACTAATTTTGGCTTCCATTCAAGTAGTGGCCATTTTGGTAGAGTGTGTGCATTGGGTGGCATGGTGGCACAATAGTAGAGTTGCTGCCTTACAGCGCCAGAGACCTGGGTTCGATCCTGACTACGGGTGTTTTCTGTGCGGAGATTGTACGTTCTCTCTGTGACCTGTGTGGGTTTTCCCCTGGTGCTCCGATTTCCTCACACACTCCAAAGATGTGCAGTTTTATAGGTTAATTGGCTTGGTTAAATTGTCCCCTGTGTGTGTTGGCTAGTGTTAGTATGCGGGGATCGCTGGTTGGTGCGGATGCAATGGGCTGAAGGGCCATTCTCTAAACTAAACTAAACTAAACTAAACTAGTAGGTGAAGTTTGAGGGTAAGTGTTGAGGTTTTAGCTCATATCTTTGGCAAGCAAGCTAAGCGGAGTTAGAAGGTAAGGTAACGTCATAAGGGATAGGAATAGAATTAGGCCATTCGGCCCATCAAAATATCCACTGACTTGGCCTCCACGGTCTTCTGTGGCAAAGTATTCCACAGATTCACCACCCTCTGACTAAAGAAATTTCTCCTTATCTCCTGCCTAAAAGAATGTCCTTTAATTCTGAAAGTGGGGATGAGAGAAACGTCCAGTGTCCCTGGCGAACACACCTGTTGGAAGTGTCTCCAGCTATGGCTCCTGACTGATCAGGTGAGGGAACTGCAGCTGGATAATCTCAGGATGGACGGGAGACTGAGAGCTTTAAAGATGGAAGTTAGAGTAAGGTGGTCACACCTAAGGTGCAGGCAAAAAGTAGACGTGTGACCACTAGGAAGGGTAAAGGGAGTCGGCAGTGTTCTGCAGGAAAGCCCTGTGGTCATTCTCCTTGAAATCAAGCATAACCTTTTGGGTACTGTTGGGGTGGGCGGGGAATGAGCATCAGTAGCAGCCAGGAATGTGACCACATGTCTGGCTCTGAGCAACATGATGTCTCTGAGTGGCTGCTGAACATTCTCAAGGGGAGGGTGAACAGACAGGAGTCTTATACTGTGGGTAGGAAGGAACTGCAGATGCTGGTTTAAATCGAAGGGAGACATAAAATGCTGGAGTAACTCAGCGGGACAAGCAACATCTCTGGAGAGAAGGAATGCGTGACGTTTTGGGTCGAGTCCTTTCTTCAGTCTGAAGGGTCTGAAGAAGGGTCTTGATCCGAAATGTCACCCATTCCTTCTCTCCAGCGATGCTGCCTGTCCCGCTGAGTTACTCCAGCATTTTGTGTCTAGTCTTATACTGTGGACGGTTAAAAATAGATAGACAGTGGGATGAGATCCATTGCAAGAGTGAGGCAGATGGAGGCTGGAAGTTGGTACAGAAGTCAACGATTGCAAGTTCAGTTGACAGGACAAGGAGGGGCACATCAGAAAGAGTGGAAAGACTTGGATTATATTGCATTTATTTCAATGCAAGAGGCCTGACAGTTAAGGTGGTTGAACTCAGGGTGTGGATAGATACGTGTAACTGGATCGCTATAGCCATTGAAACCTGGTCAAGGGAGGAGCAGGTCTAGCAGCTTAATGTTCCAGGATACAAGTGCTATATGTGAGATAGAGGGTAAAAGAGGTGGGGTGTTGCTTTATTGATTAAGGAAAACATCCCATCAGTAGTGTGAGATAACATTACTGAAGAGGTGTCCAGTGAGGCTATATGGGTGGAAGTGAAAAATAAATAGGGTATGAATACATTGTTGGGAAATGGAATAAAGGCTTCCAAATAGTCCAAGGCAATGAGAGGAACAAGTATGCCAGGAGATTGCAGGCAGCTGCAAGACCACGAGGATTATTATAGTAGGAGAATTTAACTTTCCCAATATAGACTGGGTCTGCTGTAATGCCAAGGGCTTAAATCGGGTGGAATTTGTTGTGTGTGTTCAGGAAAGTTTCTAATATAGAGGACCGTACAAGGGAGAGGGCAAAGCTTGACCTACTCTGAAGGAATTGAGCAGGTCAAGTAAATGATTTGGCAGTGAGGAGCACTTTGCACCCAGCGACCACAGATCTATTACCTTTAAAATATTTTTATGGATAAGGACAGGACAGGTCCACAAGTTAATGTTCTGAATCAAGCAAGGCCAACTTAGATGCTATTAGATAGGAATTTGCAAAAGTTCATTGGAGTTGTTTGCTCATGGGTAAAAGGATGGCTGAATTGTGGGATGCTTTTAAAAGTGTGGTGATGAGAGTTCAAGGTATGCATGTTCCTGTTAGAGTGAAAGGCAAGACGGGTAGGAATGGGGAACCTGGATGATGAGAGACTCTGGTCAGAGAGAAGAAGGAGCTATACGTTAGGTATAGGCAGGAACTGCAGATGCTAGTTTAAACCGAAGATAGACTCAAAAGCTGGAGTAATTCAGCAGGACTCCAGGTGTGAAGAAGGGTCTCGACCCGAAACGTCACCCATTCCTTCTCTCCAGAGATGCTGCCTGTCCCACTGACTTACTCCAGCTTTTTGTGCTTATCTTCGGTTAGGTGTAGGCAGCTGGAATCAAGTGCACCATGGAGGAGTTTTGGGGATTGAGGAGCATACTTACAAAATAAATCTGGAAGGCAAAAAGGGGGTATAAGATAGTTCTGATAGGACTTCCGGTGGCGTCAATGGTGGGGTGAGAGACGCTCCTGTTTTGCTCTGCTCCCGAAAGAATGTTTTAATGTGCTAAAATACGAGCTGGATGACGGGGGAGTTCTAAAATATACGACCGGAGCTGCTATTTAATTGTGTGTTATCAGAAACTCTGCTGATAACAGAGAATAACAACAGTTTTAAATGAAAAAAGGGAATCCTCGCCAGAAGCCTGTAAAACCCGCTTCAAGACCTGCCACAAGAGACTACTTGAAAAAACTTGGAAAGACTCCTCAATCCCCTCAAGCATCAGCTGGAAGCTCAGAAGAAGAAGCGGACTTTCGAAATCTTTCTACAGAAATGACCTCAATGGAGGAACAAAGAGTGCATATGGAACAATTGGAAAAGTCAGTATTAACTTCAGTCACTGAAGTTATTTCTAAAGTGATACAAGATGGGAATGTCGCGCTGGACAAAAGCCTCTCTGAAAAAATTAAACAAGGTAATGATATGCTGATGGGGAAAATTGATGTCTTAACCAAACGTGTGATTGAGGTTGAGGAGGATTTAAACAAAAAAATTAAGCGGGTTGATAAGGACTGTAATAAAAAGCTGGACGTTAAAGTCTACTGAGGCGGCTATGGAAGGAATGGATAATACGATAACTGAGATGGCTAACGAGATAAAGAGACTAAAAATCGGAACAAGAAAGCACTGGGAGGGAGCTTGCTAAAATGAAGCATAAATGTACAGACTTGGAAGCAAGATCAAGAAGACAAAATCTGAGGATAGTTGGAGTAAAAGAAGGAAAGGAGAGTGGGCAAAACTTTCAAGAGTTTGCTGCCAACTTACTCAAACAAGTGCTTAAGCTGCCTGAAGCCCCGAGAATAGATATGGCTCACCGGGTCTGACGTAAGGTTCAAGCAAGCCCAACTGCCACCCAAAGACAGATTATTCTGAAATTCTATGACATTTCAACCCTGGAAGGAATTATGAAAAAAATTCCATATGGTGTGAATTTGATGTTTGAAGAAGAAAAACTAAGATTCTTCCGTGATTTTCCAGCTGAAGTCATGGAAAAGAGGGACAAGTTTACAAACACGAGAAGGCTACTGAAAGAGGTCTCGGGAGTAAGTTATGGGATAATATATCCCGCGAAATTGAAAATTACTTATAACCATGTTGAACGTGCATTCACGGATCCAGAAGAGGTATTTAATTATGCACAAAGTATCACAAAGGAGGACTACTGATCATGAGAAACGACGAAGAAAGAACTGTGTTTCTTTTTTTTTAACATACAAAAAATTCTGCTCTGGTTAAGATGGAGAACTTTCCTCGAGGCGTTGTCTAGCCATTTTATCTTTGGAATGTTAACTCAAGGTCGGATTTTATGTTTCACTTCAACAGAGGATTGACAAAGAAGAAAAATTGTGGCGGGGAAAATAACTTGAGAATATGGAAAAATATTATCAGTGGACTTGTATATAGATATTTATGATTTAAGAAACACACAATTACATACTAACATAAAATATAATTAATAAAATTGTGTAATGTTAAGGCATAGCTTAATAATGGCTGATGTTTATTTCATGATGTTAATTACTTGCTAAATATAAGAATAACAAGTTAAATATAATTGATAAGTACTAATAACATACTAACAAATTTTATGGATATAGTAGATTTAGTCTAAATTGCATGCAAAGAGGGGGGAGGAGACTCAGACGCTGGGAAGTTACCCAAGGGTCTGAATCTGGTTAACCCCTTGGAACCTGCTGGTGTCTGATACAAAAGTGTGAGACTTAATAGTAAGATTAAACGAGAACTTACCAGTTCGAAGTTTGATCATTATTTTATGAGGAGTAACGATGAGGGATTACGTGAAGAAGGCCCGCCTGGCGCTGGAACGGCATACTTCAAAGCAGCGGCATGAAAAACACAGAACACAAATAGCCGGACTACTCTTCACGTAGTCACTCATCGTTACTCCTCATAAAATAACGATCAAACTTCGAACTGGTAAGTTCTCGTTTAATCTTACTATTTTACTTCGGAGTCACGTGAGTGACTACGTGAAGAGTTTGAAGCTTTCTGTGTTTTTCGTGTCGTAGAATTTATTCCATACGACAGTACGGCTCATTTAACACAATAACGAGCGAATAACACATTTTCCCCAAACATTGCCTCAAGTTATGTGATAAATTATTTCACATTATAAAAAATGAAAATAATGCCCTTTCCATTGAAAGGCAAGTTTATCACAAATACCAATTGATATATATATTTTTATGGCATGACAAAGCAACAATTATAGAGAACCGAACATTGCGTGTCTAAATCTGACACCATGACTGGTTCCTTTTTACTTTAACAGTAATCTACAGCCTCCTGCGGCCTTGCATCTTTGCTCGAGTGGCTCATCCTGTGCCATTCCTGTGAATGTATTTTCCTCATTAACGGAGTGATTTTTCCACCTTTCAGTGTCTAGTTCCTACTGAATGTATCCAATTTTTAACCATCTAGAAATACATTCCTCTATAACTATCAGTTTTTACTGAACCCAATGTGGTTTTTGTGTGTAATAAGCAGTCTCATTGCCACAGAGACTCTTACCTACTGCAACATTTTCATCAATGTTCACACACACACACACACAACTTAAAGCCGGCAGGATATGCTTATAGTTTACCTTCGTTTCAGGTCTTCTTGGTGTGCTTTGTTTGGTAGATTCATAAACATATATGATAATGCAATTTGTATCCACATGCAATTATAACATAACATTTGCAATGTTTGCACTCTTATATTGATACTAAAGTTATCAGAATTATTATTTTCAATGTTCAAGTTTTTTGAATCATAGATAGAGTTAGTCCATTTCTTAAGGCATTTCAAGATTATTTATCTTCTGCCTTTATATTTTTTACAATTTTGGACAGATTATATAATACATATACACATATATATATATATATGATATATATATATATATATATATATATATATATATATATATATATATATATATATATATGATATATATATATACATACATACATACATACATACATACATACATACATACATACATACATACATACATACATACATACATATATATATATATATATATATATATATATATACACACACAACATATATATATATATTTATTAACATTTACATATATATCCCTTTCCATATTGGGATATTATGAATGCATCTGATAACTTCTTGGTTAATATATTGTCCGTTTATAAGACGGTAACACTCTGAGCCCTATTATTGGCTCTATCAATTAGATACTTAGAAAATGCAATCCACAAGGAATTCACATATATCTAATATGATAAAATAACTTTACTGTATATACAGACCTCCAATTTCTTATAACAAAATATTGTTTTTTAAACTTATTTCTGCAAATTGCAGGTATAACACTTCTTTATACATAATTATTTTATTGATATATTGTTATATTGGTTAACATTCATAGACTTCTTTGACCATCAGCTGTTGTGATGGTCTGGTCAACCTGTAGATAGTAAAATTCATATTTTCAAGTCATGGAGGTTTTTTGTACAACAATAAATTACTGCAGGGTTTCTCAAACCTGGAGATCCCAGTGGGTGCAGCAGCATCCAAAGAGCGAAGGGAGACAGGCAACGACCTAGGTCGAGACCCTTTTTTGACTTCAATAAATTGCTGCCACTATGAATCATCACTAGCAGTTCAAAATCACACAATATTTATGAAACCATAAAGGACCCGTATTAGGCCACCAAAATGCCTCTGGCAGTGTCCCACTACATTTTCATCAGACACTGCCCTATTAAACAAAAATGAGGAACACAAAGAAATCTTTTCCTCATGTAATTGGGAGAAAAGCATCCACCTTCACTGTTCTTGGTTTACCCACAAGAAATATTCGAAAGATCGGTGATTTAATCTGTATGCAATCAGATTAATCGTAAGTAATCCATATTAATGACAATATGTTTTTTCTCCCAAATTTGTTATCTTCCGATACCATTGTCTCTTCCTTAGAGATAAACAGGTGGACTAAACTTTAAAATATGCCACATCTGTTTATGTAGATAATCCCATGATTGTTATTTGACTTATCTTGTGACCCACAAGAAACATTTGAAAGATCAGTGATTTAATCTGTATACAACCAGATTAATCGTAAGTAATGCAAAATAATGACAATATGTTTTTCTCCCAAATTTGACCATTGTTAACATATGCCACAGCCGTGGTATTGTTCATCTTGATACGACATGGACAGTTCCATAATAAAACAATCGATCTTTTTAATCCATAACTCCTTATACTTCAACAATTAATACGAATGTTTGGAAAATTTCTTAGGACAAACCATTTATGTTCGCCTGGTATTATTGTCTGCAGTCCGAACAAGAGACATATCAAATATTGTTATAAGAATAGATAATATTCTTATCTTTACCCAAACATTCACAGAAGCTGTACATCATCTGTAACACTTGCTTCAGTTTGCAACAGCTGTTAATCTTATAGTTGAAGCAGTTTATGAACCTTTTTTACATTACTTTAATAATGATAACGTATCATTTGATATTTTGCATAAGCCTCTTCACAAGGCATACATATTCTTATAAGCTTCTGTATTCCTTCTTTTGGAACTTTATTTATTTTTTACCTAATCCTAATGGAGGGACAAAGTATGTCGACAACAATTAGACATATTTGTATCATGGAACAATTTTCCCCCTCTCTTATGGTGCTTGAATTACTTCTGAATTCAGAATAGTAATTTATAAATATTTTATTAATGCCTGAGCATATGCTTTATGTAATGGGTCAGGTCCTTACCTACCACCAGGTTTGTAAATGGCAGGCACTAATTTGCAGCTGCTCTTATCTCTTCCAATTTAAATGTAATCGAGATAACCCATGACCATGACCTCATTAGTGCAAGTGCTGATCTTTTATCAGTATAATTGTTCCTTCAGTGTTCGGTTTAACAGCCTTGAACTGATTGATTGTTTGGATAATGTTTTAACTTGCACAGCTTGACCCACTTTAATTAATTTCAAGCACCTGAATATTGATTAACACTTTGTTAATCACAACAGTTTTTCCATGTTCTAGATGTTTCCATTTTCTTACACTGTGAAAGTGTAAATATAATGATGTTTTGTATGGTTTATACCATGAAATCTTTACACTGAGGTAATTTTATAATATACATGTACGTACCCTTCTTATTAAATTACTTTTGAGTGCAAACCTGAAATCAATTTTTAAAGTTTTCTTATACAGGTGAACCAATCCTTCCTTAGATATATTGGTTAATAATCACAATACACCTGTAATCCCCCATAATTGGAGATTTCATTAACTTATTTTGTAACCAGATGTTTGCACCTTTTCAACGTACTTCAAGCCTTCTTTCCCCCAATTATATAGGTTTAGATAAGGCTATGTTTGGATTATACCACTTCTGCCTTTGTTTTGATCCATTATCAAATCTTTCATTGGATCATAGTTTTTTCACCGCAAGTTAAAAAGATCTTTGCCTTTGTTTTGATCCATTATCAAAATTTTTCATTGGATCATAGTTTTACTCCCCAAAGTTTAAATATCAGTAGTCTGTTCTTTTGTAATTAATATCTTTGATTTATCATAAGGCAGGTTTATTCTATAATAATCAGGAGTTTAATATCCTGATTTGTATTGATCTGCAAACCTATAGTGCAGGTTCGGTAAATTATATATATTTCTTCCTATTGAGCTCCACAACTGATGGCAATTTATTTTATTTTGAAAGTATTACTTATTTGCACCATTTTGAAATACTTTGAAATTGTATTTCTTATATCTCATATTATTTGAGACATGGATATTTATAAACGGATTTACCGTTGATATTTTAATAAAACATAAATGTTTTATCGTATTCTTGAAGTTGGTGAGATACCATATAATTAATGTTGGCAGCTAGGTTTTCTTCCATAGCCTCACCACTTCCTTTAGATATAGCAAAATCTTTTGCTATCTCAGGCACATCTGGCCTCACTTTTTTATTTGTGGTGTGCATTCATAATTCACATCACCACTTGCAGGGTCTGTCTTTTGCAGCCCTGATCCACTTGGAATTATATCCAAAGAGACTTCCTCCACCCTAATCCAGGGTTCAATTCTCAATTTGGCACATAGCCATATTTTGTATATTCAAGCCCCTCAGGATCTTTTTTGGGCTGTTTGGGTACTGTGACCCTTGTCTCTTTTTATATTTTGGAGTACTTTCTCCATATCGCGATTTTTATTAACTTTTTTAAAGTACAGCCTTTCTGTCTTTTAAAATTCCCTGCCAAAAGATTGTGGAGCATTTTTACCTCTCTACCGTAATTTTAACGGTACCAGTATCGGAACCGGCCCCGTAATTAATCTCTCGTCCCGATCGCTGGGTATTCCCCTGGGACGTTCTTTTCAAAACTCCGTTATTTTAACAGAGTATATCTGTTCAATTTAAACTTTTAGTTTGTTTTTAAAATCCTTTAAAATCCTGGTTTCCACCAGGCACGGAGTTTTCCAGTCCTAAAAAAAAATTTTCAACTGCACTTACCTGCCGGTTCCGAACCTACCGCTGTTGAGGAGCTGTCTGTGCAGCTCCTGCTTTTGCCGTCAGCGTCGACGTAATGCCGTTCCAGCGCCAGGCGGGCCTTCTTCACGTAGTCACTCACGTGACTCCGAAGTAAAATTGTAATAGAGCTCGGCATATCAATAGATATGGATATATAATTAACATAATTACTGTTATATCTAAATATATACTTGGAAACTTTTTTATTTTGTTTTTTCTCTTTGAAGATATATTTCTAATCAATCTATTGGAGTGCGTTTTATTTTATATATATATTTCTGAACTTTGTATTGCTCTCTCTTCCAATTAATAATAACTGGTCAAGGGAGCAGAGGGAAACATATAAAAACATCTACGGAAGTCAATAAGAAATTTTCTACCACCTGTTGGTGGTCTGTTTTTAATTATAATATCTTTATTTTTGGATATTATAATATCACTTTTTGTTTGTTAAGTATCTTTTCATGACTCTACACTTTCTGGTCTTTTTCAAGGTCTATTCTGAAGGGGAGATGCCAACAAAACTTAACAGCTGGGGATGACCATCCTCCATCTAGAGTTATGAGGTTCTTGGTTGCACCATATGAAGTAAAGGTATTAACATGATTCATAATGCAAGATGATAAACAAAAGAAAACTGGAAGAATCACGTTCTGTAGTTGGAATATAAGGGGCGCTAATGAACCAATTAAAAGGGGTAAGATCTTTGCCCAATTAAAAGCCTTAAACAGTGGCATCATTTTCTTACAAGAGACGCATTTGAAATATCAAACACAGATAAGATTGAAGGTAAATTGGATTGGGCAAACATACTACTCTTCATTTACTGCTAAATCTAGAGGTACGGCTATTATCATTCGTAAAGGTATACCATTTAAATTAAAGAATACCATGGCAGATAAAGAGGGAAGATATGTCATAGTCACGGGAGAAATTTATTCTACTCCACTTACTTTGATAAATATTTATGCTCCTAATTTTGACAACCCCCAATTCTTTAGTAAAATGTTGGATACAATTACAGAACTTAACTATCAAAATGTGATAACGGGGAGATTTGAATTGTGTTTTAGATCCATATCTGGATAAATCAGCAAAACAAAAAAGGATTAACATAAAATCTAAAACTAGTGAACTCCTATATACATACATGAAAAATACCAACATAACAGATGTATGGAGGATCCCTAATCCAGTAGGTAGGGAATATTCATTTTATTCAATGGTACATAAAACATATTTACGTATTGATTACTTAGTGGACACAAAACTAATTCCATATACATATAATTCTAAATATCATAATAGTATTATTTCTGATCATTCCCCGCTAACTTTTTCTTTAATATTAGATGGAATGCCTGATAAAAAATCGTTTTGGAGGTTTAACCCCCAAATCTTAAACAATTCACAAGGATGTACATATTTTAAAGAACAGATGGGATTCTTTTTTGAGGCAAATGATACACCAGATATTTCACCCTCCTTATTATGGGAAACTTTTAAGGCATTTATTAGAGGAACTATAATCTCATATCAAGCTTTCCAAAATTAAAAAAAATAACAGTGAACATTTGCAGTTAGAACAAGAAATTAGACAATTAGATTTAGAAAATGCTAAAGAACCAACTATAGATAAACATAATAAGATAACAATACTAAAATATAAATTAAATAAAATGTTATCAGCCAGAATAATAAGATTATTTCAAACTATAAAACAAGAAAATTTCGAATTTGGTAATAAACCACATAAACTCTTAGCACGCCAACTGAAAAACGGGAAACAGAAAATACAATTACTAAAATTAAATCAGACAAAGTGCAATTACTAACACTACCTAAAGATATTAATAAAGGATTTGCTCAATTTTATCAAAATTTATATACATCGAAAACCTCTGCAAATAATACTCAAATTACAAATTTCTTAGACAATTGTAATCTTCCAAAAATAAATACGGTGGAACAAGAGGGATTAGGAGCCCAGATTACACTACAGGAAATAGAAGAAACAATAAATTTGTTGAAGAATGGCAAAACGCCAGGACCAGATGGCTTTAGTAATGAATTCTATAAAAGATTCTATGAGATAATTTCTCCATGCCAGCAAGATTTATATATATATATGCTTTTAAAGAAAATAAACTACCAGAAACATTAACTGAGTCAACGATTATACTTATACCAAAAAAGGATAAAGATCTAGAAGACCCAGGCTCATATAGAGCTATTGCGCTCCTAAATACAGATAAAAAAATATTAGCAAAGACCCTAGCGAGAAGATTGAGTAAATATGTTAGCAAACTAATAAACCCGGACCAAACAGGGTTTATACCAAAGAGATACTCTTTTAACAATTTGAGACGGCTGTCTAATATAATGTACTCACATAATACTGAAGAAGAACTAGCAATTATTTCATTGGATGCAGAAAAAGCTTTTGATCAAGTAGATGGCAATATTTATTCAAAGTATTGCAAACATTTAACATGGGAGATAACTTTATCTCATGGGTAAAATTATTATATGATAAGCCGATGACTAGAATACTGACTAATAATATATTATCCCCGAAATTCCAATTAGCAAGGGGCAATAGGCAGGGGTGCATACTATCGCCCCTGCTATTTGCACTAGTGATAGAGCCTTTAGCAGAAAGTATAAGAAGTCATCCGAATATTTATGGATATAATACCAAACACTCAAATAATAAAATGTCATTATATGCAGACAACATATTACTATATATTACAAATTCGCAAATTAGCATACCAAATATACTAAACTTAATAGAGGAATTTGGTTCTTTTTCAGGATATAGAATAAATTGGAACAAAAGCAAAATTATGACGATAAAACCTCAAGAGCCGACACATTTGTTGAAATTCCCCTTTAGAATTGCAACAGAAAAATTTAAGTATTTGGGCATCCAAATCACTAGGAAATATAAACCATTACTCAACGCAAACTATATACCTTTATTAACTAAATTAAATGGGTTGATTAAATTTTGGAAAACACTGCCGAAGTCCTTAATAGACAGAATAAACGCGATAAAAATGATCTTCTTACCACAAATATTGTACCTATTTCAATCAATACCAATATACTTACCTAAAAAATTCTTTAAAAAACTAGACTCTGATATTATAAACTTCATATGGGATTATAAATCAGACAGAATTTAAAAAAAAACTTGTGTAAATCTAAAGAATCAGGGGGACTGACATTTCCTAACTTATTGTATTGCTATTGGGCAGTGAATATTAAAAATATAATCTATTGGTTGGACAGTTCTGCCCAACAGGTAGATTGGATAAGAATGGAGAAAGAGGATTGTTATCCATTATATTGGCATATATCTCCTGGCATTCCCTCTATCTCTATCTCCCTCCCCCACCCTAGTCGCACTAGCTTCTCATTTTCACACCACAAACAGCTTACAATGGCTTGTTCCCTTTATCATGGATACTTTTTTGCATATCTTTCATTCATTGTTCTTTATCTCTCCACATCACCGTCTATATCTCTCGTTTCCCTGATCCCTGACCAGTCTGAAGAAGGGTCTCGACCCGAAACGTCGCCTATCTCCTTCGCTCCTTAGATGCTGCTGCACCCGCTGAGTTTCTCCAGCTTTTTGTGTAACCCTTGTTCTCCTTATAATATGGGAGCGATCCTTCTTTCCCCGATGAAACTGAACAATATAATATATAAGAAGAAACCAATTATTCACAGTATAATACGAATTTGGAAACAAATAAAATTAACTTTAAAATTAAGAAAATTATCGCTTCTTTCTTCAATAGCTAATAATCCCTCATTCAAACCATCCATTATTGATAAAACGTTTATCCATTGGGAAAGAATAGGAATTAAAAAGATGGGAGATATGTATGAAATGGGAAAACTTTTATCATTCTAACAATTACAACTAAAATATAATTTGAAAAGTAATCAATATTTCAAATATCTTCAAATTCAAAATTATTTGAAAAAATATATACAAGGATATTAAACTTTAACTCCAGATATATTGGAGGAAGGAATGAATAGAAAGGCAGAATCAAGCAATTTAATATCTTACTTATATAATACAATTCTAAATATAGAAACACCAATGACAGGGGCAATTAGAAGGGACTGGGAACAAGAGTTATTGATAAAAATTCCGAATGATAGATGGGAAAAAAAAATTATTATATGTAAATAAATGTTCAATTAATGTAAGACATAACCTAATTCAATTAAAAATTTTACATAGACTATATTATTCGAAAACTAGACTGAATAAAATATTTTCAAATGTTTCCCCCATCTGTGACAAATGTTTAATTCAAAATGCCACTATAGCACATTCCTTTGTCTCTTGTATAAAACTGTATAAATTTTGGAATGAAATTTTTGGAATTTTTACAAAACTATTTAACACAAAATTGAACCCCAATAGAGAACTGATTATCTTTGGATCAATGGAAGAGGGAAGTAAACTAACTACATTCCAAGAAGCTTTTCTTAATTACGGTCTAATAACAGCAAAAAAACTTATACTCAAATTTGGAAAAACGCTACCACGCCCACATTCAAAATGTGGATCTCAAACATGTCTGAAATGCTACAAGAAATGAGATTCCTCCTACTAGGCAAAGTAGACCTATTCTTAAAGACTTGGTCTCCTTTTATCAACTTTCTACAAGCAGATGGTGCAACATAAGAAATTAAATGGTTTAGAACCGGGTGACGGATGGGCAAAAATACGAAATAGGTAGATCTCTCCTAATCTCTCTTTCCTTTACTTTCTCCTTTTCTTTCAATCATTTTAGCTTCTTATCTCGGTCCTGTATTTCTTTGGCTATCTGTTTCTACTCGTTTGTCTATCTATTCCGACACTCTTTATTTATTTTTTCTCTCACTGTTCTTTTATTATTAAATCAAAAGTACGAAGTTGTACAAGAATGGAAATATGTATGTATGTATTAGGTACTTAAGTACCACACTACTGTACTTACTTCTAACAAAAATAAACAAAAAAAAAGATAGTTCTGATTGGATGGGAGAATTAATTACATTAAGGGGAAAGTTAATTAAAAAGATCCCTTAGAAACCAAAGTGGTCATCTTTGTGTGGAGCCGCAGAAGATGGGCCTGGTTCTCAATAAATATTTCTCATCTGTTTTTTACCATAGAGAAATTCATGGGCCAGGGAAGATGGGAAAGTAAATGGCAATGTCTTCAGGACAGTCCCTATTAAGTTGCAGAGGTGCTGGACAGGTTGGGTGAGTGGGCAGATGCATGGCAGATGCAGTTTAATGTGGATGAGTGTGAGGTTATCCACTTTGGTGGCAAAAACAGGAAGGCAGGTTATCATCTGAATGGAGTCAAGTTGGGAAAAGGGGAAGTACAACGTGATCTGGGGATCCTTGTTCATCAGTCAATGAAAGTAAGCGTGCAGATGCAGCAGGCAAATGGCATGTTGGCCTTCATAACAAGAGGAGTATAAGAGCAACGAGGTCTTTCTACAGTTGTACAGGCGATAGTGAGACCACACCTGGAGTATTGTGTGCAGTTTTGGTCTCCCAATTTGAGGAAGGACATTCTTGCTATTGAGGGAGTGCAGCGTAGGTTCACCAGGTTAATTCACGGGATGGCGGGACTGTCATATGTTGATAGAATGGAGCGGCTGGGCTTGTACACTCTGGAATTTAGAAGGATGAGAGGGGATCTTATTGAAACATACAAGATTATTAAGGGTTTGGACACATTAGAGGCAGGAAACATGTTCCCAATGTTGGGGACGTCCAGAACCAGGGGCCACAGTTTAAGATTATGGGGTAAGCCATTTAGAACAGAGATGAGGAAATGCTTTTTCACACAGAGAGTTGTGAGTCTGTGGAATTCTCTGCCTCAGAGGACGGTGGAGGCTGGCTCTCTGGATGCTTTCAAGACAGAGTTAGACAGAGCTCTTAAAGATAGTGGAGTCAAGGGATATGGGAGAAGGCAGGAACTGGGTACTGATTGTGGATGGTCAGCCATGATCACATTGAATGGCGGTGCTGGCTCGAAGGGCTGAATGGCCTACTCCTGCACCTATTGTCTATTGTCATATGGGGCTGGCTTAGATGAAGCATTTTGGTCGGCATAGACGAGTTGGGCCGAAGGGCCCATTTCCATGCTGTATAACTCTATTATTCTAATTAGAATGGTATATTTGTAAAATCAGTGCAATTAACCCCCAAGATATGCCAAATTGCTTTTCTCAGGGTACCCAGTCTTCAGTTTTTATTTCCTAAAAGGAATTCAAATTTCAGGATTCCTTTGGCCAGTTAATTATTGTTCCAACCTTCACACCTCAGGGCGGCACAGTGGCGCAGATGTAGAGTTGCTGCCTTACAACACCAGGGACCTGGGTTCAATCCTGACTATTGGAGCTGACTGTACGGAGTTTGTACATTCTCCCTGCGACCGCGCGGGTTTTCTCCAGTTGCTCTGGTTTCCTCCCACACTGCAAAGACATACAGGTTTGTAGGTAAATTGTGCATTGGTAAATTGCAAATTGTGTGTAGTACAGTGCAAGTGTACGAGGTGATCACTGGTCGGTATGGACTCGGTGGGCCAAAGGGCCTGTTTCCACGCTGTATCTCTAAAGTCTAAAGTCTAAACCCTTGGATCTCTCAATAATCGGATAATGAAAACTGTTGGTCGAGGAACTTACAAATTATTCCCTTTTTGTAGAGCACAGCACAATATATAGGAACTTAGCTCATTATTTTTCTTGTTAATCAATACATTATACTCAGCCTCCTTGCAATGAAAGGACACTAACCATTCTACATATCTTTGCTCTGGGTTAACACGTCATAAATGTTGAGTATACGCACAGATAGAATTTACTATAGTACTTTATAAATGGGAATATCATTCATATGGTGTAAACCTTACTTCATATCAAGGGCATCATTAGTTTTTAATGGTGCAATGCAAAATTGCCTACTGCCCATACTCAATTAAAGCCACTTAATTTCCATATTAAATGGACCAGGTGGAATTGTTTGATTCTGCTGTTCATTTCCCTTTCTTTTTATTTTTCTGCACTAACTGGAGGAAACTTCTTAGGATGTGGTAAAACTAATCCGACAATGGCAACTATAGAGAGGTCTATCTGAGGCAACTTGATCTTTCCCAATGGATTCCACAAGGAGCCCTCTTGTGCAGATGGGTGGATGCCTGACCTATAGCCTCTCAGCCTTTGACAGCTGAAAGCATAACACTCAAACCAATCAGGATAATAATTAATAAAGCCTTATCATTGAATTATTCAACGTTGGTTCTGTTCCAAATGATGATCAAGAAACAGAGGAAAAAACTGGATTGTTGGTGATATATAAATCTGTTATTGTAGCAGGTAATGATAGAACATAATTTAATCTCACACTGTCACTGCTGAAGAATGGAAAAGCTATGAAACCAAAGACATAATAGTAGGATGTGTAAACCTAACTGGATTTGATGAGATAATGCAGTCCTTTTATTTGGGCTATTTAATTGGTGCCCACTTGACACTTGTATGTTGAATCTTTTGAAAGTTTTCTTCCGTAATTTCACACATCTTTGGTGTTGGTTTTGTACAGGGCGGCACGGTGGCGCAGCGGTAGAGTTGCTGCCTTACACTGCCAGAGACCCGGGTACGATCCTGGCTACAGTTTCTTTCTGTGCGGAGTTTGTACGTTCTCCCCGTGACCTGCGTGGGTTTTCTCCTTCCTACCACACTGCAAAGACGTACAGGTTTGTAGGCTAATTGGCTTAGGTAAAAATTGTGAATTGTCCCTAGTTTGTAGTGTGCTCTGGTGTAACAGGGATCGCTGGGCCAAAGGGCCTGTTTCCACACTGTATCACTAAACTAAACTAAACTAAACTTGGATAGGATGTTCATGTCCATCTGTTTGCTTGACATCTTGCCTCGGCTCTGTTATCTGCACGGACATTTCTGCATTCCTCCACCTGCCTTGCCCTTTGTTCTTGCAATAATCTAACCTGATTAAGGGTTAGATTATTGCAAGGAGAAGAAGGGTCATGAAGGATCTGAAGAAGGGCCTCGACCCGAAACATCGCCCATTCGTTTTCTCCAGAGATGCTGACTCACCCACTGAGTTACTCCAGCATTTTGTGTCTACCTTCAATCTAATCCACAACTTCTGTTCTACACTATTTAACTGTATTTGTGCATCGATTGACTTAATAAATAAATGAATATTTTTGTAATCTGGGTTAAGACAAAAGTTCCATGAATAATTTTAGGTTACTGGGTCCTATTATTTATTTCTCTGGGGTTTGTCGAAAAGAAGACTGCTTTAATATTGAACCTTGGAGCCGCATGAAAAATCATTCGGCCCAATTTTTAACTTATCAGTTGAATGATTAAATGTCCGTACCAAATGAATAAGTCATTGATGATTGGAAAAATATTCCTGATGTAATAATAAATATTAAATCTTTACAAAATAATTTTGTTGAAGTTTGGGAGGAAATACATCAGTGTGATCAGATTAAATAAAGCAGTGTTCAGGTAATAGAATTATGTAATCAAATTATTCATGCATTATTCCAGCAGTTTGACTTGTTTGGTGAATTCCTGTCATTTCATTGGAATTACTTTAATATATAAGTAGTTTTGGAAGTATGAGCCTCTTTAGAATACCACTCCATTGCAAGGATCAGAAGCAGGTTGTCCTCTTTATTCCACATTCTCCCATGCCGTTCAGCTCCCTGTTCAAACTGACTATATCCTGCCCTGCTTATCTACTGATTGCTTGAAAGCAAGTTATCAACATGGCTTGCTGAAGCTACAATCGAGAATTGTGTGGTTATTTTCATCTCTGGAAATTGAGTTTTCATTTGTTCTCTTTTGGTCGGATCGGTTATATCATGTAACATATTTGAGATATTGTCATGGGTGACTCTGATAAATAGGTGTTGCAGGATTAAGTTTTGTGCTGTTGGTTACAGTGGTACCGTATGATACGATACGATAAAACTTTATTTATCCCAGGAGGGAAATTGATCTGCCAGCAGTCATAAAACACAAGATACATGAAACATGAAATTAAAGTGTCGAGTGGAAAGGATTGTGGATGTGCAAAGATTGGGGAGGGGAGTCAGTCTACCCCACGACGGAAGGGGGAGGAGTTGTACAGTTTGATAGCCACAGGGAAGAAGGATCTCCTGTGGCGTTCTGCGCTGCATCTTGGTAGAACCAGTCTGTTACTGAAGGTACTCCTCAGGTCGATCAGTGTGTCATGGAGGGGGTGAGCTGTATTGTCCAGGATGCTCCACAGTTTGAGGAGCATCCTCCCCTCCAACTCCACCCCCAGGACAGAGCCAGCCTTCATGATGAGCTCATTAATCCTGTTGGTGTCCACAGCCTTCGCCCTGCTGCCCCAGCACACGACAGCGATGAAGATGGCACTGGCTACCACCGATTGATAGAACATCTGCAGCGTCTTATTGCAGATGTTGAAGGAGCGGAGCCTTGTCTAAAAGTACAGCTGGCTCTGTCCCTTCTTGTACAGGGCCACAGCGTTCCCGGATCAGTCCAGTTTACTGTCCAGGTAAACTCCAATGTATCATGAGCTGATTTGTGTTCATTTGCTGTCAGACTTGTGCTGCAAGCTGGAATTTTGCAGAGGAGGTGGCTGGTGACATCAATCTTTGTGCCATGGTGATTTGATACCAGCAGTGTAAACCAGTGACCGTTCACTAATGGCATATGTTAACCGTTCACAGGGGGGCACAGGGCAGGCCAAACAACTCATCTAATTTTCATTTCATTTAATTTCCATTGCCATTTCAGTTTCAAGCACAGGGCAGACCAAATAAACGCATCTCATTTTCATTTAATTTAATTTCCATTGCCATTTAAGTTTCAAGCACAGAGCAGGCCAAACAACTCATTTTATTTTCATTAAGGGCTAACAAGTAATTTATAGGACAAGTACATTGCAGACTCACAGTTCAGTTGACTCACAACAGAATCACAGTTGTGGCCTCTCCCTCATGATCTTCCAGTGTGACTGACTCACGTCCAGGCATCCGGGGTTTTATAGTCCTGCCCCCCCCCCCAGAAGGGGCGTTACCTTCATCATGGCGATTGACAGGCGAGAGCATCACTCAGCTGATCTCAAGATTTTTTAAACATTCATAACTTTTGTATTTTTCATCTATTGTAAATATCCTCGGGGCTGCATCAGTGGAGGAGGACTGTGAGTAGGGTGGCCAAATATCATAGCTATGTATGGCAGTGTTTTTTCTAAAATCAATATACAGCGCAGACAGGAAGTGGTCAAGATGACTCTGTTAGTTACATCGATTTCCATTGTCATTTCAGTTTCAATTATAGGGCAGGCCATGCAACTCATTTTATTTTCATTAAGGGCTAACAAATCATTTATTGGAAGTGGTCAAGATGAGACTTTTGGTTATATAGATGCAGACAATAAATGGTAGGATTCTTGGAGGCATTGATGTACAGAGTTTTCTTGGGGTGCAAGTCAACAGCTCCTTGAAAGTGTCATGGAGTGGTGAAGAAGGTGCGTGGCATGATTGCTTTGTGGCATGCTGAGTATAAAAGTCGGGAATTCATGTTGCTATGATATAAAACTTTGATTAGGTGACATGTGTGCAGTTCTGATTGCTGAATTACATGAAGAATGTGGAGATGTGGTAGAGGGTGCAGAAGGGATTTACCAGACCTGGGTTACAGAGTATTAGCTATAAATTGAGGTTAGACAAAATTGGATTGTTTTTCTTCTGGAGTGTTGAAGGTTGAGGAGTAACCGGATGGAAGTATATAAAATGATGAAAGTCATAGACAGGGCAGACAGTCAGAGCCCATCTCCCAGGGTGAAAATAACAAAGATTAGAGGGCATAATTTTAAGGTGAGAGGTGGAATGTTCAAAGGACATTAATGAGGCAAGTATTTTACAGAGTGAGGAGGTGATTGTAAAAAACTGCCAGGATAATTGGTGGAAGTAGATTGGAATGCAAATTATCTGGGATTTTATGATCAGCTGGGATTTTATGATCAAGTAATATTGTACTTGCGTGCTTTTGCAGATTAAATGCAAACTTGGAACTTCTTGCTTAAAAATTGTGTTTTGTTTGTGTGTGTGTCTGTGTTAGTATGTGTGTGTGTGTGTGTGTGTGTGTGTGTGTGTGTGTGTGTGTGTGTGTGTGTGTGTGTGTGTGTGTGTGTGTGTGTGTGTTTTTGTGTTTGTGTTTTTGTGTTTGTGTCTGTGTTTGTGTTTGTGTGTTTTTGTGTTTGTCTGTTTGTGTTTGTGTGTGTGTTTGTGTATGTGTTGTGTGTATGTGTGTGTGTGTGTTTTGTGTGTGGGTGTGTGGTTAGTGTGTGTGTGTTTGTGTGTGTGTGTCTGTGTTTGCGTGTGTGCGCACGCGTTTGTGTGTGTGTGTCTGTGTTTGTGTGTATGTTTGTGTGTGTGTGTGTGTCTGTGTTTGTTTGCTTGTGTGTTTGCGTGTGTCTGTGTTTGTGTGTGTGTCTGTGTGTTTGTTTGTGTGTATATCTGTCTGTGTGTTTATTTGTGTGTGTTTGTTTGTGTTTGTGTGTGTGTGTATGTCTGTGTGTGAGGGAGAGAACACAGTCAATTCCTGTATCGATATGGCTATGCCAGTTCATTGAAAAAAGCTACCCCATTTCTTTGGCAATAAACCTTTAATAGAATGGACAAAAATAAAGTTAATTTATGACTGAGCATTTGGGATTTTTACATATGATTGGCCATAGGTAATTTATTCACTCTAAAATTTAATATGGTGTTGTTGAGGTTCTTAATTGCATGCCACAGCATTCTGTTGCAAAATTTGAGTGATAACTGTTGTCTAAATAAAAATAGAGGCAGTTTTACTTTAATCACACACAAACTAGTAATTGAACACTCAAATGTATCAGTATTTATGCAAAAAATCGTTTATGAAAACCTATCTTAAAAACATCAGTTCTATCATTATCATCTTATTAATTTAGCAGAGCCATATCACAGCTGATCATTCTTCAGTAATATAATTTGCAGCACACCATGTGTAGCAAAACCATCTGTACAGTGCATACTTAATAACAGAACCTTTGGAGTAAATGCCTCCGTTTATTGAGAATTAATGTTTATATAAAATTTGATTGGAGTCGATCAATAATTCTGCTTTGTCGGTCTGGGTGTTTAACAGTATGAATAATGCTGACATCATTTCCTTCAAAGTACAGCTTCCAGCACAATTACCCCAAAGAGCCGTTAAAGTGATATTAAAGCATTAGAAGCTACAATCAATGCAAATGAATGTTTTACATTTTACAGTAAAGTTGCTACAGTGTGCAAATTCTGAAAAAAAGAGGAAAATTCCCCTGTTGTTTGAGACCTCACAATTATTTGGATTAATGGAACTTGCCAATGCTGTAACTACAATACTGCTGCAGGCCATATGTTACACTGTGTGTGTTATTGCCCTATTATTTTGCCCGTTAAGAATAATTAATTGTGTTTTGTATCGACTTTCATTGCTTTATAATCACATAAACAGTTAACTTGAGCCTTCCTCAGACCTGTTGGAGTATTTTCTCTACAAATAGGTTTATGGAGTGTGAGCACTAATTTTCTCTTTTGTGGTCAATATTTCATTTTGTAAGTGAATGGAAGATTGAACGAAACTGCACGCTACACAGTTCTCTCTGCCTCCCCCTCTTTGCAGTGATACTTGGATAAGCACAGGTTGGAATGGAAAAGGACCAGAGATCATTATGGCTTTTACTGCAATTCAAGATGGAACTACCTAAGGTGAATTTCATAACTAAACTGATGCAGTTTAGAGATTTTTACTCGAGAATCGTGCGACTTTCAAATTCTAAATAGGAGGCAATTTTGTGGTATGAAAACTGTTGATTATGTGAAGAATAGGAAACATTGCTACACCTTTTGTAAAACAGATGTATGTTGAAAACCAGAGCTCTTTTATAGGTATTTGGCGTAATATATTAAATCAATTAGAAAAACGGGCTAAATAGTGATTATGTGGGTCTGAAGCTACGTTCTCATCCATTCACTTAAGGGCCTGTCCCACGGCATTCATTTACGCGACAGGCCGGTAGTGACTGACTCGCGATGGTCGAGCGCGTCATCATGCGTCCGCACAGCCTTCTGGAGCGTGTGATGTCATTTGGAGATAGACACAAAATGCTGGAGTAACTCTGCGGGACCAGCTGCATCTCTGGAGAGAAGGAATGGATGATGTTTCGGATCGAGACCCTTCTTCAGTCTGAAGAAGGCTCTCGACCCGAAACGTCACCCATTGCTTCTCTCCAGAGATGCTGCCGACCCCACTGAGTTACTCCAGCACTTTGTGTCTATCTCCAATCGTCTTGGCCCCGCTCTGGGAGTAGGAGTGGGGGCAGATCCGGATCCGCAATGGCCGTGAACCCCAGGACGAGCTCGGTGATTGTTTGCCTGCTTCTGCTGCTGTTGGAGGTGAGTCTGTTTATATCCCCATTTAAACCTTTCGACATTCTCCTCACAATTCACACCACTATTTAGTTTGAATTCTATAAATATAAAAAGGACAAAAACAATGCCCCAAAGTATATGCAGTTCAGAGATTATTTGGAGGTTGGAGTGTTTAATAACCTGATGGTAGTGAGGAAAAATCTGCTCTTGAACCTGGTCATTAAAGTTTTCAGGATCCTACACTTTCTTCCCGATGGCAGGAGTGAAATGAAAGTGTTGCCAGGGTGGTGTGGGTCTCTGATGATGCTGGCTGCCTTTTTCAGGCATTGACTGCTATAGATCATGAGGTCATAAGGAATAGGAGTAGAATTAAGCCGTTCAGCCAATCAAGTCTACTCCGCCATTCAATCATGGCTGATCTATCTCTCCCTCCTAACCCCATTCTCCCCATAACCTCTGACACCTGTATGACACCCAAGGTCCCTTGGCTGGTGGGGAGATCCGACTGGTGAGTGTTCACCATTTTTTGCAGTCTTCTTCATTCCTGGGCATTCAAGTTGTTAAACCAGGCTTTGATGCAAGCAGTCAATATGTTCTCTGCAGTACAACTGTAAAAGTTCAAGAGGGTATTCATTCACATACCGAGTCTCCTAACTCTTCTAAGGAAGTAGAGGCATGGATTAGCTATCTTTATCCTTGCATCAATGTGCTGCGTCCAGGACAGATCTTCAAAGGTATGCACGCTCAGGAATTTGAAGCTTTGACTAATTCCACCACCGTCCCATCGATGAAGGCAGGGTTTGTGGATCCTGAACTATGGCCATTAATACATCCATCAAAGTTACTTGACAGGGCAGGAAATATATGCAAGAGATGGAAGGAATGAATAGTTGTAGTGCTGAATTTCCTGGGGCCAACTGCTGAATCAACCTAGAATTCGGAAGACTTATTTCAAATTTAATGCTTAATCTTGGTCAATCAACCCCCTGCGTATCTGGAATCACTTAACACTTGCCAGCTCCAGTCCCGACTTCTCCCCTCAACTCTTTCTACCACCTCTACTCCAGCAGTCCGAAGAAGAGTCCTGACCCGAAAGCAGGGCCGGCCTTAAGTCAATTGGACCAATTGCTCCCAAGGGGGCCCCGCGCTAGAGTAATCTACTCTCTACGCACTTTTCAGAGGTTATCTACACATTTTGTTTGTTACTTGTAGGCTTACATGTATGCAATTTTATATTAAAATGTAGCTTAGATCTGTTTGGTCCATTAACTTGCATGCACTTTTTAAGCGCACATTTTGATTACTTTCCATTCTACCATAGAGATATAATGTCTATAATAGACTTTATTTATATTTCTTGGCTGGGAACCTGGGGCTCACCAAAATTGTTCCCAATTGGGCCCCGCACATCCTAAGGCCGGCCCTGCCCGAAAGAGTGTTGAATTTTTACAGTTGTACTGCAGAGAACATATTGACTGCTTGCATCAAAGCCTGGTTTGACAACTTGAATGCCAAGGAATGAAGAAGACTGCAAAAAATGGTGAACACTCTCCACAGATGCCGCCTGACCTGCAGATTTCCTCCTGCGCTTTATAGCTTGCTCTAAATTCCAGCAGCTGTAGTCTCTCTCATGTCTTGAAATAAGACAAATTTGTTTCCTTTAGAAGTACATTCTCTATTTGTACTTTAATTTTTTTTATTTGTGCATTATTGCACTTCTTTATTCTTATTCACGGTGTTTATTAATGTCTTTGTTGGTGGATTTTGTTCTAAAAAGCAGAAGACAATTTGTGTTATCATGCCTGTTTTGAAGCAGTTTCTTGTCAGGTATTAGAATGGCAGGAGTACAGTCTGAAGACATTGAGAAGATTATTTATTTGCGATCTGTAGTTACTTTCACAATGACTTGAAATTAAAGTTTATTTGCTGTTTCCTGCTCACATGCTTCTCTCCTGGGTTATGGAGAGTATCAGGAATGAATTGTGAATGTGAAAGCGTTTTCATTAAGCAGATAAGCTGAACTGATTGTGACCTTTCGTATACAAGATTTGTTCGGAAGTTTTTTTGCAATATTTTCCAGTCCATCCTGTTTGTCAGTAACAATTCAAATAAAAACTGGACCTACAATTATTTAAATCAATTAAGTGTCCATTCACAATTATTCTATTTTGGGTTGTGTAAAGTGACCATAACAATAATTACATTTTCTAGTGATTTACCTTTCAAGTGATTTTTTGTTGTTGAATTTTCTGAACTATGGGCAAGATTTTGGGGAAGAAATAAATCTGAGCAAATATAAGAAAAAGATATTTGGGCTGTGCTGAGTTAAATGTAAATGTGCCTTACCCAGCTGGCATGTAGCACTTTGGTTTAAACTAGCATCTGCAGTACCTTCCTACACACCTCCGCTCGGTCCGCATTAACCAACCTGACCTCCCGGTGGCTCAACACTTCAACTCCCCCTCCCATTCTGTATCCGACCTCTCTGTCCTGGGCCTCCTCCACGGCCAGAGTGAGCAACACCGCAAATTGCAGGAACAGCACCTCTTATTCCGCTTGGGGAGTCTGTATCCTCTTGGCATGAACATCAAATTCTCTCAATTCTGTTAACCCTTGCTGTCTCCTCCCCTTCCTACCTCTCCCTCAGCCCTTGGGCTCCTCCTCCTCCTTTTTCCTTTCTTCCCCCTGCCTCCCCCCACCCGCAATCTATCTCCTCCTTCCTACACATGTAGACACTAAACTCACTCGATGGAGTGAGTACTTATTTGTTCCAATGTACATAAATATTTAATTCTATGCTGAATATTCTAATTGATAGAGTGTTAAGTCTTAATTACTGTCCAACAATTTAATTGGCACTGAAAATTAACTTTAGTAAGTGTAATGTCTCAATCTTTCAGAATTTAATTATTAAAAAAAAACTTTTTTGTTGACCCCTTTTTGAATTACCTGCAATGAATTGTTTGGCGCCATTCTAACTTTCCGTCTGAAGAAGAGTCTTGACCCAAAACGTGAGTTAGATATAGCTCTTAAGGGCTAATGGAATCAAGGGATATGGGGATATGGGGAGAAAGCAGGAACTGGGCACTGATTTTGGATGATCAGCCATGATCATATTGAAGGGAGGTGCTGGCTCGAAGTGCCGAATAGCCTACTCCTGCACCTATTTTCTATGTTTCTATCTCACCTATTCGATTTTTCCAAAGATGCTGAAGAAGGGTCTCAAACCGAAACATCACCTATTCCTTCTCTGCAGAGATGCTGCCTGTCCTGCTGAGTTACTCCAGCTTTTTGTGTCTCTCTCCAAAGATGCTGTCTGACCCGCTGAGTTACTCCAGCCCTTTGTGTCTATCTAACTTTCTGTAACATCTCCAGAGTTCTTAAACATCCAGCTAAGGTAATTGTAATAACATAAGAATAAACAACGTAATTGAATATCAATCGTCCATCACTGGGTGATCGATGTCACATAATTAAACTTGGGGTGATCCTCCCAACATAGGTTGCTGACCCCAAATGATAGAACAAAATATACTACAGTTTGTCTTTCTACAGTGTTGGGTTTATTTTTAAACCGTCTTAATATATAAACTGTAATTTAACCTTCTTTAGTTTCAAATATATAGTTTGTTCATAATTTAAACATAGTAAATACAATCAGTATACATTGACCTCTACATTCATTGAAACATCAACTTGATACATTCTCGTGTTTCCTCCTTACACAATGCATTCCATGCTTTCTGACATTGTTGGCCCATTTCCCTTGCTGAATAGTCTCATTGGCGTAATAGTGGAAACTCTCCGCTATACTGAGTGTCTCATGAACCTGTAGTTATCTTGATTTCATGATCCAGAGTGTAATATAGCACAACATAAATCCCGTGAGTGAAGAGATTCTTGACAAATCAACTCTGCATTTCTTGGTACCCCAAATTCCAATGACAGTGTTTTACGTTTTTTTAATTGACTATTAAGCACTTTGTCACATCTTGTGATCACAAAAGGCAGCCTGTATTTATTACCTTATTTTGTCAACGGACATCCAAAAATGCAAGAGACTTCTTTTCTTAGTCCAGTCAAAGAAGATGAAGTTAAACTGCAAATAAAGCATGACAAGTAAAGACACAAAGTGCTGGAGTAACTCAGCGGGACAGGCCGCAACGCTGGAGAACATGGATAGTTGACGTTTTGAGTCGGGACCCTCTTCAGACAATTGTTCTTGCATTTTTGCCCCTTTTTCACCTTTACAATTAAGCTGAACAATCTCATGACAACAATTTCTAATCTTTTATAAAGCATATACTGGATTTAATTGAGAAATATTCAACCAGCAGTCCCAGTGCTTGTGTTGTAGGGGCTTGCATTGCATCAATATGATTAAATATAAATTGGTGATAAAAGTAAATAATGACAGCGGTCCAAGAATCCTCTAATTCCAGATGATGATGTTGAATAGAAACATATACATTGTAACTTTTAAAAGAGAAAAGTCCAGGCACATAAATAGGTAAATCATAATTAAAGTTGCTGCTTCCGAAGAATCCTGTAACTCGAGCTTATTCTTGAAAACAGAAATGTTTTTGAATGATGTCTTTTTAAACAAATGCCAATTATTGACTAACACTGTGATCGCAACAGAAAGGTATTGTTCACGGAAAGGTAGTAATCCAAACAGTTCCTTGCACCAGATGCCTGCTAAATTGTTTTTAATTCTCAGTAGACAGTAGATAACTAAACCTAGAGGACCTAGTAATAGCAAAGAGGAAGTAATCACATCAGTCTTCTCCTGGCATGCAAACAAGGAAAAGGCATCTGTTATATGTGAGTCACAAGCCATCAGAGCCCTGACAGTGCGTGGAATAGACCTAATTTATTAAACAGAGTTTCTAATATAAACACTAATTTATTTCAAACTGAATGACCGTAGATCTGGATTATGTGAGCAACATGCAAAGTAATTCTGGTATGATGTTGCAAAGGCAGCTGCACTACAACACGCTCAGAAAACTGATTCATTTGGATTGAGAATATCAAGATGCCACCAGAGGAGACTGATCGTATGACTGGAAACCACTGCTGTGCAGGTTAGGAATTGGAGTTTTCATTTAGATACAGAAAAATAAAAAATAAAACAATCAGCAAGTTAACAATATACATTTCTTTATTTCTCTGCATAAAAAAAGGGGACAATCTATGTATGTTTAGATCATTTCAGTAAGTTATTTTCATCTTTGACTTTACAAAATGAAAAGAATGTCATGAAGGTTTCAGAAGGAAATGTTGAGATTTTTGGCTCGCACTATAATCAGCAGGGGGGAATAAATGAATGAGAAATTTGTTTGTTGTGAAGTTAGTCAAGAAGGAGTATTTAGACGAGGAGGGTTCCAAGATCTTGAGCTCTAAGCAGATAATCTTGGATCAGATCGCATCATGTGATCCCACATCGTGTAATCTGTAACTGTAACTAAAAAAGGTAGTCGTTCACTTGATATACTGGAAGCTATAATCTGATGTGAAGACATTTTGATTTTTTAATGAATTCATTACGGTGTCATTATTTCTCAAGCACTTAATCAAGCATTGAATTTCTGGAGACAGAGACATCGTTCTTCTCGGCTGCGACAGTAGATATTCTATTGTCTAATGTCAAACATGTGACCCTGTTATCACTGGGCATCTCAGTGTTCCTAAGGGCATTGGTGCTGTTCTTTCTCTGTTGTGGGAATATGCGTTCTAAGTCAACAGTTCATGGGTTCTTACAAACTTGCAGTGATTTCAAATTGCTGCAGTTTTGAGCCCGAGAGATAGGAAGTTAGGGAAAAGAGAACAAATAGTTAAACAAGTTTGTACGGCAATTTTTTCTTCTGCAATTTGATGGGTTTGAAATGGATACACAGTTTGGTTTAAATAGAAAATAACACAATACAATGCGATAGAAATGAAATAAACATTTGACCTGGGCAGTGCCAGGAGGTGTTAGTGGCCAGTTGATGTAACATGAACTGGCAATGCAAATGGGTATAGCCCATTCTATATTCTTTGTGCATTTGGTCACTAAATTTAAGGATATTGTCAACAAGCAGGAAATTCTGTCATGCAGAGATAAATTATAATAGAATAATCTGGTCTGTAATCGCAATGCTGTGTCACAGTGGTGCAGCAGTAGAGTTGCTGCCGTATAGCGGCAGAGACCTGGGTCGCGATCCTGACTACGGGTGCTGTCTGTACGGAGTTTGTACATTCTCCCCATGACCTGTGGGTTTTCTCTGGGATCTCTGGTTTCCTCCCACACTCTAAAGACGTACAGTGTTGTAGGTTAATTGGCTTGGTATAATTGTAAATTGCCCTTAGCGCATGTGATACAGGGCAAGTGTGCAGGGATCGCTGGTCGGCACGGACTCGGTGGGCCGAAGGGCCTGTTCTGTTCTGTATCTCTTCATAAAGTGTCCACTGGATGAGATGTAGAGAAAGAGTTAGAGGAAATGAAACAGGAACAAGAATAGCCAGCCTCTGGGCTTTCACTTGCCAGGTAACCAGTGTGGGTGTATTTCAAGAGGGAGAAAGGAAGTAAGAAATATGCATTGAACTATTAATACTAAAAGTTGTTGATTTACCTGAATGCTCACTGCAGGTTGTTTTATCTCACTGAGGTCCTCAAATCAATGGGGAAAAAAATCCATGTGATTAACCAAAGTTTGATTTCTGTCATAGTCACTACTTTTGCTGTCACTTTTGCTTCAGAAGGTACTCTCACCTCTTGTTAGCAATTGCTTGGGATCGACGATGATTTGCTTCTATGGCAGTTTTATGGGTTTTAAGGTGGATGATGAGGCAAGGTAAAAATCACAGGCATAGTTTAGTTCAGAGATACTGCGTGGAAACTTGACTTTGGGCCTACTGAGTCCGCTCTGACCAGCAATCCCCGCACAGTAACACTATCCTACACTCACTGAGGGCAATTTACATTCATACAGAGCCAATTAACCTACAAACCTGTATGTCTTTGGAGTGTGGGAGGAAACCGAAGATCTCAGCGGAAACTCATGCGGCCAAGGGGAGAATGATCCCCTCCCCATTCCCCCACTCACAAACAGGGCACAGTCCCCCTGGTCCTCACCTTTCACCCCACCAGCCGGCAAATACAACACATAGTCCTCCGCCGTTTCGCCACCTCCAACGTGACCCCTCCACTCGCCACATCTTCCCATCTCCCCCCCTGTCTGCCTTCCGCAAAGACCGCTCCCTCCGCAACTCCCTTGTCAATTCTTCCCTTCCCTCCCGCTCTATCCCTTCCCCGGGCACTTTCCTCTGCAACCACAAGAAATGCTACACTTGTCCCTTCACCTCCCCCCTCCACTCCTTTCAGGGACCCAGGCAGTCCTTCCAGGTCCGACAGAGGTTCATCTGCACCTCCTCCAACCTCATCTACTGCATCCCTTGCTCCAGATGCCAGATGATCTATATCGGTGAGACCAAGCGGAGGCTTGGCGATTGTTTCGCCGAACACCTCCGCTCGGTCCGCAATAACCAACCCGACCTCCCGGTGGCTCAGCACTTCAACTCCCCCTCCCATTCCGTATCCGACCTCTCGGTCCTGGGCCTCCTCCACGGCCAGAGTGAGCAACACCGCAAGCTGGAGGAACAGCACCTCATATTCCGCTTGGGCAGTCTGCAACCTCTGGGCTTGAACATTGAATTTTTTCAATTCTGTTAACCCTTGCTGTCTCCTCCCCTTCCCACCTCTCCCTCAGCCCTCGGGCCCTGGCATTCCCTCTATCTCTATCTCCCTCCCCCACCCTAGTCGCACTAGCTTCTCATTTTCACACCACAACAGCTTACAATGGCTTGTTCCCTTTATCATCGATACTTTTTTGCATATCTTTCATTCATTGTTCTTTATCTCTCCACATCACCGTCTATATCTCTCGTTTCCCTGATCCCTGACCAGTCTGAAGAAGGGTCTCGACCCGAAACGTCGCCTATCTCCTTCGCTCCTTCGATGCTGCTGCACCCGCTGAGTTTCTCAGGCTTTTGTGCACCCTCGATGCTCCAGCATCTGCAGTTCCTTCTTTAACACTTTCTGCAGCCTCCTCTGTTCCTAGTTACCCTAATCAGGCCGTGGGTTCGAGAGTAGAGCAGGGAGTTGAGCACACAGCTTCGAGGTACTCGTGCGATGTTGCTCAGCTTCTCTGTGAACTGTTCCCAAGAGTCACCGGGGAGATCACACTCCTGGATACGAGTGCCAGGAATGTGGGATGGCTGTGCGGAGCTGGAGCCAAGGCTTGGGAATGTGGGCCTGGAAGGTGGCTGGAGACAGTCATTGGGAATTAGGAATTAGAGCTGTGTGTCTGGCCTGAGCTGGAGGTTGTAATGCGGGAAGCTCTGTGGTGTTTATACCTGCATAAAACTGTGATCGGAGTTCTGCTGGTGATACGAGATGCCAGCTTCTGGTTTCAAAGACTTTGTGATTAGAGAAATAGGAAAGCACAATTTTTGTGCAGCTTCTCTCACCATCTTAGGATGTTTTAAACCCAGTGAGGATTATCAGACAAATAGTCATGTTATAATATAGAAAACATAACAGTCAATATTCCCTTACAATCTCCTATTGACCACAATGAGTTAATGAACATCGATCCGTTTCAGAAACAGAAGGAAAATGAAATTGGCTCAGACACCGGGAAGAACACTTCCCAGATTTGTCTGATCTTTTCACTTCCAACTGAGAGTAGAGAGGGTACAGTGTCTTAAGACCGATGGTCTGATAACAATGCCTCCCACCCTTCAGTGGAAAGTCAGCCGAGAGGTTTGTGAAGTTGAACATGCAAACTCAACAAAACCTACAGTAGGTGAGTGCGTCATCATTTGGCAGCAAAAGCCAGGAAGGAATGTTTTGCAGATGAGTTAAGAACTATTTTCCAGATGGAGAACTGCAAGCAGTAATCATCTGTTACGTGAGAGCACTTGATTGTGTACCAACTAGAGTACTTGTTGTATATGCAATCGGAACAGACCAGTGACATTCTTACTTGTTGCAGCTTTACAGGGACATTGATGCAACAACACACCAATACAACAAGCATTCATAGAATAAATTAGCAGTTAATAGTAGGTAAACAGACTGTAATAGTGCAAGCTGAACTACGTAATGCAACCGATACCAAGTCCATAGTGGTTTGGTGCTGAGCTAGGGATGTGGTTAGGGTTGTGTAATCTGGTTCAAGAGCCTGACAGTTGTTGGGAAGAAACTTAGAGGTAGTGGTCCTCACCTCCTGTATCTTTTTCCTGGTAGTGTGGATCTTTGCTGCCTTCCTTTATGTCCCTGGGGAGGTCAATACCCTTGACTGACTGGGCAATGTTCACTACTTTCTGCAGCCTTCTTCGTTCTTGGGTAACAATTCTAAATTCTAAGTGAATTTATTGTTGACAATCCTACTAGAAGTGACCTGCAACCTCCCACGCATATGTTGAAAACCTTCCTCGATTATGAAGAAAACCGGCTTCGAATTGACCTATGACAAAATAATTATCGATTTTTAAAACGACAACCTATTTTTAGTCGAGGCCGGTTTTAATCATGATGAAAAAATAGCAGCAACCTAGATGAAGACTCGACCACACGGAAACCACTTTCGACCATTAGGGAGAGTGAGCAAAACCTCCAGTGATCTCATGGATACCTTGGGTGGCGGGCAAGGTCAACAGTGGGTGCTGTTTAGGTCTCCAAAATGGGACAGGGGCTTTAAAGAGCATTTTGTTCCTCAAAGCATATCTAGTGTTCTTGAAACTGTAATATTGCATCCCAGAAATTGAGCTTTCGTGTTTTATTCCCTTAGTAGCAGCACTAATATAGTAGTAAAACCTTGCATCTCAAAATGCATCTTGCTTTAAAATAAATATTATGGTTGTGCAAAAAATATATTGCTCTTTTTCAACATTTTTGTTACACTTTGGCAATCCATTGATACAAGACATATGGAAAGTGTGAATGGGAGAAAAAATCAATATATAATAGGCACAGGAGTAGGCCATTTGGCCCTTTGAGCCAGCACTGCCATTCAGTGTGATCATGGCTGATTAACCGTTCCTGCCTTCTCACCATATCCCTTGACTCCGCTATCTTTAAGAGCTGTATCTAACTCTCTCTTGAAAGCATCCAGAGAATTGGTCTCCACTGCCATTTACAGTGGCTTGCAAAAGTATTCATACCCCTTGAACTTTTCCAAATTTTGTCACGTTACAACCGCAAACGTAAATGTATTTTATTGGGATTTTATGTGGTATACCAACACAAAGTGGTGCATAATTGTGAAGTGGAAGGAAAATTATACATGGTTTCCAAATTTTATTACAAATAAAAACTGAAAAGTGGGGCGTGCAAAAGTATTCAGCCCCCCTGAGTCAATACTTTGTAGAACCACCTTTCGCTGCAATTACAGCTGCAAGTCTTTTGGGGTATGTCTCTACCAGCTTTGCACATCTAGAGACTGACATTTTTGTCTATTGTTCTTTGCAAAATAGCTCAAGCTCGGTCAGATTTGATGGAGAGCGTCTGTGAACAGCAATTTTCAAGTCTTGCAAGAGATTCTCAATTGGATTTAGGTCTGGACTTTGACTGGGCCATTCTAACACATGAATATGCTTTGATCTAAACCATTCCATTGTAGCTTTGGCTGTATGTTTAGGGTCGTTGTCCTGCTGGAAGGTGAACCTCCGCCCCAGTCTCAAGTCTTTTGCAGACTCTAACAGGTTTTCTTCCAAGATTGCCCAGTATTTGGCTCCATCCATCTTCCCAAGAACTCTGACCAGCTTCCCTGTCCCTGCTGAAGAAAAGCATCCCCGCAGCATGATGCTGCCACCACCATGTTACGCAGTGGGGATGGTGTGTTCAGGATGATGTGCAGTGTTAGTTTTCCACCACACATAGCATTTTGCATTGAGGTCAAAAACTTCAATTTTTGTCTCATCAGACCAGAACACCTTCCTCCACATGTTTGCTGTGTCCCCCACATGGCTTGTGGCAAACTGCAAACGAGACTTCTTATGGCTTTGTTTCAACAATGGCTTTATTTTTGCACTCTTCCATAAGGCCCGATTTGTGGAGTGCATGACAAATTGTTGTCCTGTGGACAGATTCTCCCACCTGAGCTGTGGATCTCTGCAGCATCCCCAGAGTTACCATTGGCCTCTTGGCTGCTTCTATGATCAATGCTCTCCTTGCCCGGCCTGTCAGTTCAGGTGGACGGCCATGTCTTGGTAGGTTTGCAGTTGTGCCATACTCTTTCCATTTTCAGATGATGGATTGAACAGTGCTCCGTGAGATGTTCAAAGCTTGGGATATGTTTTTATATGCTTTAAACATCTCCACAACTTTATCCCTGACCTGTCTGGTGTGTTCCTTGGGCTTCATGATGCCCAAGTAACATTGTTTGTTCACTAATGTACTCTAACAAACCTCTGAGGCCTTCACAGAACAGCTGTATTGATACTGAGAATAGATTACGCACGTGCACTCTATTTACTAATTAGGTGACTTCTGAAGGCAATTGGTTGCATTGGATTTTATTTAGGGGTATCAGAGTAAAGGAGGCTGAATACTTTTGCACGCCACACTTTTCAGTTTTTTATTTGTAAAAAAAAATTGAAAACAATGTATCATTTTCCTTCCACTTCACAATTATGCGCCACTTTGTGTTGGTCTATCACATAAAATCCCAATAAAATACATTTACGTTTGTGGTTTTAACGTGACAAAATGTGGAAAAGTTCAAGGGGTATGAATACTTTTGCAAGCCACTGTATTTAACATGGACACGCTTTGAAATTAGGCAGGGCAATACTCAGGTTGGATTGAGCGAGATTGCACTTTGAACTCTTCTGGTTGATGTGGAAGTTTGAACTGAAATAAATCAACTGGTTTAACCGTTCTCTCAGTTCTGAAGCTGATGCTGTGGCAAAAATCAAAGCAGCAGGAAGTGCCCTCCCCTGAGCTTTTCTGTAAGCGTTTTTTATATTTGTGTTATTAATTTCGTGCTCCCCAAGAGTTACTATGTGCCCGTGTAAAAGCCCACAGAGAGTAAGTGGCAGAGCAAACTCAAGTAAAGGCAGGGAACGTTTGAGTACTTAATGCTAAATGTCTCAGATCAGAAGCAACTCATGAATTATGGAAATTTGTTGTTGGGGTTATTAATGTATTCAAAATATTGTACATTGCCAGCAACCAAAGCCACCTAATTATGCTAAAAGCTTTCTCTACGATAGTAAATAATAAATTTATTTCCTTGACTAATCATTTGGTCACCTGCTTTAATGATCCTAATAAAGCTGAATGTTGAATTTTGCTTGATATGTCTATGAAGTACCTTGGGGCATTTTGCTACTTTAAATGTGCTTTATAAATCCAGTTTGTTGTAGAATAATGTGTTTCCCTTGTGTTTCTTGTGTTTCATGTGGGGGAGCATTAGAAACAATATGATCCCTGATGTGCATCTTAGATGTGCTTCTGGGTTCTCATTAAAACTGAGATAGATCTTAGATATTCTTCCCTGACATTTTAAGACATTAAGTCACTTTTGGAACGAAGGCTGGTTTAGTCACTTTTAGAAATGAATCGGCAATTTTGACCCTACAAGGACAAAATTCGAAAGAATGATTAACATAATTTCTGGATTTCATGGTGCCTGGAACAAGGGATGTCAACGTGAAATTTTTATTGGCCCTGGCATCCAAATATTCGGTGCGAAGGCACAAGTCTAAAAGCAACATTAGCCTTCAAGTTCCATGTTGTCTTTCATTTCCTGGAACTGTGCAGATGCTTCATCTGACTCCATCGTCCTGTCGCAGCCTTCTGATCTAACCACAGTCCTTTGCCAAGAAACCTTCCAGGGAAAATCATGACCTTTTGCCCTGATATTATCTCCAGCACTGCTGAATAGAAAGGCAAACATCCCAACTTGTGTAATCAGGAGGGGCTAATGGGATTTCTTTTACTTAACCCCATCACAGCTTGTCTGGCTTTTCTTCCACCAGGGTCACATCAGTGCATGTTTTAAAGTGCTGTGCTTGGCTAGCGTTTAAGATGCCTTATCCAGTCCACTAATCACACTGACATCAGTGGGCAGCTTCTCTGTCTCTCCATTTGCACATGCCTTGCACAACAGTTGATTATATTCAGATGACAAACAATGTCCCTGAGAAGTTCCCATTTTCTTGACCGCACTAATCCCATAACATGACGACAAGGACAAAAACTTTTACTTATTGAAGAAAAGTAACCCTTTGGAAGAAATAAATAGAACTATGTTAATTTTGAAAAAAACTTTTGATTGCATGAGATTTGGAGCAACACGCAATGTGTATCTCTTGGTTTCAAAAGACTATTGGTTTGCTGAATTGGTGAGATATCATTAGAATAAGAAGGACGATGTATTAAAGCATGTAGTATAATCGTTTCTAGGTTTAAGAAATAGCTACAAAGAAACTGTCACGGTGGCGTAGCGGTAGAGTTGCTGCCTTACAGCGAATGCAGCACCGGAGACCCGGGTTCGATCCTGACTATGGGTGCTGACTGTACGGAGTTTGCACGTTCTCCCCGTGATCTGTGTGGGTTTCCTCCGAGATCTTCGGTTTCCTCCCACACTCCAAAGACGTACAGGTTTGTAGGTTAATTGGCTTGGTAAATGTAAAAATTGTCCCTAGTGGGTGTAGGATAGCGTTAATTTGTGGGGATCGCAGCTTGGCATGGACCCGGTGGGCCAAAGGGCCTGTTTCTGCGCTGTATCTCTAAACTGAACTAAACTACAACGATAAGTATTATTTCATGAGCCTCTAGTTGACATAATGACCTTGTCTCCTGTTTTTATTGTCCCTGCACTTCACTAATTGACATCCTGACCCTGCATTTATACTTGTTTTTACCCACTGCTCCAAAATTAGCAAATGTTTTCATCGATCTCTTGCCTATCACATGAACCCTATTTTCAAGTCTGCATTATTATATTAATTCTAACAGCATTACCTCCACTTTTCTGGTTACCATGTTATATTAATTTTAATAAGATTTCCAATTTCCACATATTAGCACTGCATGCCCAGGTTCAACGACAGAGAGAAATGTTTCTTTGCCTGCCAGCAGTAAATGGATGTGAAATTATCAGCTGCCTCATCTTATTATAATTGTTGTCATTTTGCCTTAGAACAAAGAAAGAAGATATTTGAAGATAGTCACGAAATGCTGGAGTAAAGACCCTGTCCTACTTTCCCGAGTTACTCACGAACTCGCCCGAGTTTTCCCTCGGGGAATTCGAACTCGGGGAATGTTGGGTAATGTCGGTAGTGAGCTCGTAGGAGCCTGTAGGAGTCTGTAGATGTTTTGTAGCGGCTCATAATGCTCGTAGGAACTCGGGGCATCAGGTAAGTCGGGACGTTTTTTCAACATGTTGAAAAATGTCCACGAGTTAAAAAAATAGCCCCAAATACCCACGAACGGCTATTACCGTAATTCTCCGAGTTCGAATCAAGGGGAAAACTCGGGAGAGTTCGAGAGTAACTCGGGAAAGTGGGACAGGGCCTTAATGCTGTGCGACAGGCAGCATCTCGGGAAAGAAGGAATTCCTTCTCTCATTCACCCATTCCTTCTCTCCAGAGGTGCTGCCTGTCCCGCTGAGTTACTCCAGCATTTAGTGTATATAATCAGTTTAAACCAGCGTCTGCAGTTCCTTCCTGCACAAAGAAGATATTTGGTCCATCAAGTCCATGCTGGTTGTCAGAACAATGGCAGAAGTCTCTTTCCTGCAGTTATTTATCTTTATTATCTTTAACCTATTCTACTTCACTTGACCATCAACTCTCACTGACCCTCCTGCCACTGACCTGCACCAGGGGCGGCTTTCGCAGCCCATTACCCCACCACAATGCTTTAAGAATGTGGGAGGAAACCAGAGCACCCAGAGGAAATGCCACACAGTTAAGAGGAGAATCCACACGGGCAGCATCCCAAGGTCAGGAACAAACTTGAGATGCTGGAGTAGCAGCACTACCTGTGCGCCCATCATCAACCCTATCCTGAAAGTTGAGTAAAATAGAAGCATAGTCTTGTCCAGGAGAGAGAAAACTTCCCACCGTGAAACAACGTAGAAGGCAATTCCCTGCCTACACTAGTATCAGTGTGACGGGTGCACCAATGTGTCGATGCAGGCTGGACATCACTGCGTGGAAGTTAGCGTGTTACTGTTAGTGTGATGCCACTCATCACCAATCGCAGGCATGTCACAGCTGGCTATTTAAGTGGGAGGCTCAGGGATTCGCTCATTTCCAAGGGCTTGTGTTGAAGATGAGCAGAGATTGTATCTGACATTAACATTCCTCCAGCTGATTATCAATGTGCTCTGACAACATTAAGGGTTGTAGTGTGGAGAGTGTCATTTAGTTTCCACTGGAGAATTTAACTTTGGAGTTTAACGAAATTTTATGGAAAAGTTGCCTCGCTCTCGCTTTGACAGGGTTTTTGCTTTTTCCCTCCACCCAGCTGGAGCTGGAGTTGAGGCTGAGGGTGTTGAGCAGAGACTACTGGGCACCTGTCGTCACCCCACCCCCAAATTAATCAGGAGGACAGTGAAACTAGTCAGAGAACTAGGATGGGGGCAGGATGGAGAGAGAGAGGGAAAACAAGTGTTACTTGAAGTTAGGTAAAGTCAATATTCACACCACTGGGGTGTAAGCTGCACAAGCGAAATATGAGGTGCCATTCCTCCAATTTGCATTGGGCCTCCCTCTGACAGTGGAGGAGGCCCAGAACTGAAAGGTGAGTTGGAACTTCTGCCATTGAGGCCGACCTCTGTTCATTGCCGGTGCATGGACTCAAGGTTCTTGGAGACAACAAACTGCTGTTCCTCTGCTTTGAACGGTCATGGCTTAGGCATTCCTAGGATTTGGTGAGGGTGTCGCACTTCTACGAGGAGACCTTAAGTCTTCTCCTCTGTCCGGCTGGTAATCTGTCCGGAGTCTGGGCATCAGCATTCAGAGGGCGTGCTGATAAATACAGATGACTGAATGTAATGTAGGCCTCCGCACAGGGTCACAGTGGCCAGGGAGAGATCACTGAACTTGGTTGGCTTCTCCTGGGTGACCTCTCTGATGTGGTAGTGTGTGGCCAACTGTGATGCCTGGCAGAGATTGACCACAGTGTGTTACAAAGGTCTCGTGATGAGAGAGTTCCAACACAAGGGTGGCACGGTGGCACAACGGTAGAGCTGCTGCCTTACAGCGCCAGAGATCTGGGTTCGATCCAGACTACGGGTTCCGTCTGTACGGAGTTTGTACGTTCTCCCTGTGACCTGTGTGGGTTTTCTCTGAGATCTTCGGTTTCCCCCCACACTCCAAAGACATACAGGTTTGTAGGTTAATTGGCTTGGTATAAATGTAAATTGTCCCTAGTGTGTGTTGGATAGTGATAGTGTGTGGGGATCGCTGGTCAGTGCAGCCTCGGTGGGCCGAAGGGCCTGTTTCTGCTCTGTATCTCTAAACTAAACTAAACTAGAAACTAAACAAGACCAGCCACGAGAAAATGGCCACAAGTCTTCCAGTAAACATGACATCTTGGGAAACCTTTTGCTGACAATATATTGTTCATCAGGGAGGACCATGTGGGATGTGGTGTCTTCAAAGTCTCTCTGGTAATCGAGTGCTGGTAATACTGAGACCCCGTGGATTGAGGATCTTAGCAGCTAAATGCTGAAAGCAATAACTACTGTTGAAGATTCAGTGAACTTATAAAAGACGAGGAGCAGCTAGTTCTGATCAGTGGATTCTGTAATAATATTTTTATTAGAAGTAATCCATCATAACAACGGTATAACAACTTTTCAAATATACAACCAACTTATTTCAATAAGTATACGAATGTTATGAATGATTCTTATAATCTTCTATTTATTTAGAAAGTAGAAAAAGAAAAGAATAGATTTTAATCAATAAGAATAAATTTTGATTATATAGAGAGAGAAAGAGAGGAGAGAGAAAAAAATATATGTATATATTCTTGTTATATATATTTAATTAAAACAAAATATTATATATATGTTAAAAAAAGAGATTATAGTATACATCTTAATAGTGAATAACACAATTTCAAATAGCGATATCAATAGAGACATGTATACAAATTTAAAAAAAAACAGAGAGTTATTTTCATCTAATCCTGCCGGGTACCCATTGAGTTTTGATGCCAAGAACAGCTACCCCTTCAAATATTCTGTATATGGAGACCGTATCTGTTCAAAGAGTTCGTGTTTGTCCATTAGGACAAATCTGATTCTTTCCAAATGCAACGTCTCCAACATTTCCACTGTCCACATTTTAATTGTGGGGGATAATGTTCCCTTCCAAAATTTCAATATTAATTTTTTCCCTGTTATCTAACAGTAATCCAAGAAATTTATTTGGTTTACTGTTAATAATAATATTTGAAACCGGAACTCCTAATATTATTAATTTTGGATCTGGGTCCAGTTTAATTTTAAGAACTTCAGAGATAACTCTAAAGATTTCTGTCCAATAATAATTGAGTTTTATACATGTTACAAAACTATGCGTTAAATTAGCTTCAGTGTGATCAGTGGATTCTACTTTATAAATTAAGAGAAATACTCTATTGTGAAAGTCAGGTAGAAATGAGTGCTGTGGGAATAATAATGTTACAGGGTTTATGTTTGACTTTGGGCAAAGATCTGATGTACCAACTTGGGTTGTGCACAAAAATCCAGTTTCATGACTGGTGTGATTTCACCTGGAGATTATTCCTTTTATGATTGGCTCTGGCTAAAATTTAAAATTGTGAAAAGTGCACAGGCCTATGAACAGCAGTTTCTAGGCATTTGCCATTATCAAATGTTCACAAACATCATTTAAAATCTGTAAAGAGGGTCCCATCTCTCAATGTTCTTGATTTAGTTTACAGCAGCTACAGTACATATACAGTAGTCAAACAGATGGACTGTTATGGACTTAGCGACTTAAATAAGGAAAAAGGAATGACCATTCAATTGGGACAGATGTTGAAATATGTCTTTACTTAGCAAAGCTTTTCAGTGATGGTTAGCCAGAGTGACTCTGATCAGAGGTCAGAACCAGTGATTATGGGTGGTCTCTAAATATACGTCTTCAGTCTTGTTCCTGCCATTAGTAATCAGTAATCTCTTCCTTGTTGTTAAGTAGCGGCTGAAGCTTTTCAAGTTCATTGAATACCCTGTTTCATTTCACCGTAAATGGCTTTTAGCCTGTCCAGGCAAATATGAACTGCCTGCGAGATCCAGACAGAACTGCGCCACTCGCATTCCCCCCAAAATACTGGGAAACAGAGGTATTTGTTTCTTTAATATCACAAATTATTTTATCTGTCTCAGCATGTCAAACTTTCCTGATGAGTCTGCTGTTGCTTTGTGATTAATATTCTGTTTCATAAGTTCATAAGTGATAGGAACAGAATTAGGCCATTCTGTCCATCAAGTCAACTCTGCCATTCAATCATCTTCTTGATTGATCTATCTTACTCTCTCAACCCCATTCTCCTGCCTTCTTCCCTTAACTCCCGATACCTGTACCAATCAAGAATCTACCTATCTCTGCCATAAAATACCCACTGATGGCCTCCACAGCCTTCAGTGGCAATGAATTCCACAAATTCACCACCCTCTGACTAAAGAAATTCCTCCTCATCTCCTTCCGAAAGGAATGTCCTTTAATTACGAGGCTACGACCTCTGGTCCTACACTCTCCCACTAGTGGAAACATCCTCTCCACTGGAAACATTCAGGCCTACTACACTGTTTGAGGAATTCTGCTGTCAGCTCCAAATTGCCTGGCTGGGGATTCTGTTCTGTGTTTGCCAATTGCCCAATGGTTTTGGTTTGCTGCTCTGTGGCAAATGAATGGAAGTGAAGGGGAGGCACAGCCTGAATCCTGACCTCATTCGCCATCCCCCAGTCTAAGCTGGTACTTTAAACACCAGAGATAGACACGAAGAGCTGGAGTAACTCAACGGGACAGGCAGCATCTCTGGAGTGAAGGAATGGGCGACGTTTCGGGTTGAGACCCTTCTTCTGTCTATCTTTGGTTTAAACCAGCATCTGCAGTTCCTTCCTACACTTTAAACACCTGAACAAGTGTTCCCCTTGAGAAAGGCATCTCTGGAAGCTTCCACTGGGGAATACAACGACATTTGCCAAAAATAATTCAGAGGAGTCTCGGGTCACCTCAGTCACGTTTTCGATTCTTAGATGGTTCCTTGGGATCACATGTGTAGGAAGGAAGTGCAGATGCTGGTTTACATCAAAGATAGACACACAATGCTGGAGTCACTCAGCAGGACAGGCAGCATCTATGGAGAGAAGGGTCTCAGTCTGAAGAAGGATCTCAACCCCAAACGTCACCCATCCCTTCTCTCCAGAGATGCTGCCTGTCTCGCTGAGTTACTCCAGCATTTTGAGTCTATCTTCCTTGGGATCACATGTTGGGCAGCAGGGCTGCGCTCAGTGAGAAAGTCACCGAGCCTCTGTTCAGGCAATTTATTCTTCCACAAAACTAGGTGAATGAGCAGTCTGATTCCACCCACTGGCAGGTTCTGGCTGGGACACCGAACCCCTGACAGTACTGAGCCCCTTGTATGATAAGTTGCTAAAGTCCACTAAGAGGATTTCCCTACAGCCATTTGGCTATTAAACACTACAACCTCAAATAAGCTCTGAACTACATAGACTATTATTGTTTTATTGCACTATTATTGTTTGTTTTTTGGTGTGCACATATGTGTGCGTGTGCGTATATATATTTGTAAGTATGTATACTGTATATGCATACACTGAACTTTTTTTTCCCTCTTGTTGATTATATTGTTTACTGTGTACTATGTTTACATATTCTGTTGTGCTGCTGCAAGTGAGAATTTCATTGCTCCATCTGGGACATAGGACAATAAAACAAACTTGACTCTTGACTACTAGGGAACGTTTCACGAAGCCCAAGAGATTTCAAAAATGTTAAGTGCATGTTCCATAGGCATGTGTAGTTTGTTTTTGGAAGGTGTCTAGGTACATACGTAGCAATGGTTCCGGATGGCTTGGGAAAGCCCTTCTGAATAATTTCAGCATGCTGTGTCACCACATAGAAAGATGTTGAATGGCAAGATCAAGAACAGATTGCAAGGGTAGAGCCGGGTAGAGCCAGGCAATTCTTTGCCACAGAAGGCTGTGGAAACCAAGCCAGTGGATGTTTTTAATGCAGAGATATAGATTTTTGATTGGTACGGGTGTCAGAGGTTATGGGGAGAAGGCAGGAGAATGGGGTTAGGAGGGAGAGGTAGATCAGCCATGATTCAATGGAGGAGTAGACTTGATGGGCCAAATGGTCTAATTCTACTATCACTTATGAACTTGAATTTACATGGTGCCTTTCACGCAGTCAAATATATTATGCTGAATGGTTCAGAAGATAAATATTAGATAAAATTGTATACCCAGCCAAATAACCATATAAGTAAAGATTGGGTCTTACTTAGTAAGTATTCTAAAGGAGAATAGAAAGGTAGAAGAACTTAAGTAAGGAATTCCCTTAATGTTGGGCTTTGGAGCTAAATGCACTTTTGCAACAGCACAATAAATGGAAATCAAAAAACTGCACATGCTGGAAATCTGAGATGAAAACACAGAAGGCTGGAAACAGACAATTTTACATTTACATCGAGCCATTTAACCTACAGACCTGTACATCTTTGGAGTGTGTGGGGGGAAACCGATTTTGGAGAAAACCCATTCATGTCACGGGGTGAACGTACAAACTCCGTACAGTCAGCACCCGTAGTCAGGATCGAACCTGGGTGTCTGGCACTGTAAGGCAATAGCTCTACTGCTGCGCCACCGTGCCACAGTGTTGCTGGGGATGAAAGAATTTCTGCTTACATCATTCCAGCAAGTGTATTAAGGGCCTGTCCCACTTTCCCGAGTTATTCACAAATTCACCTGAGTTATTCACTAATTCTCCCGAGTTTTCAAACTCGCAGAATGTTCATAACGAGTTCGTAGGAGTCTGTGGATATATTGTAACGGCTGGTTATGCCAGCCATAGGTACTCGAGGCATCAGGTAAGCCGGGACGTTTTTTTCCAGCCTGATGAAAAATATCCACAAACACAAAATTAGCCCCGAGTACCTACGGCTGGCATAACGAGCCGCTACCGTATATCCACGGACACCCATGGCCTCCTACAGACTCGTTACGAACATTCTGCGAGTTTGAAAACTTGGGAGAATTCGTGAATAACACTGGAAAGTGGGACAGGCCCTTTAGGGGAGCACAATCTGCAATGTGAACAAGATTTTCATCCGTATCGCCAGCTACGCATTGTTGCCGCGGGCTAGAAATTTGACCACACTATATTGGAAAGAAATATGGTGCTGAAAATTGGCTTAACCAGAGCATGACATTTTTGTCTAAATTTATGAATATGTGAGTGCTGTTGGAAATTACAATGATATATTTTGCAGGACTTTTTGATCTTTATCATTTTCTTTCTCCAGCATAAACCTCCACTTAATGACATGAACATTTGCGCATTAGCCAAAATCTATCTGCAATGAGAATCTACCACACTAACCTGTAGCAGCAGCAGGTCTAATGGGACAACCAGGTTTTATAACCCTGGTTCCTCTAAAACTATGTGAGAGCTGCATTCTAACCGTAGCTGACATAATACTTGCATGCATTCCTTCATTGTCTCTAGATGTAAATACTGGGAAACCTTATCATGCATTTGTACACTGTAAATGGCTCGATTGTAATCATGTATTGTCCTTCTTCTGACTGGATAGCACGCAACAAAAGCTTTTCACTGTACCTCGGTACATGAGACAATAAACTAAACTGAACTGAACTGAAACCACTGCTTTGTACCTTCTGCCACTAGGAGGATTACTAGGAGTAGTTTAAGAAAGAGACACTGTATGCCTTCATGGCCAAATGGGCTGGTTATGAAATGCCATCTTGCTGGTGATGCCCACGTTGTGTAAATATGGCTTGTGGCACCTTTCATGTACAGTCAGTTGGGTTCAGTATGCTGCCACTCATTCTGTTGTACCTTTGCTGTGAAAGTGTGAAATACAATGCGCGGCTATGGTTCACATCTTGTCTTCACCATCTGATTTCTTGCTCCAAACTTGCTTTACAATAAGAGCCTCCATTTCCTCCAACCCATACTATGTCATGATCTTTTTTCTCAACATCCTTTTACTCCAGTTCGCTCGCTCGTGCGTCAGACGACACATAGCTCGCTGTTGTCTTCTGTCGTCGCCCAACATGTTGACAGAATTGGTCGCCCGACGCGTCACTAAGTGCATTGTGTCGTCGTTTCCGGGGCTCGCCACCAGGAGGCATCTGTCATGATCCCCTTTACTCCAGTGATGCTGCCAGACCCGCTGAGTTACTCCAGCACTTCATGCCTATCTTCAGTATAAACTAGCTTATGCGGTTGTTTTCCACACACTCCGCTGAGATCTGTCCACCTCTGTCCACATGGTCGTGCAGATACTGGGAATGATTTATTTCCGCTAGTGGCTGGCATCCTTCTACTCTTTTCCACTTGATCCACACAGAACCCAGCGGACTGGTATTTGTGCATGTGCCACAGTACCTGTGGCTTCATCAATGCCGTCAATTTCCTGGTTCAGAGGGAGAAAGTTGGCAGTGTTCCTCTGCAAGCTCAGTTATGCGTTTGCACCAAAAACACAGGTAGAGCCTGGTACTCAATCTTATTGTGGATGTGTAACACTGAGTAGACATCTGTAATCTGTTAAAGATCTGGTTTGGGGCGAAAAATGAAAACACAATAAATTCACAATCAATGTTTAGGTTTTGAAATGCCTTGCTGAAGGAAAATTAAACATGGGAAACCACCTTAACCGTGTCCACAGAAAGCATCAACAAGATTGTTTTGACTCAGCGGGTGCGGCAGCATCTATGGAATGAAGGAAATAGGCAGCGTTTCAGGCCAAAACCCTTATTCAGACGTTTCGGCCTGAAACGTTGCCTATTTCCTTCGCTCCATAGAGGCTGCCGCACCCGCTGAGCTTCTCCAGCACTTTTGTCTACCTTCGATTTTCCAGCATCTGCAGTTCCTTCTTAAACAAGATTGTTTTAGTGCAAATGTGAACTCCCCTGGAAATACTGTCACAGATTGGTGAAATCCATAACAACCACCATCAAAGCCCCACGAGACTGACATTTGTTCTCATAGACATTCTAAGGTAACCAGAAGCTATATGGTCCTTCAATTACTGATGTTATTTGATAATTGTAGCTAAAGAGAGACCCAGATTTTGGAAGAATTAAGCATTTGTCCGGAATCCAGTTGTCAACGAACAGCTGTCAATACTGCTCTGGATGATTAACAACTCTGGGGTGACCATAAGAACATTTTCAAAGAGAACTTGACAATGTAAACTGTGTTCTGCAATAGGTTCATGTCTGTGGTTTCTCATGGTCATTTTTGTTATAAGAAATGTAGGCGCCGAAATATGCAATGTCTCACGAAAGATAAACAGTGTGTAGAAATCAGCAGGAGAGAAAGTGACTTGTTCCAGGGCCTGCAGATAGCATTAATTCGCAAGTAATAGAATAGTTAGAACGAGCAGAAAGAAAAATAATCAGAAGAATTAGCATCAATATATACACAAGCAACGACATTCCTGCAGAACCTATGATTGGAGCTGGCCATGTGAAGATTGATTTTAAAGTAAAGCTTGGTGCCAAGAGATGAAAAAGCTAACAATATATGAAACATATTATTTAATATAAATAATTACAATTTGTCCAAGTAAATATCTGCTTTGTACTGCTACAGCCAGAATAGCTATGGTTACCCTCTTGTTCATCTATGAATTTTGCTGCATCATTTTTGGCAGCCGTACCTTTCACTGCTAAGGTTTAAAGGTCTGAAAACCATTGCCGAAATCTCACTACTTCTCCAATGCTCTCTCTCCCATTGTAATGCTCTTTAGAGCCCTTGGCTGACTGAGCTCTTGGTCTACTGCTCTAATCCCACTTTATGAGGCTTTGCAAACTTTTATTTTGTTTGGAAATACCTTAACCAAGTGTTTTGCGACTCTTTAAAGATGCTTTACCACATTGGAAGAACACAAGTTAGTCACAAGCAAAGGTTATGGTGATCACAGATGAAGTGTATATAAAGGTAACTGTAACTTTAAGAACAGAGTACCAGAATGGTGTGATTTGTGTTAAGTGATGCATTAATTATCTTAGCAATCTCATGAATATATGTGAGTATGTATGCGCAGTGTATGTGTGTAAAATAAAGAAGACCCACTCTGGCAACAGCATATACTGAAAATCTATGCTTTGTTTCTACCTACATGCTACTGGATTAATATCTGAGATAAATCTCAGCTGCAAGCAAAATTAGTGACACATTTTAGGTCTAAAGAAGGTGCTCGATCCGAAACGTCACCCATTCCTTCTCTCCAGAGATGCTGCCTGTCCCGCTGAGTTACTCCAGCTTTTTGTATCTATCCTCGGTTTATATACCAGCATCTGCAGTTCCTTCCTGAACATTTTAACTGTTCTTTAACAAATGAGACAGGCTTTATGTGAAGCCACACTTCACATTGCAGCAAGCCATCCGTGGTAGAGTTACGTGGTGCTGTGCCAGGACCTACAGTGCATTTGAAAGTATTCAGACCCCTTCACTTTTTCCACATTTTGTTACGTTACAGCCTTATTCTAAAATGGATTACATTCCTTTTTCTTATCTGCACACAATACCCCATAATAAAAAAGCGAAAACAGGTGTTTAGACATTTTTGCAAATTAATTAAAAATAAATAGCTGAAATATCACATTTACATAATTATTCAGACCCTTTACAACTTTGTTGAGGCACCTTTGGCAGTGATTACAGCCTCAAGTCTTTTTGGGTATGATGCTACAAGCCTGGCACACCTGTATTTGGGTAATTCCTCCCATTCTTCTCTGCATGTCCTCTCAAGCTCTGTCAGATTGGATGCGGAGCGTTGATGCACAGCTATTTTCAGGTCCCCCCAGAGATGTTCGATTGGGTTCAAGTCCGTGCTCTGGCTGGGCCACTCAAGGACATTCACAGACTTGTCACAAAGCCACTCCTGCGTTGTCTTGGCTGTGTGCTTTGGGTCGTTATCCTGTTGGAAGGTGAACCTCCGCCCCAGTCTGAGGTCCAGAACGCTCTGGAGCAGGTTTTCATCAAGGATCTCTCTGTACTTTGCTCCGTTCATCTTTCCCTCGATCCTGACTGGTCTCCCAGTTCCTGCCGCTGAAAAACATCCCCTCAGCATGATGCTGCCACCACCATGCTTCACCTTAGGTATGGTTTTCGCCAGGTGATGAGCGGTGCTTGGTTTCCTCCAGACGTGACGCTTGGCATTCAGGCCAAAGAGTTTAATCTTGGTTTCATCAGACCAGAGAATCTTGTTTCTCATGGTCTGAGAGTCCTTTAGGTGCCTTTTGGCAAACTCCAAATGGGCTGTCATTTACTGAGGAGTGGCCACTCTACCATAAAGGTCTAATCGGTGGAGTGCTGCAGATATTGTTATCCTTCTGGAAAGTTCTCCCATCTCCACAGAGGAACTCTGGAGCTCTGTCAGAGTGACCATCGGGTTCTTGGTCACCTCCCTGACCAAGGCTCTTCTCCCCCGATTGCTGTTCGGCCGGGCGGCCAGCTCTATGAAGAGTCCTGGTGGTTCTATTGTAGGAGTGCAGCGTAGAATCATAAAATCATAGAAAATAGGTGCATAAACCACTAAAGCGCATTAACAAATGGAAGTTAGACAAAAATGCTGGAGAAACTCAGCGGGTGAGGCAGCATCTATGGAGCGAAGGAATAGGTGTCATAGAATCATAGAATCATAGAAAATAGGTGCAGGAGTAGGCCATTCGGCCCTTCGAGCCTGCACCGCCATTCAATATGATCATGGCTGATCATCTAACTCAGTATCCTGTACCTGGCTTCTCTCCATACCCCTGACCCCTTTAGCCACAAGGGCCACATCTAACTCCCTCTTAAATATAGCCAATGAACTGGCCTCAACTACCTTCTGTGGCAGAGAATTCCACAGACTCACCACTCTCTGTGTGAAAAAAGATCTTCTCATCTCGGTCCTAAAAGACTTCCCCCTTATCCTTAAACTGTGACCCCTTGTTCTGGAGTTCCCCAACATCGGAAACAATCTTCCTGCATCTAGCCTGTCCAACCCCTTAAGAATTTTGTAAGCCACTATAAGATCCTCCTAAATTCCAGCGAGTACAAGCCAAGTTTATCCAATCTTTCTTCATATGGAAGTCCTGCCATACTAGGAATCAGTCTGGTGAACCTTCTCTGTACTCCCAGCACTGAGTCTTGCGGTACCCCACTAGTCACTGCCTGCCATTCTGAAAATGACCCGTTTACTCCCACTCTTTGCTTCCTGTCTGCCAGCCAGTTCTCTATCCACATCAATACTGAACCCCCAATACCGTGTGCTTTAAGTTTGTATGCTAATCTCTTATGTGGGACCTTGTTGAAAGCCTTCTGAAAGTCCAGATATAACACACCCACAGGTTCTCCCTTATCCACTCTACTAGTTACATCCTCAAAAAATTCTATAAGATTCGTCAGACATGATTTACCTTTCATAAATCCATGCTGACTTTGTCCAATGATTTCATCGCTTTCCAAATGTGCTGATATCCCATCTTTAATAACTGACTCTAGCATTTCCCCACTACCGATGTTAGACTAATTGGTCTGTAATTCCCCGTTTTCTCTCTCCCTCCCTTTTTAAAAAATGGGGTTACATTAGCTACCCTCCAATCCTCAGGAACTACTCCAGAATCTAAAGAGTTTTGAAAAATTATCACTAATGCATCCACTATTTCTGGGGCTATTTCCTTAAGTACTCTGGGATGCAGCCTATCTGGCCCTGGGGATTTATCGGCCTTTAATCCATTCAATTTACCTAACACCACTTCCCGGCTAACCTGGATTTCACTCAGTTCCTCCATCTCATTTGACCCCCCGGTCCCCTGCTATTTCCGGCAGATTATTTATGTCTTCCTTTGTGAAGACAGAACCAAAGTAGTTATTCAATTGGTCTATCATGTCCTTGTTCCCCATGATCAATTCACCAGTTTCTGACTGCAAGGTACCTGCATTTGTTTTAACTAACCATTTTCTCTTTACATATCTATAAAAACTTTTGCAGTCCGTTTTTATGTTCCGTGCCAGTTTTCTTTCATAATCTATTTTCCCTTTCCTAATTAAGCACTTTGTCCTCCTCTGCTGGACTGAATTTCTCCCAGTCCTCTGGTAGGCTGCTTTTTCTGGCTAATTTGTATGCTTCATCTTTAGTTTTGACACTATCCCTGATTTCCATTGTTATCCACGGATGCACTACCTTCCCTGATTTATTCTTTTGCCAAACTGGGATGAACAATTGTTGTAGTTCATCCATGCAGGTCTTTAAATGCCTTCCATTGCATATCCACCATCAACTCTTTAAGAATCACTTGCCAATCTTGGCCAATTCCCGGGATGGTGGGAGTGTCATATACTGAGAGAATGGAGCGGCTGCGCTTGTACACTCTGGAGTTTAGAAGGATGAGAGGGGATCTTATTGAAACATATTAGATCGTTAAGGGTTTGTACACGCTAGAGGCAGGAAACATGTTCCCGATGTTGGGGGAGTCCAGAACCAGAGGCCACAGTCTAAGAATAAGGGGTAAGCCATTTAGAATGGAGACGAGGAAACACTTCTTCTCACAGAGAGTTGTGAGTCTGTAGAATTCTCTGCCTCAGATGCTGGTGGAGGCCGGTGGAGGCCGGTTCTCTGGATACTTTCAAGAGAGAGATAGATAGGGCTCTTAAAGATAGCGGAGTCAGGGGATATCGGAGAAGACAAGTACGGGGTACTGATTGGGGATGATCAGCCATGATTACATTGAATGGTGGTGCTGACTTGAAGGGCTGAATGGCCTACTCCTGCACCTATTGTCTATTGTCTATAGTCTATTGTTCCAAAGTTCTTTCATTTGAAAATGACGGAGGCCACTGTGCTCTTCGGGACCTGCAATGCTGCAGAAATTGTTTTATACCCTTCCCCAGATCTGTGTCTTGACACAATCCTGTCTCAGAGGTCTACGGACAATTCCTTCGTCTTCATGGCTTGGCTTTTGCTCTGACATGCACTGTCAACTGCGGGACCTTATATAGACAGGTGTGTGCCTTTCCAAATCATGTCCAATCAATTTAATTTACCACTAGTGGACTCCAGTCAAGTTGTAGAAACATCTCAAGGATAATCAATGGGAACAAAATGAACCTAAGCTCAATTTTGAGTGTCAGAGCAAAGGGTCTGAATACTTATGTAAATGTGATATTTCAGTTATTTATTTTTAATTACTTTGCAAAAATTTCCAAACACCTGTTTTCGCTTCTTCATTCTGAAGTATTGTGAGTCGATTGATGATAAAGAAAATGAATTTAATCCATGTTAAAATTAGGCTGTAACGTAACAAAATGTGGGAAAAGTGAAGGGGTCTGAATACTTTCTGAATGCACTGTTTTGAAGGGGTTTGAATGATTGTTTGGGCTGTGTGAAGAACAATGGGAAGGAGCACCTAAATACTGCAGATCTGCCCCTATAATATTGATTGAAATCATTGATTATTATTGAAGCTTATTGATTGAAATGAATGGACACCTTAGCCCTTTCCTTTAGTGGTATGGCATCATAGTACCCACTTCCATATTCAATGAACTTTTGAAATGTTGAATATTTTACTACACAAGTATTATCCAAAGAGATGGAAGAATGGAGACAAATTCTTCATTTTTAACCTTTAGGTGGTGGTGGGGGAAGGAGTGAAATTAATAAAATGATCAGAAGGAAACGCAGAGGACAAAGGGCTCAAACCTGTTGCTCAGCACCAGAGTATTATCTGCCGGCTCTGCACACCTCTGCCGGTAATGGATATCTGAGATTAGTGGAGCCAAATGTGCACAATTCTGCACAAATGGCAGCCAATACTCTCATAACTGCCTAATGCTAGTAAGTAAAGGTGACCTTCTCCCTTTTGGGCTATTAGGAGTAAGGATAAACGTGCAGAGATCATGTTATACGAAGACAGGTTCGACCTGAAATGTGGCCCATTCCTTCTCGTCAGAGATGCTGGGTGTCCCGCTGAGTTACTCCGGCTTTTTGTGTCTATCTTCGGTTTAAACCAGCATCTGCAGTTCCTTCCTGCACATGCTATATGACAGAACTGTTTGTGAAATCTGCAGTAAGGATTTTGAATCCACTGAGCTTGCAGTGCTCCTGGAAATGTACTGAGAATATGAAAAAGGATGGCAGAAAGATGTGAGACTGGTGGGACAAAGGCTCTACCAATTAGCACCAGTTAAAAAAAAATATTTGCACAGCCTGTTTGTGGAACTTTCATTTGTTAAAGAAAACTACTTCCATTTGTTAAAGAAAGAACTTTCGGAAAGAGGAGAAGACACCTATCGTCACGACGCAAAGAGTAGGAGTAAACGGGTCATTTTCAGAATGGCAGACAGTGACTAGTGGGGTACCTCAAGGCTCAGTGCTGGGACCTCAGCTATTTACAATATATAGTAATGATCTGGATAAGGGAATTGAATGCAACATCTCCAAGTTTGCAGATGACACAAAGCTGGGTGGCAGTGTTAGCTGTGAGGAGGATGCAAGGTGACTTGGATAGGTTGGGTGAGTGGGCAAATGCATGGCAGATGCAGTATAATGTGGATAAATGTGAGGTTATTCACTTTGGCGGCAAAAACAGGAGGGTGGATTATTATCTGAATGGTGGCCGATTAGGAAAAGGGGAGATGCAACGAGACCTGGGTGTCATGGTACACCAGTCATTGAAAGTAGGCATGCAGGTGCAGCAGGCTGTGAAGAAAGCGAATGGTATGTTGGCATTCATAGCAAAAGGATTTGAGTATAAGAGCAGGGAGGTTCTACTGCAGTTGTACAGGGTCTTGGTGAGGCCACACCTGGAGTATTGCGTACAGTTTTGGTCTCCTTATCTGAGGAAAGACATTCTTGCCATAGAGGGAGTACAGAGAAGGTTCACCAGACTGATTCCTGGGATGGCAGGACTTCCATATGAAGAAAGACTGGATAGACCTGGCTTGTACTTGCTGGAATTTAGGAGATTGAGAGGGGATCTTATAGAGACTTACAAAATTCTTAAGGGTTTGGACAGGCTAGATGCAGGAAGATTGTTCCCGATGTTGGGGAACTCCAGAACAAGGGGTCACAGTTTAAGGATAAGGGGGAAGTCTTTTAGGACCGAGATGAGAAGATCTTTTTTCACACAGAGATTGGTGAGTCCGTGGAATTCTCTGCCACAGAAAGTAGTGGTAGCCCTTGTGGCTAAAGGGATCAGGGGGTATGGAGAGAAGGCAGGTACAGGATACTGAGTTGGATGATCAGTCATGATCATATTGAATGGCGGTCCAGGCTCGAAGGGCCTTATGGCCTACTCCTGCACCTATTTTCTATGACTCTATGATTCTATGACACCTATTCCTTCGCTCCATAGATGCTGCCTTACCTGCTGAGTTTCTCCAGCATTTTTGTCTAACTTCCATTTGTTAATGCGCTTTAGTGGTTTAAGGAGGTAAACGGACTAACTTAACCAAGATAAAAAGTGAAAGCCTAGGGTAAATAGTTGACATGGATTGCATTTTGGGCTGGGGTGCGGCTGAAGCACGGCGCACTGTGGGGAGAGGGAGAGCGTGAACGGGCCTGTTCCTCAAACACTGTGTTTAAGTAATCCATACCAGTTAGGCTGTTGCTAATTGCACCGAAAATTCATGCCTTCCACTTCATTGTCACGATTACAGCGTTCAGCCAACACCAAGCTCCCGGCTTATCACGTTAGCTTGTTTCCATGCATTTGGCAGATACATGTACTACCTGATTGCTGATTGAAAGATTCCGACTGTGCCGACAGTAGTTAGAAATGAGGAAGAGAGAGTCAAGAATGAGGAGTGTTTATTTGACCTATGTGCCGACTACAGATCAATGCAATTCATACTTACTCCAGCAAAACAAGCCTGTAAACATAGTACATATAGATAAAATATAGGTCATGAGGTCATAAGTGATAGGAGTAGAATTAGGGCATTCGGCCCATTAAGTCTACTCCGCCATTCAATCATGGCAGATCTACCTCTGCTTCCTAACCCCCTGCTCCTGCCTTCTCCCCGTATCTTCTGGCACCTGTACTAATCAAAAATCTAGCTATCTCTGTCTTAAAAATATCCACTGCCTTTTGTGGCAAAGAATTCCACAATAATAAACAAAATAAATGAATAAGCTTAATATCAGTGCAAAAGAAACCCTGAAGCCATTAGTGCAACCAGACTCAATTGATAGTTCATAGTTGAGGTTCGAGTTGTGTAATGTTTAAGGTGGTTCTTGGGAAGAAGCTATTCATGAACCTGGTGGCCACAATTTTCAGACTCTTTTACCTTCTACCCGATGGGAGGAGTGAAATGAGATAATTGTGATTATCCGATGGAGTCACTGGATATTTGAACGATAAGTGAGTGACTACCATTGTGGCTCAGCTTTAGCTCAGAATCCGTGTGGTGAGAAATTGATGTCATGCATACAAGCTGTCACTCTGGCTAAGACACTCTGAGGAAGCTGGCAGTGTTCCAGCCAAAGTGAAGGAGATAAATCTCCCAACTGGAGATCCCATCCCCTCCCGGATGTGATTTGTGGGCTGGAATCCTGGAGATGTGGCTGATGTATTGTACTTAGGGTTGCCAACAGATTAGCCGGGACATCCCGTATATTGAGCCAAATTGGTTTGTTCCATACGGGACCACCCTTTTCCCCATATTTGACTGCTACTACTCGGGTCGAGGGAACTGTCAGTCCTGAGCGCCGCGTCCGGCCCCGCCTCACCCGTCCCACGTAGTGCACCATGGGCGGAGGCAGTGAGCAACAGCGCCACCGGATGCCCAGAATAGAGTGCCTCAACAGTGCGCATGTCCTCAGAGAGAGTCCGTTTCTGGCACCTTGCTCCTTTGTCAAATGGCATATGAGCTGTGCTCCTCTGGAAGAATAGACCCTATTGCTCTCCGCACAAAAAGTAGGCATGTCTTCAAGCCCAGTCTCCCTTCTTCGGGTTTGTGCTGTAGGCCTAAGAAACCTTTGCTTTGTTGATGACTGTCCCTGTAATATCAGCGTGATTTGCTGAAGTGTCACATTCAATGAAAGCCCTCGCTCAGCAGAGTCATGAAAACCTTGCTGGCTTCCCAATCAATCCCCAGCAGAACCATGTTTTTGGAGACCCGTTGGGTAGCCCTGCAGGGATCTGTTCTTTCTGCTGATTAGACAAGGTTTCACATACTGTGTTGTCCTGGATCAAAAGCCCCAGATGGACTGGGCAGGCAGGAAACAAATGTATTAAGATAGACACAAAATGCTGGGGTAACCCAGCGGGACAGGTAGCATCTCTGGAGAGAAGGAACTGGTGACTTTTCAGAAGTCTGAAGAAAGGTCTCAACCACAAACGTCACCCAATCCTTCTCTCCAGAGATGCTGCCTGTCCCGCTGAATTACTCCAGCATAATGTGTCTTTATTCAGTGCAAACCAGCATCTGCAGTTCCTTCCTACAAACGTTGTATTAAGATTGACATTATCATTGCCAACTCTACAAGCCATCATCATGCTATTGATTTGATGAGTGGTGTGATTTTTTTAATTAAATACATGTATTTAGGATTTTATGACAAAGTTCAGAGTAAGTGACACCAACAATAACAATGTTCTTGGCACCAATTTTTTTTCAAGTTAAGTAAGTATATATTTGGAAAATAGGTAATGAATTAAGTGCTTGACTCTTTTGGGAAGTTGGCATGGGGACAATCGACTGTAGAGGTGCATTTGCTATCAAAGTTTGAGTTGTAAATTGACACCAACAGCCTTGCTTGATGGACTCCCTGTGCCTTACTGGTATCTATTATAAACCCAAAAATGCAGATGTTACTTCTTATTTCATTATGCTAGGCCATGATTGGGCACACTGCAGATAATTTTACTAATGCTTGATGCTTTTAAAATGAAGGAATGTTTGATTTACAAAACATTTGAGCCAAAGATACCTGCAAATGAGAATTGTCCATATCAAGTCACTGACCTGATATTCTACTTTTGTGAACTTCTACCTACTTTATTCCGCAACCCTTCAATGCACACTAGTTTTCTCACGTTGCACTGTAATAGAATTTGAGACTAAAAGCATTTAAATGTTGTTTGTGCATAAATTTACTCAAAATAGCCACTTGCCATATTGCTTTGTTTCAACTAATGGAGTTCTGATGTAGGCAACATCTGGATGACAGAACGGTTTATCAGTTAGTGTAAATTAGCATGACAGTTCAGTGCAACGTATTGCCTGTAGTCCCTTTTGTGAGAACATTTTAAATGCCATAAACAAGTGGAGTTTGTTGAGGGTACACAAAAAGCTGGAGAAACTCAGCGGGTGCAGCAGCATCTAAGGAGCGAAGGAGATAGGCGACGTTTCGGGTCGAGACCCTTCTTCAGAGTTTGTTGAGATGCTGATTAGATGCTCGCACTTCCTTCAGGATCCTTGTGATGGCAGCAAAGAGCAAACAATGGTCAGCTGTGTCCCACACCCCAGTATAGGTCCAGAAGACTGCAGTCATGCATGCTTTCAGTTCGTATCGTATTATTTTGATTTTGGCGCAAGCACAAAAGTTAAAATGATATGCACTTTGAAAATCTTTAAAAAAAACATCTTTAAAAAAAATCTCATTAGAATATTAAACATTTTAAATTATGTAGATATTCATATTCCCAACACAATTATCCCAATGTTATCAATAAAACTATCAAACTTTACCAGTTAACAATTATTGAAAAAGCCTCACTTAAAACAATACAGAAGTACAGAAACAAAGTTGATAGAGATTAGGGGTAATTTGATTATTTTAAAGTGAAAACCCTTAATAAATATAACAAATGTCTGAGGTAAAAACATAACATAACGATGGATTGGCTATTTAGCCTTTTTATTTGTTCTGCCTTTTAATAAGATCACGATAATGAATTAACGTCAGTGCCACTTTCTTACACTAACCTTATACTGCTGGATACCCTTAAATTCCAACAATAAAAAAGACTATTTATTACATTTAGAACAATCATTTCTACTAGCAACTGAATCTGATTAGAAGATCCATCAGCAAGATATATTTAGGGCACTGCAGTGACAAACAGACCAAACACAAAGTATTATATATTATATAACCAATTCATTGTGTAAGCCAACGTCATTAAAATTCAAAGCTTGCCTTTTTAAAAAAGAACTGTTTGCAACCTTAACTCTGATTTACTATAGGTCTAATTTAGTGTGCTAATTTCTATTCAACACCCAATATGGAGTTATTTATTGTTATATTTTAGAGTTGTTTGTGAAATTAATAAAGCGCTATCTTCCATGAATGTGTCCATGGTAATTTTCTTGATAGAATCATCACAGACCTATGACATGGTGAAGTAAACTGACAATTTACCGTGGTAAATTCCAAGATTTTTCCTGCAATTCTTATTCCTCCTAAATTTTAAAAAAAAAGGAGCAACAGAAATAAAAGTTTGGTAAATGTGTTGTTCTCATGACGTTAATAACTGCTTTAAAATACTTAAAATGGGATATAGTTTGCAGATTCATTTTAGTCACTGATCTGTTGCATTAACCTAGACAGTATATATATACATGTATATATATGTATATATATATATATATATATATATATATATATATATATATATACACACACACACACACACACACACACACACACACACACACACACACACACACACACACACACACACACACACACATATATATGTTCTGTCTGAAGAAGGATCTTAACCTGAAACATCACCTATTGCTTTTCTCCAGAGATGTTGTTTGACCCGCTGAGTTACTCCAGCTTTTTGTATCTAAATTCGGTTTACACCAGCATCTGCAGTTCATTCCTATATATGTGTGTGTGTATATATGTATGTATGTATGTATGTGTATATGCGTGTATATATATATATATATATACACATATACATTTATTGCAGCGTATCACAATCTTTACAAACTATTATGACTTCATTTGAAATTATTTGCCTTTTTACTGAATGGTATTCAATAGCATTCGCTTTGTTCCTTTACCAGCAGGACCACTGCTGAATTGCAGCTCTCTCTGATGGAAATAAAGAGAAGAAAATTAACCTTGCAAAATTACTGCTTGTCAAATGACTAATGTGGAAAAATCAAAACTGCAGTCTCTATCTTTCCCTTGGTTGGATTATCTATTTTCCCTTGAAACTGAAAAAGTGTCTCGTCCTGAAACGTCACCTATTCCTTCTCTCCAGAGATGCTGCCTGTCCCGCTGAGTTACTCCTGCATTTTGTGTCTATCCACACGCACATATACCCACACACAAACACACAGGTATGGCACTGATAAACCTTTTTTTTTGTTTTTGCAAGGAATTTGAATGGAAATCTTCAGAAATAATATATTTTCTTAAAGAAATGGTTCCCTAAATTCTTAGTGATGGTTTATGAGTAAATGGTTTGCTGCATTTTAATATCTTGCATTGTACCAGCTCGGAAAGATTCAACAAATCTATTTTTAAGATTCAAACTCCAACCACTCAAGGGAAAAAAGATAATCCAAGGGAAGGATAGAGACTGCAGTTTTGATTTTTCCTCGTTAGTCATTTGAAAAGCAGTAATTTTGCAAGGTTAATTTTCTTCTCTTTATTTCCATCAGAGAGAGCTGCAATTCAGCGGTGGTCCTGCTGGTAAAGGAACAAAAGCAAATGCTATTGAATACCATTTCCCCATAAATATGATTTATGGGGAAAATTGTCAGAAATAAATGTTCTGGCTGAGACATCATTTTGAAAAGGAGGTAGCCTCTGGTGCAGTTGAAATCTTTCTCAGGTTTGCACTTCAACTGTGTATCACTAACTGGAGATGAACATATTTTTAGATGACTTGACAGTTATCAAAAAAAGATTCTTTCCTGCAAAATTTCTCAATATAATTTGGGAGTAGGCAGATTGTTAAATAACTGGAAATGTATCCCCCTGAAAGTAAAATCCACATGCAGCAAGTTTTGCTGAACAATCACAGCATTTGTCACAAGTATAAATGTTTTGAGTTTAATACCTTAGTTCTGGGGTTCCCAACCTTTTTCGTCCCGTTTTCCCCTGGCAACTTTAATAGCACATAACAATGTTATTTCACTTATTTATGAACAACTAATGATGAACAGATACAGGTATATCAGAACCAACCACAGTCAGTCAATGAGAAAAAATATGTACAAATCCAGAATCAACAAATTTACCCCCTGGGTAGGTGAAATTTACCCTTGGGGGTAAATTTACCCCAGGTTGGGAACCCTTGCTTAGTATGATTTATTTTACCTGTTTTCTCCTTTTCTTGCCTTGTTGGTACAGGTATCTATCTACTGACATAATAATGCTCTATATTTTCATTTGACTAGCTGAAGTAAATAGACTAAATTTTAAAAAAAATGATATATAGATGCATCAAATGAAAAAAACAACAATTTTGAAGCCTTATATTTACATATTTGGATGGTTGTCAGATTGAGGAAAGTATTATTGATTTTCATTTGCCAGAAATAAACTTCAAATTAGCCACGCAATTCAATGTCTTGCCATCAATCACTCAATGTTTAAAAATGCATTTTATGATCTCCCAGACTTAAAAGTTAAATATTTGAAAGACATAAATATACCAATGCCCGCCATAGTAATTTAAACAAACTGTCAACAGCAAAAAGTAATCATTATCTAAATTTTCTCAGATAGCCAAAAATATTTAAAAACACTACTTTACTGTGGAACGGTAATTAAATCTATAATTAACATAGTTAAAACACAAGCTATAAAGTTCCACATAGAGTTGTATATTGACAAAAATGTGATGTGTGTCCCAGTTGTGTAGTTTAAAGATATATCAGAAGTACATCCACATAATAAACAAAAGAAGTGTACAGGTAGTCTTCTTAAGCTAACTTTACATAATACATAAGTTTAAATAGAGTCATAGGGTGACATAGTGTGGAAACAGGTCCTTTGGCCCAACTTGGCCACACTGGTCAACATGTCCTAGCAACACTAGTCCCTCTAGTACAAAATGAAAAATTGTCCAGTGGGACAAGAATACACTACCCACTAGTCGCAAAAGAGGTCCCAAATCATTGATTAATACATTTTACAATGCAATTTGATGTAACTTTACCCATATGTCTGCAAACACTGCAAATATGTTAAATACGCCACTCGGTGATACTAACAAATCCAGTTGTCAGTGTCCTTCAGAGGTGCATTTTATTTATTCCCAGTTACCGTTCCTCGCTATTCCCTGTCTTTACCTGTAATGTCAAAATTGAGAGCCTTATCATACCAAGGTTTTATTGTATCACAGATTGGTTAGATGACCAATTTATTTTAATGGTAAAATCAGTGCTTGGTCTGTCTGAGATTCTTATGAAGAATTGTGCATTCCCTACTGTTTTCTTTGTTTCTCATTTAATACATTTCAACTAGTTTATCTAATCCAGATTTAGCCAGGCATAATAATTTCTAGCACAGATGTTTAAAATAGTTCCCACAAAGAATGTACTTATCTAAAGAATAAAGATAAATGTTTCAATATTCTGAAGATTTTGAACGTTTGATTAGTTTTCCTTTAAGCCCTACAGTGAGAGAAACAACGGCTTGGGTTAACAAATGAAAAATGCTGTTTAAATATCATCTGGAGAGAGTTCCACGAAAGGCATCAATGCTATTACTTTAGGGTTGAAGAGGGGTTGGCTTGCATTCAAGAATTACTTTATCCTACCCAAGAGAAATGATTGGAATTTGTATTAAAAGGAAACAGTGACTCCTCTCCAGTTCCCACATGGATCTGGCCCTGTCCACCACTAAATTGACAATGACTAATTTTAGAACTTGCAGCTCCAGTTTTGTGGTTGTTGTTTAGTGTCAAGGAGAAGTAGGGGAGAAATATCTGTTATCACCCTCTCCTTCCCACATACCAAGGTATCTCATGATGAAGGCAGAACGTTCTGGGTTATTGAAAAAATAAGGCAAAAGAGGTAGGAGCAGGAGAAAACCATCTGTCCCCTTGAATCTGCTGCTTCATTTAATAAGATCATGGCTACTCTTCAGCCCCATGGACCATTGTCCTGGCTATCCTCATATCCCTTGATTCCAGTAATGTCCAGATATCCATCGATCTCTGTTTTTAATACATTCAGTATCTGAGTCACCACAGTACTTCGCAGCAGAGAATTCCAAAGGTTCGCCATCCTTTGAGTGAAGGAATATCCCCTCGTTTCTCTTCTAAATAGCCTAATGCTTATTTTGAGACTAATCCTTGGTTCTAAACTCCTGAGCCGAACAGGGACATCAATCCTGCATCTACCCCATTGAAATTTAGATGTTCAAACATGATTTTATAGAGGTGTATATGATCTTATTGAGGCTCATAAGATCATGAAAGGAATAGATTGGGAAGATGCACAGTCTCTTGCCCAGAGTAAGTGAATTGAGGACCAGGGAAAATAGGTTTAAGGTGAGGAGGAAAAGATTTAATAGGAATCTGAGGGGTAATGTTTTCACACAAAGGCAGGGATTATCCCACCATTTAAGAAACAGTTAGACAGGTACATGGATAGGACAAGTTTGGAGGAATATGGACCAAATGCGGGCAGGTGGGACTAGTGTAGCTGGGACATATTGGCCGGTGTGGGCAAGTTGGGCCAAAGGGCCTGTTTCCACATTGTACCACTCTATGGCTCGATGACTCTGTTTCAATGTGACCTTCTCACGTTCAACTAAACTCTGGGGAACAGAGGTCAACCTTCCTTATGTAACAGACCCGTCATCACATAAACCATTGTGGACAAAAAAGCCGATGGATCGTTAATACATTTACAGACGACACCAAACAGTTGTGAACAGTGAGAAAGGATATAGCAGGATAATGGTTACCTATATAAATGGGTGGTGAAATGGCAGATGGTGTTTGATCCGAGCACGTGTGAGGTGCTGTACTTTGGGAGGTCGTATATAAGGGGAAATTATAAAATTAATGGCAAGAACCTTAACAGCATTGGCCAAATGAAGAATTTTGTGATCCAAGTCCATAGCATTCTAAAAGTGTCAACGTAAGTCTGTAGAGAGGTAAATAAAGCATATGTCACACTTGCCTTCATTGGTTGGGGCATTGAGTACAAGAGGCAGGAGGTCATGTTGCAGCTTCACAGGACATTGATGAGTCCACATTTTGAATATTGTGTCTTGTTCTGGTTGCACTGTTAAAGGAAGGATGTGGAGTTCTTTGTAAAAGACAATAAGCCAATGGACTAATACTTCTTGGATTTTCTCTTTGCTTATTTTAGTGGGGTAGGTTTTATGAAGAGTTGCTTGGTCTGTTCCACTTTATCTTGGTTTTCCTTTTATCATGAGAGACAGGGCATGTTTTATTCCGGATTGTTTTAGTTCATTGCCCATTGACTGAGCCTGTATCAAATCTTTAATCTTAGTCTGATTAACTGTGAATGCATATACCTGATCACCTTACTTTACCATTGCTTATATGGTAGTTCCCATGCCTTCCCTTCTTGGGCACCTAACCCAGCCAATTCATCTGCTTGTATGCGTGCCTTTACTTTAATTAGAAAATATTCTCATCCTTGTGCAACCTGAATGATGTTCGGAGAGGAGAGTCAAGAGTCTCTATAATATATGTAATACATTCCTACTATTCTGATATATATACACACATACAAACAAATAAATAAACAATAATAGTGCAAAGACCAAAACAATGCCCCCAGTCTATGTAGTTCAGATCTAATTTGGAAGTTAGTGTTTAATAGCCTGATGGTTGTTGGGAAGATGCAGATGGTAAAGGTTTAGTGTCCATAAATCCATAAATTCTAGGAGCAGAATTAGGCCATTCAGCCCATCAAGTCTAAACGCCATTCAATCATGGCTGATCTATCTTTTCCTCTCAACCCCATTCACCTGCCTTCACCCCATAACCCCTGACACCCTTACTAATCACGAATCTGCCAATTTCTGCCTTCAATATATCCACTGACATGGCCTCCACAGCCAGCTGTGGTAATGAATCCCACAGATTCACCACCCTCTGACAAAATAAATTCCTTTTCATCTCCTTTCTAAAGATACGTTCTTTTATTCTGAGGCTATGACCTCTGGTCCATGACTTTCCCACTACTGGAAACATCCTCTCTAATCCACTTTCTACATCCACTCTATCCAGGCCTTCCACCAATGTAAAACCCCTCACTTCCCATGGTGGTTAAAAACATCATCAAATTAAAAAAAATTAAAAAAAATTTAAAAAACATCAGCTGGTCTGGTACATCCATATGCTCTATCTGTGCATATGTCGATTGGTGGAGGAAAAATATGGGTGAACAAAATATGCTATTGCTGCTAGCTTGGTATTCTGAGGATGAGGTGTTCCACACCAGGGTATCGGAGATGTCCTCATTCTTTAGGGAATGGGGTTCCCCTCTTCTACCATAGATGAGGCTCTCACCAGGATCTCTTCTATACCCCGTGGCTCTGCTCTCACTCCCCATCCCCCAACTCGTAACAAGGGCAGAGTCCCCATAGTCCTCACCTTCCACCCTACCAGCCGTCACATACAACAAATAATCCTCCGACATTTTTGCCACCTCCAACACGATCCCACCACTTGCCACATCTTCCCATCTCCTCCCCTGTCTGCTTTCTGCAGAGACCGCTCCCTCCGTAACTCCCTGGTCAATTCGTTCCTTCCCAACCGAACCACACCCTCTCCGGGCACTTTCCCTTGCAACCGAAAGAAATGCTACACTTGTCGCTTTACCTCCCCCCTTGACTCCGTTCATGTACCCAAGCAGTCTTTCCAGGTATGGCAGAGGTTCACCTGCACCTCCTCCAACCTCATCTATTGCATCCGCTGCTCTAGATATCAGTTGATCTACATCGGTGAGACCAAGCGTAGGCGATCGCTTCTCCGAAAACCACCGCTCGGTTCGCAATAACCAACCTGATCTCCCGGTGGCTCAGCATTTCAACTCCCCCTCCCATTCCGAATCCGACCTTTCTGTCCTGGGCCTCCTCCATGGCCAGAGTGAGGACGACCGTAAACTGGAGGAGCAGCACCTCATATTTCACTTGGGCAGTTTGCACCCCAGCGGTATGAACATTGATTTCTCTAATTTCAGGCAGTCCTTACTTCCTCCTCCCCTTCTCAGCTCTTCCTCAGCCCTCTGGCTCCACCTCTTCCTTTCTTCCTCCCCCCCCCCCCCCCCACCCTCACATCAGTCTGAAGAAGGGTTTCGCCCCGAAACGTTGCCTATTTCCTATGTTCCATAGATGCTACCCCACCCACTGAGTTTCTCCAGCATTTTTTGTCTACCTTTGGTATTCTGAGCACTCAGTTGAGCTGGCAGTTTCATAGCTAGCTCTGCTAGCAATGTGCCTCATTTCTACATCAATGTCACATCCAGTATTCTTGATTCCAACGACCACCCGAGAAGATCCATCAACAAAAAAAGTTATATCTGCGGTATCATTTTCATTAGCAGTTTGTCTACTGTCATCTCTATTCCCTGCCTTGCAGCTTTCCCCCTTTAGTTTCACCACATATTTTCCCATGGGCTGCTCCCCAGTGTGATTAAGATTGCAAGAACAGTATGATTATATCAAAACAATATTTCCAAAGGAACATTTAAACTCAAATCAGCATGTCAAAAACCTCTTGCAAAATATTTTAAACTTATGGAAATGAAAACATTCTTGTTAGCAAAAACAACTTTTTGGATTGCTCCCCAAATATTCCAATATCCCAAAGTAGCAATTTCAAATCCCTAATTTTAATTTACACGAATCACTAAAGGGCTTGTCCCACTTGGGCGATCTAATCCGCGAGTTCTGGCAAGTTTGCTCTCGATACTCGCAGCATGGTCGACACGAGGTCGTAGGAGGTCTTCGTAACTCTCCTTCATGCTTGAGAGTGGTCTCCGCGTACTCGTGGCCTCAGCTAGGTCGCGGCATTTTTTTCAATATGTTAAAAAATGCCCGCGAGTAAAAAAAGGTCGCCATGGAAAAAATCTAAACTTTTTTTACTCGTAGGTTTAGTCGTAGTAGGTCGGCATGTTAGTCGTGGGTAATCGAAGGTAGTCATAGATAGTCTTCATCATGGTCGAAGGGAGGTCGAAGGGAGGTCGAAGGGAGGTCAAAGGAGATTGTCTTCACTCTCCACTATTCGGTGTCCAATTTTCCCGAAGTTAGTCGTAGCTAGTCGAAGCTAGTCCTCAACATAGTTGAAGGAGGTCGAAGGAGGTCTTCTACATAGTCGAAGGAGGTCTTCAACATGTCATTTTTTCAAACTCGCCAATTAGATCGCCCAAGTGGGACAGCCCCTTAACTTGCCTAAATGCCAATTTTCTTCTGACATGTGGAGACTTCATATATGGAATAGCGACTGTCATATTCCTAACACTTTAATCTGACTACATGGAATCCAGGACTCTCTCTCAAACCAATTCTAAAGAAACAAAACAACAGAGAAACTAACTTAAAACACGATATAACTAAACAAAACTCCATGACTTTGCTTCTCTTCCTGGCAATTAATGAAAACCTAGAATGCCGATGACTCGGACTGCACTTCTTATTTACGATGTTTGCCTTCAATCTTCTAAAAACGCCTCTGTTCTAACCCAAGGCTCTCGTGACTCTGAAGTCAATCATTTCAAGGACTGAATGAACAGAACACATCTTCTTTCTTAATGTTATATGATTCTTATTCATATTTTCCTTTTCGTCATATGCTCCCTATAGCCCCTCTGCAAAATGGCGTTCCAGACATTCCAGGATACACTGCATAGCCATGAAGTTGGCTTTGTTTAGTTTAGTTCAGAGATGCAGGCAGAAACATGCCATTAGGCCCACTGAGTGTGCACCGACCAGCGATCTCCACATACTAACACTATCCTACATGCACTGGGGACAATTTACATTTAGACCAAGCCAATTAGCCTACAAATCTGCACGTCTTTGGAGTGTGGGAGGATCTCGGAGAAAACCCATGCATATCATGGGGAGTACATACAAACTCCGTAAAGACAGCACCTGTAGTCAGGATTGAACCCGGGTCCCTGGCGCTGTAAGGCAGCAACTCCACCGCTGCCGCCTTCCGCTACGCTCTCACCAGATGACAATCACGTGACCTCTTTCACCCTGCTTATTTTTTTTGTCATGGTCGCAGCATTTTTCTTTGTTTCTAGTAAGCAGCGTCCACCCAGAATCCGTCAGGATATTTGGCATAAAACGACAGAGTGCTGGAGTAACTCAGCGGGTCAGGCAGCATTACTGGAGAACATGGATGGGTGACATTTGGGGTCAGGACTTTTCTTCAGACTGATTGTTGTGGTTGTGGGGGGGAGAGGGGTGTAAAGAGAGTGGGGAGAGAGGAGAGGAGAGGAAAGGAGAGGCAGAACAGGCGAGAGGAGGTTTTTGATAACAAAGGTTGGAACAAAGGTCAGAGATTAAAACAAAAGGTGTGTGACAGAAGGATTGAAGAGTTGCCAATTGTGAAACCAGATTTTGGAATAAAAAGGATATAGGGGAATAGGGCGGAGGAGAGGAGAAATGGGTGTATAGGAGAGGGGAGCGGAGATTTGAAGAAAGGGGGGCATGGGGGAGAAAGGGGAGGGGGAAGCAGGGAATGTTAGAGATTATCTAACATTGGAGAATTCAATGTTGGATTGGAAGCTGCCCCTGGCATTATGACGACAGGTTCCATCGGTATTAGAATAACTAGAATCTCTGCCTCCATTCTGTGTACAATTATTAATTTCAGAATAATGCTGCGCCAGGAATTGGGCGAACAGTGGCGTAACAGTAGAATTACTGCCTCACAGCACCGGAGACCCGTGTTCAATCCTGACTACGGGTGCTGTCCCTATGGAGTTTGTACGTTCTCCCGGTGACCTGCGTGGGTTTTCTCCAAGATCTTCAGTTTCCTCCCACCCTCCAACGACATACAGGCTTGTAAGTTAATTGGCCTGGTATAAATGTAAAAAATTGTCCCGAGTGTATGTAGGATAATATTAGTGTGCGGGGATCACTTGTCGGCGTGGACTCGGTGGGCCGAAGGGCCTGTTTTCGCGCTGTATCTTTAAACTAAACAAAACTTTGTATTGAAGCTCTTTCCATTACTGCTTTACAGTATATTCAGTAAGGCCCACGGAATTGGATGGAATGTACAGTATACAGGCTTTGAGTGGGAGATTAATAAAACCATTTAAATGATCATCTCATAATGAATAAGAAACCTGTAGATTGGCTTGAAGATCAATGTAGCTGTATTCAGCCACCACACTGTCAAATGAACAATATATCAGAATATTTGGATTAATCCAATTGATTATTAAAAATAACTTTTAATGGCTAGAACTTCAATTTAGTTTAAATTTGATAATGTGCACTAGTTTCTATTTTAGATCACTTCTGGATTGATTTACTATTGAATGTTAAAGGTTAAGGAAGCAGTACGTTTTGTAAATGTGGGGGAGGTAATCTTACATAAAATCTTCATGGACCTATGATGTGGTCAAGTAAACTCTCCTCTGAAATTCAATGCAACAAGTTCCAGTCTATGCTTCTGACTCTTCTCCCTCTATGTTGCGTTCACTTAATTGGTGTTTGTCTTCTTAAAGATAGAGAATTAAGAAATGGTCTAATTGTGGCGTTTAAGATTCTCAAGGACGCTGAAGGGATAGATAGGGAGAGATTCATCCTGTCTCTTGTGTGTTTAAAGAAAGGTTAATGTTTTCTTTGGGTGAGAAGTTACTGGTTGAATAAAGTGCATTTGACTTTGGTTAAGTTAATCCCAGAGTTGAAGAGCAACAAGCAGATTTGGCTGCAAGCAACAAGTATATTTAGAACTCTTGACCAGAGAAGAATTTCTAAGCATTCTGTTCAGTTTAGTTTATTGTCACGTGTACTCATGTACAGTGAAAAGCTTTTGTTGTGTGCTAACCAGTCGGCGGAAAGACAATACATGGTTACAATCGATCCATTTACAGTGTATGGATACATGATAAGGGAATAATGTTTAGTACAAGGTAAAGCAAGCAACCTCCTGATTAAAGATCATCCGGCAAGATTCAATAGAGAGAATCAGAGTACTGGAGAAACTCAATGGGTCAGGCAGCATCTGCGAGGGAATGGACAGGCTGCGTTTCAGGTTGGGATGTGTCTTCATTCCCTCTGCAGATGCTGCCTCACCTGCTGAGTACCACCAGCACTTTGTGTTTTGCTCAATATTCCAGCATCTGCATTTCCTTGTGTCTCTAAGATTCAGGAGAATCTCAAGACATTTTAAAATATATTATGAGCAAGGGTAGCTAGGAAAAGAGGGAATCATTGTGTGGAAACTGGAGGATGTGGTAAAGGTCATAATTGAATACTTCATGTTTATATTCACCAAGGTGAAGGACACAGAAGATAATGAGGAGGAAGGAACTGGTTTACACTGAAGATAGACACAAAATGCTGGAGACAGGCAGCATCTCTGGTGAGAAGGAATGGGCGACGTTTCAGGTCAAGACCCGTCTTCAACCTGAGAGGCAGGGGAGAGGGAGTCTAGAGTTATGGAAGGGTAAAGTGTGAATAAGACAGATCAAAGCTGACAATGACAAGGAAATGTAGAATGGTTCATTGTTAGCTGAGGGGATGGTGACGATCAGTAACATGCATCACATGGACAGTGAAACTGCCAGTAACAATGACGGTTTCACTGTCCTTCTGATTAATTTTTGCATCCTAGTTTGACACAGGCAAGATTACAGAAGAGGCTGGAGGATTATTTATTTATTGAAGAGCATAAGCATTGATAAAACAGGTAACTCACTAGCCTAGTAGAGAAGTTGTAGAGAACTTACTGGAGAAGGTTCGAAGCGATAAGATATTTGGAAAGGCAGAGGCTGATCAGGTAGTCAATATGGCTTTGTTGCAGGAGAAATATTATCAGTAATCTGATTGAGTATTTTGAGGAGGTAACAAAGATAATTGATAAAGGCTGGGTATTGATATTGGCTACATGGACTTTAGTTAGGCTTTTGACAAGGTCCCACATGGTAGGCTGGTCCAGAGGTTTAAGGCACCTGGGATCCAAGGCAAGTTGAATGGAATCCAAAATCGGCTTGGTAGTAAGCAGAAGGCAGTGGTGGAAGTTTGTTCTTCTGATTTGGTCTGTGACCAGTGGAGTAGCACAGAGATTGAAGCTGGAACATTTGTTGTTTGTAATATATAGTAATGAAATTGGATGTAATGTACAAGGTATGATTAGTAGGTTGTGGTTGACACAAAAAAAACGGCGTTGTTGTGGATTGCAAGGAAGGTCGTACACAGACGATATAGTTATAGACAATAGACAATATGTGCAGGAGTAGGCCATTCGGCCCTTCAAGCCAACACCACCATTCAATGTGATCATGGCTGATCATCCCCAATCAGTACCCCGTTCCTGCCTTCTCCCCATATCCCCTGACTCCGCTATCTTTAAGAGCCCTATCTAGCTCTCTCTTGAAAGTATCCAGAGAACTGGCCTCCACCGCCCTCTGAGGCAGAGAATTCCACAGTTCAGATGGAAAGCTGAGCAGAGTATTGACAGGTGGAATTTAATTATGGGAACCATTGCCTCCTGTCACACTTGCCATGCCTCCAGACACTTAAGACTCTTTCCACACTCATCCCCTGAGCTATTGGGAGTTTTAGCTGCATTTAATCTGCTCCCCTAATCTATCACTTGGTATAAATATCTGAGATCATCACCAATTGGGTGCCGACTAATCAGTTCTGCATTCTGTTGGTTCGATAGCAGTTCTGAGTTCTGCTGTTTCTGGGTCTATATCTTTCGGTTCCATTTGCGTTTGGATTTTTGGTTTTCTTCGGTACTTCATGGTGAGCCTGCATTCGAGTCCTTTCCATTTCTGAGCCTGCTGACGCCTCCAGGTACAAGAAGAGCTTCTTTGTGTTAAACATCATGCTCTTGAACCACACTGCATAACCTTAGTCACAACTCTACATAGCAGCAAACTGCTATAAACCTTTTATAGATTCCACTATGTATATTGGCTTGCACTGTAAAGGCCCTGTCCCACTTGCGTGCCCTTGGCATGCAAATTATGTGACCTCGTCGTTGTGTTGAGGCGCATGGGCATCGAGTGGCCGCGCGAGGCCAGTCCCACTGAGAAGCGTGGAAGGGTATGGAGTTGTGCGCGGTATTGCGCAGTGCTCCGGGATTTTGTACTGAACAAAATCTTTGAGCGCCACCGGCCTGTCGCGTAACTGACGGCCAAAGAGGGACAGACCCAAGACCCTGGCGCAATGCAACATCTCACCTCCAACAGCAGCAGAAGAGAGAAACGTCATCCATTCCTTCTGGAGAGAAGGAATGGATGATGTTTCAGGTCAAGACTCTTCTTTCAGACTGAAGAAGAGTCTCCACACAAAACGTCACCCATTGCTTCTCTCCAGAGATGCTGCCGGTTGTGCTGAGTTACTCCTGCATTTTGTGTCCATCTTCAAATGATGTCACGCGCTCCAGACGGCTGTGCGGGCGCATGAAGGCGCACGCGACTGTCGGGGGACCGTCGTGCCTCAACGCGATGACGAGGTCGCGTAATTAGCGTGTGCGAAGGACACGTAAGTGGGACAGGGGCTTTAGGGTCTGATTCACTAGTTTAACTGAAAAAATATTGTTTGTTGTCTCTTTATTTGTTCTGTTATTGTGTTAATCTGTAAAGCTGCAGCAAGTAAGAATGTCAATGTTCCGTTCCCAGTGTATTTGACAAACACTCTTGGGTCTTGACATAGAAGGGTGGCATCAGCACCATCTTGACCAGTCAGCTGGTTCCTAGTTCATACTATTGACCTATTGATATCAATAAGGAAAGCCCTCAATGCTGAATTGATTCACTGCGTTGGTGAGTCCTGGGGTGTGTCCAGTGAATGGCTTGGATTCAACTTTGGCAGCCAGACTTGTGGAAAGCAGTAAGGTTCAAATCGAATCATGATTACAGTGCATAGGAAGCAATAATAATGTCAAATATCTCTGTTATGATGGATACACAATGTCTTACTGCTGTATTTAAGAGCAATTTCAACCTATAAATCATGAATGTGTTTTGTGGCTGTAAGGAGAAATTGTAAGATTAAACGAGAACTTACCAGTTTGAAGTTTGATCGTTATTTTATGAGGAGTTATGATGAGGGATTACGTGAAGAAGCCCCGCCTGATGAGGGATTACGTGAAGTATGCCGGCGCATGCTCGGCATACTTCAAAGCAGCGGCGTGAAAAACACAGAACCAATAGCCGGAGTAAGATAGTAAGGTTACATAGACTAGAACTACTAGATGATCATTTATATTATGAGGGTTGGGAGTGGAGGGCACGTAATCCCTCATCGTAACTCCTCATAAAATAACGATCAAACTTCAAACTGATAAGTTCTTGTTTAATCTTACTATTTTACTTCGGAGTCACGTGAGTGACTACGTGAAGATTTTGAAGCTCTGTGATTTTCATGCCGTAGATCATTCCATACGACACACTGCTTGAGTTTACACAGTAGTGAGTAAATAATATATATTGCTTGAAATTATGCAGTAAATATTTTATTAATAATAATAAAAAGAAAAGTAATAACCCCTCTATCCCTGGGGATATTACAACAAATGATATGCAACAAAGCAAACAATTTGAACTGAACCCAACACAGCATATGCAACCCTGGCACTGTGACAACAGGTTTATCATAAAATCTAAAAAAGTTTCTCTTTAGACCATCCTGCGGTCTCCAGAATTTGGTCGAGCGGCATGTCCTGCACCTTTGCCGCAGACATTGATACCACCCTTGTGGAGTGAGATTTAAACACATCAGTGTCTACTCCAGTTAATCCAGAACCTGTTTATCCATCTAGAAATAGTTTGTACTGTTACTTTTTTATATGTTTCTTGTGGGTAATGAACATTGGTGTCTCACAATCTCGGAGACTCTTAATTCAATATATATTAAATCAGATGCTTAACCACACCCAATGTTTAGTTGACAGAGTATGTCTTAAAGATTACATTGGTTCCAGCCTTTCTTGGCTTGCTTAGCTTGCTTCGATCATTGACATAAAACGTCATTTTATCTACAGACAACTGCATACAATATAACCGTAACATTTGTAATGTTTGTACTCATTGTGCTGATATTAATGTCATCGGCATAACCACTTTAAATATTAACTTCTGAAAAGGCAGTGATGTAATTGGAGTCCATTGCCGAAGCAATGTGAGAACTATACTGACATCCCAGATTTCTGTATATCTGGGTTTGGTAGGATTTTATTAAAATTCCTCTCATAAATCGGTATATTAACGGATGAGACCCGATAAATTGTCGTTCTGAAAATTGTCCTAAATATGAGGACAAAGCACTCCGAGCTCCATTAATGGTACTGTAACTCAGGTGCAACATAGCAAGGAACTCCAATACATCCGATATGTTTGCAGTATGATAAAATATATCTGACTGTATACAAAAGATTACCCATTCCTTATATGAAACATATATTGTTTCTTAGTGCTATATCTCCAAGCTGCGGTTATGACATCCATGGTCCTATCCGACATTCCATCAGAGCCTGCAGATTAACAATTAATACAGTCATGTAATTGATGACTTCTGCTGTTACTGGATGTACCTACAATTACTGCACCTGCGATTTGTCATGAATGTCTGAATCATCATTCTGAGCCCCAATGGGAACAATGGCTGTGTAGTAATGGTCCGTAAATAAGGGACGTATCAGATATTGAACTGTTAAGAACAGATACTACACTTGATCTTAGCCAAAAGGCCAAGAAACAATACCCGTTTGGAACCACCAAACGCCTGTGGCGGAGACTTGCTCTATTTTGGTGACACATTGCCTAATCAGGCAAAATGGCGAAAACATAAAAGACTATACGTCCCCAATGTAGCGAGAATGCATCCACCACTATTGCTCCTGGGTCTAGCTCCCATGCGACATTTAGACCACTGGAGATTTAATCCAGACACAACAGATCAACATTTGGTACTCATACTGACTGACAATCTTTTATTATTTTATTTATTTATTATTATTTTTTTTAACTTTTTTTATTTTAACATTAATTCTGTATTGTCATTGAACTTTCGTGATCTGTTGTCTTACCACAATATTGTCTTCTCCCAGAGCTGTGGTATTGTCTACTCCCAATAACTCCAAATAATTCATACCATGTGTTTGGAGAATTAAATCGTCTTGGACAGTCCATCGACCACCACAACTGGTGTCGCTGTCCTTGGCTCCCCATCTGAGAGCACTCCCATCAGTCTGTAATATCACCAAAAACTACTGAACAAGCACATTTTTACTTCTAGTAACTTGTGCCACATTGAGAATCCATCATTGCAATTCAGCTCAACCTTTTTAGTTGGTAACTGCATGGACCTAATCAATGACCTGCACGCTTTTTACGCTTATTCTCTGGTCTTTGCAGACTTTGATCACTTTACTTTACCACTATCACTTTACCAGTAACCGTAGCTACTTCTTGGATGGTGGGATAATGTTTTTTACCAAGACAAGTACAGGCATTTGTAACATCCCCAACCTTAATTGTTGGTAAAGTTACTGACATATCAACTGTATTAATGACAAACTCCAAATAATCAATTGTTTTGGATGCCTGTAACTTACATGTGGTTTGGATGTACAGAACCTTAGCCTTTCAATAGGCTTATGGTTGCTGAACCCAGTTCTTCAGCTGTCTCCCATTTACAATTAACATATCCTCTAGATAAGTCATTATAATGTGATTCTGAGCCCTCATTAACACCAGTGCTGGTTTCAATAATAGTGTGATCAATCTGAGGGCTGAATTTAACCCATTAGGTAGTCCTTCAGCTGACCCATCCAATTAATTTAAGTACCTGAATAATAAGGCATATTTTTTTAGGTCTAATAATAGTCATATAGTAGCCTTGTGATAACAACTTTGTTACAGTGTTGAAGTGTACTTTTTTAAAATTACCTATACTGAACTATAAATTTAAGTTTATACGTTCCAGAATACTCTGCAACCCTCATACTTGTGTCTGGGATATATTATCTCTACCTGACGATTTCCTGGTACATTCAAACACCAAGCCGATCAGATTTAATGCAGAATTACAAAACAATTGTAACCTTACAACCGACCAGAGGTTGTTCCCCAGAAATTCCATGTGTGATGGAATGACGTTTCTGGACTTCCATAAATGAACCAGAAGATCTCCTTCTCTTAATATAGGGGTTCGTATTCAACCTGTTTGTTTTCTCAAAGCAGGGATGAGAAGTTTTATAAGGCAAATAGCCTTAATTGTTTGGGCAGTTTTTCATTAATCATAAATCTGGTTATAGCTTGCCCACATAATCCTGCATTTTTTGGGTATAATGTTAGCCAAATGGCAATTTTCATCATACAATTGGGTTTGAATATGCATTGCAGAGTAACGCAAGCATGTCTTAAAAGTATTGGACATTATCGACCCATGTATGTCTTCCCCAAATGCAGTGATGCCAACTGAATATCAGCTGGAGGACATGCTGGAACACATTTCCTGTCCTCGCATCGTTAGACTCATGGGTGCCCCATTACTGTGTTACCGTTGGCACCCTGAGCGAGGCACAATAGATGGGTGTTTTATATATTTTTTACTGTTTCAGTCATAACAGTTTCTTGGAGTAGGTGAGAAACCAAATAATGTTGGCCGCCAGGTTCATCCATAGCCTCACCAGTCCATACCGATATAGCAAAACTTGGTGCTACATCGGGAACACCCGGAGCGTTTCTATTGCGCTCTGGTGTATACACATAAGTAGGGACACCAGCTTCAGGGTCAGTTTCCTCCTGCCCTGGTACTCCCGAGTCTTTGCTCTAGGAGACTTCATCCAGACCTAAACAAGGCACTGGTGAATGAGATTCTCATTTTTCATAGGCACCATACTCAGTGTATGGAAACTCCTTTCGGAGCCTGCCTTAGAATCTCATGGGTCTTTAGAACCCTTGACCGATTAGAATTTGGAGCATTTTATCTTGCTCTAGGGATCTCATCCAGACCTAACCAAGGTTCTGGAGAATCAGAATCCCATTTTTATAGGCACCATACTCAGCGTATGGAAACTCCTTTGGAGCCTGCCTAACAGGAAGACATACCTGGGTCAAGAATCCTTGACTAAATCAAGTGTGGAGCATTTTCTCCATTTCCAGCCTCCCCCACATTCTTGCCCTCCCTTGGAGGAGAGTTACTTCTTTACTGTTTTGTATTTATGCATAAACCATATATGTTTAAAATTGTAATTCTGACAGGCACATTCTGCTTGCAGAATATTTATATTAACCTCAGTATCACACAGGGTTATATACATTTCCATAAAGAAAACTGCATCTGGTAACATATACTCAGAGCAGACTTTATTTAACAATTACTGGGTATCTGGAGCCGGCATTTAGCGCAGTCGTTATCTCCAAACCCGATCTAAATAGCGGTAAATAGCGGGAATCGGCTTTTAAAGCAGCCCTTATCTCCCGATCCAATCTAAATCGGAAACTGCGGTTCCAGCGCGTTCTATTCATTTACCGCAGTTTAAAAATACATTCACTCTAGCTGGCTCTGCAGACTTACAGAGTTTAAACCCACTAGCAAGAAAGTTCAACAGCGACTTACCTGCGGGTTAAACGTACGCCGGTGGGAGCTGCGCTCTCCACCCTGTCGGAGCTTCACATGCGTCGACGTAATGCCGAGCATGCGCCAGGCGGGGCTTCTTCACGTAGTCACTCACGTGACTCCGAAGTAAAATGATGGTGCCGTGGTTATAATATTGAGTCGTAATCCAAAATAGGGGTGGAAGATTGCAACCTTCATATGGTCCACCCTGTTTCGACTAATGGAATCAACCCAATGTGTACAAACAAATAGATCAAATAGAACAAGTTGACCTACAACTTTAGGTTGTGCACACCATACGCAAGAAGAAGAAGTAATCCAAAATAAATAAGGGAGAGATAAAGATTTGAAGTCCCTCGAAACTGTTTCAATTCAATTCTGTTGGAAGAGAAAACTACCACTAAAGTGAAGTTGTTGCTTACTGTAAATTATCATGTGATACTACCTAAGATGTGTACCATAGGAGTGGAAAACTGTTCCACTGGTCTCTCCTGTCAAGCCTAAATAAGCTAATGAAGAAGATGGCCATTGACCTGAGGACTGAGGACAAAAAGTCAATGTGTGTTAGGTTCGGCAGCTTCCTGAGAATGAGTAGTTAAAAAAAGGTGACATTATATTTGTGAAAAATAATACATTCCACGTAAATATATACATTTCTGTCATATCCTTTTTTTGGATCCTTTTGTGGTATCCAAATTATGATTATTATAGGTTGAGGTGAACTATAGATCTAAATAAATTCAATAACCTTCCAAGGTTATTGAACTTGGCACTTGGCAGGACTTCCATATGAAGAAAGACTGGATAGACTCGGCTTGTACTCGCTGGAATTTAGGAGATTGAGGGGGATCTTATAGAGACTTACAAAATTCTTAAGGGGTTGGACAGGCTAGATGCAGGAAGATTGTTCCCGATGTTGGAACTCCAGAACAAGGGGTCACTCTTGAACAAGGGGTCACTGTTTAAGGATAAGGGGGAAGTCTTTTAGGACCGAGATGAGAAGATCTTTTTTCACACAGAGAGTGGTGAGTCTGTGGAATTCTCTGCCACAGAAGGTAGTTGAGGCCAGTTCATTGGTTATATTTAAGAGCGAGTTAGATGTGGCCTTTGTGGCTAAAGGGATCAGGAGGTATGGAGAGAAGGCAGGTACAGGATACTGAGTTGGATGATCAGCCATGATCATATTGAATGGCGGTGCAGGCTCGAAGGGCCGAATGGCCTACTCCTGCACCTATTTTCTATGATTCTATAATTCTATAAGGTGAAATGTATCATCTCATTCCTAAACATAACTACCCAGAGGGTGTTGACCCGAAACGTCACCCATTCCTTCTCTCCAGAGATGCTGCCTCACCTGCTGAGTTACTCCAACATTTTGTGTCTACCTTTGATTTAAACCAGCATCTGCAGTTCTTTCTTACACATAACTACCCATGTCCTCTTTACAACCAATTCAATATCAATACCTCCAAAGAAAATGCTGGAAGTGCTCTGTAATTGAGGTAGCATTTGTGGAAAGAGAAACCGAGTTGTTGTTTAAGGTCCAGGGCATCTGACTGTTACTGTTACTGCTACTGTTCTGTGACTCATCAGTGGTTATGGGATTGTCTGTGTTCGGGTGAGTAACTGCAGTCACCACCATCTTCATGACGGCACTTAGGGCTGGGCAATAAATGTTAGCCAAGCCACTGACACCCACATCCTGCAAAATGTATCAAAAGAAATCTCTTGCATTCTGCAAGAGATGTTTCATTATCCAGAGAGGATCTGTGCTGCTGCACATCTCCCGAGTCCATGCTATTCATTACCATACTATTTCAATAAGATCTAAATAGCATCACACTGTTCCCATTGGACTTTGGGCAACCACCAAATGAAAAGACCACAAAATGACCCCCCCCCCCCCCCCCCCCCCCCCATTGTTTTAAAGTGCACTGAGTCTCTGAACAACTGCAGAACATTCTCAAGTGCACATTGGCAGAAATAACATAGGTAGAAAAATGGATGTGATCTTGCAGAGTGAATATAGGGAGTTAAGCACAAGTTTAAAAAGCAGGACATTGAGGGTAGAGCTCTCCGGATTACTCCCAGTGCCATGTGTTAGTGAGGATAGGAATAGGAAGATGGTGGGTACATCTCAGATCTCTCCTGGTCAAAAGGACTCACTGCTTAGTCTAATGGCTGCTCCAGTTAGCCGATGGTTCCTGGCTGGCGGCAATGTACATGTCAGCAGGAACTCTGAGCCTGGACACTGCAGTGGAGAGGTCAGGTCAAGAGTGTTTTAGCACAACAGAATATGTAAACTGTAAACATTATAATAAACAAGAACAAAATTCAGTGTGTGTGTATAGATACACAAACTCACAAATACACATATATACAGATCATATGTGCATACACACACACTCACACTCACACTCACACTCTGCTGGAGTAACTCAGCCGGACAGGCAGCATCCCTGGAGAGAAGGAATAGGTGACGTTTTGGGTCGAGACCCTTCTTCAGACTCGTCAGGGGAAAGGGAACGAGAGAAAAAGACAATGATGTAGAGATATAAAGAACAACGAATAAAAGATATGCAAAAAGGTAACGATGATAAAGGAAAAAGGCCATTGTTAGCTATTTGTTGGGTGAAAACGAGAAGCTGGTGCGATGGGTGGGGGAGGGAACGAGAGAGAATGCAGGGGTTACTTGAAGTTAGAGATTTCAATATTCATACCACTGGGTTGTATGTGACACCCATTCCTTCTCTTCAGAGATGCTGAGTTACTCCAGTTTTTGTGTCTATCTTCGGTTTAAACCAGCATCTGCAGTTCCTTCCTACTCGTATCTCATATGGTACCTCAGATCTTGCATGGTCAATGGACTCGCTGCGTAGTCTAGAGGCTGTTCCAGTGTAACTGTGGTGAGGGGGCAGCCACACTTCTTGTTTGACCCTTGGCTTTACACCAGCCACAGCTGATGCTTCAGATAACACCACATTCCTTTGGATAGAGTTGCCAACCTTCATTGAAAAGTTGAGCGCTTTGTTTTTTGAAAAAAACTTTTTCTTAATTAATATTGATATTTTAAATTAATTTACATAAGTTGAGTGGTTTAAAATGAATTATTTATTTGTTTAATTAATATTTTAATTGTTTGAATTATTTAAATGTTTTCTGACTGTTTCTGAATGCCTCTGATCAACACACACATTTAGAAAAAGGCCATTGACATGATGAGTTGTCAAAGGGCCATCAGTGCAGAGAGTGCCAGGGCCTTGATTTCTGCTGCATGTGCTCCCATCACTGATGGTGGATCATGGATCTTTCCACCTTGTAGAACGGCCACAGACCTGGGGCAGGCCTGAAGAAGGGTCTTGACATGAAATGTCACCCATTCCTTCTCTCCAGAGATGCTGCCTGTCCCGCTGAGTTACTCCAGCTTTTTGTGGCTATCTTCGGATTAAACCAGCATCTGCTTTTTGTTCGTACACAAGTTCAGCCATCATGTCCATGTGGGTTAAAAAATGAGCAACGGGGTTTCCTCTCACTTCCTCTCTCTCAGTCTGTAGCCCTGTAGGTCATTGTACAACATTTTCTTATCCATCCCTTTGCTTCGACTCGAAACGTCACCCATTTCTTCTCTCCAGAGATGCTGCCTCTCCCGGTGAGTTCCTCCAGCGTTTTGTGTCCTCCTTTGAAATGTAATGCAGGCTTCTGTCACCAGCACAGTTTCAGATCCATCTATTTACTGGGTCAAAAGCGTTTTCTTCAACATCCCTCCAATCTCCTGCTATTTAGTTCAAATCTATATTCCCTTATTATTTATATCTCGGGTCTGGGTAATGGGTGTTTCTAATTTACCCTCTACGTTGAGGAATAGGAGCCTTCCATTTGGCCCAATATGTGGGCTCATTAGAGCTTTAGGAATTATTCCAAGGAATAAAGTCCGAGCCTTTAATGCTTGGAGCACATGAGGCTGAGGGGTGATAGAGGTACCTTATATATGCCTTATAGAGGTGGATACAATCATAAGGGGAATAGATAGGGTGAATGCAAGAACATTTTACCCAGGGTAGGGGAATAAGAAGCAGGAGACATTGGTTTAAGGTGAGATGGGCATGATTTAATAGGGACCCGAGGTACAACATTGTCACACACAAGGTGGTGGCCATATGGGATGAGTTGCCAGAGGAGGTAGTTGAGGCTGGTACTGTAACAGCATTTATAAAACACTTGGACATTTTCTTGGATAGGAAAGATATTGAGGGATATGGGCCAAACAAGGCCAAATGGGACTAGCTTAGATGGAGCATCTCAGTCTGTAACTCTGTGATTTAATTATCCTTGAACAAACCTTACCTCACCTTCTTCTAGTCGAATAAAAATATCCCTCATTTTGCCAACCTTTGTGCAGGACTAAAATTTTTCACCCTTGACCTATAATATTTGTGCGAGATCTCATTCTAAATACATTGAGTGCCAAGATTACAGTGAATTACTAAAACACATGGAGCATTGCTAGAGAATGTGTAGCTTGTTCATTCCATTCTCTTTAGGTATTCTGCTAACATGTGCCTTTGTCATTGATTCTCCTATATACACACCACATCACCTATATTAACCTTCACTGCTTTCCCTTTGTTGCAAGGAAATTGACCCACATTATCACACAATGTTTTTCTCTGGACTGGCAGGAGTTATGGGAAGTCTCAAATCATAGGAGCAGAATTAGACCATTTGGCCCATTGAGTCTACAAGTTATCAATGTCTATTTACTCGTGGCTTCTCTATCTTTTCCTCTTAACCCCATTCTCCTGCCTTCTCCAGGCAACCTTTGACACCCTTACTAATTAAGAAGTTATCAATGTCTGCCTTAAAAACACCCAAAGACATGGCTTCCACAAATGTCTGTGGCACTGAATTCCTCATATCCACCACTCTCTGGCAAATAAATTCCTCTGGTCCTAGATCCTCCCAATAGTGGAAGGATCCTCTCCACATCCATTCTTTGCAGGCCTTTCATTGTGCTGTTAGTTTCAATGAGTTCGCCTCTCATTTTTCTAAACTCCATGTGAGTACGGGCCAAGAATTATCTAATGCTCATCATACATTAACCCAAGCATCATTCTCGTAAACCTCCTCTGGACCGTCTCCAACACCAACACATCTCTCCTCAGATATGAGGCCCAAAACTGCTCCCAATACTCCAAATGTGATTTGACCAATGCCCTATAAAGGCTCAGCATTACATACCTGCTTTTATATTCTAGTCCTCTCGAAATGACTGCTAATGTTTTATTGGCCTTCCTGGCTACTGATTAAATCTGCAATTTAACCTTTTGGGAAGCCTGCACCAGCACTCATAAGACCCTTAGCTCTTCTAATTTCTGAATCATCTCTCCATTTAGAAGATAGTCTACGCCAAGAGTTCCCAACCTGGTGTAAATTTACCCCCAAGGGCTAAATTTGTTGATTCTGGATTTTGAAAATATTCTTTCTCATTGACTGACTGTGTTTGGTTCTGGTATACCGGTATCTGTTCATTAGTTGTTCTTAAATAAGTGAAATAACATTGTTATGTGCTATTAAAGTTGCCAGGGGTAAAAGGGACAAAAAAGGTTGGGAACCCCTGCTCTACGCCTTTATTCCTACTACCAAAGTGCATGACTGCACACTTTGCTACACTGTATTCCATCTGCCACTTCTTTGCCTATTCTCCCAACCTGTCCAGGTCCTTCTGCAAACGCCCTGCTTCCTCTACACTACCTGCCCCTCCACCTATCTTCATATCATCCGAAAGCTTGGTCACAAAGCTATTGATTCCAATATCTAAATCATGAATGTACAACATGAAACGTAGCAGACCCAACACTGACCTCTGCGGAACTCCACTAGTCATTGGCAGCCAACCAGAAAAAACCTTTATTCCCATTCTTTGCCTTATGCCAGTCAGCCAATCATGTAATGCTATTAATGCTAGTATCTTCCCACTAGTACCATGGGCTCTCATCTTCTTTAGCAGCCTCAAGTGTGGCACCTTATTAAAGGCATTCCAAAAATCCAGATAGACGAAAGAGAGGCAGTGAATGTTGTGTCTTCTACACAATAGTAACTCAGTAGCAGTACAAGCTTTGCAGAACTTTGGCTTAAAGTTTGCTAATTAATGATCCCTTGCTCTGTTACTTTGTAATATTGGGAAAAATGTGGGTCCTAAATTAGCTGCCACCATTGCAATAGGTCGGATTCATTGTGTAGGAAGAAACTGCAGGTGCTGGTTTAAACCGAAGATAGACACAAAAAGCTGGAGTAACTCAGCGGGACAGGCAGCATCTCTGGAGAGAAGGAATGGGTGACGTTTCGGATCGAGATCCTTCTTCCTCTGGAGAGAAGGGTCTCGACCCGAAACATCACCCATTCCTTCTCTCCAGAGATGCTGCCTGTCCCGCTGTGTTACTCCAGCTTTTCGTGTCTATCGTAGGTCAGTTTCATTGATCTCACTGTCTGCAAGGTATCCAGCCTAACTCTTATCCGCTTCCAGTGCCTCTGACCTCCAAATCCACTCACTCTTGCAAATTCTTGTAATTAATAGGAATTAAGTATTATCTTTTACAATTTTATATGTTTAACTGCAATTTTTTGAATTCTCTCCAGCGATTTAATTTGGTTTGTCAATGTTAAAGTTGAGTAATGTTTGTTTCCTTTGTTGCCTATGTGACACTGAATGATATGGTGAAGTTAGTTCTAGTTTACTACCAGGTTGCTTCATAAAGTCGTCAAATAAATTTGAATGAAAGTGAGGACTGATTTCCAGAGTTAATTCTTCTGGTGAACCATGACACAAGAAATTAGATTTCAATTTGTTATCGTACAAAATCAATGATGTGCATTCTCACACTTGAACACCTTTTGCCTGATGGGAGAGGGGAGACGAGGGAGTGGCTAGGGTATGACCCATCCTTGATTATGCTGCTGGCCTTGCCGAGGTAGCTCGAGGTATAAATGGAGTCAATGGAAGGGAGGTTGGTTTGTGTGATGGTCTGGACTGCGTCCACAATTCGCTGCAATTTCTTGCGGTCTTGGATGGAGCTGTTCCCAAACCAGGCTGTGATACATTCTGATAAAATGCTTCCTATGGTGCATCTGTGTAGTTAATCTGTAAAAGACAATTGCCTATAAAATGTAATATTTTGTGCACAGTTGCTTGCAAAATCGTCACAAGTATGAAGTTGTACAAGAATGAGACTATGTATTTATGTATTAGGTACTAAGTACCAGACTACTGTACTTACTTCTAACAAAAATAAACAAACAAAAAAATAATAATAATTTAAAAAAAATTAAAAAAAAAAAAATCGTCACATTCAAAGACAATTTTGCGTCTGAATATTAATTGATTTATTAATTACCAAGTCTTGAAGATTTTTATTATCCCCAATCAAATGGGTGTGTGCATGTGATAGATCTAGTTCGGTGAAAGCTTTTGATTCTGCCAGCTCTCTATGTCAGTCTTGTGAAGTTGACCATGGGTATGAATTCAAAGATGGACATAAAATGCCGGAGTAACTCAGCGAGACAGGCAGCATCTGTGGATAGAAGGAAAGGGTGACGATGGATCTAGACCTGAAACGGCACCCATTTCTTCTTTCCAGAGATACTGCCAGTCCCGCTGTGGTACTCAAGCATTTTGTGTCTATCTTCGGTGTAAACCAGCATCTACAATTCCTTCCTACACGGGTATGAATCCTTAGTCATACCTCTCATGGACTGCAACCTTGACGTGGAGGAGAGGCTTGTGTACTCCAGTGATCCCGAGAGCTATGCCGGATGGCATTTCATATCCCTGGCAGGGTCAACCAAACTGGACAGGTCTCGGGTAAGGAGGCAGACAAAGCAGTCCCTGGTCCTCCAGGTTGGGGGTTGGGCATGGGGTTAACTACCCCACCCAGGAAAAAAGTGTGAGCTACAGAAACTTTGACAAATGAAAACCAAATTACACACTAGTTTGGAGAAGGTGCCCCAGTGATGGGGAACATGACACTTCCCAGCCAAACCCACAAGGGTGCTGGGAAGCTGATGCACCTTCTGACGCCAAAGAAATCCATCCTTGTGGGGACATGGAACATCCGAACCATGTTCCAGGCTGGCAACCCTGCCACAATTGCCAACAAAATGGTGCGCCACAATCTCTTAGTCCTGGGCGTGGCTGAAACAAGATGGACACGGACAGCCCATTATCTACTCCGGACAGGAAGAGGATGGAGCGAAGCATACGGAGGGAGTGGCCATCATAATGACAAAGGACGCTAGAAAGGCTCTAACGGCATGGGAACCCATCAGCTCTCGCCTCATCTCCACAACCTTCAAAACCAACAACAAGAGTGAAAGTCCATGTCATGCACCCACCAACGATGCAGAGGATGAGGTCAAAGGCAGGTTCTATGACAGCTTGAACCACCTACTTGGTAGTATTGGAGGCAGAGACCTCATTATCCTGATGGGTGATTTGAACACTCAGGTTGGAGGCCAAAATGAGGGATATGAGGCAGTAATGGGAAAGCACGGAGTGGGGAAAATAAATGAAAATGGCAAGATGTTTGCTGAGAAAGACGTAGGTGATGAGGATCCACTCCAAAACCAACAACCCTATTCTTATGCACAGCACTGCTCTAGAGGAGGTAGAAACATTTACATACCTAGGCAGTGTTGTGGACATCACTGGAGTGGCAGAGGCAAACATAAAAAGTAGAATCAATAAGGCTAGGGTGGTGTTTAACATGCTCAGGAAGATCTGGAGCTCAAAACACATTTAATTGAACACCAACATACGCATCCTGAAATCAAATGTGAAACAGGTGATGCTGTATGGATCAGAGACATGGAAAACAACAAAACACACCACAAACAGGCTGCAAACATTCATTAACACCTGCCTTAGGAGAATACTTAACATCTGGTGGAGAGACAAAGTAAGCAATGTGGACCTGTGGAAAAGAACAAGCCAGGAGCCCATTGACTTACAAATTCGAAGGAGAAAATGGAGTTGGATTGGACACACCGTCAGGAAACCTGCCACAAACATCACCCGGCAAGCCCTGAAATGGAAGCCTCAAGGAAAAAAGGATAAGAGGTCGCCCCAGGAACAGCTGGTGAAGAGGTGTCCAGATAGATATGTCTGAGAATGGCCTCAACTGGGGAGATCGCGAAAGCACTGCCAACAACCGAGTGAAGTGGAGGACATTTGTCATTGCCCTATGCTCCCTGGAGGAGCAATGGGCTTAAGAAGAAGATCCTTAGTCATAATTGTACAATCTGTTGTCATCTTAGTGTACCAACATTTAAACATTTTTATTTAGAAGTCATTCTTCTTTCTGTAGGTAGCATAAATCTGAATACTTAAAGGGCTTGTCCCACTTATGCGGCCTTTACAGGCTACTGCCGGCAACCGTGATAGGTCGCCGAAATGTTCAACATGTTGAAAATTCAGCGGCGACATGAAAGGCGCTACAACTCTTTGGAGACCTCTCACGACTATAGGAGACCTCTCACGACCATACAGGCTGTATGGTCATGAGAGGTCTCCTATGGTCGTGAGAGGTTACCCACGACGTGTCGCCAGGGGTTGCCTGTATGGTCGTGAGTAAGATGGCAAAATATCACAGCCGTAAATGTTAGTGTTTTATCTAATCAATTTAAATCAATATAGAGTGCAAATAGGAAGTTGTCAAGTTACCACCACCAACAACCAATTGCAGTGCAGCATTTCAAAGCAGTTACCACCATCAACAATCATTTGCAGTGCAGCATTTCAAAGCAACCTCATTTTCAAACCACATTAAGGGCACTCACAGTTGAGTAGACAGTGTTTAGTGTTATTCACAGCTCAGAGAGACATGACCCTCTCGCTTCCGCATCTTGCAGAGACTGAGTGAGGCACAACACTTCCGGGTTTTATAGTCTCTCCCACTTCCCACCAGCAGGGGCAGCAGAGAGAATGTCAACATTTTTAAAACATTAATCACTTTTATTTTTTATCGATGGGAAAAATCCTCTTGTCCTGCGCAGCGGAGGGGGACTCTGAGTAAGATGGCCAAAAATCACAGCCGTGTGGCAGCGTTTTTTCAAAAATCATGAAACAGAAAAACAGGAAATGGTCAAGATCTTACTTTTAGTAATATAGATGTTAGATTACTATAAAATTGGAGATTGATGGTTGGCGTGAACTTGCGGTCGAGGGGCCTGTTTCCGTGCTGTGTCTCACTTATTCTGCATTCAAGTTTCTTTTTGTGAAGAAAACAATGAAAACTTTTAGAGTTACTGTATCAAGGTAATTTGGGGTTGATAATACGTGCTCTTTTTTCTGGCAGTTAAAACAATTTGCCATTGTGAATTGGGATAATTCAATGGATGGCTTCTATCATATCAGTAACACCAACAGAAGAAGCTTTTGCCCCTGTTCTTTAGCATTTCTCAAATCCACCAAAATCAAATATGAGAATCTGTGTTCTTGGAAACTTTAGTCAAATGTCACGCATTGTCAGGCAATATCTGCAGATGTAGTGCTGAGAGATGTCCTTCAATACGACAATATACTCGCGGGCCATGTTACCAGACCTCTGTTGGAAGTGCCCTTGCCCCAGGCTCCATCTATAAACCATGCTTCTGAGCGGAGTCATGGCTGAGCACACAATGATCCTATCAAAGTCTGTAATACACTGAAGGTAGACACAAAATGCTGGAGTAACTAAGCGGGACATGCTCGCATCTCTGGAGAAGAAAATGAATGGGTGACGTTTCGGGTCGAGACCCTTCTTCAGACTGAGGAATACACTGCCTGGTCACATGAGAGTTAGATAGAGCTCTTGGGACTAGCGGAATCAAGGGATATGGGCAGAATGCAGGCATGGGTAACTGATTGTTGATGATCAGCCATAATCACAATGAATGGCGGTGCTGGCTCAAAGGGCCGAATGGCCTCCTGCACCTATTTTCTATGTTTCTCTGGTGGAGGAGGTGTTCTGACAATATTTAAGAGGTAGTTAGATGTGCGCTTGGAACAGCTCTTCACACAGAGGAGGCCAGAGGCCAAGTGCTGAAAACATTGAATTGGCATGGATGAACCTTGAAAGATATTGTGAGCGCAAGGGCCTGCTTCTGTGCTGTATGGCTCAGTGGGTATGCATGGACTCTAATTCATTAAAAAATAAATAAACATGGCTCTCACATTGTGAGAGAAAATAACAGGGGCAATAAATCTGAGTGAAAAACTTTACCCTGAGCTTTGAAAGTGATGGTTTAGCACTACTGCCTTTGGTTGTGGGGTATTGTGCTGGATTCTGGAAATAGAATATCTATTTTGGACAGAATTGATGTAACAATAATGGGCCCGGCAAAGTCCAGCAACGGTCATGAATTGAATGCTGACTTTTTAGTGCGAGGATTATACTTCTATTCAAGAGAGTGAAATAATAGCAATAATTAGATCCAAAATTAACTCCAGTTGCCCACATTTATCCTTAAGGGGCACTATTCTTTCCCTGGTTAGCCTTTTGCCTTTAATATACTTATAAAATCACTTCAGATTCTCTTTTACCTTATCTGTCAAGTTATCTCATGTAATATTTTGGCCTTTAGGAATTGTCTCTTAAATATACAGTACTCCTATAACTCAATGGATTTGCTTGATTCCAGCTGCTTATACCTGACGTTTGCCTCTGTGTAGGAATCTGCTGTAGCCCAGAACTCTCCTTATCTTGCCTTTAATAGCCTCCCTTTTGCTGGATGTTATTTTACCTACAAACAGCCTCCCTCTATCAACCTTTGCAAATTCCTGTCTAAAGCCCCTGTCCCATTTTCATGACCTAATTGGCGACCTCTGCCGAGTTTGCCCTTGATTCATAATCGCAGCATGGTCGCCACGAGGTCGTAGGAGGTCTCCGTAACTCTTCCTCATGCTCGTGAGTGGTCTCCGGGTACTCGTGGCCTCAAGTAGGTCGTGGCGTCAGCCTGACCTTAAGTAGGTCAGCCTGATAAAAAATGTCCACGAGTAAAAAAGGTTGGCATGGAAAAAATGGATACTTTATATTCGTAGGTAGCTCGTGATGATAGTCGTAGGTCGGTAACTGGCCCGAGAAAAAAAATGCAAACATGACATAATTTTATCATGTGATCATTTTCCACTCGTAGCTAGTCGTAGTTGGTCTTGGGTGTGGAAGACTGATGTCGAGGGGGGTTGTAGGAGGTCGTAGACATAGTTGTAGGAGGTCATAGACATAGTTGTAGGAGGTTGTAGACATAGTTGTAGGAGGTCATAGACATAGTTGTAGGAGGTCATAGGAGGTATTTTACTTTGGCGAGTCAACACGACCTTGACATTTTTTTCCAACTCTTCTCGGGACTTCTAAACTCGTGGATTAGGTTGTCCAAGTGGGACAGGCCCTTAATGCCATCAAAAGTGGCTTTCTATGCTTTGTGGAAATCTGGTGGTCATGTTCATTGGCTGGGGCATTTTGTGCAAAGATATGGAAAAGTGATTAGAGTCTGGGATGTGTAGTGAGAACAGTAAAATATCCAAAAGCTAAAAGTCCATTGACATTGGTGTTGACATTGGTATTGGTTTAGTATTGTCACACTTACCGAGATACAGTGAAGTGCTTTGTTTTGCGTGCTATCCAGGTCAATTATCCGTACATGAACACATGCATTACCATTGCGGAACAAAATAAAAGTAAAAGCAGACAAAAATAAAAAGAGGTAGATTGAGAGATCGCGAATACTTTCTTAGCTTTGAACATAGAACATCGAACAGTACAGCACAGGAACAGGCCTTGCGTCTGTCCACAGTCTTCATGCCAAACGAAATGCCAAACATGATGGCAAATTAAACAAATCTCCTTCCCCTGCATGTGATGCAAACCCCTCCGTTCCCTGAATATTCATGTGCCTATCTAAAAGCCACTGAAATGTAAAATCATATCTGCCTCCACCGCCTCCCCTGGCAGCATGTTTCGGTACCCACCACCCTTGTGTAAAAAAAATGTATTCTTTAATTCTGCCCCTCTCATCTTCAAGCTATTCACCCTAGTCTTTGACATTGCCATCCTGGGAAAACAAATTGGGTTATCTACCTCCATCTCTGCCACTCATAATTGTATATGTTTCTATCAGGTCTCCCCTCAGCCTCCGACGCTCCAGAATATTCTAAGTTTGTCCATCCGCTCCTAATAGTCTGAAGGAGGGAAACATCACCCATTCCTTCTCTCCATAGATGCTGCCTGTCCCGCTGAGTTGCTCCAGCATTTTTGTGGCCATCTCATATAATAACTACTACCCTCTAATCGAGATAGCATTCTGGTAAACTTCTTCTGCACCGTCTCCAAAGCCTCTACATCCTTCTTGTAATGTGGTGAACAGAACTGCACACAATAGTCCAAATGCAGCCTGACCAAAGACCTAAAGAGCTGCAACATGATTTTCTGACTGTTCTAATCAATGTCCTGACAGATGAAGGCAAGCGTACTACATGCCTTATTTACCACTCTTCCAAGAGGTCTGGTAACAGCAGAGCTGAAGAACGTCTTGCACATGATGGTACATGCTTTCAAACTTTTGTAGCTTCTGCTCAACACGAGAGTGGAGAAGAAGGAATAACCAGATTGTGTTGGTTGCTTACCTGAAGCAACGTGAAGTATAGATAGAGTTGATGGGAGATGGCGTGGGTTGTGGATGGGGTGGGGGGAGGAGGCTGGTTTGCATGGTGTACTGCTAAAGCATATTTTTGGAAATGGCAGATAAACAATGCAGAGAGCTAAGAGCGTAGCCCCAATCTCCCAACCAACCTCATTCTAGTCCTTGCACCTTTTTGACTCTGCATTTTCTCTGTAGCTGAGGCACTGTAATGCTGTAATGTTATATTCTGCACTCTGGTTATTTTTCACGTTGCTCTACCTGTTGTACTTGTGTAAGCCATGCGTGTTTAAATGTATGATATGATTTTCCTAGATGGTAAACAAAACAAAATGTTGTCACTGTATATTGGTATTTGGAACATGTGATAATAATAAACCAATACCAATATGAGCTGCGATCACTGTCATACATAGCATTGTAAGGAATGATGATAAAGCACACACGCCAAAATCCTATACTTCCAGCAGCGGACGTCCACAGGAACTGGAGGAAAGTGATGTGTGGTGCGTCCGTCACCGTTCCCATTGGAAACCAGCGCCACTGCGTCGCTAATGTTTTCAACGATAATGAATGAATGAACTGGGTGAGAAAAGTTCAAGATCTATAATGTGCAAAGAAGATGGTTTAGAGTGTTCAAAATTACAAGAGAGACGAGATTCAAGAGGCTAACTGGCTTCAGTGTAATTGCTGGATTTCTTGCGTTATTGACTCATGTAGCATTGGTCAGTGCTATGTTAAAGAAGGAGTCATTATACTAAAGTGGAGGTACTGATGAATTGTGTATTTTGGGATACTATGGCTCTAATCCCACCTATTTACTGAGATTGATAAATAACTTACAGTCAACAAGTTATGTCCTGTTTGCAACTGCTATGGAAAGGCTTTAGTTGTCTGGAAACATTCTTATCAGGAGCATTCAAAGAGTCCTAATCAAATAACCTATTCTGGCCTTGAAGATGGTCACTAGAGGGAGGTTTTGTCTGGAAAAAGTCATAAACTGAATGAAATAAAGGTATTCCTATTGTTCAACTTGCTAATAGGATCAACTAATTAACAGAATATTCTTTACATGCATGTCTCATTTTTCATACACTCTGTGGGTTCCTCAGAGTTTTCTATATTTCAAATAAATATTTGTATGACTTTGTGACATGCCTTCAAAAGCACCATGGGTCTGAAGTCATGGTCACAGCAATAAAGTATTATCTCAGAGTGGATAAGTTAGCTGATAGGATCAGGGTCAAATAATTTGTGTCTTGCATTTGAAATGTAGCAGCTTGCAAACATTGCCAGAATAATAAAGACTGCCCAGGAAATTGATTTCTAAAAGTACAATACTAATAGTTATTGCCAAATTACATTCAAGGGATTGGGTGAAGATGACTTCTTCAGATAAAAGCACATTTTCTTGGCAATATGGCCGAGAGCTACAGATGAGGTGGAGACAAGTGAATATAGTTTAGGACTAAAAAAAGTGGATCCTTGATTTTCAGGGTGGTCTTGTCTAATTAATTTTTTAAGCAATGAGAAGAGGAGTTGCCTTGACACCGATATGTCTTTAAGTACGGAAAATGAAATTGTACCACATCTTGCTCTCAGATATAAGCTGGAAAGCTTGTGATGTGATCGTCCCAGGCTGACAAAAAAAACGTAAGCAAACAAGTGGGAGCATCTGAATAAATGGCTTTTGTGCACATGTAAAGGATTTTTTTTAACATCTTTGGTAAATAAAATAAATCTGCTGTCACAACCAATGCTGCAGTGAAGTTTGAGTTAGCAGAATTATTGCTGGCTCTCTGCCATCTGTTTTTATTTCCTTTTTATCTCCCTCAAAGGACCATTTGCAAGAGTGCAGAAACATGTCGCTGATGGAGGAAGCCGAATTAGAATGTGCTTTGTTGAACTGGGCGTTTCAGAACACTCAAGGCATTAGCGTGCAGCCCAGCTGTGGCAACCTCAGTCCACATGACTGCCATAAACAGCATGCAGAATTTATCATATACTGAGTTATTTAATAAGCAATGCCCTAGATGGTAAGTGCCAGCTGCAATGGGCCTCTGAAACTGTTGAGCTGAGCTCTTAGCTAATCTAAAAACACCACTGAATTTTCATCTCCTTGGAAGATGATCTGCATTGTGAGGACAGCCTCACCATATTATTGGCTGTAGGCAGAAACATTTGGAGCTGTGGATGGTTGAAGCACATCATTGGGGAGGCATTGAGAGACCTTGTGTTATTTTTGGGACAAAGAGCATACTTGCAAAGTAAAGCGGTGGGAGCCGCACCTGAGAATAAATCTCTGAAGTTTTGTACATTCCTCACGAAGATTGTTCATCCACATTGTGTTTTGTGTTGTAAAGAGGATCATGAAATAAGGTCATTAAACCCATCTTACTTTTGGAAACTCACTCCATGATCCAGCAATTTAGAATTGAACCATTAAGAATGTGTCCAATTTTGTGTTGAAATCAAAAGACAAATAAATCCATGTTCATAGCCATTTTAGACAATACAAATACAAACTATAACTTGCAGCGTTAAACAAAAATTCTCCTTCTCCCAACTCTCGTTTGTTTGCTTCCTGCCATGGGGACTGGCTGGTCGTGATAAATATTTTTTCAAAATAACATTCGGATAAAGTACAAAAAAATCCAAACATTTCCGATGCTGGAAATCTGAAGCAAAAGTAGAAAGTGCTGGATACAATCAGCTGTTTAGGCATCCCCTGTGGAAAAATAAACAGAGTTAACATTTCATATCCAACACCCTTTGTTGAATTGCTATTTGTCAAAACCTTGTCAGATTTTGCCAGGTTTGTTTTGGAAATAGTTCTTAATAATGATTTTAAAACGCTGGTTTTAAATGGATTTGGTTAAAGATTCATTTGTGATTTTATTTTTTCTCTCCCTGTGGTCCCCACTTTATTGACAGCCAACTGGAAGTTGTGAACATCATCAGCTAGGTCTCGAATTGTGGTTGATCGTCATGAAGCTCATGAAGTTCACCAAGTCACCAAGGACAGAAATGACTGGCTCTTTCACTTGTTTACTCACATGTAACTTGGTTGAGACTGAGAAGAAGGAAATACCAGTGGGTATAAATTACAAATAATAATGAGACCAGGTGTAAATTACACGTTCTGGCTGAACATGTCTGCTGTGATAGCAATGGTAACCACACACCAGGAAGAGCTTGACAGCTTTGAAGAGGAGTGATCAACCAGAATGTTTCCAGCAATGATGGATTAAACTTTAAGAATATTTGTGGAGTTCAAATATCTAATTTATCTTTTAATTCCTCAATTTCTTAATATTTTATTGTATGATAGAGCAAGGTGGTGCATTGGTTACTGCAGCTGTCTTACAGGCAATGTTAGATCATGACCTCTGGTACTCTGGCAGGAGCTTGCACATTCTCCCTGTAACTACATAGGTTTCCCCAAGGTGCTCTGGTTTCCTTAGACTTTAGAGAAACAGTATTGAAACAGGCCCTTCGGCCCACTGAGCCCAGTCCGACCAGCAATCACCCCATACACTCACACTATCCTACACACTAGGGAATTCACAATTTACAGAAGCGAATCAGCCTACAAACCTGTACGTCTTGGGACTGTGGGAACAAACCAAAGCAACCAGTGAAAACCCATGAGGTTACAAAGAGAAGATACAAATGCTGAACAGTCAGGATCGTAGTCGGGTTTGAACCCAGGTCTCTGGCACTGTAAGGCAGCAACTCTGCCACTGAGCCATTGTGATAACCTAATACCACCTACTGTATACATATCTTTAATCACTTTTCCCATGTAGAAAATACATGATACAGCATCGAAATAGGCCCTTTGGCCCACTGAGTTCACGCCATTCAGCAATCCCTGCACACTGACACTATCCTACACACACTAGGGACAATATACAATTTTACCAACAACTAGCCTACAAAACTATACGTCTTTGGAGTGCGGGAGTTGTTGTTTGGAAATCACTGAAACACTGACGTCCTGAAGAAACCATCTTCCTCGTGTGTCTCCGATTTTTCTGACAAGCCCTGGAAACAGTTACTGAATTCTTACGATCAACGGGAGAAAAGGCATCAATGCCCCTCAAACCCAGAGAGAACGTGTACCAGCTATTGTTAACGCACACTCCCAATGCTGCACTGGCCTACTCAAAGACAGTTAACGATGAATATTTTGCAAGCAGATCTGAAGTAAACCATCGCTGCTTCCACTGGCTGACCTGAGGCCTTTGATGCTTAAGGGAGGACATGAAGTAACGTTGAAATGCCCTTGCAAATCAAGAGTTATACCACCTGCAGCTTTCCCCAGTGATCTGGTGAACACATCACCAAACAAAATGCACACATTTGAAGTGGCAGCAGTCTGGTACTTCTCATCTCAAGTGTGGGTTAGTTACAAATGTGCCAGCCAATGATTGTGGATGGGGTGCAGGACTTCACATGGCTGATGTTCATGGCAGGTAACTTAAACTCTCTTCCATTGAGTTTGCAGGGACCTCTTGGGCATTGTTACATCTGTGATGAAATGATCAGCGTTTGCTGGTGCAACCATTGGCCAGCTCTGTGGATACCAGACAGTTATGCTCAGGGATGTACTTGTGGCAGAGGGAGATGTCCAGGAGCGTAGGATCTCAGACCCCCAAATCGACATCGATGAAGATTAAAGGAAATGTACAATAGCATGCCATTGATAAATTCCACTGATGGCCATGGTGTAATTTATGGAACTGACCAGTGTGTGATATGTTTAGTCACATCAATAACTTACACTAATAAGGACACAAAAGGACACAAAGTGTCGGAGTAAGTGAGCAGGTCTGGCAGCATCTGAACTGTGACGTTTCAGGTTGAGACCTTTCTTCAGGGGAAGGAGAAGAGTCTTTGGGTTAGAGAAGAAGGGTCTCGAAAAAACGTTACCTAACCATGTTCTCCAGAGATGTTGCCTGAACTGCTGAGTTACTCTGGCACTTTGTGTCCTTTTGTGTTTTAACCAGCATCTGCAGTTCCTTGTTTCTACAGCTTACACTAATACCTTGCTTTACTTTGTGTCCCAGTGTCTGATCATTTTACTTCGGAGTCACGTGAGTGACTACGTGAAGAACCCCGTACAGCCGTTGGTGCGTCATTACGTCAGACGCTTTGGTGCAATCTGCCGGTGGGAGCAGCAGCGCTCCTCCAAGCGGTAAGTTTAAAACTGGAGGTAAGTTTTAAACTTTTTTCAGTTTTCATTTTCTGTGACAGCGGTTGGAGTGGTCCCATTAGTGATGTTGCAGAAGGTGAAAAAGGTGGCGGCGAGGCGCTCCGGAGGGAGAAAGTTCGATGACCAAGAAAGTATTGTGAGTGGAGGCCTGTCTTGCACACCTAGTCCGATGCCGGCTATAGAGCTAGCGATTGCGGACCCACTGACTGTAGCAGTGTAGGCTTGCCAGTAGGGCGGAAGGCCACTGGGAAGTCAGTTAGGCCCGTTGACCCAGAGTCGGGCCTGGAGGTTGCACCCTCTACCGGAGAGACCATTTGCTCACGGCTCTCCCAAGTCGAGATTCTATTGCAGAGAATGCTCGACAGGGACCAGCTCCGTCAGGAGGAGTGGTGCCCACGCCAGGCTATGGGAGAGCCTGTGCTGGCAGCACCTTTAACAGGGCTGCCAGATTATCCTGCCTATGAGGAGGACATTCCAACGGTGCAGTTTGCTGACACCGAATCAATGGTGGGAGAGAGCAATAAGGGTGTACAATTAGAAATCATCCCTAACATTGCAGAAAAGTTTGCTGTGCCTAGAGAGGCAGGAGAGCCGATTGGGGAAGAGTTGGCTACAGCAATACAGTACATGCTCTCCCACCAACTACAGGAGTTGGCCATGGACGAGGAGGCCAAGAAATATGAAGCTCCTATAAATTGTGATTTACTCAAAATGCCGGTAGTTAATCATCAGATTTGGACACAGTTGGGGGTGTCATTCAGGGCTCAGGAAATGAAGTTTGTGAAGATGCTCAGATTATTTTTGGCAGGGCTTACGGCTTTTGTGAAGATAGTGGATACAGGGAATTTGTCTGAAGCCCATCAGGATGCACAGGGGCTGTTTTGTAGTGCATTTTTTCAAATTAATAACATTATAGAAGAGCAGCTATAAGGCCGGTGATAAATCCCAATCTGGCGGCTTTGTGCAAGCCGCCCAGCGTACCCTCACGCAATCTGTTATTTGGAGGTGATCTTACTAAGCGAGTTAAAGAATGTTATGAGGATGTAAAAACTATGGGCCTCATTAAGCCAGCTGGAAAACAGGGGAAGAGGTTTTATCCTTACAGAAGAGGCACCAGTTCGGATGCAGGGGAAGGAACCAGCCATACAGATCTGCAATACCGGAATTGGCAGGCTGCCATCGGTGTGAAGGGGAAGATGCCTTTGCCTATAAGGGGTCGCAGCCAACAAGGTCTGCAAGGACGTATGCAGGTGAGGAAAATGCTTCTTAGAAAGAATGAATTAAGTAACATTGATGTTGAAATTGGGGTAGGTTACATTTGTTTCTCAAACAATGGCAGGAGTTAACATCACATTCATTTATGCTTAACATTGAAGGGGTAAAAATTGAATTTTACTCTAATGAGAGTCCACCTAATCAACATGTTCCAAGTCGGAAACTTATATTTTCAGATGAAGAAAATGTGCTCATACAAGCAGAAATTAATTCATTACACAAGAAAGGGGTAATTGAGACATCAGTCTATCAAAGTCGTCAGTCTGTGTCAAGTATTTTTCCAAGATCTAAAAAGACTGGGGATGTAGAATTATCCTGAATTTAACGAGTTTGAACAAATTTGTTTGTTATAGGCATTTCAAAATGGAAACTTTTTCCATGGCCAAACATCTTGTTTCCAAAGGGTGTTATATGGCAAGCATTGATTTAAAGGATGCATATTATTCAGTGTCTATTCATGATGATGATGGGAGGTATTTGAAATTTATCTGGATGACTCAGTTCTGGCAATTCAAAGCACTGCGTAATGGATTAACTTCAGCTCCTAGATTATTTACTAAATTGGTAAAACCTGTGTTAGCATTACTCAGACCTCAGGGGCATGTGGTAATGGCCTATTTAGATGATATTCTAATTGTTGGAAAGACTCATGCTGAAGCTGAGTCATCTGTTTCAATTGTTAAATTCACTTTTGAACAATTAGGGTTCGTCATTCATCCAGATAAATCCAAATTATCACCAGTTCAAATCATTGATTATTTGGGATTTACCATCAATTTAAATCACATGTTGGTAACTTTGCCTAGGGACAAATTGCAACAGTTAATTGAGGACTGTGTTAATCTCCTTAGAGAACAATGGCCTTCAATTAGACAAGTAGCCAGGTTAATTGGTAAATTGGTGGCTGCTTTTCCAGCTGTGCAGTATGGTCCTTTGCATTATCAACAATTACAACGATCAAAGGAACTGGCACTGAAAATACAAATGGGCCATTTTGACAGGCCTATGCAATTGTCAGCTGGGACAATTTCCGACATACAATGGTGGATTGTAAATGCTTCAAAAGGTTTTAGGAAGGTTTTGGTGGAACCACCTTCAATTATATTACAGACTGATGTAAGTGCGCTGGGTTGGGGTGCAACAGATATGTCTTCCAGTTGTGGAGGCAGATGGAATACTGATGAGACATCCCTTCTTCAATTAAGAGGGATCAATTATTTAGAGTTGTTGGGAACCTGGTATGGGATTAAAGCTTATTGCTCTACCAGGAGGGACTTGCATGTGCAGGTTCAGATTGACAACACCACAGCAGTGGCATATGTAAACCACATGGGTGGAATCAAGTCACAGTCTTGTGATAGTCAGATTTGGAGCTGGTGCATTGACCAAAATATCTGGCTTTCAGCAATTTATTTGACAGGTAGATTCAACACTGTAGCTGACACTAGGTTGCACCAGTTCAATGACAGCATAGAATGGATGTTAAATCAGAATGTATTTAATCAAGTGATTGCTCAGTATGGAATGCCAGATATTGACTTGTTTGCATCTAGATTAAACCATCAGTTGCCCAGATATGTTTCATGGGAACCAGATCCTGGTGCAGCAGCGGTGGATGCTTTCTCGCTACATTGGGGTGGAATGTTTGTATATGCATTTCCTCCATTCTGTCTCATCAGTAGATGCTTGCAAAAGATCAAGCAGGACTCCGCTTCAGGGGTATTGGTAGTGCCGGATTGGCCTACACAAGCATGGTTTCCTCTTGTATTACAAATGGCTAGTCAGCCTCACATGATTATTCCCAAGCATAAAAATCTACTGGTAAATCCAGTAACTGGGGATCAACATCCTTTACATGATCATATTGATCTGATAATTTGCAGATTTTAAGGAGGCCATACGTGGGGAGAGGACTGTCTGATTGTACTGTAGATGTTCTTACATCAGCCTATAGGGATAGTACCCAGAAGCAGTATATCACCTCCATAAGGAAGTGGGAGCAATTCTGTCTACAGCAGAATATTTCATATCAAACTGCAGGGATCACCGACGCATTGGAGTTTTTGTCCACTCTTTATTTTGATCAAAAATTAAGTTACAGTGCGATCAATACAGCCAGAAGTGCTTTGTCTTCTTATTTACCCATGAATTCAGAATTACGTTCAGTAGGGACACATCCGTTAGTTTCTCGATTTATGAAGGGAGTTTTCAATTCTAATCCTCCTAAACCCAGGTATGCCGGTATTTGGAATGTGTGTGAAGTTCTTATGCTTCTTCGCCAGTGGGCTCCTGTTGCAAGCCTATCTCTAGCCAAATTAACCATGAAGGTGGTCATATTTATGGCATTGGTTTCAGCCCTACATGTGCAAACATTGCAAAAGCTACGGCTAGACAGAATGCATGTATCGGCAGATGCCATCATATTTTATCTCTATGATTTGCTTAAACATAGTAAACTAAGCATGACAGGATGTAAGATTGTGTTTTCAGCATACCCCACAGATGATCGCTTGTGTGTAGTCTCACATTTATCTCGTTACATTGAGGTCACCAGAGCCCTATGAGGAACAGAGTCTGCATTATTTATTACCCACAAAAAAAACACACAGTAAGGTGTCGGTGCAAACAATTTCAAGGTTGCTAATGCAGGATCTGGGAAGTGCTGGGATTGATACTGATAAATTCAAATCTCATTCCACCAGGGCGGCATCAACTTCTGCGGCAAGGGCGATGGACGTGCCTATAGACCATATCCTCGCGGCCGCAGGATGGTCCAGTGAGCTAACCTTTCAAAGGTTTTATCACAAGCCGATTTCAAGGCTGGTGGTGTTTGCTGATTCTGTTTTGAGTTCTGTTATAGTTTCCCCCTGAGTTAGAGGGGTTGTTGTGGTTTCGTTTGTAAATAAACTGTTATTCATTTCACAAATGTTATTATTGATGCATAATTGATTGTTAACGACTTTCGAATCAATTGATGCAGTGTGAACGTCGGATTTGGGTCTGCGGCGTGAAATCACAGTGCTTTGAAGTCTTTATGTAGTCACTCGCGTGACTCCGAAGTAAAATAGTAAGGTTAAATGAGAACTTACCAGTTTGAAGTTTGATCTTTATTTTATGACGAGTTGAGATGAGGGACTACGTGCCCTCCGCTCCCAGCCCTCATAGATTTCATCTGGTAGTTCTAGTCTTTGTTATCTTACCATTATACTTCAGTCATTGTTAGCTGTGAATTCACTCCGCTGCTTTGAAGATTGACGCACCAACGGCTGTACGGGGTTCTTCACGTAGTCCCTCATCTCAACTCCTCATAAAATAAAGATCAAACTTCAAACTGGTAAGTTCTCATTTAATCTTACTATTTGGCATGGGTTTAATATTGTCACGTGTACCGAGAAACAGTGAAAATATTTGTTTGTGTGCTATCCAGTCAAGTCATTGTATACATGAGTACAATCAAGCCACAACAAGTATGACAGGTATTGCAAAGAGTAAAATAACAGACTGCAGAATATAGTGTTGTAGCATTACAGTTGCAGGAAAAAAGTGCAAGGACTGCAATGAGGTAGATTGGAAGCGAGACTATGCCTTAGCTTTTGGGAGGATTATTCAGCAGTCTGATAACAGTGGGGGAGAAGCTGATCTTGAATCTGGTGGTAGGTACGTTCGAACTTTTGTATCTATCTTCTGCCTGACAGAAGAAGGGAGTAGAGGGAATCATCGGGGCAAAAAAGATACACTCCCGAGCCACCATGAGGTGTAAATGGAGTCTACTCTTCAAAACAGTTAAATAGTTTCCAATGAAACCATTTTATTCACGGATGGGAAATAATGGCTACAATATTGTCATGCAGAGAATAACCTGATACTTTTTTTTTCAACAAATGCGGAAAGTGCTGGACTTTTAACTTGTCTGTCATTGTAAAGAGAAATGATGAATTGCAGTTTTGGAAGATTGTTATCTGTCACAACAGAGGGCAAGAAGATCAGCTTTTTGTTCAGGCTGGCAATGGTGTAGAGACGAGGAGGTGGGCAGGTAATGGGAGCAGTGAAGCATAAATGTTCTAGATGGGCTCATGCCACATCCTTCATGAAATAAAACATAAACATACATCTTCTCAAATAATCTATTCCAAAACATGATTATAATAATTGATGTCTGAAGACATTGCAATTAGAATAAACACTGCATGCTCTGTCTTCTTGTAAACAATTTTTGATTTGTTCATGAAATGCTGACTGTGTTGGCGAGGCAACGTTTATTGCCCATCCCTTCGCTATAGGGGATTTCAGCGAGTCGCACCCTCAGCCTGCTGTCGTCCCTCTGATCAACGTGGCAATGGGGAAGAGTGTTACAGGATTTTTCCCCGCCACTGTGATGGAATGGCAATCTGTGTCTGGGACAGGATTGTATGGCAGTGGGAGGGGTACCTGTAAGTTGAGTGTTGTCATATGCTCTCTGCCCTCGTCCTTCCAGGTGGCAGAGACTGCAGCTGGGGGCACATTTGGAATACGCGTAGATTAGTAGGTGTAGGGAGTTTTGTTCTGGTGACGCAGGAGGTAAATATTTATGCAAGATAAACAGGTGTCAGGGATTATGGGGAGAAGGCAGGACAATGGGGTTAGGAGGGAGAGATGGATCAGCTGTGATTGAATGGCAGATTGAATGGCAGAGTAGGCTTGATGGGCCAAATGGCCTGATTCTGCTCCTCTCAATTCGGTGGAAGAGTGTGATTCCAGTGAACTGTCTTGCGCTTGCAGGTGTTGAGCTCCTTGAGTGTTGCTTGAACTACAATCGTCCAGGCAAATGGAAAATATTCCAAAACTCTCCTGACTTGTATCATGCAGATGGTGCAAATCCCTTGGGGTATCAGGAAGTGGTTCACTTGCTACTTTTGTAGCAATGCATTTTCCCAGCCAGTCCACTTAATCTTCTCTGGAAACCCCAGAGACTCAGCAATGGTGATGCCATTGAATTTCAAGGTTGAGTAGTTTGATCCCTCTATCGTTGGCTATTATCATTGTATGTGCAAGAAGGAACTGCAGATGCTGGTTTAAACTGAAGATAGACACACAAATGCTGGAGTAACTCAGCGGGACAGGCAGCATCTCTGGAGAGAAGGAATGGGTGATGTTTCGGGTTGAGACCCTTCTTCAGACTGAAGAACAATCTTCATACAATCATTGTATGTTGCTTGTATGGTTATGGATGTTATTTACCACCATTTGGTCCATGCCTTAATCTTGTCTAGGTCTTGCTGTATGCAGGCATGGACTGATTCTTTTGCAGATGTTGTGGCAAATGGAATTGAATATTAGAGATGTCCTCACTTCTGACCCGATTATGGAGGGAAGACCATTGATGAAGCAGCTGAAGATAATTGGGCCAAGGACGCCAGCATCAGGATCCCCTGCTGTAGTGTGCCAGAGCTGGGATGGTTTCCATCCAACAATAACATCCACCTTCCTTTGTGCCAGGTATGTGTTTGGCTTCATTGGCTTGAACCTTAACAGGAAACCAAAATGTGTCAAATCTCCCTTGATGTCCAGTGCAGTCACACTCACTTTATCTTGATTTAAGGTAGATTAAAATGCTGGAGAAACTCAGCGGGTGAGGCAGCATCTATGGAGCGAAGGAATAGGTGACGTTTCTGGTCGAGACACTTCTTCAGAAGGTTGTTTGAATCAATGCTATGATTATGTTGAACCCAGTGTTTTTGGGAAACCTAAACATAACATTGCTGTGTCCTAAAGAATTGCGGGTGCTGAAATCTTGAGCAAAACAGTGCTGGAGTAACTCAGCGGGTCGGGCAGTATCTATACTCCAGCACTTGGTGTTTTCGAGCATTCTTGAGTTGGTTATTGGAGATATTCAAATAATGTGACAAAATAAATGAATGAGAAATGCTGGCTTTGGTACCCGAAGGATTAGACAAATTGTTATTTGTTTGCTTGTTTATGTGAAACCACCCACATCCAGCGTCTGCATCTGAGGAGATAATGAGACAAAATGAGCAAGAGGGTAAACAAGGTACATTTGAAGAAAAGGTGGAAATTAAAAATAAAGTTATAGAAAACTGCATAGATCTGAATACAGGAGATCTGAAATAAAAATATCTTGCTGATTATAACAGTATGCTGTTTTTAGGCAGCGCAGTGGTGCAGCGATTGAGTTGCTGCCTTATAACACCAGTGGGTTCGATTCTGACTATGGGTGCTGTCTGTATGGAGTTTGTACGTTCTCCCTGTGACCGTGTGGGTTTTCTCCAGGTACTTCGGTTTTCCTCCGCACTCCAAAGATGTGCTGGTTTGCAGGTGAATTGGCTTTTGTGAATCATCCCAAATGTGTAGGATTGGACTTGTGTACCGGTGTATGGGGTCGGTGGGCAGAAGGGCCTGATTCCATGCTGTATCTCTAAAACTAAAGCAAAATAAAATGTGGTAAAACGTAACTCCACCCTTCCTCACCACAGCACAGCAATCTGGGAAAGATCTCTGCATGGTTGAGGAGCAAGATGGATGGAGGCATAAGAAGTAGTTGGGAATGGGAATGTGCACAGAATGATGGTTCAATGAGTGGAATGGTTAAGGCAATTTAAGTCAACAGAAAATTAGTATTCAACTTCAACTATTATCAGAAGGTTTTGAATCCTGATTTTCTTGACAGAGATAAGAGAGTTAAAGTAATAGAAAGCCAAACTGTAATGGTGTGGCCTTACTTAAAAATCTAAAAGAAAGGAAAAGGATCAATAAAAGGTTCCACAAGCTTAATAAGGCTTGGAAAAGGGATTAGAATCATGATGAGGTCTCTTGTTTGGAGATTGAGGTGACAGAACTGCCATGTTGAGTCCCAATGCATTGAAATATTGGATATGTGCAATGAAAGAAACACCAATTCTGAGGAGACATTTTTTAGGGTTAGACATGGAGGGGCGGTCAAAGGCAGATTGTGATGGTGAAAACCAAAATCTATTTAGAGATATATACGGTAGACAACGCTTTGGCGGTTTCACAGGGACCTAAGAGGTGGCGGTATGAAGTTTTTATTTGTTTCCTGACGTTAAGAAAACTGTTCACGAGAACTGTGAATGAGGTGAAAGGGTGATGTTGAAGTGAAAACTGGGACAGTTAGTGGATTGAAGAGCATTAAATGTAAGTGTAATAATGAAAGCGGTAAAGGTTTAACAATGGTGTCTGGTTTCAGTCTTAAACTACTGATATTCTGTGTAAATTGGGTACATTTCAGTTATTGAAAATTAGGTAAACACTTCCTCTCATTCCCCTCCCTTTAATATCCCCTCTCTTCCCTGTGCCTCTACCAGATGCATATTCCTCTCCCACTATCCTGCCCCCTGCCCCCTTTAGCCCTCCTCCATCCCCTTCCTTTTATAACCCCTCCTCCGGTTTCACTATTTACTCTTCTTCTCTCCTTATCTTATAACATTTTGTCTGTTTTCATCCCTGGCCTCTGTCTTCTGTCCACCCATCTGCCAAAAACCCCTCCGTTACCTGTATCCACCTGTCACTAGCCAGGCCTTGTCTCACCCCATTTCTATTCTGAGCTGTCTCGTCCAGTGCTACAATTAGTCTGAAGAAGGGTCCAGACCACAAGCGCCGCCGATCCATGTCTCCTAAAAATGCTGCCTGACCCGCTGAGTTACTTCAGCACTCTGTCTTTTTTTTTCAGTTATATTTTATCCATATTGATGAATTCAGTTTTAAGGTCTTTAAATATAACTTCCAAATGAACCATTTTGTCAGTTTGGTAGCATTTGTTTTTGCCAACTAGGGAACACTAGTGTTTTAACATCTTTGGTGTAAAACCCAGTCACATGTACAAATACACTGAAAGAATAGTGCCATTAACCTGCTGATTTTGCTTAAACAAGAACTTTAATTAGGTCTTCAGATTTAAATAAAAGTCTGGTCATAATGAGTTCCAAATACATGGTAAATTATCAGCAAAATGGGCGGTTCTGGCTAAATAAACAACCAAAGCAGACAGTTGGACATTAATAAAAGCATCCTTGAGGATGGCACTAAGTGACACATTTAACGTGTGTTATTGGAGAGGTAAATATGAAACTAATGGGTGCTGCTTTTCAGTGTATGAAGATCAAAGAAATGCATGCTTCTAATAAAAGTCTTATAATGAACTTTGACCACTATCTTTTGGAACAAGAGCTGTAGTCTATTGTTAAGTAAGTACACCTTGTTATAATGCATTAGAAAAACATTGCCAAGGTTCTATGCAGTCTTCTGCTGTCTATGGCAATAAACTGTTCATTTGGATGGTTTAGGGTTCCTCAATTATTAATCTGTTCTTCATAGGCTGCGATTTAACTTTACTACGCAAGCTTAACAAACAAATCATTTTATTGGCTTCTGTACAAATGATGTGCGAGACTGATGTGTCTGAAAATTACCTGGATGAACACTTAAACACAGCAGACCATGAAGTGAGTTAAATAGTGGACCCAGTTAACATAAAAAGCATATTTATCCACGCACTGAACAAACTCAAGCACATGCATGGTTTCGGATAAATAGCAAGCCTAAATCTAAGCATTTCAGGTTTTGTATTGTGCTCACTTGAATGCTGATGAATTTAAAAAGCTAGATTGCTGGCAACTGAACCTGGAAACAGCAAAGTTTATGCTTCCCAAGTCAGAGTTGAAACCAAACATTCACCAGAACAATAGAGACAAAAGAAACTGCAGATGGTACTTTGCAAAAAGAGACACAAAGTGCTGGACTAACTCAGTGGGTCAGACGGCATCTCTGGAAGACATGGATAATCATCTGAGCCATAACCTAAAATGTTACCTATCCATGTCCTCCAGAAATGCTGTTTGGCCTGCTGAGTTATTCCAGCACTTTATGTCTTCACCAGAATAATAGCTTACGTGACATTCTGTTGTTTTCCAATCCATCTGCCTACCTTGAAATGATCCTTCAGACTTGAGTAACCAAATGGGCTCCTATGTTTTTAAGAAGGGTTTCGGCCCGAAACGTTGCCTATTTCCTTCGCTCCGTAGATGCTGCTGCACCCGCTGAGTTTCTCCAGCACTTTTGTCTACCCCCGAGCTCCTATGTTTATTTGATATGCCCTTGTCCTTCTACGTCTGTGGCTGACCAGGATTGAAATGGCAGCTATTCTTCTCTAAACTAGTTGCAATTTTTTGACGTACATGTTTTTGTGAGTCTTGTTGGCACCAAAATGCTGCTTCTACCTCGTGTCCTTGCTTATGGCCTTCCTGATCAGCATCTCTCCTTCCACAAGCCAGTTCATTCCAAACTCTGCTCTCCACGTTGCCATTCTAACTAGCTCCTGCATCCACCGGCGACACACACATTTGCCCCAGGTCCTCTGACATTTGAAATAGTGACCCCTTGTCTCCAATTCTCCCACAACCACTCCCATGTGTATTTGTGCAATTTTCTCCAGCCCCAGTGCCCGACAGGAATGTTGCAAAGCCTGCGTTGTATTTCCAGCATTTTCTGCTCCAGACACACTGTATCTTCATAAACAATTGTAGGGTTGAGTAGTAATCTGAGGAAGGACTCAAGGTCGTGTAATATAGCATGGGGTGGATTGAATTAAATGTCACATCATGTGCGCAAAGTAAAATTGAGAAGTGGAAAAAACGTTTGAATTAGCAAATGCACAGAAATACAAGGAAAGAGAACGTAAGCATAGTGGAACTATTTGTAAATTGTAAACTATTTGTATATTTCTTATTTGTACTTATAATTTGTAAATCTAACAACAGAAATTTCAAATTGTCCTCAAATAATTCATGACAAAGTAAAGAATAATAAAGATTTAATATTTGGGCTCTATGTTGGTTGGCAGGCATTAAAAACTTCCATCGTATTAAAGAGATATTTATTAGATCACTTTCTGTCGGGGGTTTAATTGTCAATTAATGAGTAAATGAAACAATGTTATAAAACTCGCTTGGAAATTAAGAGTAAGGTGGTTCTTTTTAAAACATAGAAAGACATTAAAAGACATAAAAAGTGCTGGAATAACTCAATGAGTCAGGCAGCATCTCTGAATAATTTACAGCCTCTAGGCTGCCAGACCCTCTGAGTTACTCCAGCACTGTGACATTTTTTTGTAAACCAGCATCTGCAGTTCCATGTTTCTCTCTTTTGAAAACATGATGGTGGAACGGTACAAATTGTTTCTAAATCAAGGAACACCACTTCCGAAGAATGTTATGAGGTACGTTAAAATGATATAGGCATTTTTTGATTTATGAAAGCTGGATTTAGAAATTTTCTCTGCAATGCAGTGAGTCTTGGGGTACATTTCTTTGAATTATGAATATATTTTCCGCAAAAATGCGTAGCCCGCCTCTCTCGGCTCATTGGAATAAACCATAGCAAAAGCCCTATATTGTGTTTTCAATGTACAAATTTTCACTGAATGAGCCATTTTCCAGGGACGCATCCCTTTTGTAAATCCAGAAATGGCTGTAGATGTTAGAGTTAGTGTAACTTTGGCTTTATTATGGTAATTTGGCTCTCCTTCTCTGGTGTCACTTATTGTCAGATTTGACAGCAGGATGACGTCACTGTTTGCAACATCATAATGATGGTCTCCTCCATTGTCAGAGTGAGACGAAACACAAATTGGAGGAACAGCATCTCATATTTCTCTTGGGCGGCTTCCGTTATGAAAATTGATTTCTCTCACTTCAGATCAAAGCTCCTATAGCAAGCAAGCTAGATCACTCATCGAAAAAGGCATAGTACGGACATGGGCAGATTCATGGGTAATTTCTGGTCCCATTTCCGTAACCGGCTTCCGTCTCCGCACCAAAGATCCCATAGGATACTAAGTCGGAGACGCAAGCCGGTTACAGAAACATCCTCGTAAAAATAACAGTTATTTGGTAAAAATCGTCTTCTCATTTTCAGAATTTTAATTTATTAACACAAACTGTTCTCCCGCACCGTTGATTGCACAGCGGGTCGGGTTACAGAAATGGATTAAAAAAAGGCCCACGTTCCGTTCCGTTGCGTACTACACGTCAGCCCATTGTATTTAGAAGGAGTGGTCTATCTTGCTCCGCTATAGGATCTTTGCTTCAGATAGCCCCGGCATTCCTTCTCTCTATCCCTCCCCCACCCAAGTCGGACTAGCTTCTCATTTTCACCCTACAAACAATTATCAATGGCCTGTTTCCCCATATCATCGTTACTTTTTTGCATATCTTTCATTCATTGTTCTTTATTTCTCCACATCACCATCTATATCTCTCGTTTCCCTTATCCCTAGTCTGAAGAAGAGTCTCGACCCAAAACGTCACCCATTCCTTCTCTCCAGAGATGCTGCCTGTTCCGTTGAGTTACTCCAGCTTTTTGTGTCTATCATAACTGCACGTTAATGCAAGTTCACGTGCAGTTCTGGTCAGCCCACTGCAGATAGATGTGGGGGCTTTAGAGAGAACAGTCTTTTCCCTACTCACTAGACAGTGTGGGCCATTGTGAAATGACATATTTGAGATATAAATGAGAGATCTGTTGCTTAATAAATAAACGCACAATTAATTTGGTTTCCTTCATGCTTTAAATCTACTTTAATAAGTAATGAAATAAACAATTTATTTCAGCCTTTGTCATTGTCAGCTAATAAATAATAAATTATTTTCTTACAAACTAGTTCAGAGATATCTTGCATTTTTGAATCATTGAGATTCTGAATTAATCAATCTTGCCCTTCTCTGCTGTTTACAGAACAGACTGTAATTAAAGAAATCCTCCCTTTCTTATCTCAGTATAATATAGTAATGGTTTTGTGGACAAATTAAATATTTCTCTTGATATTAGGTTGATTTCAAATCTCATTCCTGATTAAATTAAATATGAATTGATCAAATTCCCAAACCTTTAAATAGCATCATTGAATTTATTATTAACTGAGCATCTCTTTGTATACACGTTCCTTATCAATTACTAATTAAATAAATTGTTGGTCAGTTCATTTAGTAACATACATGTGGAATATTTCAACAGCAATTCAATCAAAAAAAGTCTTCTTCCTGAATGCTCATTGAAAGTTGAATATGCAGGGACATTAAACAATTTGTGAGAGATAGACAGGACCTTTTAGATTACCTTCCAATATATTAGGCATAAGATAAAGTGAGCACACAGCCTGAACTGATGTCCACGCGACAGACTGAATTATTGCAGCCTAAGTCTTCCTCTACATCAGGCTTCCTATCATTCTCTTCCCAATACTGAAGACCTACTTTTGCATCCCATCTGGAGTTTGCTGAACCATCGCTCCCCACAGTCCCGTGTGTCCTATTACAATAATCGGCACGGTGGCGCAGTGGTAGAGTGCTGCCTTACAGTGCTTGCAGCGCTGGAGACCCGGGTTTGATCCCGATTATGGGTGCTGGCTGTATGGAGTTTGTACGTTCTCCCCGTGACCTGTGCGGGTTTTCTCCGAGATCTTCGGTTTCCTCTCACACTCCAAAGACGTACAGGTTTATAGGTTAATTGGCTTGGTGTATGTGTAAATTGTCCCTAGTGTGTGTAGGATAGTGTTAAGGGCCTGTCCCACTTATGTGTCAATGGCATGCAAATTACACAACCTCGTCGTCGCGTTGAGGTTCACGGGCATCGTATGGCCGCGCGGGGCTGGTTCCACTGAGAAGCGCGGAGGGGGATGTAGTTATGCACGACATCACGCGGGGCTCTGAAATGTTTGTAGCGAACAAAATCTTTGCGCGACAACGGACTGTTGCGTAACTGACGGCCAAAGTGGGACAGGCCCAAGACCCTGGCGCAACGCAACATCTCACCTCCAACAGCAGCAGAAGCAGGGAAACGATCGCTGAGCTCGGCTTGATGCTCACGGCCGTTGTGGTCTGGATCCGCCCCCACGTCTACTCCCAGAGCGGGCGAAGAAAATTGAAGATGGACACAAAATGCTGGAGTAACTCAGCGGGACCGGCAGCATCTCTGGAGAGAAGCAATGGGTGACGATTTGGGTCAATACTCTTCTTTAAGACTGAAGAAGAGTCTCGACCCGAAACGTCACCCATTGCGGTCGAAGGACCGTCGCGGCTCAAAGCGACCATGAGGTTGCATAATTAGCGTGCCAAGGACACATAAATGGGTCAGGGGCTTTAATGTGCGGGGATCGCTGGTCGGCACAGACTCGGTGGGCTGAAGGGCCTGTTTCCGTGCTGTATCTGTAAACTAAACTAAATAGATCACTCTTGTCTTCTTTTTAAACCTTGCTCCATTTTTTCATGAACACGACTCATGTGTGTCCTTGCATCTTCCTGTGAATGGTCATGCCAGAGATACAAAGTTATTTGTTTCTCAGCTACATCCAGGCAAATCAGAGCACCTACCAATACACACCATCTTCCTCCTTCGCCAAGAATTTACAGAACAGTGCAATGTTGACAAATACTGGAAAATGTTGTGCTGCAACATCATACCGCCTTTACATTTATAGACAATAGACAGTAGGTGCAGGGGGTAGGCCATTCGGCCCTTCGAGCCAGCACCGCCATTCAGTGTGATCATAGCCATGAGAAAGAGTGTATAATGATCAAACCTCAGGTGACGTTACCGAAGGCAGAAGATTATGAATTAAATTGCCTTTGTTGCAGCCTGAAAGATGTGACGGGGTCTGTGGGATATTTTGAAATGTAGTAATGAATGAAAAAGCTCGGTGGTGATAATAACACAATGTTGGAAATCCAAAAGAAAGATAGAAAATGATGAAAAAGTCGCTAAATTAGTGAGCTGTTAAAACAGAAAGACGGGTTAACATTAAACTAAACAAGCATAAGCAGAGTTAACCTTAAACAATAATTATGTTGAAGATAATGGTTCTGCATACATATTATGGCAAATGTTCTGTGCATACTGTGTATCTGATCATGTTGAAATAAGATATCTTTACTTCTGTGCTCAAATTCTCTTATAAGGCAAACATACCTCTTAGTGTCCTAATTTGACTTATCCAATTTACATGTGGCGCGGCAGTAGAGATGCTGCCTTACAGTGCCAGAGACCTGGGTTCGATCCTGCCGAAGGGTGCTGTCTGTACGGAGTTTGCACGTTCTCCCCTCGACCACGTGGGTCTTTTCCAGGTGCTCCGCTTTCTTCCCACATTCCAAAAGTGTGCAGGTTTGTAGGTTAATTGGCTTCTGTAAATTGTCCCTAGTATGTAAGATAGAACTAGAGTATGGGTGATCATTGATCGGCATGGACTAAGTGGGCTGAAGGGTCTGTTTCCACACTATATTTCTAAACTAAACAAATTAAAATCCTCCATTTCTGTATTACATCTGTTACATGTACTGTACCTTTAATTTCCTGATTTATATCCCGTCCAATATTGCAGCTTTGGTTTAGGGAAACTGCCGCAATTCTTTCTGCCCTTTGGTATTTCTTAGCTTGACTAGGCTGATTCTAGTTCAGCATCATGAACTGCTGAGCCACAATTATTTCTCACCACGGCACTGATCTCATCCCTCACTTACAGGTGGTGCTTGTTACCTCAACTGGTCAGGCTGTAGCAGTGAAGAAAGGAACAGAGTTGGTGGTTCGAGGTGATGACTTTTCATCTGCAGTGGAACAGATTGCCAGTATTTCCTTTCCAGAGGGCTCTGTGCTGCATTAGCAAAATCCAAATAACACCATAATGTGGAAAAGTTTACAAATGTGAGCACATGTATAATCAGTGGGAATGTCAGGCTAACTCACTAACATTATTTTGTTGCCTCTTTCTGTCATTCCCTTGCATCACAGCCTGATTCCTTAAAGTACAATGGAGGAAGGAACTGATTCTGCTTTCCTTCTTTCCAGAGATGCTGCCTGAACTCATGAGTTACTCCAGCATTTTGTGTCTATCTTCTCGAACGTACAATTGATAGCTGGGTATTTTACGTAATACTGGGGCATACAAAATACTTAATTTGCAGCTCACTATTGCTTGTTCAGATATATCAATGGAAAGAAAATCACCAAGAGCATATACCCAAAATACTAAAATGAAATATTTCCGAATGAGGCTCCTTGGTGAAATCAGGAAATTGTCTCTCTCCCATTCCTAATTCCTAGTTCTCCCTGTGTCCCATTCCTAATCCCTAGTTCTCCCTGCTTGCAGTTTTCGTTTCCAATGTGGCTGATCCCCAGTTGTTTAGCTTACTTGCATGGAGTTACTCTTTTTGGGTTTTTTTTGCGCTCTTTCCCATTTTCAGATCAGGTGAAAACCAGCCGGAGCTTCTCAGACCAGGTTACCAGCCAGCTGCGTCTTGACCATATGCTCAAATGGCCAATAAGAGGGTTTACTTTTATTCCCCCAGTTGCTCTCATGCTCGCTGTCATTCTGTTTAATTCTCCATCGCTCTGCCTATTACTATCTCTCACACTCTGGTGCAATGTCTGTTACTTTCACAGGAAAGACGTAACTGGCTGGTCTTTTCCTGAGACAATTTCTTGATTTCACCATGGAGCCTCATTTGGAAATATTTCAATTCGGTCCAACTCGTGCTGACCAGTGCTTGCTGCTTGAATCTGCTTGAAATGCAGCTTGAATCTTGAAATCCTGCTGTCTGAAATCCTTCTTGAATCTGGTCTCAAATACAGAACAACTTTGTCACCTTCTGTGGTTCTTCAGAGATAACATCAGGGGGAGATCGCTTAATCATCATCTTCTTCTTATCGAGCCCACACACAGGATTAGAAGTTGTTCAGCCAGAGCTGGACACACTTCTCGGCATCTGCATACAATGGTGTCTGTCTTGTGTTTCTTGTGCCTGGTGGTGGAAACTGGGCCGCGATGTGAACGCTCTTTCCTTGATCCCATTTAATCATTATAACTACTGAGACTAACATAGGCTCCAATAAATACTGTAGTTGCCGCCTTGATACATTGTGGAGTAGCACCGAGTGGAGCTCGAATAACTCGGGTTTGATATTGACTTCCCGAGCAGCCTCCTGCTTGTATGTTTCCTCTGAGACAATCTTGGTTTCTTCAGATGCTCCAGTTTCTTCCCACATCCAAAGACATGCAGGCGATAGATTAGTTGGCTGTTATAAATTATCTCCTGTAATAGGAGAAATAATGTGCTGTTGATGGGACTGTGAAGTGAATAGGCTGTAGGTAAACGTGGGGGAATGAGTAGGCTCTGAGGATCGATGTTGACACAATGCACTGAATAATCTCCTTCAACCTTATAAGGCAATATGGGAATAGGAGAATAATAGTTAACTTTATTAGTGCTTCTTGTAGATAAAGTCATTGTGCGGCACAGTGGTGTAGCGGTAGAGTTGTTGCCTTATAGCACCAGTGACCCGGGTTCGATCCTGACTGCGGGTGCTGTCTATACGGAGATTGTACGCTCTCCTCGTGACCTGTTTGGGTTTTCTCCGGGTGCTCCGATTTCGTCCCGCACTCCGAAGAGGTACAGGTTTGTAGGATAATTGGCTTTGGCAAAATTGTTCCGTGTGTGTAGGATAGTTCTAGTGTATGGGGATCGCTGGTCGGCGCGGACTCAGTGGGCCGAAGGGCCAGTTTTCTCGCTGTATCTCTAAACTAAACTAAAAACTAAATTATACAGCATGAAAACAAACCCTCTGGCCCAAATTGTCCATGCCAACCAAGGTGTCTAGCTGAGCAAGTCCCATTTGCTTGTGCTTGACCCATATACCTCTCCACCTTTTCTATTCATCTATCCAAATCAAGTTCAGGGTTCAAAGCACAACTTGAGGAGCTCCAGTTTCTTCCCACATCCAAAGTCATACAGGTTTGCAGGTTAAGAATTGTAAATTATCCCTAATGTGTAGGATAGTGCTAGTGTACTAGGTCCTGTGGGAGAGCATTCTTTACTTGTCACCATCGGGGTAAATATCCCTTGACCATTACTTTCTACATTTTATCCTGAGCAACGTTGTTTCACAGCTCTATTCTTTGATGGCTCCTTCTCTGGAGAATGCTAAGACTCCGCCATCCACTATTAGGCTGCTAACAGTTGGAGATGTATTATTTTTTAATTGGTTTGTGTGCTTGTTGAAGAGGCAGTGCTGAGCAATGACGTATTTATCACTGTAACTGTCAGTGGAAATTCTGATGTGTGCAACTTAACTGCTAGTGTTGCCTTAATCAGTAGTTGGTACATTGAGGTATGTGCTGTCTGCTTATGTTGGCACCAAGTTTCTGTAGTAGGCATTATTTTTTGGATATAGTATGCAGGCACACTCTGACTTACAAAAAGGTTACATCTCGACCTCTGCGTAAGCCGCATGTTACATAAGTTGGAATCGGAAGAGCTACAGCACACCTGAAAATTTACTATTCAACACAGACATCACATGGGAGCTCTGACGCGGAGACCATGTGGGAGCTCTGATACAGAGACCATGGGGGAAGCAACAGAGACCACGGGGGAGCTCCGGTGTGGAGACCATGGGGGGAGCATCAAACACAGAGACCACGGGGGGAGCATCAGACACAGAGACCACGGGGGAGCTCCCGTGTGGAGACCATGGGGGGAGCATCAAACACAGAGACCACGGGGGAGCTCCAGTGTGGAGACCATGGGGGGAGCATCAAACACAGAGACCACGGGGGGAGCATCAGACACAGAGACCACGGGGGAGCTCCAGTGTGGGGACCACGGGGGGAGCATCAGACACAGAGACCACGGGGGAGCTCCAGTGTGGAGACCACGGGGGGAGCATCAGACACAGAGACCACGGGGGAGCTCCAGTGTGGGGACCATGGGGGGAGCATCAGACACAGAGACATGTGGAAGCTCCAAAGCTGAGACCACATGGAAGCTCTGACACAGAGACCACGTGGGAGGTCTGAAATGGAGTCCATATGGGAACTCTAATGCGGAAACCCCGTGGGAACACTGACTTGACTTGGAGACCACATAGCAGGTCCGACGCGGAGTCCACGTGATGTCACTAGGGTTAAAGAATTGCTTACAAAAGTGCAAGTTTACATAACTTACCTATTATGCCAGTCGGGGAGTACCTGTATGTGACTTGTTCAAAGTTATAGATATCTTTTTGTATGCATTCTAGTGGAGTGGAGCGAGAAAAAGAGCTGGTTGGTAACTAATGCCCCTGTCCCACTTAGGAAACCTGAACAGCAACCTCTGGTGACCTTGCGCCCCACCCAAGGTTTCCATGAGGTTCCCGGAGGTTTTGGTCACTCTCCCTAATGGTCAAAAGTGGTTTCCCGTGCTCGAGGCTTCTTCTATGTTCCTTCGATTATTTCAACAAAATCAAAACCGGCCTCGACTAAAACTAGGTTGTCGTTTGGTCGAAGCCAGTGGAGTGGGGTCGCTATTTACTTACAGGCAGTCGAAGGCCATCTCCTTCGCTGACCGGTCGTTTTGATTGGCTCATTGGAGTTTCACGACCTAGAAAGACTCACCGGAAGGTAAAATGTCCGCTAACTTTATTAAACTTCTTCAAACTGTATCCACTCCTTCTCCCCCCCCACTTCTGCCCCCCCCCCCCACTTCTGCCCCCCCCTCTTCCCTCCCCCCTTCCCTCTCCCGCGCTCTCTAAAGGACTTACCGTGCTCTGTGGCAGCCGTTTACCTTCCTCTTCATCGCGCAGACAGCGCTCCTCCACTGTCCCTGGCCCCCATCTTCGCGATGTGTTTGTGTGTGTGTGCGTGTGTGTGTGCGGTCGGTAGCAAATCTTTGGTCGGTAGATGCAGCTCACGCTTCGGTCTAGGCTTTCCAGGCGAGTGACCAAAACCTCTGGCGACTCATGGAAACCTTGGGTGGGGCGCAAGGTCACCAGAGGTTTCCTAAGTGGGACAGGGGATACCTTAATTTGAAACGACGTAATGACTATTGCTGTCAAAGCAGACAAAAGTAAGATAAAGTAGAAATCTAGAACAAGTTATCTTTAAAATTTACTTGAAATTAATATTGTTTTAGAATTAAATTTGGACAGCTAGTTTGCTATTAAAGAAAACATATTTGGAAGGTAAAAACTAAAGTCTATACCTATGCTCAAAGTTGCTACAGTAGCTGGCAGGGCCCATTGTTGGCTTAAATTAGTTTTAGCTTTATCTGTGCTTCTATTTCCTCTCACTACACCCCTCAATGGTGCAAGTGGCAATAATGAACCCAAAGTCGACAATCTGAAGATCAAGATCATCTTTAATCAGTATCCATATATAACGGTACAGCAGGTCGTTAGTTGTTATTTCACCGTGACCGCTTCCAAGACTGACTAATGTAGGAAGTGGGTGTTAGTCTGAATCATGCAGTAGGGTGGGGTTAGTGCTGCTATTCTACTATGATTGGCTTTCATGCATAAACCAATCTACATCCTTCCCCGTAAAGAGTGAATATGGTAAGCACACAGGTCGCAAGAATTCAAACATATTCGCCGTATCTGTCAGGCGGTCTACTAATACGGCCCGAATGCGTACGGACCAAGCCCTCTCCCCCTTCGCCAGAAAAATTAAAAGGAGGTGGTGAACCCAGAAGTGAGAAAGCAGCAGGAGGCGTGGGTTCGGATCCCACTTCTGACACCATGTAAATGGTCAAAGTCCACAATCTTAAGTTCAAGATCATCTTTAATCAGTGTCCATATTTTATTTTAGAGTCACGTGAGTGACTACGTGAAGCCCCACCAGGCGCATGCTCGGCATTATGTCGACGCATGTCGGTAGGGAAGGGCTGCAGATCGCAGCTCCACCAGCGGTAAGTAACAGACCCGCAGGTAAGTGAGTTGAAATTACTTCCTGGGTAGAAACTCCGTGACGCTGGCTGGAATAGCCAGGAGGAGTTTGGGAAGTTTTAAAATGGACGCGGTGAAAAAATCGGCGTGGTGGAAGCGCGCGTCCCGGGTGGAAACTCAGTTAAGATCGGGACCACAGATTAGTACGGAGCCGGTTCCGATACCGGTAGCCATTGAAACTGCCGTAGTTCAGACATTAGACGCTCCACAGGCCACTGAGGGAACTCCAGTGGTGAGGAAAAGGAAGCCTGCTAGGCCTGAAATATCAGATGATTCTGAGGAAGAAGTGGCAGGACCAGGCAGACGAGCCATGTGGCTCAGGATGGACCAAATGGAGAACATGCTCCAAACAATTATAAACCAAGGGTCAAAAGACCCAGAATATTCCCAGGCAGCCTCTGAGGGGGTTCCATATCAAGAATATGGTGCCTTTACAACATGGGAATGTGAACCTCCAGAGCCTTGTTTAGGTGTGGAGGAAGTCTCCTTTGATCAAGTCTCAGGAGTACCAGGGCAGCAAGAGACTGACCCTGAAGGTGGTGTTTCTGGTGTTCAATACCCACCACAGCACAAAAGTCAAACTCCAGGTGTACCGGATGTAATCTTTTGCTATACCAGAGGGAAGCGGTGAGGTCATGGAAGAAAACCTGGCGGCCAACATTAATTGTTTGGTTTCTCACCAGCTTCAGGAGACTGTCATGATGGAGACAGAAGACCTCTATAAAACACCTATTAATTGTGCGTCACTGAGAGTGCCGACGGTGAATCCAAGTATTTGGACACCTATGATTTCAACAATGCGAGGACAAGAGATACAATTCCAGAGGGTCCTCAAGCTCATTGCAGCTGGCATTACTGCTTTTGGGAGGCAGTTGGAAGGGCATGCTATGTCCAAAATTCAAAAAGACATGTTGGCATTGTTTTGTAACTCATACTTTGACATTAATTGTATGAGGAAAATCACCATTCGACCCACCCTGCACCAAGATTTGTTGGTTTGTGTAAATCAAGCAATGTTCAAGCTCCATATTATTTATTTGGAGAAAACCTGCCTAAAAAAATTAAAGATATCGATGAGGAGGCAACAATGATCAGCCTCATGAAACCTTTTATATTTGGCCAAAGGAGACAATCTGGCTGGATGAGAAGAGGGTTTGATTCAGGAGCAGGAACAAGCAGAGGCAGGGGTATGGTGAGAAAGTATTATCACCCATCACAGCCCAATGTCAATCCATATATTGGGAGAAGGAGACCGTCAAGGTCATTTGCTGAGGTACAAAAACTATTCTATCACAGAGGAAACTGTTGTAGAACCTCCAATTGGTGGTAGATTACAATTGTTTTATGATGAATGGTACTGTATAACATCTGATCGGTTCATGTTAGATACTGTGTCAGGTGCTACTATTGAATTTGTGGAAGGAGTTGATCCACCTGTACAGGATAAACCTAATCGGGTTTTGGTGTTTTCTGCACCTGAAAATTTTCAGGTAAACTAAGAAGTTAAAAAATTACTTAAAGGGGTAATTGAAAGTACGGGGTATCATCCGCAACAATTTGTGTCAAATATTTTCCACAGGACAAAGAAAGATGGGGGTTGTAGAGTCATTCTGGATCTCACAAAATTGAATTTATATGTCCAGTATAGACATTTTAAAATGGACACCTTCAACACTGCAAAGGAGTTGTTGTCCATAGGCTGTTACATGGCTACTATAGACTTAAAAGATGCGTATTATTCAATGCCGATTCATCACCATTATCATAGGTACTTGAAGTTTAATTGGATGGGTCAGCTGTGGCAATATAAAGCATTACCTAATGGGTTAAGTTCAGCTCCCAGACTGTTCACAAAATTATTTAAACCAGCACTGGCATTGTTAAGGGCTCAAAATCACATTGTCATGGCTTAGCTTGATGATATTTTAATTGTTAATGCCACTCAGGAATCAGCTGAAGATTCAGTTTCAGCAACTATAAGCGTGTTGAAAAGGCTAGGGTTTGATCCATCCAACAAAATCTAAGCTACAGCCATTGCAGACAATTGAGTATTTGGGGTTTGTCATTAATTCAGTTGCTATGTCAGTAACTTTACCAACAGATAAAATTGTGGATATTACAAGTGAGTGTAATTTCCTTGCTGACAAACCTTATCCCTCCATCCGAGAAGTAGCTAGGGTTATTGGTAAGATAGTAGCAGCGTTTCCCGCTGTTGATATTGGCCCTTTGCATTATCAAAATCTTCAAAGGGCAAAAGCACAAGCACTAAAAAAGCATGCAGGTCATTTTGACAGACCCATGCAGTTGCCAACAGAAGCTTTGGCTGAATTACAGTGGTGGATTGGGAATGTTGCACATTACAAACTGATGTTAGTGCTCTCGGATGGGGGGCTACGGACAATGACACCAGCTGTGGTGGTAGATGGAATGTCCAAGAGGAATTAATTCTCCAAACATATGGTATTCATTATTTGGAGTTATTGGGGGCATTTTTTGGATTAAAAGCTTATTGTTCTACTATGCAGGACTTGCATGTTCAATTACAAGTAGACAATACCACAGCTGTAGCATATATCAATCACATGGGTGGAGCAAGATCAGTATAATGTGATCATCTGGTCAACCTGATGTGGCATTGGTGTATATCTAGGAATATCTGGCTTTCAGCTATCTATCTCCCAGGGAAAGACAATGTTGTGGCAGACAACAGATCACGGGAGTTTAAAGACAATACAGAATGGATGATAAATCCACAAATATTCCAAAAAATTGTCAATCGATATGGTGTACCAGACATTGATTTGTTTGCATCCAGATTAAATCACCAATTGCCTAAATACGTGTCATGGGAGCCTGACCCAGGAGCTGTAGATTGGATGCATTCTCGCTACATTGAGGAAATATGTTTTTCTATGCTTTTTCCCCAATTTGCCTGATTAGGCAATGTCTCAGTAAAATAGAGCAAGTACAAACTATTTCTAGATGGTTAAAACAGGTTTTGGATTTAGCTGGAGTGTTTAAATCTCACTCCGCCAGGGCAGCGTCCACATCCGCGGCGATGGCACAGGACGTGCCGCTCGACCAAATTTTAGAGGTCGCAGGATGGTGTAAAGAAGAAACTTTTTCCAAGTTTTACAATAAACCTGTTATCATGGTGCCAGAATTTAGACATGCAGTGTTGGGTTCTGTTTGATATTTGCTTTATTTTATGTAATGATTCATATCTTTTTTTGTAATTTCTCCTATTATAAAGGGGTATTACTTTCTTCTATTATATATTAAAATACTTATTGCATTATTCAAGCAATGTTCAATAATATTATTTACTCACTACTGTGTCAATTGAAGCAGTGTGTCATATGGAATGAATCTACAGCATGAAAATCACAGAGCTTCAAAATCTTCACGTAGTCACTCACGTGACTCCGAAGTAAAATAGTAAGATTAAACGAGAACTTACCTGTTTGAAGTTTGATCTTTATTTTATGAGGAGTTACGATGAGGGATTACGTGCCCTCCACTCCCGACCCTCATAATCTAAATGATCATCTGGTAGTTCTAGTCTTGTGCGAGCCTTACTATCTTACTTCGGCTATTGGTTCTGTGTTTTTCATGCCGCTGCTGTGAAGTATGCCGAGCATGCGCCTGGTAGGGCTTCTTCACGTAATCCCTCATCGTAACTCCTCATAAAATAAAGTTCAAACTTCAAACTGGTAAGTTCTTGTTTAATCTTACTATTATAACAGTACAGCACGTCATTAGTTGTTAGTACATCGTGGCTGACTAATGTAGAAACCTAAATCTGATCATATCTCCTGTTCCTAGGACATCCAAGGACCCAAGCAGTCTTTCCAGGTGAGGCAGAGGTTCACCTGCACCTCCTCCAACCTCATCTACTGCATCCGCTGTTCCAGGTGTCAACTTCTCTACATCGGCGATACCAAGCGCAGGCTTGGCGATCACTTCTCCCAACACCTCCGATCATTTCGCACTAACCAACCTAATCTCCCGGTGGCTCAGCACTTCAACTCTCCCTCCCATTCCAAATCTAACCTTTCTGTCCTGGGCCTCCACCATTACCAGAGTGAGGCCCAGTGCAAATTGGAGGAACAGCACCTCATATTTCACTTGGGTAGTTTACACCCCACTGGAATGAACAATGCCTTCTCCAATTTCACATAGTCCTTGCTTTCTCCCTCCTTCCCCTCCCCCTTCCCAGCTCTCCCACAACCCTACTGTACCAACTCTTCCTTTATTTTTCCCGCCCCCCCGACATCAGTCTGAAGAAGGATCTCGACCCGAAACGTCGCCTATACCTTCTCTCCATTGATGCTGCCTCACCCACTGAGTTTCTCCTGAATTTTTGTCCACCTTCTCCTGTTCCTAATGTCATTCAGAGTTAGCCAGCAGAAAGTGCATAATGGTGGATTTTGTATCCTGCAATTGAACTCTCTCTCCCTACCAGAAAAGACATGTTGATCTTGCTTTTTTTGTGATCTGGGCATCTCCGGCAAGGTCAGCATTTGTTATCCATTCCCAATTGGCCTTGAGAAGATGGTGCTGAGTCACTTTCTGGTGAAGATGCCCCCGCAGTGCCGCTGGGGATGGTGTTGTAGGACTGAGAGCCAGTGATGGTGAAGGGCTGGCAGTGTAGGTCCAAGTCAGCATGGTGTGTGATCTGGAGATTAACCTGCAGGTGGCGGTGTTCCCATGTACCTGCTGCCTCTGTTCTTCGAGAGATGTTGTCAGATCAACAAGTAACTGCAGTGCATTTAGTAGATGCACCACAGTTACTTGTTGATCTGACAAGTTAGTTCTGGAACAGAGATAATTGACCTTTGGCAATGAAGATGCAGGTTGTAGCTCCAGCCATTGGAGTGTTTTCCCTTTGGTGAGCACTAACTTTAGTTTGTTATTGGTGCAATATTTTGGGCCGAAACGTTGCCTATTTCCTTCGCTCCATAGATGCAGCCTCACCCGCTGAGTTTCTCCAGCATTTTAGTCTACCTTCGATTTTCCAGCATCTGCAGTTCCTTCTTAAATATGATGTCACAGCAGTCATACTCACCTCACCTTTGGAAGTCAGCTCTTTGATCCGATGTTGGACTAAGCCGTGATAAAGTCCGAGCTGAGTGGTCCGAGTGAAGCTACTTCCATAGCTACTTCCCGTCAGTTTATACTTGCCCCTGTATGTTGGCAGCATGGAGGAACTATAATGTTGGACCTGGGACCCTTCAGCTTGGCATGCTTGTTGACGATCAAACATTTGATAGTATTTAATTACACTTCCCGAACTGATTATTAATATTTCAACATCCAAGATGGACACAAAAAGCTGGATTAACTCAGCGGGACAGGCAGCATCTCTGAAGAGAAGGAATGGGTGACGTTTTGTGTTTAGACCCTTCTTCAGACAGACGCAATTCCCTACATTTCCTCTGCATAAAAATATTTTCCCAGCAGTGTTGAAATTATTAATATATTTGTATTGCACTTAAAACTAATATTATCCCAGTCACCTATTTGTTTGGCATTTGCATTTTATGAAGGTACATTTGGAATGATTTTCATTTTCATTTTCAACATTTCATAAGATCATAAGAGATAGGTGTAGAAATAGAGCATTTGGCCCATCAAGTCTACTCCGCCATTCAATCATGGCTGATCCATCACTCCCTCCTAACCCCATTCTCCTGCCTTCTCCCCATAACCCCTGACACCCGTCAGTATCGTCACCAATTCTTCTATGATTATTGTGCTGATTTTTTTTAAACAATTGCTTACGTTAGCCTTGTCCTTTCCATGCTTGCCTTGGTCTTTCTTCCCATTTCACCTATAACTCATCTGTTAGCTTAAGAGGAGAGTTCATTGTGACATGTGGTTCTTGAAGGAGCATCAGCCAGCTCCTGTGGTCCTGCTTTATCCTGTAGCTGTTGCATTCATTTGTATATTAATGCAGCATCTGGTTTGGATTGTACTAGTTCATAAACACACATGTTGGTTACCATTGTAAATTTTCACAAGCATATTTTGCAAAGATGTGTTTCCAAATCTTTTTAGAGCAGTTGCATTATAGTTCTGAAATAATTTGTTATGCATTTTTTGTATTTGGCAATGATTATCAGAGCTATTGATTTCCTGTTATACGTATTTGTTTGACACGCTCATACAGTGGAAAGGATTGTGAGCATGAAATTACTTCTTCATAAGCACTGTCCATTTCCGAACTGATCCTGAATAAATTTAGTTTGGTCTGCAAGAAAAGTTTAGTTATGGCCATGATTAAACTTATCAATGCTCCGGCTGTTGATTTGTAATTGATCACATTTGATGATTTTATGTCTTTACTTGAAAGAATTTCCTCTCCGCACCGGAAATTGCTGATTTACCAATAATTGCACTTTTCTTTTCTTTCTATATCCATTTTCTCACCTGGCAGAGATTTACGGCTGGAATTATATTGCACTTGGTGTGAACTGAGACAGTTATGACAAGGTCGACTGGACTGATCCTCACTCCGTACAACTTTACTAAGCCTGGTAATACTTTCATGTTTTACTTTTCTGCTGGATTGGCATCTGTATGAATATGTTCATCCTCTGGACAAATAAATTGCCTCTGCCTTGTTGGGCGAAATAAAACAATTACCAAATGCATTTCCAAGTAGATATTTTCAGTGGTAAGAACAATTTTTCACGAAGCGGTGAAACGTTTATTTATCTTTAAGAATAAGGACTAAGCCATTTAGGACGGAGACGAGGAAACACTTTTTCTCACAGAGTGGTGAGTGTGGAATTCTCTGCCTCAGGTGGAGGCAGGTTCTCTGGATGCTTTTAAGAGAGCTAGATAGGACTCTTAAAAATAGCGGAGTCAGGGGATATGGGGAGAAGGCAGGAACTGGGTGCTGATTGGGGATGATCAGCCATGATCACATTGAATGGCGGTGCTGGCTCAAATGGCCTACTCCTGCGTCTATTGTCTATTGTCTGTTGTCTGTTGTCTGTTGTCTATTGTTTAGTATTTATCAGTAAAATTCAGGCATCTATCTCTAAAGTGGAGTTTGTTTGGTACGCAGTTGTTTAATGTTTGCCTCATGAAGAAGCTTGTGGGGTCCAGCTTGATTTAACACATGGGGGCCACCTTGTGGTTAATTATGAAATTTATAATTATATTCAATTTTGGTTTCGAATCATCGAGTCAGAGGGCACAGAGATATGCCCTTCGTCCCATCATGCCCATGCCACGTCAACCAACTAGCAATTACCAGCATGTGATCCTTAGCTTTGCATGTTGTGTGGTTCAAGTAGTTGTCACAATTCTTCTTAAGTAGTCTCAGAATGTCCTCCTCCACCATCCATTGAGGCAGTGTGTCGAGTCTCCAACTTCCTACTGGGTCATAGAGTAATACAGTGTGGAAACAGACCAAACTCACCCACACCGGCCAACATGCCCCAGCTACACGTCCCACCTGCCTGCGCTTGGTCCATATCCCTCCAAACCTGTCCTATCCATGTACCTGTCTAACTGTTTCTTAAATGATGGGATAGTTTCTGCCTCAACTACCTCCTCTGACAGCTCCTTCCATACACCCACCACCCTTTGAGTGAAAAGGTTACCCCTCAGATTCCTATTAAATCATTTTCCCCTTCACCTTGAACCTATGTCCTCTGGTCCTCGATTTGCCTACTCTGGGCAAGAGACTGTGCATCTACCCAATCTATTCCTCAAATACTCTCAAATCCTATTATCTCTTACCCTAAGTCCTCTGGTTTCAGAAAATCTTCTATCGAGAAATGTTACCTCATTTCTGCCCTATCTTATATCTTGTTAAGCATCCTTTCCAAAATGTGCTTCGTTTATATTTTTTAAATATTCAAATTGAGAATGATTCATCATTTTATCTATTAATCAGCTGATAAATTATCTGCTGATCAGCTGATAAATTGAAATTCGGTGATTTTTAGTTTGAGCATTGGCCTTCATACGGGGCACATTTATTGCTTTTCAATTTCCAACCAACCCTTGTCTTTCAATTTATCTGCATCGCAAAAGGATTTACTATAACAATGTTTACTCATGAGTGTTAGCATAGTTCGACTACCAATACAATGCATAAACATCACTGGTTAAAGCTTAACATAAAGTTCCAATGATCCAGCTTCAATTATGACTGCTGATGCTGTCTGTGCAGAGTTTGCGTGTTTGCCTTGTGGGTGCTCTGGTTTCCTCTTCCACCCCAAAGACAAGCTGGTTAGTGAACTAAGTCTCTCCTGTAAGTTGCCCATCATGTAGGTGGGAGAAAGAAGAGACAGGGTGAGTAATGGATGTGTAAGAGAGAATTGGTTGCAGGAAAATAAGTAATGAAATGGGATTGCTGGGATTACTCTGAGAGCTATCCTGGACAATGGTCGCCTTCTATGTTGTAAGGGAATATTGATGTAACAGGGAGTCAGATCTAAATATCAGATTTATATTTTGAGAGATAGTAGCCAGCATCCACCTTTCACAGCGAGCTTGAAACCACTGTAAAAGGATGGAAAGGTGGATGCTGTCCTAAATTAAGTCTACTTTAATTAAATGATAAATATTCAAAGCTGCTTCGGTTCAAACATTTAAGAATGTCGAACCACTATACTTATAAGCCAAATAGGCAACGTTTCGGGTCGGGGCCCTTCTTCAGACCCGAAACCTTGCAGATTTCCTTCGCTCCATAGATGCTGCCTCACCCACTGAGTTTCTCCAGCATTTTTGTCTACCTTCGCTTTTCCAGCATCTGCAGTTCCTGCTTGAAAATACTTATAAACCAAATCAATTAATAAGCACAATTTTAATTCCTATTTAGATTTTAAAATATTCAAGTGCTAAAGCAACAATGTATTGTTAACCTCTGGGTGAGATATCATGAAGAATACTTTGGCAGTGCTACTACTAAATGTCTTGAAGGACTTTGTTGCCAGATTAGGTCTGTGGTGCATTATGAGTGAATCTACATTAAGGGTTATTAAGGGCTTGGACACGCTAGAGGCAGAAAACATGTTCCTGATGTTGGGGGAGTCCAGAACTAGAGGCCACAGTTTAAGAATAAGGGGTAAGCCATTTACAACAGAGATGAGGAAACACTTTTTCACACAGAGAGTTGTGAGTCTGTGGAATTCTCTGCCTGAGGGTGGTGGAGGTCGGTTCTCTAGATACTTTCAAGAGAGAGCTAGATAGGGCTCTTAAAGATAGCAGAGACAGGGGATATGGGAGAAGGCAGGAATAGTGTACTGATTGTGAATGATCAGCCATGATCACATTGAATGGCGGTGCTGGCTCGAAGGTCCGAATGGCTTACCCCTGCATCTATTGTCTATTGTCTATTGACATGAGAAATAAACTTGCTCTGCCTCATCATCACCAATTTACCTATGGCAGGTGCATCTGTCCATGATAGCACAGGTAGAAGTGGCCATGGCACAGTCCTTGTGAAGACTAATTACCATATTTGCACTGCAGACATTTCCCATTATGTTGTGAAGTCCGACAACAATGTTGCATGTGATGAACTCCAAACAGGCAGCTTGAATCTGGATATCCACAAAGTATAGTGGACTATCAGCAGCGGCAGATACATATATCATCACAATGTTATACCCCAGGTTGTGCAGGAACCCTGCATACTGAATAGCAAATTGAATGTACAATGGATAAAGACCAACAGATCCGAGCAACGTTCCACCACATATAGTCATGGAAGTTGTGGGCAATTAAACAGCTTATGGCAGGAGGAGGCTCCAAGATCATCCCCAGCCTCAATGATAATAGGGCTGAACTTGTGAAAGAAAGAGCTGAAGCATTCACTACATTAAGCCAGAAGTGGGAAGCCAACAATCTCAGTTTTCTTCAAAGATTCCCACCATCACAAAGGCCAACCTTCAGCCAATTCACACTCCACATGACAACAAAGTTGGCTTAAAGCTCTGGATACAGCAATGGCCATGAGGTCAGACAACATCTGCATGGTAATGTTGAGGATATGTGCTCCAGCAGTAGCAGTGGCTCGAGCCAAGCTATTAAAATACTGTTACAACATTAACATGGAACATTGCCCAGGTATGTTATGTTCACAAGAAGCGAGGCAAATCAATCCATCCATCCAATCAATGCTATCCAGTGGCACTTATGCACCAATAACACATCATCGATGATAAGGTTGAGTTTCAATAGGACCAGAGCTCTTCACATTTCCAGTTTAAAAATGGACAAGGGATTGAGTTGATTAAGTGAGCTGAGAATGACTGCTCTTGACATCAGAACAGCATTGCGGATAAGTGTGGATTCATGATGCTCTGGTGAATGCAAAGTCCGTTGGTATCAAGGGGAAGGCACCTAGCAGTTGGTGTTATACGGTGCACAACAGGTGATGGTTGGGATTATTGAAGGTCAATATTTGGGCGGCACGGTTGTGGTAGAGTTGCTGCCTTACAGCGCTTGCAGCGCCGGAGACCCGGGTTCGATCCCGACTACGGGTGCTGTCTGTATAGAGTTTGTACATTGAAACCAATTATACATTGAAAACCAATTGTGTTTAACTAACAGTGGCACTTAAAACCACGAATGCATTTGTTAACCCAAGTTAACATTTTAATTAATACATTTCTCAGTATCTAATAAATGACGTTGCAGCTAGATGTCTAAATTCTCAGATTTCATGAAAATAGGTTAATCATACAGATCAATGAATATATAATCCTTTTTAGAGCAGTAGACAGGGGCACTAAGACACAAAAAAGCTGGAGTAACTCAGCGGGTCTGGCAGCATCTCTGGAGAAAAGGAATAGGTGACGTTTTGGGTCGAGATCCTTCTTCAGACCTTCATCTTGAGTCTGAAGAAGGGTCTCGACCTGAAACATCACCTATTCCTTTTCTCCAGAGATGCTGTCTGACCCGCTGAGTTACTCCAACTTTTGTGTCTATCTTCGGCTTAAGCCTTTTGCAGAATGAAAGAGTTAAAATCTCAGGTCAAACATTTTGCTTCGGAACTGATCTGAAATATGAACCGATAAACTAATAAAAGACCCTCCACCTGAAATGTTTCTCTCTCCACATATATGGATGGACCTGCTGAGAATTTCCAGCATTCTCTGTTTTCTTAGACCATAGAAAGGTGGTGGGCAGTTTTCTGCTCCATACAAGTAACATTTTTAACTATTTATTTGTCAGTGAGGTGAAGGGAGATCTTTATTCTACGTCTTCCCGCTTTAGTTCATCTGCAGTTAAATTGCTGTTCAATCTCTTTATCCAACTGCAATCTGGAGGTGAATGACATATTCGACCAAGATCTTGAAATCCGTGTGAATGCAGGGACTTGGACTAGTGTCTAATTAAATCTCATGAAATCTGAGCTTTGGTGGACATTTGAACCCTGGGCAGGCTGTGAGCTTTACCCATTATCATACTGTGCACCATCGCCTATTACTATGGCCGTAATTGAAAATGATTGATGAGCCTGGCTTCAGTTGTGCTTGACTGGAATTATGCACATCAGTTCTCTCGATGTACTCCGGGACCACATAGAGTACAAGCCCCGCCATTAAAATTAGTGGTTAGGAAATCATGGACATGTGGTACACATCTTCCCAAAATGTACTCCTTCTCTTTGCCTGGAGTGTGGAAATACAAAATCCTTTAGGTCTGGGGAATGCTCTTGTAGGCTTTGGTTCTGAACCATTTGGGTGGTCTAAATACTCTCATCATCCAAGAACAACATTATGTCATGAAAGTCTATGAAAAGATCGTTTCATCCAAGAGTTCTGGTGCTTATCAAACTGTGTTTCAAATGTTAAAAAAAATAATATTGAGACGCTTTTGTTCATGAATTCATTTCTAAGCAAATGCACTTTCAATATCTTGCAGTGTCTCCCAGTTTCATTCCATCTGCAGTATATCTATTTGGTGTTTGCCTGTGTGTTATATTGGGAGAGTCGGATCTTTTTCTGCCTCTCCGTATCGTCAAGGGTTCCAACAACGATAATTTTAATCCTGCATGAGCAATGCTTTGCATGCCCCAAATAAGGCCTGATTGCTTGGATCCTACAAGTCTTGACTTGCTAATGGAAACTGCTTTTTATCCACGATCGTGAAGTAATAGTGCTGAGCAAATACCGGAATGATAACATATGTGTTGTAGAAATATGGAAGAATCAAATGCAGATGGCGGACATATTAACTGTGACCAGATGTAGTTTTTTATATTTCTTGGAGTGCCATGACAAACACCTTGCTTTCGTGCCGTGCTCCCCACACAAACAAAACATCTCAGAAGATTGAAGAAGGAGCACGAAATTATTCACTGAGCAAGTTGTCTGGGTGGGGGTGCTGAATTGTAATGGGATTGAGAAGGCGTTTGCAGCGCAGGAGACACAAGAAACTGCAGATGTTGAAATCTTGCGCAAAGCACAAAGTACTGGAGCAACTCAGAGAATCAGGCAGCATCTGTGGAGGGAATTAGCAGATGATGTTTCAGCTTAGGGCCCATGGCAGACAGAGTACAAACGTTCTGGAGAAACGGTTGCCCAGTGTACGCTTGGCCTCGCCAATGTGAAGGAGGACACATTGGAAGCACCAACTACAATGTACAGGGTTTGAAGAGGTGCGTGCGAACCTATGTCTCACCTGGAAGGGCTGCTGGGAAGCGAGAGAGGTGCTTTATGGACAGGCATTGCATGTCCTGCAGTTGCAGGGGAACGTACCTGGGAAGGGGATGGGATGCGTGGGAGGGATGAGTGAAGCAAGGAATTACAGAGGGAGTGGTCTCTATGGAATCGGGGCCTCTGTTTGCCATGGCCTGCTTGATCTCTCAGATGTTATCCATTTTAACTCCACTTCCCATTCCCATACCGATCTTTCTGACTGTTGCGTACACATCTTCCCACCATCTCCCACTCCCTAATCAACCTGCTCCTTTTCCCTCCTTCACCCATCCCCGAGATGCCATTTCCCTTTAATCACCCCTCTTTCCCCTCCTGTCCCATTCCTCCCATATCCCTCTATCTGACATTACACTTCACCCCTCCACTTCACTCCCTATCCCTAGTGGCCACTAGAGGCGCTGTATAAAGGCTGCCTCTGTCTACAGTCTGTCCGTTTTTTCCATTTTAATTTTTTTAATTTTGTTTAAAATTATGTTGAGGAGGTTTCTTTAGTTTCTCTATGTGGGGGGGGGGGGGGTAGGGTAAGGGGGAATCCGTCTCCCAGTCGCCTCCTGGCGAGGAGGCGACTATTCTCTGAGTCGCATCCTCGCCCCCCTCCTCGCGGCCTACCAACTGGATTGGCGCGGCCTTTCCTGCCGGGGACCAGACCAGAGCTCCAGCAGCGGCGCTGCGCTAGATACATCGTGGAGCGGGTGATGCCTCACCTGGGGATCGACGTTTGAAGCTCCTGAGTGCTGGGCCTGCTGCAGCAACATCACGGGGCTGTGGTTTGAAGAGCTTCCAGCGCGGGCGGCGCTGACTTCAACATCGCGGTGCCCTGGGGTCCTTTGCTGAGGGCCGCCAGCATGGGTATCCACTCGGCGCAGCCTGTGGACTTCGGGAGCTGCGGACTCTGGTAGGAAGTGGCCGATTCGGAGGTCCAAGCCGCTGAGGTTGTTTTCCCGTTCCGACATCGGAGTCCCATCATCCCGGCGAGAGGGCCTGAGCATCGGGCCACCCGTAGCATCAACTGCGGAGGGCTGCAGAGGGCTCGGGAGGCCCCCGACCACGGGTGTACAACAAAGAACATCAAAGAGGAGGATGACTGAATTTTGGGCCTTCCCTGACAGTAGGAAACTCTGATTCAGGGGATGTTTATGTTAAAATACTATCGTGATTTGTTCTTTTTTTTTATTCGTATGGCTATATGGTGATTGGTGCATGTGACAATAAATTGGTGCATGTGACAATAAATGTCTCTTGAATCTCTTGATTCTCTTGAATCTTATCTGACACCCTTTTGTCTCCTTTTCACCTCTTTGTGGACTTTGTCCACCCATCTGCCCAGCCAAATCCTCTCTCACCTGTATCCACCTATCACTTGCCAGGCTTTGTACTATCCCCGCCTCTCCTTTCCAGCTTTCTCCCTCATACTTAAATCAGTCTGAAGAAAGGGTCCCGACCCAAAACCTCACCTGTCCAATCTCTCCACAGCTGTGTATGACCCACTGAGCCCCTCCAGCAGTTTGTGTTTATTTCAGCATTGGTTTTTTTTTTAAAGATAATTTTTAAATCGGAAAGAGTTAGGAAGACATCATGCATGAGATCATAGACTGAGAAAATAAAATGTTAGGAAGCATGTAATATCCTGAGGGCTTTTGGCGAGATAGATATGGAGAGGATGTTTCCTCTTGTGGGAGAATGTAGACTAGGAGCCATTGTTTAAAAATATGGGGTCTCCCATTTAAGACAGATTTTAAAAAAATTCTCACAGAGTCTTTGCAACTCTATTCAACGGTCCGTGGAAGCAAGTCATGTATATTTTTATAGGTTTATTGATTAAAATCTATTTGGATAGATTTCTTGATTAAAAAGGGGTGAACATTTATCACAGTGGAAGGAAAGGCAGATTTGAAGTTACAGTCAGAATAACCACAATCTTATTAATGACAGAGCTGGGACCAAGGAGCTGAATGGCCAACTTCTGCTTCCACTCATATGATTTTACAGTGTTGGAAAAAAAAACTTGTCCTGATGGACAGGCTGGATCAATTCAGAGGAATATGGTCTCCATTTATTGAATATCTAAAGGGTTAAGATGGTCCGGTTCGAGGCCATGACTGAAGCCTGAATGAATGAATAGATGAAGAATTATATACAATAGATCATGAATATATCTCCAATGAAGAATATCTTGTTTAATACTCCACTCATTTAATTTATCTCTTTTTTTTAATCTATTTTTCTCTTTATTACCTATCTCTATTTCCTACTGTTATAAAATAAAAAAAATTATATAGAAGTATAAATAAGATTGACTGTAAAAGTTTAAAATATTAAGAATGTATGTGACGATAATATTTTCTTTTTTTTCTTTGATCTTATATTATTTCTTCTTAATATGTAATTACTTCTAATAAAAATATTTTACGAAAAAAAAGGTACAATATCCCTGCTATTTGATTCAGTCAGTTATGCTTTGTTACTGAACGAAATCCAAGCCACAGAGTTGACTAAAGCCCTTGCTTCATCGCTGACTTTAGAACTCAGACCAATTAATTTCAGAAAACTGAAGATAACTTGCATGATAGCTTGCTTTATAGGTGCTGGAATAGTAAGGTATGACCATGTTACTGATAGAATCGAGCCATTTGTACTTTCCAAATGTTTCAGTTCCAGGATTGGATTTCTGATGGGCTGAGGAGCATTATTCCTAAATAACTCCTTCATTTGCTGCCTTTGAATGGTCACTGAAGGTACCTAAAAGTTTGTTATGGAGCAATTTTCAGAACTGCATCAAAGAATCATACGCGATACACAGACAACACTGAATAGATTATTATTCCAGCAATGTTAGCTGCGGCTTCAGTTGCTCTGGAAGTCCTTCCTCAAATCTCTCCACATTTTCCAACTCAATCTCCACCTTAACAGGCTCCGTCAAATCGATCCCTTTGTTGAAGCTCATTTTGTCCCCTGAAAAATCTCCTTATTTGACCGAATGTCTAAAGTTAGAACAAAGGAACGTTCCTTTAGGAAGGAGATGAGGAGGAATTTCTTTAGTCAGAGGGTGGTGAATCTGTGGAATTCTTTGCCACAGAAGGCTGTGGAGGCCAATGGTTATCTTTAAGGCAGAGTTAGATAGATTCTTGATTAGTACGGGTGTCAGGGGTTATGGGGAGAAGGCAGGAAAATGGGGTTAGGAGGGAGAGATAAATCAGCCATGATTGAATGGCAGAGTAGATGGGCTGAATGGCCTAATTCTGCCCCTATAACATGAAGTTATGAACTTCCGTGGAGTGCCTTAAGGTGATTAATTATTAAACACGTTCTACAAATTCAAATTGTTATTTTTAAACGCAGTATACGCTGTAAATCGTACACAGTTCCCACTTCATTTAAGTTACTCAATATTGAAGAACACGAGGAAATACTTTGAAATGTCCCAATGTTCTCTCCAACATTGAGTAAAAAACAAACTGCCGGAGGAAATCAGCAGGCCAGGCAGCAACTGTGGAGGAAAGTGGACAAGTGAGGTTTTGTTCCGGGGCCCTTCTTGCATGTCTCCTTAGCTCTTGTATCCCAAGGAAATGCAAGGTGACCTTTTGCCAAACACATACTTCATGCAGTGGTGCAGATAGTCCAGCACACAAAATGAACCAGACATTTTGAAAATTGATCCATGGTAGGATTTCAAAAGCTATAGAGATAAAACAAACCAAAACTGGAGATCTCTGCTCTACATTGCTGAACTACAAAACCATAGAGAATTAACTGCGGGTTAGACAGCAAAAGAATCTCATGGTGCCTTTTAATGATGAACATTTCTAGTGGGCTCCCACCCGTTAGACAAGTTAGAAGCCTCATTTTTTCAGTTTTTTTTTGGTTGATGTGTAGTGCAAGAGTTTTCAATTAATTTTTTTAATGCATATATTTTGTGTTCGGAGTGAAGAAGCCAAATGTTGTTTATGAAGCATTTTTAAATCGAGGCCAACAAACACAAGCAGCACAGCTAAGCAAAATGTTCTGATAAAGGGCCTTGTCTTGAAATGGCAACTCAGTTTCCCTCTTCATAGACACTGCCCAACCTGTTGAGTATCTCCAAAATGTTCTGCCTTTACAACCATTATAGTTAGAGCTCGGCTAGTGGAGTAAAGCTCCAACTATCTGGCACCCTTTACACATTGGTGGAGCTGATATAGCGGATTGTCTTAAATATTGCATGGTATGCCGATACACACATTCATCTCACTTTTATATTTGTTACAACAGTAGCACAACTATTTTTTGGTGAGTTTCAAGGGAGTGTGGAGCATAAATGCAATCTGGACCCTGGCTCCCGCTGTAATCCGATCCACATTTTTGACATCAGCCCTACTTTTGGCAGTAACCAACCTGCAGTGTGATGCCCAGCGCTGGATGGACTCCGGACCCTGGATCCAGTTGTACACTTGGTTCTGGACCCCTCACACATCTTAGTCACCATCATCTTAGAGTAAAAGGGTGATACAGTTTGGCAACAGGCCCTTCGGCCCAACTTGCCCACACCGGCCAACATTTCCCAGTTACACTCATCCCACCAGCCAGCATTAGGTCCATATCCCTCCAAACCTGTCCTATCCATGTACCTGTCTAACTGTTTCTTAAATGTTGGGATAGTTCCCTGCCTTGGCTATCTCCTCTGGCAGCCTGTTCTATACACCCGCCACCCTTCATGTGAAAATGTTACCCATCAGATCCCTATTAAATCTTTTCCCCTTCCCCTTAACCCTATGTCCTCTGGTCCTTGAATCACCTACTCTGGGCAAGAGACTCTGTGCATCCACCCAATCCATTGCTTTCATGATCTTATACGCCTCTATAAGATAACCCCTCATCCTCCTGCTCTCCATCTTCTGGGTCTAAAGACCGAGCCAGATGCCAGACCATCAGGATTTGTGAAAAAATAGCTGCTGGACTATTGATTGTTTACTGTACATAGCAGGTAGGGTCCCAGTCCTGACCCAGAATGTCCATGAGATGAAACTTGAAAGTGGAACATACTATTCACCGTTAACACCTTCACATTTCTAATGCTAATCACCCTGTTAAAATATATGCACATCTTTCTGTCCATTGTTCTGACAACCTGACTTCCCATCCTTAGTTTTCATGACCTCCAATGTTAAAAATGCAACCTGTTTGTTGAATTTTATTTTTTAAATATAATTTTCAAGTCCCACCTGATCCTGCCAGCCCAAAGCTCCCGGCCAAAGATGGGCACGTAAATGTTGCAATTAGAAAGCAGATGGATGGCAGTGGCCAATGTCTTTGTGAATGGTGAAATATATTGCTGATCTATAGACCTGTGTAATTGTACTTGCATCTACCATTCCCTCTGCCAGTTCGTTCCATATACCCACCACCTTTGTGTGAAAAACCTTCCCCTCACGTTCCCTTAAATATTTTCCCCATCGCCTTAAACCTTTAAACTCCTCTATCCTGGAGTTAAAGTGCCACGGGTATTTACATTATCTATACCCCTTATGATTTTATATTTATTTCCCCTTGAATGGGCAGTCACCACAGCAATACTTAGTAATCTTATAGAAATTTATTCTCCAATCTTATAGAGAGTAATATTCTGGTCGGTAATCTTATAGAGATTTATAAAATAATTTATAAAATGATGTCCAAGGTGCCGCGTGTGAATGAACAGGCTTAGGACAATCGAAAATAAGACCACTCCTTCACTATGTAGGAAGGAACTGCAGATGCTGGTTTGAACCGAAGCCAAACACAAAATGCTGGAGTAACTCAGCAGGACAGGCAGCATCTCTGGAGAGGAAAGGGTGATGTTTCTGGTCAAAGAAAGGGTCTGTAGATCAAAAACGTCACCCATTCCGTCTATCCAGAGACGCTGCCTGGCCCACTGAGTTACTCCTGCATTTTGTGTCCACCACTGCTTCACTCCCTTGATCTACGAAATGGTCCCAGGCATCTCCCTGTTCCCTGGCCCATTCACAAAGCACTAGGCTTCTGTCAGACCCAACTTCAGTTTGGTCTTGTTTTTGATTGCCTTAAGCATGTTCATTATTTGAGAATAAATTCCCCTGCAGTGAGAATTCTCTTCCCAACAAGACATCAATTAGCCTGCTGAGAACCAAATGCTTAACCATCTAAAGAGATGCTTCCAAAAATTGTGGCAAGTCTGTGCCTCATCATTTCCATGGACCATGAAATGTTGATCGTGTACCAAGACCGTTATTTACACCGACTACATCCAATTTCTGTTACATTGATAATACCTCGATCACTTTCGGCACAGTTTCTCCAGACTACCAAAATACTACCTAATCAGGCAGTATGACTCAAAGCTCATGAATGGCATTTCAGTCCTCAGTCTCTCTCCCCATATCAATAGACAAAGCACTTGGGGAACGATGTTCCTTTATGATGTGATGGATTATGAGAATGGATTGATCCACATTACAGAAACCACTACTTACACGCAACTTATCACACAACTCGTCTCTTCGACACAGTGACCATTATAAAAATAATCCTTCACACGTTCCATGGATGGTCATAAGGAGTAGGAGTAGAATTAGGCCATTCGGCCAATCAAGTGTACTCTGCCATTCAATCTCATCTCTGGCAAGGTAAGAGATTGAAAAAAGTTTCCCTCTCCCTGCTTCCCCACCCCCACCCCCACCCGACCCCCACCCCACAAATTTCTCCTTATCTCCTTCCTAAAAGAATGTATTTTAAATCTAAGGCTATGACCTCTTCCACTAATGGAAACATTCTCTCCACATCCACTCTATCCAAGACTTTCACTATTCTGTACGTTTCAATGAGGTTCCCCCCCTCATTCTTCTAAACTCCAGCGAGTACAGGCCCAGTGCCGACAAACACTCATCATAAGTTAATTCACTCATTCCTGGGATCATTTCATGTAAACCTTCTCTGGACCCTCTCCAGAGCCAGCACATCCTTCCTCAGATATGGTGCCCAAAATTGCTCACAATATTCCAAATGTGGCCTTATAGAGCCTCAACATTGCTCTTGTGTACAAGCCCTTTTGAAATAAATGTTAGCATTGAGTTTGCTTTCTCAATACCCACTTGTGCATTACATGGCAGATCACTAAGCACACACTCCTCAGCCTCCTATGCTCCAGAGAAAATAGTCCCAGGCTATCCAGCCTCTCCCTATAACTCATGCTCACAAATCCAGGTACAATCCTGGTGAATGGTGAAACTTTACTGCAGCCTTTCTAATGTAATGGCATCCTTCCTAAACCTGGGCGACCAGAACTGTACACAATACTCCAAGTGTGGCATCAACAATGACTTGGACAGCTGCATCATAATGTCCCAACTTCTCTACTTAATTGAGTGTGACCAAACTGTCCCCCCTGAAACGTCACTTTCAGGGAACCTTGCACATCAACTCATGATGTTGTTCCACATATTTCTCCACGCATAATCAAAGACCAGTCTTACCCGGGTCACTCCCTCTTCTCGCCTCTCCCATCAGACAAGAGATACAGAAGCATGAAGACTCATACCTACAGATTCAGGGACAGTTTCCTCCCAGCTGTTATCAGGCAACTGAATGGTCCTCTCATCAGCTAGTGTGTGATCCTGACCTCCCATCTACTTCATTGAGATACATTTGAACTATGTTTGTTCAGCACATTTTGCACAACCACGTTTTACATATATACGCAGTATATACCCTGCTCTTTCTGCGTCATTGTTTTTCTATACCTGTGACAAAACACACATAAGATGCATCCTGCCCTTTACGCACCCACACACTCTCAACAACAACGATTCCAGGCATATTTCACATCGCAAATATTCTGTCCCCGACACATCTGCACAACATACAACCTAACCGTTTACATCTGAAATATTTCACACCCGAGTCATTATGCACCACATAGACTCCACACCCTCGTCAGGATACACTTGTACCTTACCAAACCAGTCCCTTGCGTGCAATGGACATTACACAGCCCTTTACATAGCCAACACATCCTGCACATCACACAATCCACATTACACACATAAACATAGACTTTTAAAACATCTGGGTCTTAGAACATACAACATGGAATAAATAGTACAGCACAGGAACAAGCCCTTCAGCCGCAATGTATGTGCCGAATAAGATGCCTTAACTCTTATAACATGCTATAACTCTTATCTGCCTACACATTATCCACATCTTTAGGTTGAGATTTATTATTGCCACATGTACTGATTACATTCTTGATTAGTACGGGTGTCAGGGGTTATGGGGCGAAGGCAGGTGAATAGGGAGAGATAGAATGCCAAAGTAGGCTGGATGGGTCGAATGACCTAATTCTGCTCCTATCACTTATGGTTTTATGTAATGAGGTACAGTGAGTATCTTTGTTTTGCGTGCTATCCAAACAGAGCAGATACAACAGTCACAGATACAACATAACATACACAGATTCAAGTAGAGCGATTGTATCGGATGGTGGTTGATCTTTCCATGGGAAGAACAAGCAAAGAGTCACCACACTCTGTTGTGTTAAAGAAGGAATTGCAGATGATGGAGAATCGAGGGTTACACAAAAGGCTGGAGAAACTCAGCGGGTGCAGCAACATCAAAGGAGCGAAGGAGATAGGCGACGTTTCGGGTCGTGACCCTTCTTCAGACTGGTCAGGGATCAGGGAAACGAGAGATATGGACGGTGATGTGGAGAGATAAAGAACAATGAATGAAAGATATGCAAAAAAGTATCGATGATAAAGGGAACAAGCCATTGTAAGCTGTTTGTGGTGTGAAAATGCGAAGCTAGTGCGACTAGGGTGGGGGAGAGAGATAGAGAGAGAGGGAATGCCAGGGCCCGAGGGCTGAGGGAGAGGTGGGAAGGGGAGGAGACAGCAAGGGTTAACAGAATTGAGAAAATTCAATGTTCAAGCCCAGAGGATGCAGATTCCCCAAGCGGAATATGAGGTGCTGTTCCTCCAACTTGCAGTGTTGCTCACTCTGGCCGTGGAGGAGGCCCAGGACCGAGAGGTCGGATACAGAATGGGAGGGGGAGTTGAAGTGCTGAGCCACCGGGAGGTCGGGTTGGTTATTGCGGACCGAGCGGAGGTGTTCGGCGAAACGATCACCAAGCCTCTGCTTGGTCTCACCGATATAGATCATCTGGCATCTGGAGCAGCGGATGCAGTAGATGAGGTTGGAGGAGGTTCAGGTCGGACCTGGAAGGACTGCTTGGGTCCCTGAAAGGAGTGGAGGGGGGAGGTGAAGGGACAAGTGTAGCATTTCTTGCGACCTCCCGGTGGCTCAGCACTTCAACTCCCCCTCCCATTCCGTATCCGACCTCTTGGTCCTGGGCCTCCTCCATGGCCAGAGTGAGCAACACCGCAAGTTGGAGGAACAGCACCTCATATTCCGCTTGGGGAGTCTGCATCCTCTGGGCTTGAACATTGAATTTTCTCAATTCTGTTAACCCTTGCTGTCTTCTCCCCTTCCGCCCTCTGGCCCTGGCATTCCCTCTATCTCTATCTATCTCCCCCCACCCTAGTCGCACTAGCTTCTCATTTTCACACCACAAACAGCTTACAATGGCTTGTTCCCTTTATCATCGATACTTTTTTGCATATCTTTCATTCATTGTTCTTTATCTCTCCACATCACCGTCTATATCTCTCGTTTCCCTGATCCCTGACCAGTCTGAAGAAGGGTCTCTACCCGAAACGTCGCCTATCTCCTTCGCTCCTTAGCTGCTGCTGCACCCGCTGAGTTTCTCCAGCCTTTTGTGTACCCCCAGTCTCACATTCTGATGCCATCAATTTCCTACTAATCCATGTGCCTATCCAAATGCCTTTTCAATGCCATGATCACATGTGTCTCCAGCACCAGCCCCGGCAGTGTTCCATCTGTGTCATCCTCTGTGCACAAGATATATTCTGCACATCTGCTTTAATCTTTATCCCTCTCACCTTAAAGCTATGCCCTCTAGTATTTCATATTTCCATCCAAGAAAAAAGGTTCTGACTGTCTACCCTATCAATGCCTCTCATCATTTTATATACTCTATCAACATTCAACGTTCATGTCCAACCCCTCCCTATAGCTAATACCCCCTAGTCCAAGCATCATTCTAATAGTCTGAAGAAGGGTCTCGACCCGAAAAGTAACCTATTCTTTTTATCCAGAGATGCTGTCTGACCCGCTAAGTTACTCAAGTTCTTTGTCTCTATCTTCAGTTTATATCAGCATCTGCAGTTCCTTCCTACACACATCATTCTAATAAATGTTCTCTGCACTCATGCACACATATTTCACACCTCATATCTTTCATACCTGCATGTCAAACACACCATGTATTATATATCTGAATATTACATACTGTACATGAGCATTGCACACTGCAACATCCCATACCTTTTTGCACTCCACACATCATGTACATCACATTTTCTACACATGCATGTTGCATACCCACATATTTCACCGAGAAACACGACATGCCCGTAAATTAGATAACTTTCCATTCCCCTTGCCACACACTATGTAGCTGAAGATTCCACATCCCACACTATCAACTCCCCCCATCGACACATTGCACATCACATACTCATACATTACACTGGCTTTAATGTATCAGGCATGTCTCACACCGCACAACTCACCCCAACAAATTACACACTTCACTTTCAACATGCAATACATACCACACGCTACACATCAAGCATCCTGACTGTCACACAACTTCTGCACTACACAACTTGCATGGGGAATGTCTGTACGTAACATACTCTGCCCCTTGTACATATATAAGTTCCACCCCTATCCCTATGAATTCCCAATATCCCACATCATATTCACAGTCATAGAGTTATACAGCATATCGACAGGTTCTTTGGATCAACTCATCCATGACAACTAAGTACTCATCTGAGCAAGTCCCAATTTCCTGAATTTGGCCCACTTCGTGGTCCTCTCCATGTACCAATACTAGTGTATTTTAAATGCTGTCATTGTACTTGTATCTGCCATTTCCTCTGCCAGCTCGATCCATACACTTACCACCATCTGTGTGAAAAACCTGCCCCTCGGGTTCCTTTTAAATATTTCCCATATTACCTTAAACCTGTACCCCATGAGGTTTAAATTCCGCTCTCCTGGAAAAAAAAAACATGCTACTCATGATATTATAAACTTCTATAAGATCACCTATCAGAATATTCTCTCTAAGTATTACTGTGATGATTCAGATTCGGATTAGATTATTGCCATATATGCTAGGATGCAAGAAAGTTCCTTACTCATATGAAGCTCACAGAGTAAATGGTATGCATACAGTCATGATAAATATAAAAAAGCTCCAACCATGATTGCAAAACAGTAAATTTGTGCAAGATTGTTCTGGAATCTTGTGCAATTAAAAAAAAAAAAAGATTGCCTGTTCAAAATGCTTTGCCGGCATTGAGCTCATGTGGTGGAGATGTGCCATTGTCAGAGATCATCTCCGACTTTGGCTTGTAACCCATGATGGTATTGAGCTCCAGTCACAGTTGCCTGGCATCTGTTTGATTGAATTGTGCCTCAGCTTGGTTTGGACCTCTGCCCTGATATGCTGGCAGAGGTCCCACCTTCTTCCCTGTACAATATAGTGGCCATGCATCATGACAGCCTTGAGAGAGTCAATCTCCCTGTTCATCCAAGGTTTCCGGTTAGGATAGATACTAATTGATGATTGACGAATTGATACTGATTGTGCAAATTCAGTAATCAGTGCACTTCTGATGAAACTGGTGACAACTGAGGTAGACTCATTCAGGCTGTTCCCTCTAATCAATATTGCAACTCCTTCCCTTTTCTTACCTCCACTTCTATCATGCCCAGAATATTGAGCTGCCGGTCCTATCCCTCAGTCAACCATGTATTTGTAACAGATGAAATATTACAATCCCATGTGCCTATCCATGTCCTAAGTTCATCAGAACTTCCTGTCAGGCCTCTTACATTAAAATAAATGCAGTTTAGTCTATCTCTAGCTAGCTCAGTTAGGAACCCTACAAATGGCACAGGCCCTTATCATTCCACAGCTGTATATTCCACTCATAGTACATGACGTACCTTGCCTTTATGCAGTACATGCACTGTGTGTTCAATATTCACTGTGCCTTTTCACAACCCACGCATTATACACCTCGCCCACGCTGAACACAGTGGATTACACGTCCCACACATCCTACAAGCCACACACTCCACTCCACACATATCACATATTATGCCGGATTGCACCCATTAAGGAATATTGGGAGCGAAATTGAGAGTGATCTTGCTGATTTGATGCTGCCAATTTTCTGATCTGCCATGGGTGTGTATTCTGGTCACTCTGATATTCTTAAAAATATTATATCCTAAATCAGAACCATCCTATGTTGATGTTTCATAGAAATGTATAAATTTAAAAATCTGCTCACTACTTACAACCAGCCAAATGAAATGTTGACCAAGGTTCATATTCCTAGTTCATAAATATCTATTCTGAATTTCTCCCTGGTGAATACAGTTATGCACAATAAAGCCTCAATAGGTCTTGCAGTGATTACCAAGGAGCAGACACAACACAATCCAATGAGTATTATTGCGACTTTAATGCAGTAAAATATCCCAAGCTACTTTGCATTCTGCAGACCACATTTGGAATATTGTGAGCAGTTTTTGGCCCCATATCTGAGGAAGGATGTGCTGTCGTTGGAGAGGATCCAGAGGAGGTTTATGAGAATGATCCTGGAAATTAGAGGGTTAACATATGATGAGCATTTGAAGGCACTGGGCCTGTACTCGCTGGAGTTTTGAAGAATAATTGTGGGCCTCATTGAAACTTACCGAATAGTGAAAGGGCTGGATAGAGTGGATATGGAGTAGATGTTTCCACTAGTGGAAGAGACCAGGACCAGAGGCCATAGCCTCATAATAAAAGGACGTACCCTTAGGAAGAGATGAGTAGGAATTTATTTAGTCAGAGATTTTGTGGAATTCATTGCTACAGACAGCTGTGGACACCAAATCAATGCATATATTTAAAGTGGAGACTGACAGATTCTTGATTAGTGAAGGATTCAGGGGTTATGGGAAGAAGGCAGGAGAATGGGGTTAAGAAGGAAAGAAAGATCAGCCATGTGGTGGAGTAGACAATGGGCCAAATTGCCTAATTCTGCTCCTAGAACTTATGAACTTACAAGAGAAAATTAGACAAGTGGAATTGTCTAGAATAGAGTTGGAAATACTCGGTGAGGGAATTCCCAAGCTGAATTCCTAATCCCGTGCAGCTGAAGTGTCGGCGGCCAAAACTAGAGGAATGCAGGATTCTCAGATGGGTGTAGAGTTGGAGGAGGCAGCAGAGATTGGGAGGGATACGGCTTTAACATAATCCTTTTACATTAATACAGGAGAAAAAGAGAGCGTATCAATTTTCAATACAGTACTCGTTTCCAGAAACTTTTATTTTACAATTACATTTCCTGATCTAATCCTCATGTGGCTTTGTGGGGAAAAGTACATATGGTGTGGTTCTGAGCCGCAAAGTCAAGGAAATCCCATGTTAAATGTCTGCGTCGTGTTAACCAGGAATAGCGGTCAGATGCCAGATCATGCCCCTTGGGTATGCAGGGGGGTAAAGGGTCAGCTTCTGTTTCCTAGCCAGCAATCCACTGCTCCACGTCACCCTTTCCACTAAAATGTTTAATACACAGAGCTCTGGCTGAGCCCATGGTCACCTGTCCGAACATGCCCGTTTAGAACTTAGTGTGGGAATGTGATCTACGTCTGCTGAGCGCCCCGACGCAGGAGCTTCTACTGCCCCAACGCGGGAGCTTCGACCGCCCGCACGTGGGGGCTTCGACCGCTTGCTGCGGGAGCTTTCGATAAGATGGTTCAACTGCCCTGATCGCGGGTGAATAAAGAGGAAGAAGATTGGAATTTTGTTGCTTTCCATCACAGTGAGGAATGTGGGGAATCTGCTGTGGTGGATGTTTATGTTAACTTTTATGTAGTTGTGTGTCTTGTTGCTTTTTTTTCCCTGTATGGCTGTATGGTAATTCGCATATCACTGTACCTTAATTGATACATGTGACAATAAAAGACCTTTTGAAATCTTTGAGACTTAGGTACAAGGGTGCGTCTCCCGGAGCAAGGGGAAGAAGTGCCTGGTGTTCAAAGAATCATGATTCCTGGGACTTTTCCTGTAGAGAACATTGATAGGAAACTGCAGAGGGGAAGACTGATAGATGTGCTCAAGATAATGTTGGGTGTATTAATGAGCCTATCAGGCAGTGGAAATCCTGTCCTGGAGTCCCTGAACTCTGGCTCTAACCTATCTTCCTATCACATCTCTGATCCATGTTCAAAGACTCTGCAGCCAACATACTGTATGCCACTGCTATCATAGAATTGATCAGTAGATGTGCAGAGGATGTCTTTTCAAACATGAAAATACGATTGTGTAATAAGGAACTGCAGATGTTGGTTTACACCGAAGATAGACACAAAGCGCTGGATTAACTCATTGGGTCAGGCAGCATCTCCGGAGAAAAGGACTTTTCAGGTCAAGACCCTTCATCAGAGCCTTCATCGGAAAATAGGATTGTTCCCCAACTGGAAACCATGAATGAACCATGAGCTCCACTCCTTGATGAATTCCCCCTATGGTATTCAAGTCGACCAATCCTGACATTTCATTCTGCGTGAAAAAAAAACTTACATGACCTTCACAAAGTCATCAAGAATGATAAGAGAAAATTCTGGTCCATGCAAGAGCCCCAGACAACAAAGGGTGCAGAGTACCCAAAGTCACCAACACAGATATCAACATGCTGGAGTAACTCAGCGGGGCAGGCAGCTTCTCTGCAGAGAAGGAATGGGCGACGTTTTGGGTTGAGACCCTTCTTCAGAAGGATAGGAAGGAACTGCAGTAGGGTTTGAGAAAGAGTCCTGACCCGAAACATCACCCATTCCTTCTCTCCAGAGATGATGTCTGTCCCGCTGAGCTTTTTGTGTCTATCTTCGGTTTAAACCTGCAGTTTAAAACCTTCGGTTTTAAATCTGCAGTTCCTTCCTACACATCACAGATATCTTCTTCAATAAATTGGCAGAAAACAAATGGCCTGGATGGACTCCCCGGCTGCTTCCTCACAACCTGCGAGGACTAGCTGACAGGAGCATTTGGTGACATTTAACTTTCCCCTATTCTTTTTGGAGGCGCTCACTTGTTTTAAGAAAACCATTGCCCTCCCAGTGCCAAAAAACCCAAAGAAGTGTGCCTTAAGGATCTTCACACAACGCAGTTCTGACATTCACTATCATGAAATGGTTTGAAATGGTTTGACTGTATTCATATATGTAACTTAGTGGGACAGGCAGCATCTCTGGAGAGAAGGAATGGGTGACGTTTCGGGTCGAGACCCTTCTTCTGACAGATGGATGATTTACCTGGGTACCAAGCAGAACAAAGTTTTCCAACGTATCTCAGTGCACGTGGCAATAATAATCCAATACTAATAACAAATGACTCCCAGCACTCAAATGATCAGAGTTTCCTAATAGAGCAAGCAGTCAGATAGTTGCCTGGTTACATGGTGGGGCTGGGATAGCACTGGACCAGGGCCAGCAATGGTCTCAGTGTGAGAGGTTCATCAAGATCACATTAATCCACATTTGACACCTACATGTGAAATTAAAAGCCTGCTTAAGGTATGAAACACAACAAAATTGGCTGATTGCACAATGGTGATTTATAAATATATTATGTCCAATCTTCCTCAGGGCCATCATAAAAAAATAAAACCTGATTGTTTCTCATCAATGCAAATTGCCCCAATGGTGCTAATGTGTTGCAATGATGCAGTTATTAGCCTAGAGAGTAGAAAGTTGATCAATGCAAAATGTATTTACTCAGGTCATGGATGTGATGTGTATCAGCAGATCACGTGACCATTATGGCTCCATGAAGATTTATTATCAGCCTTTAAGCAGATCTTCCTATCTGATAACAAGCTTTTTATTGACATCAAATCCTGATCAATGATTGTGCCAAAGGCAATTATCAGTGAACAATACCCTTTCTGAAGCAAGAGACTAAGATTCAGAGTTGGAAAATGCTGGCTGATGCTCTGATATGACACTGTAAATTTTATTCTTAGACATAGCTGAACACAAAGGGCCTGGAGGGGTGAACAGGTGAGCATATGGCGCTGTGATCCTCTGCATTTATACAAATTTTAATGTTCTACTGTACTTTGGCCAATGCAAGATAGCTGTTGCACAATGATGAGCATTTTTCATTATCTCCCTGAATCACTATGACAGCCCCTGTTATCAACAAGTGCCAGTCCATTCAATGATGTTAATGCTTCCTTAATGTAGAAATAAAACCAATGTGTTTTGAAAAGGCAAACAGATTACAGGAACAAAAAGGGACAAATGAAAATCAGTGATATTTGCACATATTGGTTGCTATTTGGTATGTTTGTATGCAGGCTGAGACCTCTTAAACATTGCAATCCCATTAGTCATAACTAAGAATATGATTTAAAGCTTTCATAAAATAAGAGGACAGATAATAAAAATGTGCTGAAGAGACAATTCTGCAAATACTGTGAGGCAATTGTGGTATCAGCAATGGATTAAACTGCAAAGGTGTGGCATTCTAGCATACTAAATTAAATACTATTTATATGTTAAACCCAGAGCAATGAATCACTATGGTTCACTCGAATAGAAACCAATAATTTTTTTTTTAATGCTTTTATCCCAGCATGAAAATCCTCGCTAATTTTGTGGGTATGATCGCTTGGGGCAAGCAGAGATAGGTCATCCAAATAATTGTCTCAGAAATTAGTTTAGTTTAGTTTAGTTCAGTTTAGAGATACAGCGGGGAAACAGGCCCTTCGGCCCACCGGGTCGGCGCCAACCAGTGATCCCCGCATATTAACACTGTCCTACCCCCACCCACTGGGGACAATTTTTTACATTCACCAAGCCAATTAACCAACAAACCTGTACGTCTTTGGATTGTGGGAAGAAACCGAAGAGCTTGGAGAAAACCCATGCAGGTCACGGGGAGAACGTACAAACTCCGTATAGACAGCACCCGTAGTCGGAATCGAACCCGGGTCTCTGGCGGTGCATTCGCTGTAAGGCAGCAACTCTACCACAGCGCCACCAACACCGGCCATTTATACAATTATCAGTTAGGAAGATCTGCATAAACATAGAAACATAGAAATTAGGTGCAGGAGTAGGCCATTCAGCCCTTCGAGCCTGCACCGCCATTCAATATGATCATGGCTGATCATCCAACTCAGTATCCCGTACCTGCCTTCTCTCCATACCCTCTGATCCCCTTAGCCACAAGGGCCACATCCAACTCACTCTTAAATATAGCCAATGAACTGGCCTCAACTACCCTCTGTGGCAGAGAGTTCCATAGACTCACCACTCTCTGTGTGAAAAAAGTCTTTCTCATCTCGGTCTTAAAGGATTTCCCCCTTATCCTTAAGCTGTGACCCCTTGTCCTGGACTTCCCCAACATCGGGTACAATCTTCCTGCATCTAGCCTGTCCAACCCCTTAAGAATTTTGTAAGATCTGCATAAAGGCTGATAATAAATCTTCATGGAACCATAATGGTCACGAAGTCTGCTGATGTATTCCAATGAAAAAATGTGTATTTATTGTGCTCCTCCAACAGTCGTCAAAGGTTAAATCATCTGCATCTTCCCTGACATATCACGTTACTTTCTTTCTCTCAAATATTTCTGCCTTTATTGATTATGTCAGTGAAGAAAATTACAAAGACCAGGCTCTGTGTTTTCAAGCTTCTTTCAATACTAGGAGTCTGGAAGAAGTGTACCAAGTCAAGTTCTTGCCAAAAACAAATTTTAGTTCAGTACAATACAATACAATACCGTTTATTGTCATTTGAACCTCATTGAGCTTCATACGAAATTTAGTTTCTGCAGTCATACAAACAAGAAAAGAACCAAGATACAACACAATTTACACAAACATCACTGTGATGGAAGGCAAAGTCTTATCTCTCCCCTGCACTCCCCATTCTCCTCCCGATGTCATAGTCAAAGCCCCCGGCGGGCGATGGCAAATAAGTCCCGCAGCCATTCACGGCGCGCCGGGGGATGCAAGGCTGCGCTCCGGGTCTTGATGTTGGAGCCCCCGGCGGGTGCTAGCAAGTTCCGCGGCCATTAAAGCCGCGCTGGGCGATGTAAGGCCCCGCGCCAGGTCATTTTCAACCCCGCTACTCGGGCGGGAGAAGTTGCCGCTGCGGGAGCTCCGAAAAGCAGACTCCCACCAGGGACCTGCGAGCTCCCGGTGTTACCGTCCACCGGCCTGCAGCTGGAGTCTCCGAATCTCCGGGGTCGGGCTGCAGCAGCGCGCCATCACAGCTCCTCCCGTTCCGAACTCGGCCAGCTCCACGACGGTGAGTAGTCCGCAGGCTCCGCGACTGGAGCCCCAGGTCGGGTTGGAGGCCGCTCCACGGTGCTAGGCCCCAATGACAACGGAAACCTGACAGAGAAAAGGTCGGGTCCTCCGTACAGGGAAAAGATTTTAAAAGTTTCCCCCACCCTGCATCCCCCCCAACCCCCCACACATACCCATCTATTGATGATTTAGTGATTTAGTGAAACAGGCCCTTTGGCCCACCGAATCCGCGCCGACCAGTGGTATCCCCATACACTAACACTATCCTACACACGAGGGACAATTTACACATACACCAATTAACTTACAAACCTGTACGTCTTTGGAGTGTGGGAGGAAACCGAAGATCTCGGAGAACGTATAAACTCCACACAGAAAGCACCCGTAGTCGGGATCGAGCCCGGCTCCCCGGTGCTGCAAGCGCTGTAAAGGTAGCAACTCTACCCTCTGCACCACTGTGCCGCCCAATCAGATATATGTATTGCATTGTATAATTTCTTCAGCTCCGAAGCCAAAATCACTGCCATCTAGGTGCATGCGAATTATGTTCAGGTTTTCTGAGAAACTCATTAATGTTCAAAGCAGGCATACTACAAGGAGATATCGACAAAAGGAATCTTAGCCCAAGAGAAACATAAGAAGCAAAGGTCATCTTCTTTCTTCAAATCCCTATCTGATTAAAATGATTAGTTTAAAGTCATAGTTTTTACACATTAGGCAAAATCTCTTTCAGGAAATATTCTGTGAAACCATTGCTCTCTTATGCAAAAGATTTATGATGTAATAAGATTGCATTTCAAAACTTAGGGAATACAGTTTAGTTGTACATGCATTCAAGCTGCTACTAACTGCTTTGAGTCCATGGCTCGGTGGTGCAGTGGTGGAGTTGCTGCTTTACATCGCCAGAGACCCAGGTTCGATCCTGAATACGGGTGCTGTCTGTACGGGGTTTGAATGTTCTCCCTGTGATCCCGGGTGTTCCGGTTTTCTCCCATGGAGATGTTATTCTATTTTAAAGTCATTACGTATACAAAAGATGTTGTTGTTTTAGGCAGCCGCGTGGAATTTGTTTTGTTTAGTTTGGAGATACAGCGTGGAAACAGGCCCTTCGGTCCACCATGCTGACCAGTAATTCCCATACAAGCATCATCCTACACACTAGGGGCAATTTACAATCTTTACCGAAGCTGATTAACCTTCAAACTGGTAAATCTTTGGAATGTGTTTAACAGGAAGTTACATAAGGAGATCAAAGAACAGATAATGGAGCATTTTAAAGGGTAGAAAGGAGGAGAAAGTTTAGAGATTGAATCTCACAATGGCCGAGGAAGGGAATCTTTAAGGGCCTGTCCCACTAGGCCGTTATTTACGCGACAGGCCGGTAATGACCGACGCGCGACCGTCGCGCGTGTCATCATGCGTCCGCACAGCTGTCTGGAGCGTGTGACGTCATTTGAAGATAGACACAAAATGCAGGAGTAACTCAGCGGGAACGGCAGCATCTCCGGTGAGAAGGAAACGTCACCCATTGCTTCTGTCCAGAGATGCTGCCGGACCCGCTGAGTTACTCCTGCATTTTGTGTCTATCTCCAATCGTCTTGGCCCCGCTCTGGGAGTAGGAGTGGGGGCGGATCCGGATCCGCAACGGCCGTGAGCCCCAGGCCGAACTCAGCGATCGCTTGCTTGCTTCTGCTGCTGTTGGATGTGAGACGTTGCACCGCGCCAGGGTGTCCCACTTGGCCGTCATTTATGCGACAGGCCGGTGGCGCGCAAAGATTTTGTGCAGAACGAAATCCTGGAGTGCAGCGCGATACCGTGCGCAACTCCACACTCCTCCACGCCACTCCATGCGCCCGTCCCACGCTACCCACACGCAACCCACACGCTACCAGTTTGCGTAAATGGCGCGCAAATGACGACCAAGTGAGACAGGCCCTTAAGTATGTTTTAGGCTATAAGTAAAGGAAACATCATGAAACCTAAAGGAGGTATAATTTATGTAAAACTGGGTACCAGAGCCCTTTTAAGTCTGCTTGTGTGTGAACAGGATCAGGATCCAGACAGACTCCACTGGGAATGGCTCAACTGGAGCTGCAGACACCAACAGTGCAATCTTGCTTGATGGAAGAGTTGTATTCCCAGAAAACAGTCCATCTTGCAATTTCCCATTGTGCAGACCCATATATCCCATTAATAGTAAGATTAAATGAGAACTTACCAGTTTGAAGTTTGATCTTGATTTTATGAGGAGTTACGTTGGTGATTACGTGAAGAACCCCGCCAGTTCGCATGCGCGTCAATATTCAAAGCAGCGGTATGAAATCACAGATAACCAAAAATCGAAGTTAACATAGTAAGATTAGTAACCTGAGAACTACCAGATGGCCTTTATGAGAGAGGGTTGGGCGTGGAGGGCAATCACCAACGGAACTCCTCATAAAATCAAGATCAAACTTCAAACTGGTAAGTTCTCGTTTAATCTTACTATTTTACTTCGGAGTCACGTGAGTGATTCGGTGAAGGGTTCAAAGCCCTGTGATCTCATGCCGCAGATCCAAATCTTGGTGTCTCACTGCATCGATTGACTCAGGATGAGTGAATAATCAAAAAATGCATTAAGCATGACATTGATTCAAATGTATTAATGGTTTACGTTAATAAAGAAATCAATAGCAACCCCTGTATCTCAGGGGAGGCTAAAGTGGACGCAAAATAGAATGGGCAAAAATCCAGGGTCAGTAATTGGCCTATGGTAAAAAAAAATAAAAAAATCAATCCAGTTGACCATCCTGCGGTCGCTGGGATATAGTCGATGGGAATGTCCATTGACCTGGCCACTGACGTTGATTCTGCCCTGGTGGAATGAGATATACAATCGTCAGTGTTAATACCTGCATAAACCAGAGCCTGCTGCAGCCACCTTGAAATAGTCTGAACCGACCTTCCTTTGTGTGGTTGTTTGTTACTTAATAAACAATCCAACACTTCTTAGGATTCTTGTGGCCTTGATATAATATAGCAAGCCTGTCCTCCAACATAGACATGAGTCTGTGGGGTATCCGAAAAATGATCTTAAATCCTGCCACCCCTGGTCTGCTCTGCTTGTGTAGATCAGAAATGTAAAATGTAATGACACCTGCAACCAATTCCATCCTATCTAACCACAGCGTTTGCAATGTTTGCCCTTGTTGTGCTGATATTAGTGTCATGACTAAAGCAGTACACTCAAAATGAAGTTGACACTCTCAAATCCAATTACAGCAATCATTCCACTGAATTGAAAGCACTGCAGACGGAGCGGCTCAAAGCCTGTGAGGGACGTCTCTCCACAGATGCAAAGATGGACTACCTTGAGGGCCAATCTAGAAGGAATAATTTGGTCTTTGAGGGTCTACCTGAATCACCTAATGAGACCTGGGCTGAGTCGGAGGATAAAGTCCGTAAACTACTGGCGGAAAATCTGAAAATGGGGCAACAGCACGCCATAGAGATGGAGCGTGTACACCGTACAGCCAAACCAACTCAAAATGGCAGATCCAGACCAGTGGTGGTTAAGTTCCTCTGATACAAGGATAAGCAGGTGGTCCTCGCAAAGGCCAAATTCCTCAAAGGTACAGCCATTTTCATCAATGAAGATTTCACTGAAGCAGTTCGCCAAAAGCAGAAGGAGCTGCTCCCAGCAATGCAAGCAGCACGGGATCGCGGGGACACTGCTTACTTAAGGCACGACCATCTTATTGTCTATCCTGCCAACCAACGCAAACCATCAAGTGAGACAGTAGCCTAGTCTACTCCCTGCCGGACTGGTCAGTGTTGGATGCTGCTGCATTACCTTTTTTTAACTCTTCTTTATGGATTTGAACTCTTTAAGCTCACTCATAGATAATGGTCAAACTCAGGACAATTCTATAGCCTCTAATCCTTTCATCACATGTAATACTGATAATGATGACAGGCATGATGAACTCTATGATCCTGATATGAACTGTGATGGCTTGAAGAATGCTAATGTATCATGTCACTATTACTCTGACGATCAGTTCATCAATTTGTTACAGAAGCAGCCATCTAATGACTTCTCAGGCCCAGGCTCCTTTTCCTTCCTGCATTTAAATGTTCGTAGTCTGCCCAGAAATTATGACCACTTGATCTCTTATTTATCCACGTTAAATCATAATCTTTCTGTAATGGCTTTTTCTGAAACGTGGCTCAAGGATGATATCACAGGTCTCTTTCTCACAATACAATGCATTCCATTCTTGTAGAAAGAACAAAGCAGGAGGTGGAGTTTCGATTTATCTGCTAGACAATTATAACTGTATTCATAAAAACGATATCAGTGTACACTTAGACAAAACTAGTGTTGAATCTGTTTTTGTTGAAATTACTTCTTGCCCAAACTTTGGTGGGAAAAACATCATCATTGGTTGTATCTATAGACCTCCAGATTTGATTCTGTCACATTTATTGATGCCCTCTGTCTGACGCTAGAAATGATAACCAAAGAACGTAAAATGTGTTTTCTACTTGGAGACTTAAACATCAACCTCCTTAAAAGCGATTCACCTCTCTCGACAGATTTCCTTAATGTTCTTTTTTCAACTCACTTTTATCCATTGATACATAAACCGACGAGAATAACCAGCACCTCAGCTTCACTCATTGATAACATCTTGGCGAACTGGCTGGATTACAAAATGTCTTCTGGTATATTGTTAGCTGATATCTCTGATCATCTCCCTATATTCCAAATTGTACATATCAACTCAAACAGAATAAATAAAAGCAATAGCTGTAGGGAACAGAATATCGCAAATATACCAATAGAAATATGGAAGCTTTTAAATGTGTAATTGGTGGACTATCATGGGATGAGGTTCTTAGGCTGCAAGATGTCAATGAAGCTTATCAGGCATTCCTTTCCCTTATTAATACCTCTTTGGAGAAATGCTTTCCCTTAATTTCTACTAAGATTAAGAAAGCTGCCTCATTTGACAAACCCTGGTTCACTAAAGGATTGAAGAAACGCATTTTGATTAAAAATAAACTATACAAGAAATCTATTTTGCATCCCACACCATTCAATGTGGAATCATATAAAGCTTACAAAAATAATCTTACTCACTATTTAAGGCAAGTAAAAAAGAAATACTTTACTGATAAATTCATGCAAGCGTCAAATGACATCAAAATCAACTTGGAACCTCATCAACCGAGTGCTAAATCGCAAAAAGGCCCCACCTGCTGTGCTCACAGAGATGTTAGGAAGAGATGGTACTATTCATAACCCAAAGGAGATAGTTGATGGTTTTAATGATTTTTTTGTCAACGTTGGGTCCTCCTTGGCTTCAACCATTAAGGAATCCAATGAAGACCCTTGTAAATTGATTAACGGTCAATTCTCTACTTTGTCCACCTTCCATCCCCCTTGTCCCAAAGAAGTCTACAACATAATTGTGAGTCTAAAGAACTCTGCAGAAGGCCATGATGGAGTTAGAACCACTCTCTTAAAAAAAGTTATTGATCATATTACTGAGCCACTAGCACATATTTTTTCTTTATCTCTCCAATCTGGTGTCATTCCTCAATATTTAAAGATTGCCAAAGTCATACCTATCTATAAATCAGGTGACCCTAAAGAATTTGGTAATTACCGCCCAATATCTATTCTCCCCTGTCTCTCAAAAATCATAGAAAGACTAGTGTACACAAGAATCTTAAACCATCTAACTGTGAATAACATTTTGTATAACCATCAATATGGCCTTAGTAAGAATTACTCTACGCAGCATGCATTATTACAACTTATTAATAACATCTCTACTGCTCTAGATGAAAATAAATTTGCTCTTGGTGTCTTTCTAGATCTATCCAAGGCATTTGATACAGTCAACCATTCAATCTTAATCTCTAAACTCAATAGATATGGGGTAAAGGATGTAGCGCTTCTATGGTTAACTAACTATTTAGCAAATAGAGTGCAATTTGTCTATCTAAATGGAAGCTCATCCAAAAAATTGATAATTCACTGTGGGGTACCACAAGGCTCCATCCTTGGCCCTTTACTATTCTTGATCTATATAAATGACATCCTATACCTGTAGAGTACTTCTTCCTATCCTGTTTGCCGATGACACCAATCTTATAGCTTCATATAGTGATCTAACATCATTGGTTGAATTAATTAATGAAGAAATGTCTCATGTCTCTAAGTGGTTTGAAGTGAACATTCAATTCTCCAATTCTCCAATTCTCTCAATATCAAAAAATGCAATTACATGATCTTCTGCAATAAAAACAAAATTTTTCCCAAAGACAAATCTAAAATTTTTATCAATGGACATGAAATTCCTGAAGTAACATATACAAAATTTTTAGGAGTAACCATTGATCAAAATTTAACTTGGAAAGAACATATCAATATTGTCTGTAGAAGATCAATGAAAATGCTTGGTATTCTGAGAAAGGTTTGTACATTTATTCACCCGTCTTCCCATCTAACAATATATTACAGTTTGATTTTTCCTTATTTCAATTATTGTAATATTGTTTGGGGTTCTACCTATCCTTCCTATCTTTCTAAGGTACTCATCATAAAGAAGAAATTTATGAGATTAATTTCTCATTCAAATTCACAAGAACCTTCTGCCCCTCTCTTCGAGATTAATTTTGTCTGTAGATAAACTGAATGCATTCCAAATATGTATTTTTATTTTCAAATATCTTAAATGTAAACATGATTTGCCTGTTTCTCTTCATGATCTTTTCACCCTTTCTTCTAATATTCACCATTACCCAACCAGAAGAAGAAATGATCTTCATCTTCCATTTTGTCGAACATCCAAACACCAACATTGTATTACTTTTAAAGGTCCTAAATTTTGGAATACCCTGCCTCTGTCATTAAAGTCTCACACCTCCTTAGCCACGTTTAAGATTGAGCTTAAAAGGTTTCTCATCATGTCCTGAGTTCTGACCTCCAGCTTTTTGTAATGCTATTTATGAGCTCAAACTACTTCTGTTGACTCTTATCTCATACTATACATTATTATTTTATTTATTTTCATATTTTTAATTTCATATTTTTAATTTTCATTCTTAAACTGTATTATTGTTTATTATTGTCTTTTTTATTTCTCCAACCCCCTGATTTGCCATTAACGCTCATTTTCAGATGGGAGCAGACTTTGTATAAGCCCTCTGGGCTTCCCTTCCCTCCCAGCACTGTTTGGTATTATAAATTGATCGTTTGTCTTCTTTTAAAACATGGTGCAAATAAATAAACAAACAAACAAACAAATGACCAAGGATGTAGCTGGAACCCCTTTGTGAAGTAATGTTAACACATTTTCAATATCCAAACTGCATATTCTTGTAATTGGAGAACTTGTGTCAAGATCTCTTTTACAACTCTATATCCGGAGTTGAACCCGACAGAGTGGTTCCCGTTTGTTGCAGCTGTAGTGGCTCTGTAACTGAATTATTGTCAAAGACCATTTAAGAATGAACTGGAAGACGACAGTAATCTGTACCGTATTAAATGTAACATTAACATTTAAACAAAACCGCTTCCGATCCCCTCAATAGGAATGTACTGCTCTCCCTGCACTCTGTAGTGAGCACATCCATGACTTGATATGACAACCTGAGCCGTAAGTCAATCCATTCAGAATGTGTAAGTCAATCATTGTTTTATAATGCAGAGGCTGGTTTCCTGAACCACAGTTTGAACTAGCAAAGTTTTTGTTTTTTAGAATAACCATATACTGTTGTATTATTATGCCTGACGAAAGCAGGCATCATGGCTGCTTAGCCAGTCCGACAGTACGAAACCTAAAGCGAGGTCTTGCTGACTGTTTTAAGACCCGACTAATGAGGCAAAATGGAGGAAGACATAAAAGAACATTCCTCCTTTTTGTAGCGAGAATGTATTTCTCCGCACTGTTCCGCCACATATTTTTGCAATCAGTGAATAAACATGAAACCAACATGTCGATATTCGATGTAGCATTGAACCATACTTTCATAATACTTTGAGATCCAATACCTATTCTGTATTGTCATCGATCTGAACTGGATGATACACCAGTGGCAAAGGAGATTAGGTAAATTATTACAGGATACTTTTACTTGATTGCCATGTGACTAACACATGCCACCACATTAGTGTAGCAACTTGAAGTTGAGCATGTAGATTATGTATATTCGCTCAATAGCCCCTAACCCATGGGGTGCATCTAGTGTATAGATTTAGTTGATACCAACAACTGAAGAATTGGTAACTCATGCAAATCTCCACCACCTCCAACTAGATGGTATTCGGAACTTCTCACCTTAGAGCCCTTAATAGGTAGTGGTAATCAGTTTGTAATAACTGAATTTGACCGACCAAACTACTGGAGCAATGCTGAATACTGTTTGTTCATCGTTGTGACTGAGGTAGCTTCAACTGATGATAGCATAAGGTTGTTAACAATGGTCTACATGTCCTTTGAGAGGTCACTACTTTGCACAAATCAGTTCCTTGATTTGCACAGCTGAAACACAGCTTCTAAATTGCCAATTACTCTTGATGAAATAGAAGTCAGTTTTATAACAGGTTGCTATTAACTCCAATCTCTTGCCACAGGGCGGAGTCATAGGCTAATTAATAGTTAAAGGTAAATCCCAATGACCAAGAAACAGTTTATCCTATTTAGCAATGTTTTACTGTTATTAGTAGTTATATTGTGTTTGATAACCTCTGTAATGGGAACTGCATAGAATGGATCTTTGAGACCCTTATGAATCTGTTGTTAGTCAGGAAAATGTTTTCATATTCGGAAAGCTCATATGCCCGACACTCTCCATTTTTCATAATAGGCCACTCTTGCCTTATTTCCATGGGTGCTTTGCATGAGAACTCTGGCCCGACTTCTGAACCTTATCTTCAAAGACAACCCTGGCCATAATCCAAACTTGCTTGGAATGCTAGTACTGTGCCTCTAAGCAGATGTTCTTATCCTTTATGTGTTGGACAAACAAGTGTAAATATTACAACTTGTGAGTGGTGCACTTACCCATGTTTCGGAAGTGCCAGACCCATTCTGTTGAGTAGGGTTGGTAGGGTGTATGGAACTTCTGCCCAGCTGTTACTCCAGCTTTTTGTGTCTATCTTGGGTAAAATATAATGTGGTCAGAATTGTTTCGAACAACAAAAATTTCGATTTTTAAATTAAAAAACGTCCTTACTGTGAATTACAATTGAAACAATATCACAGCTAAACACAATACATTAAATTAAACCAGTTATTTGCCAATGAGGCAGAAACAAGTATAATTTTTCCAGAAAACTGCAGTGGGTGAAGGATAGTTTAAGATTAAACATGGTCTTTTGCATGAATATGGTCATCAGTATTGATTGACAGAGGAATTGCCCAATTTTCATCCTTTTCTTGTTGAGAATTGCTTTGCCACTATATGTAGCTCCCACATAAACTATGTGTTTTAACAATCAATTAACTCTGCTATCTTTAGTGTTAATAATAATCATTACAGTGCTTACGTGAACTCAGAATACTTGAAATATCCCTTTGGTCTAAGCCCTTGTGGTCAACAGTTATGGAAACATAGCTTTAGCTAACTTAGTTTATCTAATTGCAAAGTGGCATATCCATTTTTGGATTTGTGTATACACTAGGGTTGCCAACTTTCTCACTCCCAAATAAGGGACAAAAGGTCAAAATACGGGACAAATTCCCGACGGAAATTCGTTGACTGACTCGGCCATGGCTGGGTGAATGATGAGTTAGCCAGGATGCACACAAAGCCCACCGGCGGGCCAGCTGAGGAGTTTCGGCCCTCGCGACCTTGCGCGCAAAGTCCGATGCCCCATCCAACTCATGAGCCATGAGAAGGAGGCCATGAGGCGAAGGTCCGAAGGTCAGACAGCTAGCCGGGCTGCCGACCATGGGTAAAGTGCTGCTGCTGCACTACGTCGGGACGGGTGAGGCAGGGCCGGACGCAGCGCTCTGAACCGACAGTCCCCTCGACCCGAGTAGTAGCAGTCAAATACGGGACAAGGGCGGTTCCGGTATGGGACAAACCAATTTAGCCCAAAATACGAGATGCCCTGGCTAATACGGGACAATTGGCAACCCAAGTATACACATCCCTGGTGTTATTTATTAGTACAGTGACAGACTATGGAAGAGCAAAGGTTTTTTCTCCCTGGAATTGACCTGGATTGACCAAGCACACCATTATTTTGACTGATGTAATGATATAGGGTCATAAAATGGAGAAGGGCAATTGAACCATTTTAGCCAATCCAATCCAGCCTGTTTCCTTCATCATCGTTAATTTTCTGCATATCTTTCATTCATTGTTCTATATCTCTCCACATCATTGTCTATATCTCTCGTTTCCCTTTCCCGTGACTTTCAGTCTGAAGAAGGGTCTCGACCTGAAATGTCACCCATTCCTTCTTTCCAGAGATGCTGCCTGTCCCGCTGAGTTACTCCAGTTTTCTGTGTCTATCTTCGGTTTAAACCAGCATCTGCAGTTCCTTCCTATCAAAATGTTGAATAATATAACAACTATATAATATAAGGACCAAAATATACAAACTATCTAAGATGCAGATGAAGAATGAAGCAAGTCAATTAAGGCACAAGAAACATGTGCTTAACACTGAAAAACCAAACTATACGTTATGTATATTTTTTTAAATCACCAATAATGGGTCTGAAATCGCACTTTTAGAAACTATAGTAAAATTACTTCATTCTTTCATTTGATTTCACTGTTAAAATAATTTAATAATGCCTTTCATAAAATGATGAATGAAGAAAATTTAGGAGAACACTTTTATTGCAGTTTGTTTTCCTCCCAATATTTTTAATCCATCTCTGCAACAAAGTGCAGGTTGTAACAAGCTGATCAACCCCCCTAGTTCCCAAACCTGTCCCCCTAGTTTTGCAGCATATCAACAAGTGTGTTTAATGTGAACATTTGTATTGCAGTGCAGTTTAATATTCATTGATGGCTTCTTCAAAAAAGATCCTCTGAAGTTCATACAGATGTTACATTTATAAAAGGAAAATACTGCAAGGGGTGGAAATCTGGAATACAAATATCCAGCAAGTCAGGCAGCGTCTATGGAAAGAAAGAAACAGGGATAATGTCCCAGGTTAATGACATTATGAGAACCAGGTAACGGGTTTAAGTTTGTGGGAAGGAACTGCATATGGCAGTTTATAGACACCGAAGATAGACACTAAAAGCTGGAGTAACTCAGCGGGACAGGCAGCACCTCTGGAGAGAAGGAATGGGTGACGTTTCGGGTCGGGACCCTTCTTCAGACTGGCTTTAAGTTGCTGAAAGGGAGAGAGGGGACGTGACAACAAAGGGCAGGGTGGGATGGAACAAATGAGAGATTTAATGTCAAAAAGAATGATGATGCAGGGTGCAAGGTGGAGGTGATAAAAAAGTAAGGGAACAGAAGTTTTCTCTGGAGGAGGTGTAAATGCAATGTAATTATCAGATATGATCAGAAGAAACTGCGGTGAATGTTGGAAGTGGTTAATGAAAATGTAGGAAACCATTGACCCAAGGGTACTGGTTTGTGTTGACGGTTACTGATGAGTTTGGATTGGAACTGCTGGCATCCAATTAGGAGTACATTTGGAATAAATACTGGATTTCCAGATACACACTATGAAATATGGAAGGATCCACTCCAGCACTGGACTCGCCAGAGGCGTAGTCACATCTCGGATTGAATGCATGTACTGAAATAACACAGGATTTCAGACTCTGTTGATTTCAAAGGAGATTTTAAGTCAAAGATTTAAGAGCCAACAGGTAAGTTGCTCCGTAAAATGTTTTTGCTTCACTTTAATGGTTTTAATTGGTGTCTAATCTGTTCAATCTGTTCTATTTATTTTATTTCATTTCATATTTTTTACATACATATTTTACATTACATTTTTACATGACAGTTTTTTTAAAAATTAGAGAGATTTAAAACAGAGATTTAAAAGTTACGGTGGAGTTGTTGGTCACGGTGGCATAACGGTAGAGTTGCTGTCTTATAACGCTTGCAGCGCCGGAGATCCGGGTTCGATCCTGACCACGGGTGCTGTCTGTACAGAGTTTGTACATTCTCCCCGTGACCGCGTGGGATTTCCCAGAGATCTTCGGTTTCCTCCCACACTCCAAAGACGGACAGGTATGTAGGTTAATTGGCTTGGTGTATGTGTAAATTGTCCCTGGTGTGTGTAGGATAGTGTTAATGTGCGAGGATCATTGGTCAGTGCAGACTCGGTGGGCCGAATGGCCTGTTTCCGTCCTGTATCTCTAAACTAAACTAAATGACAGTTTTTACAACTGGCAAAACCCCCAGCCTCAATTTGCCAGCTGTGAAAGGCTGTTGGAGGCACTTCTCCTTATTGAGGCACTGTCATTATCTAAGTGACACTCTGAGATGCCAGATGTGAAAGGTTTGCTCAGAGGTCCCTGCGCATCCTGACCAGGCAAGTGTGAATGTGTGTACATAATGGCTGGCGACTCTGGAAGTGGTGACAAGGCAGCACAATCCAGCCCAATGTTGAATTTGAAAGAACAAAATGTGCCTATCTTGAAAATTAGGGGCAGTTTAGCTTGACAATGCGCTCAGACTAATGCTCACAGGCTTAAGTGAATAGCTAAAAGATTAGTACACTATATGGTCCATAGCATGAGCGCTATCTTTTAAACGGGCCAATTATTTGTGCATCTCTGCATGTCCATTGTCCCATCTCTCTATTCAAATATCTATGACGCTCCATTTCAGATATTGATGTAGTCTTTGCATTAATGGACACCTTTGATGAATGCTTTGTTAGAGTATAATTCTTCCAACATCAACTTTCATTTTTTAATTGCTAATTCCGTGCCCATTTCCTTGATAGCTATTCAATAAGGGAGACAAACTTTCCCCATTTTCTTCTCATAATCTTTCATAGTTTTGAAAGTCTCTGCTGGTTTTTACTGTTCCTTTTTCAATCCCAGAGAAAATGCTATATTTTGGAGGGATTTTACAGTAATAAACATACATGCCTAATACAATTCCAAATCAATAACAGACTTCCCATATGCTAAGGATGTATTCTTGTTCTCCAAACCAACCTCATCGTGGCTCTTGCAGTTTATTTTATGTGCATTTTCTCTGTAGATGAAACACTATATTCCCCACTACTTCCTTTCTTCCTTGCACTACTTGTTGTACTGAGTACTGTTTGATTGTACTCATGTATGGAGTGATTTGCCTGGGCAGCATGCAAATTTAAAAAAAAATTCACTGTACCTCAGTTCAAGTGGCAATAATAAACCAACTCCATCCATCTTCTATAAATTTGGGGGTTTTAATCATTATAAGCTGGAGTGCATCCATGCTGCTCAACGTCTATGTAGACACCTTACCTTATATATAACACAATGCCAATAGAGACCATGTGGTCCATAGTTACTCCCAGAAGAGCAATCCTGATAGCCCCATTCACCAATCCCCTTACAATGTATCTTCATGCATGTCTACTCTACCTACCCACTCCCCTTTGATTCTGTTTTGTTTATAATCTTCAGTCAGGGGTAGTTTACAGATGCTGATTAACATGCTAAGTCAACTCCGACAGCACCTGGGATTGGCATCAAACCCAGGTCCCTGGAGCTGTGAGATAGGAACAACAATTGCTGTACCACCTGGCATTGTGCTGCCCTGATACTGCAGCTTTATGACGCCAGCTACCCAGCTTCAATCGTAACCTCGGGTGCTGTCAATGTGGAGCTCGCACTATCACCCTGCGACCACATGGGTTTTCTCTCTGATGTTCTGGCTTCCACCCATTATCCCAAAGATGATCTAGTAGGTTAATTAGCCACTGTATACAGTCCCTAATGTTAGTGGTTGACATGAGAAATGCAGGGAAATTGATGTGAAAGAACAGGTTAATGTTGCTGGTAAATGTGCAGATGACAGCAAAATTGGTGGTTTTGTGGATAGTGAGGAAGCATATAGTTTATAATAGGATCTCGGTCAGTCAGAGAGGTGGGCTAAGGAATGACGAATGGAATTAACTGTAATNGAGAAGTGTGAGATATTGCACCTGGCATGCTACACCAAAGCAGGATTAACAAAGCAAATGTTATAGGTCTGGAGAATGTTATAGAACAGAGAGATCTGAGAATACAGGTGGATGAAAGTGGTGAGTCAGGTGGACAGGTGGTGGAGAAGGCAGTTGGCACACTTGCCTTTCTAATGCTAACTTGGTCGTCATGGAACGGTTGAGCTGAAGGGCTAGTTTCCCCGCTATATCGCTGCATGACTCTAAGACTACATGATTCTATGAGGTTAATGTCCCATCTCTCTATTCAAATATTACTCTGTGGTAATATTTTCATAGGAAGTCATTCTGAAATCGTGGAACTTCGACCCTGAGCTTTAAATTATTTTTCTCACTTGTTGTCCTTTCACTTTTAAGTCAACAGGATGTCCTGGGATCAGCTTTAAACGATGAAGAATTCATGCTTTAAATTCTGATGATTCAAACTCTGTTTCCCAGTGATTCAGTTAACAGGATTCAGGATTGGGACTGCGATCTGGAGGAGGCCGGGCATTCAATTCAATAAGAACAGGCGGCACGGTGGCGCAGCGGTAGAGTTGCTGCCTTACAGCACTTGCAGCACCAGAGACCGCCGTTCGATCCCGACTACGGGTGCTGTCTGTACAGAGTTTGTACGTTCTCCCCGTCTCCAAGACCTTCGGTTTCATCCCACACTCCAAAGACGTACAGGTTTGTAGGCTAATTGCTTTGGTGTATGTATAAAATCATCACCCGTGTGTGTGGGATAGTGTTACTGTCCGGGGATCGCCGGTCGGCGTGGACTTCGTGGGCCAAAGGGCCTGTTTCCGCTCTGTATCTCTAAAAAAAACAGGGTGAAGGAAAAGGGATGATGTGTTGTATAAAGTCATCTGCTTTCCACAAACTGAAGGAAGGAGATGAGCTTTTTGCTACTGTTCGGTACCTGAAGGCAGTAATGCAATGATTAGGAGAAGGGTGGACCATACTGCTTCATGCCCTACTCTGTTTTACTTATGTTTTATTGCTAGAGGCAGTCAGCTTTGCTGCTCACAATGGAGATTGAATCTCGACTCCCTGATACTATTGGGACATGGATATCTGTGTAATGATTTTTTTTTTTCATTTGGTTTTATTAATTATCTTTATAACTTGGTTGGAGGCTACATAGTTAGATTATGTTATTATATAATTATTGCAATCTTTGCTGCACAAACATCAGAGGAGGAGCTTTTATTTGAACATGAATTCTGCTTAAACCTTACTGTAATTTTGCATTCTTGCTTTGATTTATAAATTATGTTGTAATTCAACACACAAAAATGTTTGGATTCTACAAAACAAAATGATGGAAATGTTTTATTTAGCCTTTGTTGTTCCTGAGGCACAGAATTAAGGTAAATGCAATAATAGTTGCAGAGGATAAAATGTCAAATGATCAAATGGTATATAATCAATGTCACATTACATTTCTCAGGGGCTTTCTTTCAGGATCACTGACGTAAGACCAGGCCATCCTGGAAAAAGTGTGTGCACAAGTTCTAGACTTTGAGAACTGAATTTTGCATTTGGGAATATAGAAGCTCCGTACGACTTTGTTCGGCATAATTTTTAAGTAATCTGATTCGAGCTTTAGATCAATGCTTTCGGGAGTCAATGGTTGCCCAATCCAACATGGCATCCAATCATTCAGAGGGTGGTGAATCTGTGGAATTCTTTGCTACAGAAGGCCGTGGAGGTCAAGTCAGTGGATATTTTCAAGGCAGAGATAAATAGATTCTCAATTAGGGCGGGTGTCAGAGGTTATGGTGAGAAGGCAGGAGAATGAGGTTAGGAGGGAGCGATAGATCAGCCATGACTGAATGGCGGAGTAGACTTGATGGGCTGAATGGCCTAATTCTGCTCCTATCACTTGTGAACTTATGAAGTCAGAGCTCATAATGTTGAGGCCCATGACTAATATTAACTTCTGTTAGTTCCAGCTCCTCTCACTTATGATCTGATGATCTTACGATCTTCACTGGTCTGATTCAGACAAGCGAATTTTCACCAGCCTGCCATCCTGCAGAAAAATAATCAGGTCATAATTTGAACTTTCCTCCTGTAATTCTAACTCTGCTTCCTCTGCACCACAGACCAGACAATACGCTGCAGTTACATGTGTGGCACTTGATTGTTGGCACGAGCAGAATGTTTTGTGGTTGGTGTTTCTCTGGATTTTATCGTAAAGCATAGAGATGGAGGTTTCTGTCGCAATGTTCCATTGGGGACCGGAGCAAACAGACAAGTAGTGATTGTGGATGTCGAATAGTTTTTAAATGAAATTGCCCGAGTGGTTCCCGTACTCAGCCATGGAATGGTTTTTATTATTGGACTTTGTTGTGTGCGTGCTAATGTAAATTGCAGCATCTGGTGAGAGGCAAGCATATGTTAATAACTACAAACACCACTCTGGCTGCTCAAAGTCATTGAGCAGAGTCAATGTGAATCATTCATTCCTTCTGAAAAATGTAATTTAGATGATTCATAAATTACTGCCCGGATGATTTATTGCATGTGTGCCCAACATCCATGCATCGACTGCACCAACGACAGATAGAAATGAGCATCTGTGTTGCCAACTGACTCTCAGAAGCCAGTGTGAAGTCAAACTAAAATGCCTGGGAAGGAAATGCAGATCAGGTGGTTTAAACCGAAGATAGACGCAAAAAGCTGGAGTAACTCAGCTGGACAGGCAGGAGAGAAGGAATGGGTGACGTTTCGGGTCGAGACCCTTCTTCCCTAACCACTCTGAAGAAGGGTCTCGACCCGAAACGTCACCCATTCCTTCTCTCGAGGAAAACTAAATTGCCTGTTGTTCTTTCACCATGTGGTGCAGTGAGCAAGTCCACACTCAACTTCAATTTGCATTGCTGCGCATTGTTTGGCAAAGCAAAGCCTAGAGCAAGCTCAGACGAAATAAACACTTAAGTTTGTTTAACAAAGTAACAGCTAATTTTATTTCAGATCCTCTGAAAGGTTCCCTGCAAATTTAGAAAACAACAGAAGATCCTGAAGTTTGATTGTTGCTGTATAAATGTTTCCATCAGGGGGCCCTCTAATATTCAAATACTCAATAAGGAAGCACGTTGTGAATCAGGTAAGGGCTCAGGTATTTTAAACTTCAAATGCTGGAATGGCTACTAGCAAGGTATGTTTCTCGACTGCTTTGGTACTCAATCATTATGTTTCATGTTGTGCAATAGAATTACACAGTTTGGAAGCAGACCATTTGGCCCACCAACTCCAGTGCCGACAAGTGGGCACCCACCCATATTAATCTCATCTTCAGCATTTAACTGAACGGCTGATGGTAACTTCTGTGCCTGACTGTGCATTCCAAGTCTGGATAGAAGGAATGGGTGACGTTTCTGGTGGAGACTCTTCTTCCAGAAGAGATTTGACCGAAACGTCGCCCTTTCCTTCTATCCAGAGATGCTGTCTGCCCTGCTACGTTACTATCTTCAGTGTGAACCAGCATCTGCAGTTCCTTCCTATACAATGCATTCCAAGTACTCACCACTCTCGGTGTAAAAAGGTCTCCCTTCTAAATCTCTTGCGCCTTACCTAAATCTAGGTGCTATAGTTTTATTCGTCTCTGATAAGGGATAGATTTCCCTGCAGTCTACAATAGTGCAGAGAGCCCGAGGTGCTTTGCTTTGCATGCTGGCATAGGTGTGAGGTCAGAATACCTTCATCAGTCTTCCTATTATGTTTTCAGGTGGTCTAGCCTAGAGTCACGGCGTGGAAACAGACCAGCGATCCCCGCATACAAACACTTTCCTACACACTCGGGACAATTTACAATTATACCAAGTCATTCTGGAGCTGACAGTGCCCTGGGAAGAGCGTATTGAAGAGGCTAATGAGAGGAAATGCGCAAAGTACCAGGAACTGGTGGAGATGTGCCAGGACAGAGGCTGGAAGACATACTATGAGCCCATAGAGGTGGGCTGCAGAGGCTTTGCAGGACGCTCACCCTGCAGAGTCCTCAACCAGTTGGGCATTACGGGGCTGGCAAAGAAGAGGGCCATTCAATCCGCAAGCAAAGCCGCAGAGAAAGCCACTAGGTGGCTTTGGATTAAGAGGGCTGAAACGTGGGCGGTTGCTGCTGGGACGCAAGTTGGGTCCTGATCAACCCCGGCTGGGTCACCTGGGCGAGGGTGTCTGATGTTGTGAGACCGGAAACACCTGATGACCCCAGGTCACTTCACTGAGGATGCGTCCCAGCGCATCTAGATGTATCTTTCACACAGATTATTTTTTATCTTTCCATTTTCCAGGAACTAGCTGTGAACGGCAGGACTAGCATTCAAGTTCAAGTTCAAGTGAGTTTATTGTCATGTGTCCCTGATAGGACAATGAAATTCTTGCTTTGCTTCAGCGCACAGAACATAGGAGGCATTTACTACAAAACAGATCAGTGTGTCCATATACCATATATAAATATATACACACATGAATAAATAAACTAATAAAGTGCAAATAACATTCATGTGTTAACGTGAATTAACAAATATGAAAACAAGACAATAGGTGTGAAATTGGACAGTATGTCTTCCTCAAATCTGTCCCACCTCATCTATTCTGCTGTGTCGCTTCCTCATAGCTAACGACCTGGTGGGTTTGGAGGGTCACAGGTAGAGTATACACTGCAGGTTCTATCTATTTGAGCTTTCCTGGTGAATCAGTTGAGTTTTTAGAGCAATCCTATCATTTTGTGGCCACCATTACTTGCAATGTAAATTCCAATTTATTAACTGGATTTAAATTCCACTGCTGCAGTAGTGGGATTTGAGTTTGGGATGATCAGTCCAATAATTTAACCCGACTACTACCAACCATGCTGACCATCTAATCATTGCGAAATCCTGAGGGAAGCTCAGTATGTTTCTGCAGACTTTGGAAAGTGCACGTACAATCATCACTAGTCTGAAAGAAATTGAATCTGAATGCCTGGGATAAATATAAACAAATTATCCGGTGCTGTGAATAATGGAAATAAAGCAGGTCCCGTCAGCTCAGCTAAGATCTGGCCACACACAAAAGAATAAAGAAAAATCCTCCTTTTGTTCCATTTTAACCTAAAGGGGCTGTCCCTTTGGGCGACCTAATTGGCGAGTTTAGAAGAGTTTGAAAAAATGACATGTTGAAGACCTCCTTCGACTAACGTCAGGAAAATAGGACACCGATAGTTGAGAATGAAGACGACCTTCTTCAATCTCCTTCGACCCCTTTGATTACCTTTAACTACCTTCGACTACCCTTGATTACCTACGACTAACATGCCGACCTACTATGACCTACTACGACTAAACCTACGAGTAAAAAAAGTATTGATTTTTACCATGGTGACGTTTTTATACTCGCGGGCATTTTGTAACGTATTGAATAAAACGCCGCGACCTAGCTGAGGCTTCCAGTACGCGGGGACCACCCTCGAGCACCAAGGAGAGTTACGAAGACCTCCTACGACCTCGTGTCGGCCATGCTGCGCGTATGAGTCGAGGGCAAACTCGCCAGAACTCGCGGATTAGGTTGCCCAGGTGGGACAGGCCCTTAACAGTGTGGAGAACGTACATCGCAATCGTACACGATGCTCCTGGGCTAGTTCTGCTTCTCAATGTAGAGATTAAAACATTTCCAAATGTGTTCGCAGCATGCGGTTCCATTAGGACAGAAGAGTAAATCTAATGACTGAGGTTAAGCAACTTGATCAACTTAACGAGGCTTGATCTTCATGTAAGAACACCAAAAAAAAGTTGCTGGAGGAACTCAATGAGCCAAGCAGCGCAGTGGAGGGAAATGGACAGACAACGTTCCAGGTCAAGACCTGCCCTCAGACTCTGTCCATTTGTCTGTCCATTTCCCTTCACAGATGCTGCCTGACTCGCAGAATTCCTCCAGCACTTTGAATTTTTCCTCAAAATTCCAACATCTGCAGTTTCCCTCTCTCTACTACTTTATGGAAGATATTTATTCATCTGCATGTAATATAATGAGTAGAAAAGACTGCGTCTAGAAAACTAGATGCTTTGCTTTCACTTTGGCTGGACATCTGTGGTGAGTAAACTACCTGCTCGTGAATAATTACCCCGATGAAGAAAATCATTTTATGATTGATCAACTGATTACCTGCAAATGATAAAGAAAAACTGAGAACGGTATCATCGAGAGCCAAGGTATGCAACAGAAAGTTTGAGAAGCTGCAGTCTTTTCTACTTGATGTTTCTTTAAACCATTGAAGAGTGTGGGTATCATGGTTGAACTGTAGAGAAATGACTCCAGAGCATTTTGGAAGCAAGCGGCTGGAGGGAATACATGGTGATGGTCCTGCATGGGATGCCAATATGGTGCTGTGTTGCTTGAGAGTTACTGGAGAGCACTCATCCTTGCAAATGCAAAGATATCCATCACCATCCTGGCTTGAGCCCTGTCGATTGTGGGCAGGTGATGTGATATCATGAGTAGAACCATCCGTTACGGAATACTGGAACTTCTGACTCGCTCTTGCATCTGCGTTACGTGGCTGGTCCGGCCAGCTCCTGACCCATCTCAGAATATTTACTGAGGATGTATAAATAATATTTACAAAGGGTGGTGGGTGTATTGAATGAGCTGCCAGATGAGATAGTTGAGGCAGGGACTATCCCATAGTTTAAGAAATAGTTAAGGGCCTGTCCCACTTGGGCGACCTAATCCGCGAGTTCTGGCGAGTATGCCCTCAACTCATACTCGCAGCATGGTCGACATGAGGTCGTAGGAGGTCTTCGTAACTCTCCTTCATGCTCGAGAGTGGTCTCCGTGTACTCAAGGCCTCAGCTAGGTCGCGGTGTATTTCAATATGTTAAAAAATGCCCGCGAGTAAAAAAGGGATGCAATGGAACAAATAGATACTTTTTTTACTCGTAGGTTTAGTCATAGTAGGTTGCAGTAGGTCGGCATGTTAGTCGTAGGTAATTGAGGGTAGTCGAAGGTAGTCAAAGGTAGTCTTCAACATAGTCGATGGGAGGTCGAAGGGAGGTCGAAGGCGGTCGTCTTCACTCTCCACTGTTCGGTGTCCAGTTTTCCAGAAGTTGGTCGTAGCTAGTCATAGCTAGTCGAAGCTGGTCTTCTACATAGTCGAAGGAGGTCTTCAACATGTCATTTTTACAAACTCTTCTAAACTCGCCAATTAGGTCGCCCAAGTGGGACAGCCCCTTTTGACAGGTATATGGATATGGCACGTTTGTAGGGATTTGAGGCAAATGCAGGCAGGTGGGTCTAGTGTAGCTGGGATATATTGGCCGGTGTGGGCAAGTTGGGCCGAAGGGCCTGTTTTCACACTGTATCACACTATGACTCTATGAACCAAGCAATGGTAATGCCACTGAATGTAAAGAGTGATGGAGGTTGTCAGGTACTTCTTTGGCATGACTATCAATTGCCAGGTATCATCCTTAGCCTGAATTTTGTCTAGGTCTTGCTGTATTCAGGCATGGGCTGTTGCCCTTTGGAAGAGTTGCGAATGGGATTAAATGTCATCATTAAATATAATTCCATGTCCAATCTTATAACATCATAGAGTCATACAGCTCAGAAACAAGCCCTTCGGCCCATCTCGTCAATGCCAACAAAGATGTCCCATCTCAGCTAGTCACATTTGCCCGCATTTGGCCCATATCCCTTGAAACCTTTCCTATCCATGTACCTATCTAAGTGTCCTTTAATTGTTGTAGTACATTCCTCAACTACCTCCTCTGGCAACTTGTCCCACAACTCTCTGAGAGAAAATGTTGTCCCTCGAATTCCTATTACATCTTGTCCTTCTCACTTTAAACCTATGTCCTCTACTTTTTGATTCCCCCACCCTGTGTAAAAGGTGCTGTGCATTTACCCTACATGATTTTATACACCTCAATATGATCACCCCTGAATCGCCTGCGCTCCAAGGAATAAATTTCTAGCCTGTCCAACCTCTCCCTATACCTCAGACTCTCTAGTCCCGGCAATATCCTCATAAATCTTCTCTGCACTCTTTCCAGGTTAATAATATCCTTCCTGTTGCAGGGTGATCAATAGTGACCACAGTACTCCAAGTGTGGTGTCACCAACATCCTGTCAAGATCACCCTTGGTTCAGCCATAGTGAGACGGCAGCACAAAACTATTATGTTTTCCTGCATTTTCATTCCTTCAAAGCCATAGTGTTTCCTTTTTCCTTTTCGTGTTCCGTCACCTATGCCTTTTCTCCAGAGATGCTGCCTGACTTGCCGAGTTACTCCAGCTTTTTGCCCCTGTCCTTGAGCTTCCCTTCCTTATGTTTGTTATATTCATCTTATTCAAATACCTGGGGCCTTTTGTTTCCAGATGGGCATTCTGGGCAGAGTCTTCACCATCGCTGCAGTCACCACTGTGATTATTGCATTGGTAAGACTATGGGGCAAGTTGTTGGTGATTTGAGGAAGGATACCACGGGACTGCCACTGCTTCTGCTTTATTTTGCCTCAGATAAAAGCACTTGCAGTGCAGTGAAACGTCACCCGCGCAACCTCTTATTCTGACACTCGCTTTGATATGTGTCATGTCTCATTAAGTGCAATGGCTAAAACACTCAGGACAAAACAGCATCAGTGAAAGTGAGCTTTGTGTCACAGGCATCCGTGTGTTTAAATGCATGACCTTCCCATTGGAGACAGGTGTTCGGACGATTAAGCCAATGTGTCCTGTTTCCCTGCTGCTTAGTAGTTCTTAATAGGAAGAAGAAGTTCTTTTTTATCTGCGCTATCCAACGATATGAGGACAGATTAAAATTACGCTCAGGATCGTGCTTGGCAGTGCACTGCCTTATTGGTGACCTCTGACTAAAATGATTAACCAGGCTTGAGTACAGGTTTGTGCAAAGTGTCAACAGGATGTAGAATTGGCCATTGGAACTTCTTCGGGCATGGTTATGGCACGGAAACTGACGAGAGGCGTTGCAATATTTCAGGCCACAATCAGGGTTCATTTATCTGCAATTAAAAAGTCATCAGTATTGATCATGAAGGGCAGCGGTGTGACCGTGAATGAACTTGCGATCTTTGCTTCGTTCAAAGTACCTGCAGCACTGCCTCAAGGTTATAGAACAAACCAGCACCCTCCTGTTGGAGCATCCTATGGGATTAGATGCCTCCTTTAAAATAATATTAAAAAAAGATTCACATTAACTGACACACCCTGTGGAGTGTTAGGGACGGTCTTGTTCATTTATGAGAGGTTCAAAGGCATTTCTGAGATAAGGAATAATCAGCTTTGTGGACTATGTGTCCAAAGAAGAATATTTTTCCTTTAACTATCGCACATTTTAAATGAATAACTTTGCTTATTTATTAAACCTCACAACAATAAAACTATAAAAGGTTTTACTAATGGTCAAACATCAGTTTTACAGTTGTTATCCATAATAAAAGTCAGCTGCCAAGGGTAAATGACATTGCTTAATAAAAGTTCCTGTACTTCTTGTTTGTATTATGGGGCTCATGTACCAAATTTACTTTTCCAAAACATATTAGTAATAACATTCTTACTCAACCTAATCTCAAACTAGCCTGCTGAGTCTTACTGTTTGCTGCTTTGAGAAGGCTTTATTCACTCAGATGATGAGGTGTGATCTTAGACACAAGACATTAGTAGTTACTGGTCTATCATTGATAGCACTGACCTTTGAGTTGCACTTTTTAAAGGTTATGTTATTTACTAATTTCTCTCCAAGTGCAGTTAAAACTCAGTGGGTAATTCTTGAGTTTCTGTATCAACAATGTGTGAGCTTTTCCTAGTTAAATTAATGCTCGTTACATTAACCTTTGGCCAGTTACCTCAAAGTTAATAATCACGCATTGTGTTATTTTATTGTCTCTTGCTACACTTCCAACTGAAGTCAATTTGAGTAACTCCAATATCATTACAAAGTACAAAACCTACAAAATAACCAGATAAATCATATGATGGAGATAGTGTATAATATTTAAAAAAGGAAACAAAATATACCTTATTGACTCCTCCCCTTCTCAGCTCTCCCTCAGCCCTCTGGCCACTCCCTTTCTTCTTCCCGCCTCCCCCCGCCCCCCCCCCCCCCCCCCCCCACCCTACATCAGTCTGAAGAAGGTTCGGCCCGAAACGTTGCCTATTTCCTTCGCTCCATAGATCATGCAGCCCTTCCTGAGCTTCTCCAGCACTTTTGTCTACCAACAAAATATACGAGACTGCCTTCTGAAGTGTTTGAATAATTCTTCATTCTAAGATACTCCTAAGCAGATAATGAAACCAATATCGACCAATTTTTCTAATGTTAACGTTTTGAAAGTAAAATTCTTTCACTCAGGAAGTTCACACTTATCTGCCTCAGATTAAACCATTGTTCCATGCAGAAGTCTTCAACCACTTAAGCCGCTGTCCCACTTCCGTGTCCTTGGCACGCTAATTACGCAAACTCATGGTCGCGTTGAGGTGCGACAGTCCCGCGAATGTCGCGCGCAACTTGATGCGTCCGCACAACCGTCTGGAGTGCATGACGTCATTTGAAGATGGATGCAAGATGCAGGAGTAACTCAGCGGGACCGGCAGCATCTCTGGAGAGAAGCAATGGGTGATGTTTCGGGTCGAGACCCTTCTTCAGTCTGAAAGAAGGGTCTTGACCCGAAACGTTATCCATTCCTTCTCTCCAGAGATGCTGCCGGTCCCGTTGAGTTACTCCTGCATTTTGTGTCAATCTTCAATTTTCTTGGCCCCGCTCTGGGAGTAGGAGTGTGGGCGGATTCGGACCGCAACGGCCGCGAGCCCCAGGCTGAGTTTGACGATTGTTTGCCTGCTTCTGCTGCTATTGCAGGTGAGATAATGCATCGCGCCAGGGTCTTGGGCCTGTCCCACTTTGGCCGTCAGTTACGCGACAGGCCGGTGGCATGCAAAGATTTAGTTCGCTACCAAATTTCAGAGCTCCGCACGATATCGCGCACAACTCAATACTCCTCCGAGCTTCTCAGTGGGACCTGCCTCGTGCGGCCACATGATGCCCGTGCGCCTCAACGCGACCACGAGGTCACGTAATTTGCGTGCCAAGGACTCGTAAGCGGGACAGGGCCTTTACTCCATCGGAGTAAAGTGCATTCAATTCGTAGTTGGCTTATTTATTTAAATCCAGCTTCATGAAAAAGAAACAGAAACAAGTTTTGTGGATTTGAATATAATCTGGGAAAGAAAATAGTACCCAACAACTTCAACATCGAAAGATCCGAATCACCATTATCGACATTTTACAGAAATGTTCTTTTCAGGAATTTCTCCTCATTGGGACTGATGCTGCACTTTCCACTTTAGCAAATGTCTTTTTATGATTTAAAAAAAGTAAATGTTTTACATTCGATGAAAAAAACCTCCGTGCCTTCCAACCTCTGATATTTATCGAAACACAGAACTGCAGATGCTGGGTTACGGGAAAGGACACAGTTTAAGAGTGCTAGAGTAACTCAGCAGGTTTGGTAACATCTCTCGAGAACATGGATAGGTGACATTTTGGAATAGGATCCTTCTTCCTGAAGCCAACTTACCTACAAACCTGTACGTCTTTGGAGTGAAGGAGGAAACTGGAACACCCAGAGAAAACCCACGTGGTCGCAGAGAGAATGTACAAACTCCGTAATCAGGATCGAACCTGGGTCTCTGGAGCTGTAAGGCAGCTACTTAACCGATGCGTCACTGTGCTGCTTCTGAAATAAAAACAACTGTTCTGTGTCATTCTGCTGTTTAGTACTGCTTTTACATTTTGGTTGAAATTGATCAAACCAGCTTTAGGGATTGCTGAAATTTGATTGCAAATTATCAGCATACATTTGCCTTGAATTTATATTGACTAATTCTGTTCTTTTCATCATTAAGCAACTGAAAATCAGTTTTACACAGAGTGAAATGGAATGATGGCCCTGCCATTTCACATCCTCCTTCCACTTCTGAGCCTGAAGCAATTTCTGCATTAGGGTAGTCAGGATGAGGGCATTCCTTGTGAAACAATTGTTTTGAAGTTTTCCTGGGGAATTTAGGCTGCCCTGTTTCGACAGCAACCAGCAATTCTGACACATGAAGGTTTTACAGTTGCGCTACTAGACTAGAATGGCTGTCTTATAAGTCATCTAAGATGGACACAAAATGCTGGAGTAACTCAGCGGGACAGGTAGCATCTCTGGTGACAAGGAATAAGGGCGCACAAAGATTTTGTAATACCACATCCTGGGGCGCCGCGCACGACTTGCACGTCGTGACGTGTAAATGATGACGCGTAAATTACGCGCAAATTACGCCCAAGTGGGACAGGCCCTTAAGTAACGTTTTGGATTGAGGACTTGAACTTGAACTTGAATCGAGACCCTTCTTCAGACTGAGACTCAGGGAAGAGGGAATCTAGAGGTATGAAAAGGTACAGAACAGATCAGAGTCCGCACCGATGACCATAGAGACCACAAAGTTCCATTGTTGGCTTTGGAAGAGCTGTGATAACAAGAGGATAGGGTCAGTAAAACTGGCAGGATGACTAGGGTTACTTGAAGTTGGAGAAATCGTCATTCTTACCACTGGGGTGCAAGCTGTGCAAGTGGAATGTGAGGTGTTGTTCCTCCAATTTGCGTTTGGCTTCACTCTGACAGTGGAGGAAGCCCGGGACAGAAAGGTCAGGGTGGGAATGGGAAGAGGAAATGGTGTTTGACAACCGGGAGGTTGCATAGGCAATGGTGGAATAACATTCAGTAAATTAGCTTGCTCGCTGTAGCCCTGTGAACCCCCCAAACCGGCGCTGCAATGCCAGCCGTCAACAGCCCTGCAGCCTCCAGCCCCGCCCATCCCGCACCAGCCCCGCCCACCCCCCACACCACCCCCCGCACCAGCCCCCGCACCAGCCCCACCCATCCCCCGCACCATCCCCCCACACCACCCCACCTACCAACCGCACCAGCCCCGCCCACTCTCGCCCACCCCTCGCACCACCCCCCGCACCAGCCCCGCCCACCAACCGCATCAGCCCCGCCCACCCCCCGCACCAGCCCCGCCCACCCCCGCACCAGCCTCGCACACTTCCCGCAGAAGCCCCGCCCACCCCTGCACCAGCCCCGCCCACTTCCCGCACTAGTCCCGCCCACCAACCGCACCAGCCCCGCCCACCCCCCCGCACCACCCCCCCGCACCACCCCACCGCAACGCCCCCAGCACCACCCCCCGCACCACCCCCCGCAACGCCCCTTGCCCACCTACCGCACCACCCCCCGCACCAGCCATGTCCACCTTCCACGCCAGCCCTGCAGCACCAGCCCTGCATAACCCCCAGCTCCACCGCAGCAGCAGCGCCTAGCATCTGTTCCTCTTCCCCCATCATCTCCTATATCTGATTCGGCATTACAATAGACCAGACTTTACAGGGGATCTGCAGCATCCCGTGTTCCAAATGTGGCCTCCTTTACGTCGGCAAGACCAAACGTAGACTAGGCAACTGTTTCGCTGAACACTTGCACTCTGTCCACCAAGCCCTGCTGGATCTCATGTTTGCTAACTCCACTGTAATTCCACTTGCCATTTGCACACTGACCTACCTGTGCTGGGCCTCCTCCATAACCAATGTAGGGCCAACTGGAGGAACAGCGCATCGTAATCCGATAGGATAGCTTACAACCTAATGGTATGAACACTGAATTCTCCAATTGTAGGTAATTAACCTACAAACAACACCCCTCTTCCTCCGCCCCTCCCCTTTATGCCCCCTCTTCACTGTGCCCCACCTTGATTTGCACCCCGTTCTCCCCTTTTCCTCTCACCTATATTCCTTCATCTGGCTTCACAATTCACACATCTTCTATCCTTATCTCACACTCTCTGGTATTTATCCAACCATCTGACAATGAAAACTCTCGCTCATCTGTATCCACCTATCACGTGCCAGTCTTTATCCTGCCCCCACCTGTGCTCCAGTCTCCTACCCCCACTGCAAAGGGCCTGGACTGTACCATGTCCAATGTTTCATGTACTTAGCAAGTATTTGTGGCCTTCCTCCTGCAAAGGGTGTCAGGGATTTACTAGCCCCACTACAAACAGTCTGAATAAGGAATGTCACATATCCATGGTCTCCAGTGTTGCGGTCTGACCCACTGTGTGTTTTCATAAGTTTATAAGTTCCAGGAGCAGAATAAGGCCATTCGGCCCATCAAGTCTCCTCCACTATTCAATCATGACTGATCTGTCTCGCCCTCTCAACGCCATTCTCCTGCCTTCGCCCCATAAGCCATGACACCCTTACTAATCAAGAATCTGTTTTAATCTGTGTTATTTTGTCAGTTATTTAACACTGGTTTAATTACTTCTGTATAGGGAGCTTTCCCCAATCACATAAATGACCACTCCCCAATCTAAGCGCGTTGCCCTTTGTTTGAGGGAGCATTTTAAAGTGAGCTTGGCCTTCTAGGATGCAGAGCCCAAGTACTTGCTAAGTACATAAAACAGAACATGGAACGGGGCGGCATGGTGGCGCAGCGGTAGAGTTGCTTCCTTAAAGCCCTGTCCCACGGTACGAGTTCATTCAAGTGCTCTCCCGAGTTTAAAAAAAAATCAAACTCATGGTAAGCACGTAGAATGTACGTAGCGGGTACGTCGGAGTTCTGGGACGTCTCTTAGCGGCTCGTAACGTTAACGGCAGGTACTCGGGAAACGCGGTAAGCTCGGGAAGACTTGTGAAGATTTTTCAACATGTTGAAAAAATGTCCACGAGAGCCCCGAGTACTTACAAGCGGCCATTACCGTAAATCTCCGTTCGAATCAGAAGAAACTCAGGAGAGCTCTTGAATTAACTTGTACAGTGGGACAGGGCTATTACAGCGCTTGCAGCGCTGGAGACCCAGGTTTGATCCTGACTGCGGGTGCTGTCTGTACGGAGTTTGTACGTTCTCCCTGTGACTGCGTGGGTTTTCTCCAAGATCTTCGGTTTCCTCCCATACTCCAAAGACGTGCAGGTTTGTAGGTTAATTGGCTTGGTGTATGTGTAAATCGTCCCTAGTGTGTGTAGGATAGTGTGGATGAGTGGGGATCGTTGGTCAGTGCGGTTCTGTGGGACGAAGGGCCTGTTTCTGTGCTGTATCTCTAAACTAAACTAAACCAAACAAAAAAAGTACAGGCCCTTCGGCCCACAATGTCTGTGCCAAACATGATGCCAAGGTAAACAAATGCCATTGCAAACAAATTCATTTACATCAACTGGTTAGGGTCGTTTTTAATGTATTTCTGGTGACTTTAAATGAGATTAGTTACAATTAGAGCAGTGAATTCTCGTATTGGTTTACTGGTGGGAAACCCATTTTCACCTCTACTAATAGAGCAGTTATAATTTAACAGTCTTTAATATGTCACGAAAAAATGATTATGTTCTGTGGTACTGCAAATGCTGGTTCATGGAGGCTTTTACAGATTGGATGATGAAAATGTGTTTGTTGGATACTGAACAATAGCTTCACTTCAGAAAACCAATGCAATTTCAAATGCAATTTGAGTCCAATTGGTTGATTAAGCTCAAAGTGGAAACTCTACCCTGCTGTGCTTAATGTGCATAAATAATTGTTTAATGGTTTTCAAACTTTAATCTTCATATTATCACCATAAAGAGAACTTAAAGAAGGGAGATGGATTATGCCCTCTGTTTACCTCCTGGTTATGTTGTTTACACTGCCAGCCCTGCTTCACATTATTTATTTTACCTCATGCCTGTGAGATTCTCAGGAGGCTTTGTACTAGTGTTATTTTGGCAGGATTGGATTTGAAATTGAGAGAAAATTGAGGAATCACTTCAATTCGGAATGTTTAGTTCTACTTGATTCCAACTTTAGTGTTGTAGAATCATATAGTTATTGTCATAGTGATATACAGAGCAGAAACAGGCACATGGGCGTATTCATCTACGCCAAGCAAGTTACCTGAACGGGATTGACCCACATTCCTGCTTCTAGCTCATGTCCTTCCGAAAGTTTCCTATTCATGTAAAGGTCCAAGTGATTTTTATATATTGTAATTACATCTGCTTCTACCACTTTCTCTGGCAGCTTGTTCCATATACGTGCCATCCTTTGTGTGAAAAGTTTATTTTTAAATCTTTCCCCTCGCTCCTTTAATCCTGTGCTCTCTAGTTTTATATTCCCCTACCCCAGGGAAAAGGCTGTGTCTATTCACCTTACAAGCCTATGCCTCTGATGATTTTCGATACCTGCCTATAAGGTTCACCCCTCAGCCTCTTAAGGTCCCAGGGTAGACCCATAAGACCCAGCTTATCCGACCTCCCCTTATAACGCAAGCCCTCCAAACCCAATAACATCTTTGTAAATCTTTTTCGCACCCCTCCAGTTTAATGACAACCTCCGTACAGCTGGGAGAGCAGGACTGTACACAGTGCTCCAACTGTAGCCTTGCCGACATCTGGACAGCTGCAGCAAGACATCACAAATCCTACACTGAATAAACAGACCGATGAAGGCAAGCATGCTCAATGCCTTCCTCACCAACCCATCTGCACTCAAGGAGCCCGAACCTACCGTCAGCATCAGGAAGCTGAATGCCATGGCCCAGGACACTGCTACACCACCATCAATTAGCACAGATAATGTGCTGACAGCTTCACCCAGCTAAGCTGCACAATCACCAGCAACCTGTCATTGATGTTGAGATTGACAAGCACAGTGCCAAAGCTGCAGCTGTTTTGTCTAAAATGAGTGTGTGTTTCAACCACAACCTGACATGTTCTCACCTGGCATCAATCTATCCAGGGTGTGTCCATGGTACACTGACATGTAGTAGTGAGGCCTGGACAACACATCCAAGGCCCAATCTTTGTTGCCTCAGACTCATCCCTGGCATCTCCTGGAGGGACTGTATCACTAATTTAGCGATCCTGGAGTTTGCCATGTCCACCAGTATCCATTTATTGCTGATGTTTGCGGTGGATGTCCAATCAATGGGTGATGGTCACTTTCACAGGGACATTTTGTGCAGTAAACCGCCCATGAGCTGCTTGATATATAATATACCATATAATGATATAATGATATCTCATGCAATGACAATGTTAAGTGATGTCTGAAGGTGGTGGACAGAGGCACCGTTTAGTTAAGTGTAGTTTTGTGTACTGAGTTACAGTGAAAAAACTTTTGTTGCGTACTAACAGTCAGTGGAAAGACAATACATGATTGTAATCGAGCCGTCTACTATGTATAGACACATGATAAAAGGAATAATGTGAACGATGACACTGATAACTGGCAGATAATCTCTGCGAGATGTCTGGAGGCTGACTGCGCAGGAGACCATCACAATCAGAATAATTCTTTATTAGCCAAGTATGTTTTGCAACATACGAAGAATATTGTTTGCCAAGTCAGTCATACAAATAAAAAGCAACAGAACACACAAAACACATTTTAACATAAACATCCACCACAGTGACTCCCCCACATTCCTCACTGTGATGGAAGGCGAAAAAAAAACTTCAATCTCTGCCCTTGTTTGCTCTCCCGCGGTTGGGGGCCTCAAGCCCTCAGTTGACTGGAAGAATCTCGAGTCCCGTAGTCGGTGGTCGAACCCCGCGTTGGAGCTCCTGACTAGCTCGATGGTAAAGTCCGCAGGCCGCGGTTGGAGCGATCCCAGGCAATGTTAAGTCCACGCCCCACGGGGGTGCTCAAGGTCAGTCCGAGGAGGCCTCCAGCTCCATCGATGTTAGGCTGCAGAGCTACCGGGGACACGATCCGGAAAGTAATCGCATCTCGGGCAAGGTAAGAAACTGAAAAAAGAATCCCCAACCTCCTCCCCTTCCCCCCACATAAAACAAACCGGAGAACATTTACACAAACTTTTAAAACGCACAATAAAAAAGACAACAAAACAGACAGACTGTTGGCGGGGCTGCCAATCATTCTGCGCCCCCTGGTGCTCAATCAGAATAGCTATCGCATTATATTCTGCCGGAAGGAACTGTAGATGCTGGTTTACACTGAAGATGGACACAAAATGCTGGAGTAACTCAACAGAACAGGGAGCATCCCTGGAGAGAAAAAATGGATGAAGTTCCGGGCGAGACCTGAAACATCACCCATTCCTTCTCTCCAGAGATGCTGTCTCTCCCGCTGAGTTACTCCAGCATTTGTGTCCATCTACATTATATTCTGCCCTCTGCTGCTGCAACACTACCTGCTGTACTCTGTTTATCTTTTCATTCTCCACTACGTGTTGTACTTGTATTTGGCCCGATTGTACTCATATATGGCTTGACCAGATAGCATGCAACACAACATTTTTCACTGTATCTCTGTACATGTGACAGTAATAAACCAATATCAATACCAGAGGGTGCGGATCAAGAGAAAGCTCAGCTGGCTGAGAACTGGACCCAGAGAAAGCAGTGGCCGGACAAATGTTGTACCTTCTCAGCCCCCTGCATCTGTGGCAAGCACGGTAGAGACTGAGCCACACTGTGTAGTGCTCAATGTGGAGTTGGCCACAAAGGTGCAGAGCGACATCCTAGGACAGGGAAAGCTGTCATCATCAAACACTCTCCCTAAGCCCTAATACTGGCAAAGATGCTCCTCTCCTTGGTGGAGACACAAGAGATGCTGAAATCAGGCACAAAGGAACAACTGTTGCAGGAAATGGGTGAGTCGAGAGGCGTCTGTGAGCTGGCGGGAAGGAACTGTCGACATTTTGGGTTGACACCCTGTATCAGTCCTGCATTTCTCCCCACAGATGCTACTTGACCCACTGAGTTCCTCCAGCCGTTTGTTTTGGGCTCCTCTCCCTGATGACGCATTCAGCCTTTCGAGTTTCCCAAGAAGTGGTTGGTTTCTGTCCAATGCAAGCCTCGTCATTAATCTTTTCCTTAGTCCGGGAGATTGCAACCTTCATGTGGTCCACCCTGTTTCGACTAATGCAATCAACCCGACGTGCACAAACAAGATAAAATAGAACAGGTTGACCTGCAACTTTAGGCTGTGCACGCCATACGCAAGAAGAAGAATCTTTTCCTTCAACTAAAATTCCAGTTATTAAGAAATAAAATGGTTTTCACTATTGTTCTCACAGGAGCATGGTTTTATCGCTTTGCCACTGTCTTGCACCTGACAGTCAACTGCTTAAGTACTAAATGAAGGAAAATCTAAGAACTAATCACCTCAGGAGTCTAGCAGATAATTGGCAGTGCTGAAGGTGTTGACTGGGAACTCCCTGCACTTTGAGCAGGAATTGTAATGTTAGCTGGCACACTTGTCCCAGTGGAAAGGAGAAATTAACAAATATGTCTTTTTAGTTCTGAAACTCCAAGCAGATGGGTCAAGAGTAATATTGACCAAGCTTTGATGTGGATCCCTTGCTGGGTTTTAAACAGAGAATGATATATTGCTTGCGCAAAACAAAAATATGGAAAGAAAGCAAAGCTCTCTTTAAAAGGTAGAAATTGCATTGATTACACATATACCTCACCATTTTGTGTACCAGATGCAGACATTGAAAATATAAACAGCCAAAATGATCTGCATCAAATTTTACAAAGCAGAATTTTAATAGGGGAAGAATCCGTAGCATATTAAAGCAGAACACAAGCATCCTGTAATCTCTTCAGATTGTGTAAAGGGAAAAGAGAAAAGAGAACTTTGGGGTTCTGTAAAAGATTTTAAAAGAAAGATTTTTAATTTTCATCTTGTATGCACTCTAACTGATGGCCGTTCAATGCCCGAGTCAGCTTACAACAGATACGTCAGCATATATAATAAAGTTTGGCAAAGTCGGTGATTGACCACAGCAGTTTTATAGTGAGATAGTTTTTATTGGAATTTTAATATGCATCATTTAAATGGCTCTGGCTGCAACACTAAGGTACCGCCCAACTGTCGCGAACACAGAACTGACAATAATCTCTGTTATTAGCTTGTAATCAGTGTCGTGTGCAAGTCTATCTTGCACTTATCTCTGCAAATACCCATTGTTTGAAGGCATTAAGTCAATAATGAGTAAAAATGAGATGCATGTGAACTGTTCAACAAAGCTAATGTTGATAGGGCCTTAATTATCTACCAGTTTCAGCATAGATTGAATTTGATATTGTGATCCTTTAACGGCATTTAAAATGGTAATATTTGTAAAATAAAAATACGTCGCTTTCTTTTATCGGCCTCCGAGGGATGCTTTTGTTCTGTGGAAAAAGAAACAAGAATTTTAGATTGTCCGCATTTACGTGGACTGGATGTGGGAAATGAAGCCATTGTACAAAACACACGCATGCAACAATTGATTAAAGATGACACATCCAACAACTTTACGGTGTTAGCATGTCACGCAATAATTGCTTTTTGGACTCCTAAAGAACACGTTGTGTCACAAACTAATTTCCCGTATTTTCAGTCAGAGGCATCAAAACATTTTGGGGTAGAATTTTTCACTTGCAAAAAGTGGGCAAAGTTAGAAAGGTCAGGCTATGAAATGAAATCCCGTCGTTTCCATTTCATGCGCACTAAGTTTGCAGCATTCTGATTACATTCTCCTTGTTGCTTGTGCTTAGTTTATTAAACCACTGAGTCAGGCCAGGTACAGCACTGGTCAAATCACTTTCCAACCGCTCTCCACGACATCGACCATCTTCTCATCGGAAGCTGTTACAACAGCTTGCCATTTGCTTTCATCATTGGTCATAGATGAATTAAATCCTCGAATTAGTGTCGGCCGGCCGACAGGCTGTTCTGAGGTGTGAGCTTGTGTTCACGACAGGTTGTGCTGCTAACTCCACTCCTCTGGGATTCTGACCGTGTTGTGGGCTGGGGGGGGGGGGGGGGAGGGATACTTTGTTCTGAATATCACCTCAGGAGACACAAACACACGCATAATAGTATACGAGTTGGTGGGCTGGAGAGGAAGTTTAACTTCTTCAACTCAGACTGAAGAACTTCGGACCAAATCGTGCAGTTTTGAGCCCACAGGGGCACGCTGAGCTGGATCTGCACGGTGAAGCATGGGATGTCAGGTACCAGTACTGGCTTCCTGCTTCAGTTCAGTTCAGTTCAGTTTAGTTTAGTTTAGTTTAGTTCCGTTTAGGACCGAGGTACAGTGGAAAGCTTTTGTTGCGTGCCACCAGCCAGCAAAAAGTCAACCCATGATAACAATCGAGCCATTCACAGTGTACAGATACATGATTAGTGCAAGATAAAGCCAGCAAAGTCCGATCAAAGATAGACCGAGTGTCCCCAATGAGGTAGATAGTAGTTCAGGACTGCTCTCTAGATGTGGTAGGATGGTTCAGTTGCTTGACAACAGCTGGGAAGAAACTGTCCCTGAATCTGGAGGTTTGTGTTTTCACACTTCTATATCTTTTGCCCGATGGGAGAGGGGAGAAGAGAGAGTAGCCAGGGTCTGTCTCGTCCTTGATTATGCTGCTGGCCTTGCCGAGGCAGCCTGAGGTATAAGTGGAGTCAATGGAAGGGAGGTTGGTTTGTGTGATGGTCTGGGCTGCATCCGCAGTACGCTGCAATTTCTTGCGATCTTGGATGGAGCTGTTCCCAAACCAAGCTACGATGCGTCCCATCCACCACTCAGTCCCCCTGCAAAACACCAATCTACTGAGCTAAAGGGCTGCATCAGGCCTCTCATCTTAATACCAGGCATGGCTAACATAAATAGTGTGATCTCTCTAATCTTCTTCAGAATGACATGGTGTGGTTGGTGGTGGGTATATGTAGCAGAGTTCACATCCCATCCATTGTTGGATTCAAAATGTTACGTCAGTGGATATATTTAGGGCAGGGATAGATAGATTCTTGAGTAGTACAGGTGTCAGAGGTTATGGGGAGAAGGCAGGAGCATGGGGTTAGGAGGGAGAGATAGATCAGCCATGATTGATTGACAGAGTAGACTTGATGGGCCGAATGGCCTAATTCTGCTCCTATCACTTTTGATGTTATGTTCCATTCACCCAAATTCAGAGTAATTGTTCTTTCTATTCTCAACTGTGCTCCAAATACTGTTTCCGAGAGATGATGTCGGTTAAGGCGATGGTGTCCGTCGTTTTAGAATTTTTAGGCATAATCTTTTGATCACTTTTGGTATTGCACGGCTTAATTTATCAGGACAACCGTTGGAATTGTATTTGTTGTAGGGACTTGATCTTGGAACGTGGGAGAGGGAGAACTTCAAGCCATGTTCCTCCCCTGATTGCGGTTCAGTGTCCTTCACTGTGCTGGTGAAGAACCCTTGGGACAGTGTGATTGGCTTTAAGATGGCGGCGCCCTGTTTGGCTGCGGCTGCATTGGCTCCCGACGGGAACAGAAATTTAAAGGTAAAAAAATCATACACTTACTTGTTCAGTCCAGAGTCTGATGGTCGCTTTTCGGTGCGACTGTCAGTCCGTGTTGAAACTGCATGCGTCCAGCAGTTCGGCGGTCGTGAATCGGGTTACTCTGGAGACTCTACGGAGTCTCGGACTGCTGCGCCGGCTGGAGCCAGCGGCCTATGAAGCCGCGGAGTCTCCTACCAGCACTGGCTGCACTCGGAGGAGGAGGAAATGGTGCAACAGGAAGCAGAAGCGCGGCACTCGTGGGGGGCTAATGGCAAAACTGAAGGCTCACCCCTGCAGGACACCGCTTCCGTCTATTCTGCTCGCCAACGTCCGCTCCCTGGAGAATAAGTTGGATTACCTGAGGCTGGACCTGGTAACCAAGCGGGAGGTGAGAGATTGCCGCGCCCTGATCCTAACAGAGACATGGTTGATCTCCTCTGTTCCCGACAGCGCTATTAGCGTGGAGGGGTTAACAACATTCAGGTCGGACAGAAGCTACGCTCTCAGTGGGAAATCCCGGGGTGGTGGTATGTGCATTTACACCAATAACAGCTGGTGTAAAAATGTCACAGTGGTCTCAAATCATTGCTCCCCAGACGTTGAGTTTCTGACGATAAAATGCAGACCCTTCTATCTGCCCAGGGAATTTACCATTATAACCATCACAGCCGTGTACATCCCCACCAGTGCAAACCCCAAGGAGGCCCTGAATGCTCTTTATCGTTCCATTAGTGGCCTGCAATCTATACATCCAGATGGTGTTTTCATTGTTGCTGGGGATTTTAACCAGGCCAACATGAAGACAGTTCTCCCACATTACTACCAGCACGTGGACTTTGCAACCAGGGGAGTGAACACACTGGACCTAGCCTATACAAACATCAAGAAGGCATTCAAGGCAGTCCCCCGCCCCCACCTTGGCTCCTCAGACCATATCTCTGTGATGCTAATTCCTGCATACAGGCCCCTGCTTCCAGAGAAAACTGTGAAGCAAGTTAGGGTCTGGCCAGAGGGAGTTATGACAACACTACAGGACTGTTTTGAATGCACAGACTGGGACATGTTCAAGAAGGCTGCAACTGACAGTCAACACGCCAACCTGGAGGAGTACGCTGCGTTCGTGTCTGCTTACATGGAAAAGTGCATAGAGGATGTCTGTGTCACAAAGACCATCACTATACGGGCCAACCAGAAACCCTGGACGACCACAGAGGTACGTGGGATGCTGAGAGCACGTAATGCCGCGTTTAAATCCGGGGACGTGGTGGCACTCAGATCCGCGAGAGCCAACGTGAACCGAGTCATCAGGCTGGCAAAGCGTGCCCATGGTCAGAAAATCCAGAGCTTCTTTCATGACCCCATGCACACCAGGCGCATGTGGCAGGGAATCAAAACAATCACAGACTATAAGACTGCTCCACCACCCTGTGATGACAACATTGAGTTCCTCAATGAATTCAACAACTATTTTGGACGGTTCGAGGCATTAAATAACACACCTGCAAGAAAAGGTATTCCTCACTGTGATAAACAGGCACTCAGTCTTGATGTAGTAGATGTCTGGAGGACCCTAAAAGGAGTGAACGCACGGAAGGCAGCAGGCCCTGATAACATACCAGGGCGGGTGCTCAGGGAATGTGCTGGTCAGCTGGCACATGTCCTTATGGACATCTTCAACACCTCGCTGAACCAGGCTGTTGTCCCATCGTGTTTCAAGACTGCCACCATCATACCAGTGCTAAAAAAATCCAATATACAATGTCTCAACGATTACTGCCCTGTAGCACTCACTCCCATAATGATGAAGTGCTTCGAGAGGCTGGTCAGGGACCATATTACCTCCAGACTCCCCTCCACACTTGACCCATACCAGTTTGCTTACAGGCCAAACCGCTCCACAGAGGACGCTATATCCTCCGTACTCCATCTGAGCCTGGAACATCTAGAGGAGAAGAACACTTATGAGCGAATGCTGTTCGTGGATTTTAGTTCAGCATTCAACACAATCATCCCTCAGCACCTGATAAGCAAACTGGGTCCATTGGGCCTCAGCACCCCCATGTGTAACTGGCTACTGGACTTCCTCACTGACCGACCCCAGTCAGTGAGGGTCGGAAACAACACCTCTAACATCATCTCTCTGAGCACCGGCTCCCCTCAGGGCTGTGCCCTGAGTTCACTGCTGTTTACCCTGATGAGCTCACCTCCCCCATCCCGTCCTCACCACTTTCTACAAGGGCACCATAGAGTGCATTCTGACCAGCTGTATCTCTGTCTGGTTTGGGGACTGTAAAGCCTCCGACTGGAAGTCCATGCAGAGAGTGGTGAGTACAGCGGAAAAAATCATTGGGACTTTTCTCCACTCAATCGGGGATATTGCGACCAAACGTTGCGTGTCTAAGGCCAGCAGTATTATAAAGGACCCCACACATCTCCATCACGGACTGTTCACTCTGCTGCCCCCGGGCAAAAGATATCGTAGCATAAGGAGCAGAACATCAAGGTTCTGCAACAGCTTCATCCCATGAGCCATCAGATTCCTGAATGCCATGTAATGGGCTGCCACCATTGTCTATTTTATACATTTATCCATTTTATCCTTTTATCCATTTTATCCTCTGTTTATTATCGTGTTGCACGGGGAGCCAAATGCAACGGAATTTCGTTTGGAATTGCATATATCGATGTATTTCTAAATGACAATAAAGTTTGTTTGACTTGACTTTAGTGTTACGTAAGGGGTTGCCCCACTGCGGTGACCTAATTGGCGAGTTTAGAAGAGTTTGAAAAAGTGTCATGTTGAAGACCGCCTTCGACTATGTTGAAGACCAGCTTCGACGAGCTTCGGGAATAGTGGAGAGTGAAGATGACCTCCTTCGATCTCCTTCGACCTCCCTTCGACTATGTTGAAGACTATCTACAACTATCTTCGATTACCTTTGACTACCCTCGATTACCTACGACTAACATGCCGACCTACTACGACCTACTTCGACTAAACCTACGAATAAAGAAAAGTATCGATTTTTTTCTATGGTGACCTTTTTTGACTCAGGGCATTTTTCAGCATGTTGAAAAATATGGCGCGACCTGGCTGAGGCCTCAGTACGCGGGGACTACTCTCGAGTATGAAGGAGAGTTACAAAGACCTCCTAGGACCTCGTGTCGACCATGCTGCGAGTATGAGTCGAGGGCAAAACCTTCTAAACTCACCAATGAGGTTCGCCGCAGTGGGACAGCTCCTTAAACCTTCCCACAGACTCCACTCACTCACAACTAAATGGTCTGGCAAAGCATTTGGTCTAAGTCCATGTCTGAAGAATGACTTCTTTGCATGAGGTTCTGAGGATCTTTATTACTTTTGAGGACTGGGGCCATTTAGCTTTTTCCTTTCATGTTCATAGGTTATAAGAGCAGAATTAGGCCATTCGGCCCATCAAGTCTACTCTGCCAGTCAATCATGGCTGATCTATCTTTCCCTCTCAACCCCATTCTCCTGCCTTCTCCTCATAACCCCTGACACCCTTACTAATCAAGAATCTGTCAATCTCCACCTTAAAATTATCCATCGACTTGGCCTCCACAGCTATCCAGTTTAGTTTAGTTTAGAGATACAGCGCGGAGACAGGCCATCTGGCCCACCGAGCCCGCATCGACCAGCGATCCCTGCACACTAACACTATCCTACACACACTAGGGTCAATTTTATATTTATATCAAGCCAATTAACCTACAAACCTGTATGCCTTTGGAGTGTGGGAGGAAACTGAAGATCTCGGAGAAAACCCACGCAGGTCACAGGGAGAACGTGCAAACTCCGTGCAGACAAGCACCTGTGGTCAGGATCGAACCTGTGTCCCTGGTGCCTGTGCGGTTGCAGCTCCTAGACTGTGGAATAGCATCCCTCTTCCCATCAGAACTGCCCCCTCCATCGACTCCTTTAAGTCGAGACTAAAAACCTATCTCTACTCCCAAGCCTTTCGTGACATCCTCTGAGTGAGGGCTATGTTTATGTAGTGATGTTTGTATTTAATCTATGAACCACTGTTATTTGTTATACTATTCTTATACTAATGTAAAGCACTTTGGCCAACGAGAGTTGTTTTTTAAATGTGTTATATAAATAAAAGTGACTTGACTTGTCTGTAAGTTCTCACGTTGTGCCAGCGTGCCACCATTCTGTCTGTGGCAATGAATTCCACAGATTCACCATCCTCTGACTAATGAAATTATTCCTCCTTTATTTACCACATATTCCCTGCTCTCCCTAAACCAGAGAATTATGTTAAAATAATATCTTCAATTTTGTTGGATGGAGGAATACATTTATTTTGAGTACTAAGGGACTGAAGCAATTCTGCATTGTTTGAACTATGCAGAGAGAGCCATTGGCGGAGATATTATCAGTTAGAGGGATAAAATAGGAACATTTCAAGTAATAAGCATTTACATTTGGAATATTCCTTTTTCCTACAGACTATTTGCCATTTTGAGAATTTCGATTTAAGCCACCAGGGATCTCAAAATGCTCTCTCATAAAGCAGTGGAATTATCAGTAAATAGAACTATTTCATTTTGAAGCAAGGGATAATGAGAAAATAATGACATAACTTAACAAAGGGATATTATGGTTTTTGAGCTAATTTGTGGTGGAAACTAGGGTGTGTCTCTCTGCAGTGTGCACTCCAATTTTCCGATCTGCACTCCATTGAGGTAGCCCAAGAGGTCTGGACACAGACACATAAAATCCTTTCCCGATACATCTTTGCCTTTGTGGGTATACATTTTATTTTCTGTTCACAATATTTAGTTCAATTCAGTATAATTCATTGCCACGTCGACCAAGGTACAGTGAAAAGCTTTTGAATTTAGCTTCTGTTCATTTTTCTTTTACATTTATTTACAGGAAGTGGACATTGCTGACAATTGTTGCCAATTCCTACTTGCCTGGGGCAGGTGGTGAGCTGCCTTTTTGAAAGGCATTGCTGTTGCCGATGGAATTGCAGGATATTGACTCTGCAGCAAAGAAGTTGGTATATTTTCAGGTCAGACAAGTGTCTGACCTGAAGGGGAACCAATAGGTTATGATATTCCCTTCAGTCTGCTGCACTTGTTGTTCTTGATAGTATCAAAAACAAGCATATTTCACCTTTTATAATATAGCATAGGATTCAGAGTGCAAGTGCATGGTATTTTGCTCAATTACTTCTATGTGTATACAAGGCTTCCTACACCAGTTTCTATAACCCTAGTGTAGTCCGACAGAGTCTCTGGCGGCTGCGGCGTTGAGGCCTCGCGGGTCAGTGGAGCCTCGCCGGTCAGTGGAGCCTCGCCGGTTGGTGGAGCCTCGCCGGTCGACCTGCGGTCGGTGGAGCCTCGTCGGTCGGTGGAGCCTCGCCGGTCGGTGGAGCCTCGCCGGTTGGTGGAGCCTCGCCGGTCGACCTGCGGTCGGCGGTGCAGCGGCTGATGAAGGGGGGAGGGGGAAGAACAAAGGACAACCTGCTGTGGGGGGACCACCGTGAGGGGGGGGGTGGGGGTGAACAAAGGCAGATCTGGCGTGGGGTACTTTGTAACTTTCTCAGCACCGTTTACATGCCGACTATTTCTATACCTTGGGTATGCAAACAAAGAATTTCATTGTGACTTGTCACATGTGACAATGAAGTGTTCCGTTCAATATACTGTTCTCCTTCACGTTCAATGATTCTATGATTTTCTGCTTACCCAGTTGTCAAGTTTATACAATAAAATCGAAGATAAACATGTCGACGTTATTAATTAGTTAGTTTATTGTCACGTGTAGAGCAGGTACAGTGAAAAACTATTGTTGCATTCTCACCAATAGACAATAGACAATAGGTGCAGGAGTAGGTCATTCGGCCCTTCAAGCCAGCACCGCCATTCAATGTGATCATGGCTGATCATCCCCAATCAGTACCCCGTTCCTGCCTTCTCCCCATATCCCCTGACTCCGTTATTTTTAAGAGCCCTATCCAGCTCTCTCTTGAAAGCATCCAGAGAACCCGCCTCCACCGCCCTCTGAGGCAGAGAATTCCACCAGTCAGCAGAAAGCCAATACATGATTACAATTGAGCCATTCACAGTGTACAGTTACATGATAAGGAAATAACGTTTAGTGCAAGATAAAGCCAGCAAAGTCCGATCAAAGATTGTCCAAGGGTCTCCAAATGAGGCGGACAGTAGTGCAGGACTGCTCTCTAGTTGTGGTAGGATGGTTCAGCTGTCTGATAACAGTTGTGAAGAAACTAAAGATAGACACAAGAAGCTGGAGTAACTCCATGGACAGGCAGCATCTCTGGAGAGAAGGAATGGATGACGCTTCTGGTCAAGACCCTTCTTCAGACTCAGTCTGACAGAAAATATCCCTGAATCTGGAAGTGTTTACTTCTATGCCTGTTACTTATAATTATGATCTAATTTCAAATAATTTGAGACATAGAGCTTTGGGAGAGTATGGATCTCCCAGTTTGTTTGCCTATTTCGCCAGTGGCAAAGTCCAAAGTCCAATCCCCCAAATATCAATAGGAAATCTATATTTTCAAAACATAAGGTAGACAAAAATGCTGGAGAAACTCAACGAGTGAGGCAGCATCTATGGAGCGAAAGAATAGGTGACGTTTCGGGTCGAGACCCTTCTTCAGACTGATGTGGGGGGGGGGGGGGCTGGAAAAAGGAAGGAAGAGGTGGAGACAGTAGGCTGTGGGAGAGCTGGGAAGGGGAGGGGAAGGAGGGAGAAAGCAAGGACTACCTGAAATTGGAGAAGTCAATGTTCATGCCGCTGGGGTGTGAACTATCCAAGCGAAATATGAGGTGCTGTTCCTCCAATTTGTGGTGGCACTCACTCTGGCCATGGAGGAGGCCCAGGACAGAAAGGTCAGATTCGGAATGGGAGGGGTAGTTGAAGTGCTGAGCCGCCGGGAGATCAGTTTGGTTATTGCGAACTGAGCAGAGGTGTTGGATGAAGCGGTCGCCAAGCCTGCGCTTGGTCTCACACTTTACAAAAAGTAAAGTGCCTTGTTCCTAATAGAAGTTCAGAGAAGATTTAAACAATTCTTGCATCTAAATGCAGACTTGATAGTAGGTGGGTGAGAGATGGAGTGTCTGGAAGGCATCTGTACAATGTAGGTGTCTCCTGCCTTTAGTTTGAGTTTAAACAAAAATCATCTCAGCCTGCATTCAATAACCTATTTAGGAATATCTGTCCCTCTCATTTGAGACTTACCCAAAGCAAAAACTGGGATTGAAACTGGACTGATGATGACTTGGGATCCTAACTAGAATTGTGCTCATTTTTCCAAATAACCATATACCTTTTGTTGGGTATTTTTAATAATATATCAGCTTCCTTGGTCACAGCTTTTAAAAAGCAGCACAAGAAAGGGTTCCATGAAGTTCACAATTACCTCTTTATTGAGCAGAAAAGGAATTAGTATGTAGTGGGAAATTCAGTAATTGCAAAAAAAAGCCATAATATTATGTATTAAAAATGCAAAAATCATTTTTATACTTCTGATTTAAAGGAAATTGTTCCTGCATTTTGTATGTAGTTTTCCTAGACAAATATTCAGCAGGTCCATAAAATTTACATGCATCACAGATTATTTTTTATTTAAAGCACTTTACCAGGGCATCTAATTGAGACGTACCATTTTATTCGCAATGGGTCTCCTGTGCATACTCAAGCCTGATGCAGCCTTGTACTATAATAGAATTAGTGGAATGCAATTATTTGGTTTGATATTGCTTCAAAAAAAGTCGAGCAATAAAATGATGCCTCGTGTTCCTAACACCATGTCTCCTCCCCCCTCCCACAGAATGCCAACTTTCCTGGAGTAGGTAAGAAAATTATTAATTATTAAAGCAATGACATTCATAAAGTCTCCAACAAACTGTGGCAAGCTGTTTGTAAAAGCGCGCAGAGGCAAGTGGGTGCAGTAAATCTTCTCTGGCAATGAAATCCAAGCTGCTGTTGATTAATAAGTGCAGGTAGCATGCTTCACACTGCTGCTGTTTGCTCATTCCCCCCCCGAAGTCTGTGCTTTCGCCGAGGAATGGGAATTTGTCCACTCTGACCTATCGTATGCTATTCCAACAGGGCTACCACCATTGAATCATTTGCAAAACACACCACCCAATTGTACGTAAATATGTTATCTGCTCGAACGGTTTTTGATCTAATATCCTGAATATATTTCATAGGAAAGGTGAAACTTTATATGTAGAAAGGAACTGCAGATACTGGTTTATACTGAAGATAGACACTAAATGCTGGAGTAACTCAGCGGGACAGTCAGCCTCTCTGGAGAGAAGGAATGGGTGATGTTTTGGGTCAAGATCCTTCTTCAGACCTGATCCGAAACGTCATCCATTCCTTCCCTACTGAGATGCTGCCCGTCCCGCTGAGTTACTCCAGCATTTTGTGTAACTTTATATCTTTGCTTTACTAAAATGTATGAATCCTTATTTAAATCACCCATTTGCCAACCCATTTGCAAATCTAGTTCTTTCCGACAATTGTGTTTCTGACAGTTATTGATGTAGGAGGGCAATTTCATCTTAAAAAATATTGAAGAAAACGCTATTAAAATGAAATTTACAGAAGCAAAATCCAGCAAATAATGGAGATTGGGAAATAGCACAAGGTGTTAGAAATACTCAGCAGACCAAGCAGCATCTGTGATGAGAAATAACTGGGTTATTTCAAGCTGATGACTTTTCATCAAAACTGTTTGAGAGAAAGGAAAGGAGAGAGGAAAGGAAAGAGCAAGGAGGAAGTTTAATTCACGAGAAGGTAGATTAGGAGTCAAGACTAAGAGACCCTAGTGGTATGAATATTGATTTCTCTCACTTTAGGTAGCATCGGCATTCCCCATCTCTTTATCCCTCCCCCACCCAAGTTGCACTAGCTTCTCATTTTCAGCCTACAAACAGCTAACAATGTCCTGATTCCTTAAGGGCCTGTCCCACTTGGGTGTCATTTGCACGTCATGCAGATGGCACGCAAAGATTTTGTACATGCCAAAATCCTGGGGTGCCGCGCGCGGCCGCGTGTCACTGCTACGCCACCACGCAGCATGCGCACATAATGCGCAGCAGGCGTGCATCATGTGCACGGCTCAACGCCTACGTTGTGCGTCGTGACGTGTAAATTATGACGCGTAAATTACGCGCAAATGACGCTCAAGTGAGACAGGCCCTTTAATCATCGTTACTTTTATGCATATCTTTCATTCATTGTTCTTTATTTCTCCAGATCACCATCTATATCTCTCGTTTCCCTTATCCCTAAACAGTCTGAAGAAGGGTCTCGACCTGAAACGTCACCCATTCCTTCTCTCCAGGGATGCTGCCTGTCCCGCTGAGTTACTCCAGCTTTTTGTGTCTATCGTTGGTTTAAACCAGCATCTGCAGTTCCTTCTTAAACAAGAATCAAGTGTTTGATTGTCATATGTCCCGGAATGAAACAATGACATTCTTACTTGCAGCAGCAGCAGCAGCACAACAGGTTTGTAAACACCATACTCAATAGATAATATAATAAACAATTAAGTTGTAAATAAAAATTTAAAAAATAGTGCAAAAATCAAAACAAAGCTCAAAGTCCCGAGTGTAATCCAAACAGTTTATAGTTCAAAGTTTAGTTTGGAGTTGGTAATGTTCAAAAGCCTGATGGTTGTTGGGAAGAAGTTACTCCTGAACTGAGGGGAAAGCAGATATGTCATGACCAAAGCATTCATTTGGTCTGTGCGCACCATCAAGCTCCTATTTGTACACCGATCCCAATCTAATTCACTTTATTCACCACACATTCCCATCACCTCACCATATTCTCCCATTTGCTTACCCACATGGGGCAATTTACAATGGCCAATTAACCTACCAACCTGCAGAGTTTTTTGGCAATGTGGGAGGAAACCAGAACAACCAGAGGAAACCCATGTGGCAACAGAAAGAATGAGAAAGCTCCACATGCACAGCAACAGAGGAAATAGAGTCCCAGAGTCATAGAGTGATACAGTGTGGAAACAGGCCCTTCGGCCTAACTTGCCCACACCTGCCAACATGTCCCAGTTACACTAGTCCCACCTGCTTGCGCCTGGTCCATATCCCTCCAAACCTGTCCTATCCACATACCTGTTCAACTGTTTCTTAAATGATGGGATAGTCCCAGCCTCAACTACCTCCTCTGGCAGCTTGTTACATACACCCACCCTCTGTGTGAAAACGTTATCCCTCGGATTCCTACTAAATCATTTCCCCTCCACCTTGTACCTATGTCCTCTCATCCTCGATTCCCCTACTCTGGGCAAGAGACTCTGTACATCTACCATATCTATTCCTTTCATGATTTTGTACAGGAAGTGACTGCAAATGCTGATTTAAAGTTAGACACAAAATGCTGGAGTAACTCAGCGGGTGAGGCAGCATCTGTGGAGATTTGCACTGGGCCTCAGTCTGACAATGGATGAGTGAGGCCCAGCACAAATTGGAGGAACAGCACCTCTTGGGTAGCTTACACCCCAGTGGTATGGACATTGACTTCTCTGAATTCAAGTAGCCCTTAATTTCCCTCTTTCTACATCCCCCCCCCCTTCCTAGTTCTCCGACCAGTCTTAAGGGCCTGTCCTACCAGCATCCGACTCCATGCGGTGAGCGCGACCAAACCGGCAGTGGGGTGAGTAAGTGAGGCGAACTTGGAGCAAAGTCTTAAAGGTAAGTTCGCCAGACAGAGAGGGACACACAGAGAGGGGCACCACAGAGGGTTGAGGCACCTACCGAATCGATCAATTTTCTCCACGTTGGTTGCGCTCATCGCATGGAGTTGCATGCTGCTGGGACAGGCCCTTTACTGTCACCGACTACATTTTTTCTCTGTTTGCTTTGTTGTTACCTTCTCCCAACTAGCAATGATCTATTCTACATTTTCCTTGATCTCCATTCCCTTTGTCCCATTTTCACACCTTACACTTCCTCTGTACACTTCCTTATCTATGCACGGCCCGCTCCCCTGACTTCAGTCTGAAAAAGGGTCCCGACCCGAAACATCACCCATTCCTTCTCTCCAGTGATGCTGCCTGTCTCGCTGAGTTACTCCAGCATTTTGTGTCTATCTTCACAGAGGTCTGGATAGAACCCGAGCCACCAGAGCTGTGAGGCAGCAGCTCTATTAACTGTGCCGCTGGTGTCAATCGAGTTATTGGTGCTGGATCAAGTGACTTGGCAAAGGCATTCATTGAATGATGAAAAGTAACGGCAAAGGTGAGTAAACAGAAAACTCTAACAACCGATCTGTTTGGATGGCTCTTGTCCTGAACTTTTCTCTCAATGTTTCACAGAATCAGTATATAATTCCATGGTTCAACACCGTCAACTCCAGTAGCCTCCTTGTTCAACAGGATATCCCACATTATTTCATGGATATGATACCACCACCATGCATATTCCAAGCCTTGCTTGTAAGTGTGGACCTTATCTGAAATTATATTAATTTAATTAAAAGGGATTAAATGCATATATTTTATAATTATATAACAGTAACCCATTCATGAAATCTGTCTACTAAAACTCTGAAGATATCAGTCTAGACCATTTGGAAAATAATAGCTACGTTAATAATAGCTACGGTTAGTTGTTAACATTGACTTCAGAAGGAAAACTTTTACCAATTTAGTTTTTTTAGTTTAGTTTAGAGATACAGCGCGGAAACAGACCCTTCGGCCCACCGGGTCCGCACTAACCAGCGATCCCCGCATGTTAATGCTATCCTTCACACACTGGGGACAATTTTTACATTTACCAAGCCAATTTACCTACAAACCTGTACGTCTTTGGGTGTGGGAGGAAACTAAGTTGGATGATCAGCCATAATCATATTGAATGGCGGTGCTGGCTCGAAGGGCCGAATGGCCTACTCCTGCACCTATTTTCTATGTTTTCTATGTTTTATATGAAACCAAAGATCTCAGAGAAAACCCACGCAGGTCACGGGGAGAACGTACAAACTCCGTGCAGACAGCAGCCGTGGTCGGGATCGAACCCGGGTCTCCGGCGCTGAAAAGCAGCAACTCTCCCGCTGCGTCGACCATGCCAGTTAATATTCCTTTCTTTCCTGTTTGCAGAAATTACTCTTCTTTACTACGTTTTATCTGGGCATCCCTCGTTCAAATGCATGTGCTCAGCTTTATTTGTGGTAGAGTCAGGATGAGAGGCCAGAGCAGGCTCACTCATTTACTGAATCCAACATTTCACCATGCCCTCTCTTTAGTACAACTCTGTGCAGTTAATCTCTGGTGCCCAGGTCCCATCAGCACACAGGATGCAACATCAACATTCTATAGATCTCAAGGATTTGGCCTTGCTTTTAGTTCAGTTTAGTTTAGTTTTGTTTATTGTCAAGTGTACCTAGATACAGTGAAAAGCTTTTGTTCCGTGCTAACCAGCCAGTGGAAAGACGATATATGGTTACAAGATGACAGTGCACAGATACATGATAAGGGAATAACGTTTAGTGCAAGGGCCAATGGGATCCAGGCTTGCTGGTCCAGTGATCCTTAAGAACAGGTCCTGTCACCGATTGAGCTCTGGGGTCCAGGCAACGTGAGATGGAGGGTGGTGGTCTGAGTCCTTACAGCACATCTTCATCCCTGCTTACACAGTGCTTGTCCTGGTCATCAACGTCAACAAGGTGATGACGTCACTTTGCACCCATTTTAAAGAGTCATGACTGTCCTTGGAATGTGTGGCCTTGCCCGCATAGCCTCTTGGTGGATTTATTGGAAATTGGGCATCTTTATCATTGTCGCGCAGGACAGTAAACTTCCCTTCCAGATATAGGTAGTCCCATAAGTCACGGAATTGTTTGTAACACTACATCTTCCTCAGCCATTCCCCATCAGCATCCTGAAGGCACATTCTTCCATCTCCACCAAAGTCTCTTCCAATGGAACCTTCCTATCTCTTGTCCCCTTCACCATACAAACCCCAAACACTTTCCAGCCATCAACAACTACATCTTCCAATTTGGTGAATGGTGTTCAGTGGTTGCGATGTTATGGAGCAGTTATTGAGTCATGGACTCAAGCAGCACAGGAATAGGCCCTTCGATTCAACTCTTCCATGTTGACCAAGATGCCCATCCATGCTAATCCCATTTGCCCATGCTTGACCGGTAACCTCCTATCCCTGTACCAGTCTAAATGTCTTTTAAATGTCATTATGATACCTACTTCAACCACTTTATCTGACCAGCTAAGCAGGAAGTAATACATGCAAAACACAAAGTGCTGGAGTAACTCAGCAGGTCAAGCAGCACCTGTGGAGGGAATGGATAGGCGATGTTTTGGGCCAGGACTCTTCTTCAGTGCGAAAGGTCCCCTGTCCATTCCCTCCATGGATGCTGCCTCATATGCTGAGATACTCCAACACTTTGTGTTTTGCTCAAAATACACCAACATCTGCAGTTCCTTGTATCTTCAGGAAGTAACACAAATTTAGATTGGCAAAACTGAACATGCCTCAAATAGTGAATAGGTGCATGGCAGAAATGGGTCCTTAAGATTAGAGCGTGTGAGATTTGGACAGCAGATGTGGCTTGATGCTCCCGCCCAGAGTACAGGGCATGATGCACATGTGATGCAACATTTCTTCAGTGTGTTGTCTGAACTGAAGACCAATCAGCTTACTTAGGTGGATGAGAAAAATCCGATGGGATTGCTCTGAACATGACCAGTAAACTCCCCAATCTCCCTTCATCCAATATTACTGACAAGGCCTGTCTGCTCATGTCTCTTTTGCTTTTGGGAACACAAGAACTCAAGAAAATAGGAGCAGGGGTAGGGCAAGAAGCGACTCAAGCCTATACCATCATTCAATGTGGTCATGGGGAATCTACTGCACATCAATCAGTCTGCCTCAATCCCCTCTACATCTGATCACCACAGACCTCAAATCCCCAATCTTTCGAAAATCTATCTACCTCCTCTTTAAATATTTCCAATGCGACAGTCTCCACATCCCTCTGGTGTAGAGAATTCCAGAGCTTCACTACCCTCTGAAAGACGACATTTCCATGCAAGCCTTTTATCTTGAAACCATGTCCCTTTGTTTGTGATTCTGTCACTGATTAAAAAAATCACAACATCTATCCTGTGGTAGACAAAAATTGCTGGAGAAACTCAGCGGGTGAGGCAGTATCTATGGAGAGAAGGAATAGGCGATGTTTCGGGTCGAGACCCTTCTTCAGACTGATGTCGGGAAAAAGAAAGGAAGAGGCGGAGACAGTACGCTTGTGGGAGAGCTGGGATGGAGGAGGGGAAGGAGGGAGATAGCAAGGACTATCTGAAATTGGAGAAGTCAATGTTCATATCGCTGGGGTGTAAACTACCCAAGCGAAATATGAGGTGTTGTCTTAATGTCTTACGACCACGTCTTCACGCAGACCTGTTATACAACCACATCTATCCTGTCGTTCCCCCCTTTGGATCTTGCATGTTTCAAAAAGATGTTTCTTCTAAAGTCCAAAGAATTGAGACCCGATCTGACCAAAACTGTGCACATACCCCAGGTGTGACCTCAACAATGCCCTATATAATTGTAACAAAAGTTCTCTACGTGTAAACTCCAAACACTTCACAATAAAGATCAAGACAGGTCACAATAAAGAGCAAGACAAGACCTAGCCAGGTTATGAATGCCCGACTCACAGACACTCGTATATGCAGGCGAGCAGCAGTGATCAGGACAGGGTGGAGCTGAACAGAACTGGAGCGCTGAGCGGACTGAGTCAGTGAGCTTGGCTGCCCATTACTCTTCCTGCATCTGCCCGCTCTCCCATTGTAACTGTTTCTCTGATCCTTTACTACACAATGATTTTGTTCATTACCAATTTATCGAACATTTTGGTTACAAATGGTTAGCAGGAACTTCTAGAACCATGGTCCCAGCGTGAAATATCACCTTTTCATTCCCTCCACAGACGCCACCTGTGCAGCACTTAGTGTTTTTACCCCCTTACCTGCATTTTTGCACCTGCATGTTAACTTTTTGTGATTTATGCACAAGAATGCTTGGATGCCTCTGTACTTCCTTCATTTGCTGTTGATTTCCATTCAACTTCCATTGTATGAGTCACGGAGTTACACAGCACACCAGGCCCTGTGGTACAACTTATCCATGCCAAACAAATTGCCTAACCAAGCTTGACTCTCTTGCCGGCATTTGATCCACATGCCTCCAAACCTTTCCAATCTAAGTACCTGCCCAAGTTTCTGTTAAATGTTGTAATTGTACTCATCTCCAGCACTCATATGCTCTGCCAGCTCATCCCACATATTCACCACCCTCTGTGTGAAAAGGTTGCCCGTTGGGTTGCCTTTAAATTGTTCCCCTCCCAACTTTAATCTATGACCTCTCATATTAGATTCTCCTATCATAAGATCATAAGACCATAAGAGATAGGAGTAGAGTTAGGCAATTCGGCCCATCACGTCTACTCCGCCATTCAATCATGGCTGATCTATCTCTCATTCTCCTGCCTTCTCCCCATAACCTTTGACAACCGCACTAATCACTAATCAAGAATCTGTCTATCTCTGTCTTAAATATATCCACTGACTTGGCCTCCACAGCCTTCTGTGGAAAATAATTCCACAGATTCACCATCCTCTGACTAAAGGGTGGGAAACCCTTTTCTTATCCTGGGGAAAAGACTGTGACCATTCACCTTACCCATGCTTGTCATGATTTCCTATACAATCTACCAAGGTCTCATACAGCTGTAACATGATATCCCAATATTGTGACTGATAAAAGCAAACATGCCAAATACCTTTCTCGCCACCCTGTCTACCCATGTTGCCACGTTCTGGGAACTAGGTACATGTTGGTCGGTGTGGGCAAGTTGGGCTGTAGGGCCTGTTTCCACACTGTATCACTCCATGACCCCAACACTCCCAAGGGCCTGCCATTTGCTTTACCTTTGTCCGAGTTAAGTTCCATCTACTATCCAGTTTGTTAAGTGCACAATCAGTATGCCGCTCCTGCCTTCTCCCCATATCCCTTGACTGCGTTATCTTTAAGAGCTCTATCCAACTCTCTCTTGAAAGTATCCAGAGAATTTGCCTCCACTGCCTTCTGAGGCAGAGAATTCCACAGAATTCCTGCCTCTATCATGTCCAAACCCTTAATAACTTTATATGTTTCAATAAGATCCACTCTCACCCTAAATTCCAGAGTATACAAGCCCAGCTGCTCCATTCTATCAACATATGACAGTCCTGTCATCCCGGGAATTAACCTCATGAACCTACGCTGCACTCCCTCTATAGCAAGAATGTCCTTCCTCAAATTTGGAGACCAGAAATGCACACAATACTTCAGGTGTGGTCTCATTAGGGCCCTGTACAAATGCAGAAGGACCTCTTTTCTCCGATACTCAACTCCTCTTGTTATGAAGGCCAACATGCCATTCGCTTTCTTTACTGTCTGCTGTACCTGCATGCTTACTTTCAGTGTCTGATGAACAAGGACCCACAGATCACGTTGTACTTCCCCTTTTCCCAACTTGACACCATTTAGATAGTAATCTGCCTTCCTGTTTTTGCCACCAAAGTGGATAACCTCACCTTTATCCACATCAAACTGTGTCTGCCATGCATCTGCCCACTCACCCAACCTGTCCATGTAACAGGATGGCTGGTGGCCCCTTGTGGGGACTACAATGCTCTGTCCAGGGCCAGGTGATTGCTTACAGAGAAGACAGTCGTGACTCTGAGATAAGGAGAAGGTTCCAGCTGGCAAGCTATGCAGTAGAGAGTGCTGGATCTATTTAGAAACCCAGGCAGCATCTGTGGATAAAGAAGGAGAATGAATGCTTCGGCCCAATGATCTTTCACCAGCTAGTAATAGGAAAAAGAAAAAAAGGGCTTGCACTGAAAGATCTGTAAGATGATTGGGCAGGCGTGTTCAGAAGAGGGGGGAAGAAGTTCACATGTTCTAGGAGCAGAGTTAAGCAATTCAGCCCATCAAATCTACTCTGCCATTCAATCATGGCTGATCTATTTTTCCCTTTCAACCCCATTCTCCTGCCTTCACTCCATAACCCTGACACCCTTACTAATCAAGAATCTGTCAATCTCTGCCTTAAAAAATATCCATTGATTTGGCCTCCACAGCCTTCTGTAGCAATGTATTCCACAGATTCACCACCCTTTGACTAAAGAAATTCCCCCTCATCTCCTTTCTAAAGGTACGTCCTTTAATTCCTAGACTCTCCCACTAGTGGAAACATCCTCTCTACACTCACTCTATCCAGGCCTTTCACTATTCGGTTCATTTCAATGAGATCTCTTCTAAACTGCAGCGAGTACAGGCCTAGCGCCTTCAAAAGCTCATCTTATGTTAACCCAATCATACCTTGGATCATTCTCGTAAACCTCATCTGGACCTTCTTCAATGCCAGCACATCCTTCCTCAGATATGGGGCCCAAAACCGCTCACAATACTCCAAATGCCATCTGACCAGTGTCTTGTAAAGCCTTATAAAGTAGAAGTAGTGGGAATAAATCTGGTACATTGCTACTTTAAACCTGAATGAGCTATTTACCATTTACAGAATCAAATTAATGCACAAAATTACTCTCCTGGGATGAAAGGTGGAATAAACGGCTTTGAGGAAGCAGAATAATAAATAACATAACAATAATTAAAAGGCGGCACTCTAATTAGGTTTTTCAGAGAAACAGTGAAGTGTTTCAGCACCAGCTGGCACTTCAACTTAGATTACTACCTTAAACTTTAAGTTTGGAAGGGCTGCTGTCTCCCTCTGTACCTATTCACTGTGTCTGAACCTTCCTGCCCTGTTGTGCCAGAAGCACATGTGAATAGGATATGGTGCCAATGAGCAAGACATAGGGGCTACTCGGGAGTAAGTGGGTTATGTACCAAGCTATGTGCCTAGCTGCTATTTCCTTACTGCGGTGTGCCTTTCCTTCAGACCCTTTCATCCAGAAGCACCCCTTACTTTTCCCCAGGGGAAAGGCTCTTACACTCACGTTTCCTCTTCTAAGTAAGTGCAAAATTAAGCCCACCAATCAAAAAGTCAGAATTAGTCATTTATTTGGTGTTTTATTAACATTTTGGAGCCATGCTTAACTTTATTCTTAGTGCATCCTGCTCTGTATTTTCTGCTTTTTTTTAAACATTATTTTATGGCATCAATGTAAGTCACATTGAACTTTGAAATAGCTTTCTGACCGCATGTTCTAAGGAGCATGAATATCAGCTTGCAACATTAATTTGCATTCTTAGAGGAGGGATATATGCTGCTCAGTTCTTTCCTTGGGGCCTGATTCTTTGCACTGATTTCTATTTGTTTACACCCATTTATGCATTCTAGTGAATGTTAATGAAATTGGCACGAAATGTTGTAAATAATTACTGGCAAACTGAGTGCAGGAATGCATCTAATGTTGACTATAGCATTGGATCGTGGTCCTCATTAAAGCCCTCTCCTTCCTTCAGAAGGCCAGAAGGTAGCTTAGAGATCTTGTCAAAGTGTCATAACGTAAAATGGCAAGGAGAGGCCTTTTATCCCCTCACATCCAAGTTGACCAGTGGACACCCTTCTGTATTAAACAGTCTGCCCGCAGCCTGTTGCACCAAGGCAATTATATCATTTCTAAAGGTAAATCTAAACTTTTAACTTGGTATTGAGATTTAATTTCATTTCCCTTTCCACATTATATACAATTAGAAGCAAGCAAACAAACACTTCTATAGGTTTGTGAATTGATATCCCTTAATCTCAGGTAGTTGAGCATAAAATTTAGCCTGATACTGGAAGATTGCTACTCTGAAAGACCCTATGAGATGAGATTTCATACCAAGGCCAGATCTACTCTCATGGATGGTCATAAAAGATGCCTAGTTACCATACAAAACCAATGTACTTATTGCTGCAGTCCTGGAAGATATTTATTTCTAGCTCAATCTGAATGATGTTGGAACACAGAACAGTACAGCACAAGAACAGGCCCTTTGGCCCACAATGGCAGTGCTGAACATGATGCCAAGACCAACTCTTATCTGCCTGCACATAATCCAAGCCTCCATTCCCCGCATATCCATATGCATATCCAAAGGTCTTTTAAATGCCACTACTATATCTGCTGCAACCACCACCCATGGCAGTGCATTCCAGGCACTCACCACCCTCTGTGTAAAAAATACTTTCCCCACACATCTCCTTTAAACTTTGCCCCTTTCAACTTAAATATATGCCCTCTAGTATTTGATTTTTAAATTACGGGTAAAACGTTCGAAATGTCTATCCTATCTATGCTTCTCATAATTTTCTATACTTCTATCCGGTCTCCCCGCCACCTTTGGCATGCCAGAGAAAACAATCCAAGCTAATGTTATCCCACTTTTTAAGAAAGGCGGGAGAGAGAAAACAGGGAATTATAGACCAGTTAGTCTGACATCGGTGGTGGGGAAGATGCTGGAGTCAATTATAAAAGATGGGACAGCCACACATTTGGATAGCAGTAACGGGATCAGTCCGAGTCAGCATGGATTTACGAAGGGGAAATCATGCTTGACTAATCTTCTGGAATTTTTTGAAGATGTAACTAGGAAAATGGACAAGGGAGAGCCAGTGGATGTAGTGTACCTGAACTTTCAGAAAGCATTTGATAAGGTCCCACAAAGGAGATTAGTGGGTAAAATTAGGGCACATGGTATTGGGGGTCGAGTGCTGACATGGATAGAGAAGTGGTTGGCAGACAGGAAACAAAGAGTAGGGATTAACGGGTCCCTTTCAGAATGGCAGGCAGTGACTAGTGGGGTACCGCTAGGCTCGGTGCTGGGACCGCAGCTACTTACAATATACATCAATGATTTGGACGAAGGGATTCAAAGTAACATTAGCAAATTTGCAGATGACACAAAGCTGGGTGGCAGTGTGAACTGTGAGGAGGATGCTATGAGAATGCAGGGTGACTTGTACAGGTTGGGGGAGTGGGCAGATGTATGGCAGATGAAGTTTAATGCGGATAAATGTGAGGTCATCCACTTTGGTAGCAAAATCAGGAAGGCAGGTTACTATCTAAATGGCGTCAAGTTGGGAGAAGGGGAAGTACAACGGGATCTGATGGTCCTTGTACATCAGTCTATGAAAGTAAGCATGCAGGTACACCATGTTGGCCTTTATAACAAGAGGAATCAAATATAGGAGCAAAGAGGTCCTTCTGCAATTGTACAGAGCCCTAGTGAGACCACCCCTGGTCAGCCAAAATATTGTGTGCAGTGTTGGTCCACTAATTTGAGGAAGGACATTCTTGCTATTGAGGGAGTGCAGCGTAGGTTTACAGGTTAATTCCCGGGATGGCAGGACTTGTCATATGCTGAGAGAATGGAGCAGCTGGGCTTGTACACTCTGGAGTTTAGAAGGATGAGAGGATATTTCATTGAAACATATAACACTGACTGGGATGCGTTTGCAGCTCAGGCCACCCTTGACTCCCACACTGACATTGACGCCTATACATCCTCTGTTCTGGACTTCATCAACTCCTCCATCAACAGTGTCACCACTCTCAAACAAATCACCACATACCCGAATCAGAAGCCATGGATGAACAGCGAGGTCAGGCGACTGCTGAAAGCACGGGACTCGGCTTTCAGGTCAGGCGATGCCCGTGCCTATAGTTCATCGAGGGCCAATCTGAAGAGGGGCATCAAGAACGCCAAACACAGATAAACGCTGCGGATCAAGGAGCACTTCGACAGTAACTCCGACCCCTGACGCATGTGGCGTGGCATCCAGGCCGTCACTGACTACAGAGCCACCAACTCCACCCCCACTTCCAGCGACGCATCCTTCCTCGAGGAACTCAATCACTTTTATGGCCGCTTTGAAAGGGACAACCAAGAGTTGGCCATCAAGGCTGTGCTCCCCAATGACCACCAGCCCCTCACACTCAACCCCTACAACGTGCACGTGGCACTGAGTAGGATCAATGTACGTAAGGCTGCCGGCCCTGACGGCATCCCCGGGCGCGTCCTCAGGGCCTGTGCTGCACAGCTGACAGACGTCTGGACTGACATCTTCAACCTGTCACTTGCCCAGGCAGTTGTCCCCACGTGCCTTAAAACTACCTCCATCGTGCCAGTGCCAAAACACTCCACTGCGACGAGCCTCAACGACCTCCGCCCAGTTGCCCTCACCCCTATCATCGCCAAGTGCTTTGAAAGGCTGGTCATGGCACACCTCAAATGCTGCCTACCTCCCACTCTGGACCCCTACCAGTTTGCATACCGCAAGAACAGGAGCACGGAGGATGCCATCTCAACGGCACTCCACTCCGCCCTCTCCCACCTCGACAACAGAAACACTTATGTGAGAATGCTGTTCATCGACTACAGCTCAGCATTCAACACCATTATCCCCTCGAAATTGATCGCCAAACTCGATGACCTGGTTACCAACCCCTCCCTCTGCAATTGGTTACTGGACTTCCTAACCAACAGACCACAGTCTGTTAGGTTGGATAACCACTCCTCTTCTACCCTCACCCTGAACACAGGCGTACCACAGGGCTGCGTGCTGAGCCCCCTCCTCTACTCCCTCTTCACCTACGACTGCATACCTGTACATGGTACCAACACCATCATCAAGTATGCAGATGACATGACGGTGATTGGCCTCATCAGCGACAACGATGAGTCGGCCTACAGGGAGGAGGTTCAGCTCCTAACAGCATGGTGTGCCGACAATAACCTGGCCCTCAACTCCAAGAAGACCAAGGAGCTCATTGTGGACTTCAGGAGATCGAGAGGCTGCACGCATAACCCCATCCATATCAACGGGACGGAGGTGGAACGTGTCTCCAGCTTCAGGTTCCTGGGGGTCAACATTTCCGATGACCTCTCCTGGACCCACAACACATCCTCGCTGATCAAGAAGGCTCATCAGCGTCTCTTCTTCCTGAGGAGACTTAAGAAGGTCCACCTCTCTCCCCAGATTCTGGTGAACTTCTACCGATGCACCATCGAGAGCATCCTTACCAACTGCATCACAGTATGGTATGGTAACTGCTCTGTCGCCGACCGGAAAGCTCTGCAGAGGGTGGTGAAGATCGCCCAACGCATCACAGGCTCCTCACTCCCCTCCATTGAGTCTGTCCATAGTAAACGATGCCTGCACAGGGCACACAGCATCGTCAGGGACAGCTCACACCCCAACCATAGACCGTTTACCCTCCTCCCATCCGGGAGACGCTGCAGGTCCCTCCTCTGCCGGACCAGCAGGCTCAAGAACAGCTTCTTCCCTGTGGCTGTCACACTTCTCAACGCTGCACCTCAATGACTGCCTGTCTCCACCTCTCACCTCCCCCCCACCCGGACTATCCAATCACCAGCAAATTGCACGGTATATGTATATGTATTACTTGTTTATTCGTAAGTTCGCCCTTCGGAGATACCAACTGCATTTCATTGTCTCTGTATTGTACACTACACAATGACAACTAAAGATTGAATTGAATTGAATAAGATTGTTATGGGCTTGGACACGCTAGAGGCAGGAAACGTGTTCCCGATGTTCCAGAACCAGGGGTCACAGTTTAAGAATAAGGAGTAAGCCATTTAGAACGGAGACGAGGAAACACTTTTTCTCACAGAGAGTGGCGAGTCTGTGGAATTCTCTGCCTCAGAGGGCGGTGGAGGCAGGTTCTCTGGATGCGTTCAAGCGAGAGCTAGATAGGGCTCTTAAAAATAGCGGAGTCAGGGGATATGGGGAGAAGGCAGGAACAGGGTACTGATTGGGGATGATCAGCCATGATCACATTGAATGGCGGTGCTGGCTCAAAGGGCTGAATGGCCTACTCCTGCACCTATTGTCTATTGTCTATTGTCTATTGTCTATTGTCTGTCCAACCATTCCCTGTCCAACCTCTCCCTAAATACCCTATAATCCAGGCATTGTTCTGGCAAAAATCTTGTTCCTATCACAATGCTCCATAAGCTACAGGTAGGTCCCTGATTTTGATGATAGGTCAGTATTCTTAAAAATTTAGTCTTGTTGGGCACATTATTACCCATGGTAAATAAATGTGACCGAACTTGAACTTGAACAAATATATAACATTTCTAACCCTTGCTCTTTTTTTTTAATCAAAGATATATTCAATTATTTAAAAAAAATATTTACACTAAAATAAAGCAAGCCAGAACCCACCACAATAATACGATACAAACATATATCCATAATAAACTACTATACAACTATGTTACAATCCTTATTGAGGTTGCATTCAACACCCTGCGGGGTCCAGTGGTCCCGGAACTCCCCCAGGGTGCCCGTGGACAGGGCGTATTCCCTTTCTACCCCTACCCGGGAACCCTTGCTCTTTTGGGGGTGAGGGGTCGCTCCCTCCAACAAGCAATCAAGTCGCTGTCAAATTCAGCAGAAAAAAGCAGGAATTGGCATTGGATTGAAAGGAAAGATAACAATTGGGCTACAAGGTGAAGACAAGAGGGTATAGAACCGAGGGGGGTGTAACTGGGATTCCAGGTATCACCGTTGAGCCCTCTGGGGACGTTGTGGGCTTATCAATGAAACGTTAAAGAAGAATGACCCCGATGACGTACTTACCCTACCATTGACCACTCCAATCTCACTGCCAATATCAAGAGTGCTGACTTACTATAGGGATTAAAACATCAAGGCCTCTCAGCTCTACATAATCTGCAGTTTCCACTGCTGAAGAACTCACTGCGCAAATGTTCTGTTCTGTTTGCTTTACTTTGCATTTCTCTGCATTGTGATTTACACTGAAATTCTTATTCCATCTGCTTAATTAGCTTAGATGCATTAGAATTTCACTCATCCATTTCTACAGGTCACATAACTTGGTGCTATCAGAATAAGAGTAGGGGCCATTCTAAATATATTGTTTAATAAAACTGGAAACAACAAATCATTCAGCTGCTCCTCCAGTTTGTTCCTCTCTTGACCCGGTCAAAATATTTTCCATTTATCATTACCTCCTGCCATGTGCTGTCAAGCTATTTTTCATTCCAGCCAGCTAATTTGGCATTCGTTCGATGAGCCTTAATCTTCTTTGAAAGCATTTCTTGCAGAACTTTGCCAAATACATCATCAAAACGCACACTCTAATTTAGTTTCACCAATAAAAATTGCAACAGATGACTGAGAATAACTGTTAACCCTAAACTGATGATGCCTACTCAGTATGTCTTCTGGACCCTTTGGCTGGGCAGTGTAAGTACATGTGAATCCTCGTAAGGGTTTGCATAATTAGTAATAGACACAAAATGCTGGAGTAACTCTGCAGGACAGACAACAAATCCGGATCGAAGGAATGGGTGACTTTTCAGGTCGAAACCAAAGAAAGGTCTCGCCCCGAAACGTCACCCATTGCTTCTATCTAGAGATGCTGTCTGTCCCGCTGAGTTACTCCAGCAATTTGTGTCTATCTTCGGTATAAACCAGCACCTGCGGTTCTTGCTTCATAATTGGTTCATAATTGCTTGGTTTATACACCTTTTATTCTGTCTTAGTTTCTTCACTCTTTAGGCCTAGACCTGTGTTACGAGAATATATCAGTGAGTTTGCCATTATGTATATTATTTGGTGACGTTCCAAATGAATAGGGGAACCAAATAATTTGTTTTAAAAGGTAAGTGTTAGGAATGAAGTATAATGATATCCTTTTAAAGATGATAGGACCCTTTCCCAATTCCTTCTGTTTTTCTTTGAGTATTTTATTTGAGCCAGTTTCCTAAGAAGGGTCTCGACCCGAAATGTCACCCATTCTTTCTCTCCTGAGATGCTGCCTGTCCCGCTGAGTTACTCCAGCTTTTTGTGTCTCTTACGTAAGTTTAATTTCTTGAGAGCTTTTTACAATAAATGTTTCCTGACCTGCATATGTAATAAATTGGGATGCTATTTTGATTGGATTTGGAATCAGTCCATAGATTTAATTGTGAAAACCAATGTAACAAATATGTTGTGTCACAATTTTCCAGAATAGATATTTCTTAAGGGATTTGGATTTCCTTGCACATTCCACATCATTGTAACACAGCCAAGTACATCATGCTAATTATACATCTTCCCTTTCATCTACTGGGGGTACTAATTGCAGAAGAGTGATTGTTTTAGCAGGCATCTCCATTCACTCCAACAGCATGGACTGGAGTAGTCTGAAGAAGGGTCCCAACCCAAAATGTTACCTCTCCATTTCCTCCATAGGTGCTAGCTGACCTGCTGAGTTACTCCAGCACCTTGTATTTTGCACAAGGTTACAGCGTCTACAGTTCCTGTGTCTCCATGGTCTGGATCTTACTCCTTTACTTTACAGTCCCATCTTCACTGCCCCAAGCCGCCTACATTTTACATTATATTTCAGCAAGAATTTAAGGAACAACACCTCATCTTTCAATTAGACATGATACAAGTTTCCACACTCGATACCATGTTCACAAGTTTCAGATCGTGACCACTATTCCCAATTATTCAAATAATAGTTTCCAATGATAACTATTTAGAGTTTCATTCAGCCCATTTTATGGTTGAGTTTAGTTTTTATGTTTTAGAGATACAGCACAGAAACAGGTCCTGACCTGCGATCCCGCACACGAACACTATCCTACTAGGGTAAATCCACGCGGGTCACTGGGAGAATGTACAAACTCCATTCTGACAGCACCCGTAGTCAGGATCGAACCCGGTTCTCTGGCGCTATAAAGCAGCAACTCTCCCACCGCGCCACCGCGCCGCTCTTTGATCTGTGATGGATTGGGCATCCTCAACTACTCTCTGCAGCCTCTTTTGTTCTTCTTCAGAACCAGCCAGGTGCAGTCAGTATACTCTTCACTATACCATTGTGGAGGCTCCATAGGGTATTCATTGACAGGCATTATTGCTTAATCCTTTGTAACCTTACCTTTTCATCCATTTTCCTTCCTCGTTCATTGCACTCCTTCTTTCTCCATTCTTCCCTCTCTTTCTCTTTTTTTCCTGATTCGATATTGAGCACTGGCAACACTTTTGAGTTCTGATGAAAAGTCATTGATGTGAGATGTTAATTCTGCTGCCCTCCCTTTCAGCCTGAATATTACTGTCCTCTCCGGATTGCAGATTTAGAGCCTCCATTGGCCAGAAATTGTATTTCTCCCTCCTTTGGTGTTTATTGTGCCAACACCCAATAGTCTGAAACTGGTTAAGAATAGGTTCAAAATAGTGTTGAGATGTTTGCACACCGAATGGTGTGCTAAACCATGATCTGTGCCGAAGTTAGACGCAAAATGCTGGAGTAACTCAGCGGGACAGGCAGCATCTCTGGAGAGAAGGAATGGGTGATGTTTTGGGTCAAGACCCTTCTTCAGTTACTCCAGCATTTTGTGTCCATCTTCGGTTTAAACCAGCATCTGCAGTTCCTTCATATTCTATTATCTGTGGCGCTCCCCTTGGGAGCTGTGTGAAAGATTCTCAGGGATCTTTACATTTGTACGAAATGTATTTGGGGATACCCACTCTCGGACAGTCACAGAATAACTACATCATTCATAGTTGGATTCATGGGAGGTGGTCTTGGAGCCGAGCATCTTGGACAATACAGCTCACCCCCTCCATGACACACTGGTCAACCTGAGGAGTACGTTCAGCAACAAACTGGTTCCACCAAGATGCAGCACAGAACGCCACAGGAGATCGCTTTTCCCAGTGGCTATCAAACTGTACAACTCCTTCCCCATTATGTCGTGGGGTAGACTGACTCCCCTCCCACCCTACCCCCCTTCCCCCTCCCCCCCCCCCCTTCCCCCCTTCCCCCCTCCGGTCCCTCCCCCCCCCCCCCCCCAATCTTTGCACATCCCCAATCCTCTCCACTCATCACTCTAATTTCATGTCTTATGTATCTTGTCTTCTTATGACGTTGGCAGATCAATTTCCCTCCTGGGATTAAAAAAGTCACGTCCCGTATCCTATCGTATCGTAATCAAGGACCAGTCTCCTCGGTCACTCTCTCTTCCTCCCACTCTCATCAGGCAAGAGGTACAGAAGTTTGAAAATGCGTACCTCCAGATGCAGGGATATTTTATTTCCCAGCTGTTATCTAGCAGCTGAATGGTCCTCTCATCAGCTAGAGTGCGATCCTGAACTAAATCCTCAATACTAAACTAAACTAAAAAAGCTTTTCACTGTACACATGTCAATACTAAACTAAACTAAGCTAAACTAAACTAAACTAAACTAAACTAAACTAAACTAAACTAAACTAAATGCTTCCAGGGAGGTGAGTGAAATGTACATCAATAATTTGGATGAGGGGATTGAAGGCTTTGTGGCCAGGTTTGCAGATGATATGAAGATAGGTGGAGGGGCAGTTGGTAAAGAGAAAGCAGGGACTCTGCAGAAGGACTTGGACAGGTTGGGAGAGTGGGCAGAGAAGTGGCAGATGGAATATAGTGTAGCAAAGTCTGGAGTCATGCATTTTGGTATTACGAATAAAGGCATACACTATTTTCTAAATTTGGAGAAAATTCAGAAATCGGAGGTGCAAAGGGACTTGGGAGTGCTAGTACAGGATTCCCAAAATGTTAATTCAATGCCAGCATTTATTTCAAGAGGAAGGATGTGCTGGCTCTGGAGAGGGTTCAGAGGAGGTTTACGAGAATTATCCCAGGAATGATTAGGTTAACATATGATGAGCGTTTGATGGCACAGAGCCTGTACTCGCTAGAGTTTAGGTGGATGAGGGGGCACCTCATTGAAACATATGGCATAGTAAAAGGCCTGGATAGAGGGATGTGGAGAGGATGTTTCCACTAGTGGGAGAGTCCAGGACCAGATGCCATAGCCTCAGAATAAAAGGACGGACCTTTAGAAAGGAGATGAGGAGGAATTTCTTTAGTCAGAGGGTGGTGAATCTCTGGAATTGTTTGCCACAGACGGCTGGACATTTTAAAGTCGGAGATTGATACATTCTTGACTAGCATGGGTGTCAGGGGTTATGGGGAGAAGGCAGGAGAATGGGGTTGAGAGGGAAAGATAGATCAACCATGAGTGATTGATGGAGTAGACTTGATGGGATGAATGGCCTAATTCTGCTCCTATAATTTATGAACTTATGAACTTATGTAGGGTACGGCAGGGGTCTCATCTTATCTGGGCACCCTCCATTTGATAGTCTGCCCCATCAAATCCAGAGCTACAAGTAGCCCCAAGGCACAGTACAGATAGAAAATGTAGAGACATAGAAAATAGGTGCCATTCCGCCTTTTAAGCCAGCACCGCCATTCAATACAATCATGGCTGATCATCTAAAATAGTAAGATTAAATGAGAACTTACCAGTTTGAAGTTTGATCTTTATTTTATGAGGAGTTACGATGAAGGATTACGTGAAGAAACCCCACCAGGTGCATGCGCGTCATACTTCAAAGCAGCGGCGCGAACACACTGTAACTACAGTCAAAGTGATATAGTAAGACTCAGAAGACTAGAACTACCAGATGATCTTTGCGATTATGAGGGTCGGGAGCGGAGGGCACGTAATCCCTCATCGTAACTCCTCATAAAATAAAGATCAAACTTCAAACTGGTAAGTTCTCATTTAATCTTACTATTTTTCTTCGGAGTCACGTGAGTGACTATGTGAAGATTTCAAAGCTCTGTGATTTCATGCCGTAGATCCATTCCATACGACACACTGCTTCAGTTGACACAGTAGTGAACAAATAATGTATTGAACATTGCTCGAATTATTCAATAAACATTTTTAAATAATAATAAACAAAAACAGTAATGACCCCTCTATCCCGGGGGGGGAAATTACAAATGAAATTTAGAAAAGAAATCAAATGGAACCCAAAACAGCATGCCCAAAACTTTGCACTGTCAGGACAGGTTTGTCATAAAACTTGGAGAAGGTCGCCTCCCTAGACCATCCTGCGGCCCCGATTTGATCCAGAGACACGTCCTGTGCCTTCGCTGCGGATGTTGATGCTGCCCTGGTGGAGTGAGATTTAAACACATGAGTGTCTACTCCAGCACATTCCAAAACCTGTTTTAACCGTCTAGAAATAGTTTGTACTGACACCATTTTATGAGTTGTTTTGTGGCTGAAGAGCATTGCTGTCTCAGAGCCCTTGAGACTCTTAGTTACCTCGATATATTGACTCAGGTGCTTAACTACACATAGCGTTTGGTCTGCGGGCAATGCTTTAAAGCTTACTTTGGTTCCGGCCATTCCTGGCCTGCTTTGTTTGATTGAATCATATACATAAAATGTAATGTTATCCACAGACGAATACATGCTATCTAGCCGTAGCTTTTGCAATGTTCGAACTCGTTGCGCTGATTCTAGCGCCATGAGCATGACCACTTTAAGTGTTAACTTATGAAAAGATAGTGACGTGATTGGAGCCCATTGCCGAAGCAGTGTGAGAACTATACTGACATCCCAGATTTTGTATATTTAGGCTTAGGAGGGTTTTTGTTAAAGATACCTGTCATGAATCGGGACACTAACGGATGAGACCCGATAGATTGTTGTTCTGAAAACCGCCCAAAATAGGAGGACAAAGCACTCCGAGCACTATTAATGGCACTATAGCTCAAGTGTTCATCAAAATGTAATGTAGCAAGGAACTCCAATACATCCGGTATGCTTGTTGTATGATAAGATATATCTGACTGCAAGCAAAACATCTCCCATTTTTAGTGCTATCTCTCCAAGCTGCAGTAATCACATCCATGGTCCTACTCGACAGTCCAAGCCCTTGGAATGGTCTGGTCAGAACCTGCAGATTAACAGATTAATACGATCATGTAACGGATGACTTTCTCCTGTTTCTGGATGAACCAACAAATTACTGCACTTGGGGATAGTCATGAATGGCTGAGTCATCATTCTCTGCACCAATGGGAACGATGGCTGTGTAGGTCAGTCCGGAAGCACCAAAACGCCTGAGGCGGAGTCCTGCTCTATTTTGGTGAGACATTGCCTGATGAGGCAGAATGGGGGAAAAGCGTAAAAAAATCGTACGTCCCCAATGTAGCGAGAATGCATTCACCGCTACTGCTCCTGGATCTGGTTCCCACGAAACGTAATTAGGCAACTGGTGATTTAGCCTGGATGCAAACAGATCTATATTTGGCAAACCATAGCGGCTGACAATCATTTTAAAAACATCAGGATTTAGCATCCATTCTATGTTGTCATTAAATTTCCGTGACCTGTTGTCCGCCACCACATTATCTCTACCTGGTAGGTAGATAGCTGAGACCCAGATATTTCTGCAAAAGCACCAGAATTTAACTGGGTTACGTCTAGAATGACTCGACACCCACCATCTTTTTTCTGTCTGGGGAATATATTGGACACAAATTGTTGAGGATGATATACCGTCTTCTCAATTACCCCTTTTTGGAATAAAACCCCAATTTCATCATTTACCTACAGATTTTCTGGTCCAGAAAAAAACAATACCCGACTAGGCATATTTTGTGCAGGTGGATGTATTCCTGACATAAACTAAATTAGAGGCCCTGAGACAGTGTCCAGTATAAATAGATCTGATGTTATGCAGCTCCATTCATCATAAAACAACTGCAACCTACTCCCAACCGGAGGTTGTTCTCCAGAGGATTTATCCTGGACTGAATGAGTTACTCGTACCTCCATAGTCGACCTTGAACTTCTCACTCTTCTGGCCATGTTGGGGTTGTAGTTGGAGTACGCAGGTGGATAAGGACGGCGCCCAACTGGCAAACCCTCTACTTGGGCCTGCTCCGGCATCTGACACCTGTCTGGTTGAGAACGACCTGCGAGGTAGTATCCTGACTAAGGGTATGTATGTTTTCATGAGGCCAATAGTTTTGGCCTCTTCCTCCATGTCTTTGACCTTTTTCAGCAGGTCTTCGCCGAATAAGAAATTTGGTGCTTGAATATCTGAGGACCTACAAAGAGCTGCGAAGCGTGGGTTTAACATTGGCTTGATGGCAATTTTCCGGATACAGTTGATCTCAAAGTGGGCATTGCACAGCAGGGCCAACATATCCTGCTGTGTCCCCGGCATTGGTGCCCCTTGGACCATTTTCCCAAAAGCCGTGACACCTGCCCCCACTAATTTGAGGACTCGCTGGAAACGGAGCTCTCGCCCCTTCATCGCTGCGCTTATTTATGCCCAGATAGCCGAGTTCACGGTGGGCACCTTGAGCGACGCACAGTTAACAGGTGTCTGGTAACGCGTTGTCGTCTGTTCCATGATGGAACCCTGGAGCAGGTGAGAGGTCATGTAGTTTATATTGGAAGCCAGGTTTTCCTACATGGCTTCACCAGTACCCTCCGGATGGGAACATTTCTCGCCACATCCGGGACACCTGGAGCATGGACGTCCCCAGACCTTCTTGTTGGAAGGAGGGGAGTCTTCTTCATCAGACTCGTCAGATAAAACGGGCCTGACTGATTTTCGTTTGGCCTTTCTCCCTGCAGGAGTGGCCACAGCGTCCTGAGGCACTGGAGTTAATGGAGGCAGTTGAGCTGCCGGCGGTTCTGCAGTTGGCATCGGAGCCGGCGTTACCACAGCCGGTATCTCCCTACCCGATCTGCAAGCACTAACCGCGTTCCCGCGAGTGAAACTCTTGCTATGGACGGCAGACGTTTTAACAATTTTCTCCATCTCAAAATACTCCCGCTGGCTCCTGAACCAGTCTCACGGAGTTTAAATACCCGCAGAATGTTTTAAAATCACTTACCTGCCGGTTTACTACTTACCGCTGGTGGTGCTGCGCTCTCCAGCCTGTCGGTGCGTCATGAGTCGGATGTAATGGCGCGCATGTGCCTGGCGGGGCTTCTTCACGTAGTCACTCACGTGACTCCGAAGTAAAATGAGTTCCCCGTTCCTGCTTTTTCACCATATCCCTTGATCGTAAGAAGGGTCTGATTCAGTGATGCAAAGTCCATTACCCTGACCACCAAAGACTGAATGTGCAGGAAGGAACTGCAGGTGCTGGTTTAAACCAAAGAGAGACACAAAAAGCTGGAGTAATTCAGCGGGTCAGACAGCATTACTGGAGAAAAGGATTAGGTCTTTTTCTTCTCTCCTGAGATGCTCTGACCCGCTGAGTTACTCCAGCCTTTTGTGTCTATTTTCATTGAAGACTGAAGCTGCATGAAATACATTAGTGTTGTGGTGTATACCCGTTCATTGCTGGATCCCTCTGCAAAGTGCTCCTAACTTTTAATCACAAAGTTCCAATTCACGATGGTAATGGAAGAAATGTTGGTGCGTGACCTATAGTTTTGATTGGTGTGCAGTTGAGGTTGGGAGAGTGATATCGGTCCAACGGTAAATTAATGGCGGTCACAGTCTTGCTGCCTTACAGCGAATGCAGCGCTGGAGACGCGGGTTCAATCCTGACTACGGGTGCTGTCTGTACGGAGTTTGTACATTCTCCCCGTGACCTGCGTGGGTTTTCTCCGAGATCTTCGGTTTCCTCTCACACTCCAAAGACGTACAGATATGTAGGTTAATTGGCTTGGTAAATGTAAACATTGTTCCTGGTGGGTGTAGGATAGTGGTAGTGTGCGGGGATCGCTGGTCGGCGAGGACCCGGTGGGCCAAAAGGGCCTCTTTCAGCGCTGTATCTCTAAACTAAACTGAACTAAATTAAACTAAACTAAACTAAACTAAAAACAAAAAAATGTTATTATGTACTAATCCAGGTAAATTCACTGACACAGTTTGCTCAAGAAAAACGTATGCACATGGATCCAGTTGCCAATCCCTATGTCTTAAATCTATCCTGCTGCTGTCTTAATTCTAGTGACTTTGAGAAACATTCCATCCTCGCTATTTGATCTGAAGCATGTTATAAAATAATTATACTTCACCCCATGGTTATGTTTAAGCACTTTATCATTTAGAGACGGTTTACTTCAGTTGTTATTATGCTTATGCATATTTGTTTAGTATAGTGATGCATTGTTTTGTTTTTGACTGTGATCATAAATCAACAAGAATAACGACAATTGTCTTTATATTGTGCTTTTAATGCATTCAAATTATCACAATGTCCTTCACGGGAACATAATTATTCAAACATTGACACTGAGCCATAGAACAGGGTCTTTCTTAAGACAGGGAATCAAAAGTTTGGCCTAAAAAGAAGGTAAGAATTGGAAGCAGGAGAAAGTGAGATGACCTCTCTTGCCTGTTCCATCCTTCAGTAAGATCATGGTTGATCTGTGCAACAAATCCAACTTCTGGTTTAACCCCCTTAATCCTTCATGTCGAGAGATCTGTCCATTTCAACCTTGAATATTCTCAATGACTGCGGACCCTCTCTGCAATGACCTGGCAAATTCAAAAGATTTAGCATCTTCAGAATATTTATTTCGGAGTTTCATACAGTGGAAGTGGAAGGTGTTACATTTTGCGAAGTCTAACAAGGGCAGGACAGTGAAAGGCCGGGCTCTGAGGAGTGTGTGGAGCAGAGGGATTTAGGTGTGCAGGTACATCATTCCTTGAAAGCAACGTCACAGGTAGATAGTGTGGTCAAGAAGGCTTTCGGCACGTTGGCCTTCATCAGTCAGAGTATTGTGTAGAGATTGGGAAGCTATGTTACAGTTGTACAAGTCAATGGTGAGGCCACATTTGGAGTGTTATGTTCAATTTTGATCTCACTGTCGTATGAAAGATGTTGATAAATTGGAGAGGGCGCAGAGAAGATTTCCGAGGATGTTGCAATGATTCGGAACTATGGGGAGAAATTAAGTAGGCTAGGTCTCTATTCCTTGGAGCGCAGGAGGCTGAGGGGCGATCTTATAGAGGTGTATAAGAGTTTAAGATAACAACAGGAATAAATAGAGACAATGGACAAAGTCTTTTACCCAAAGTAAGGGAATCAAGAACCGGGGGGACATACGTTTAATGTGAGGGGAAAAGATTTACTAGGAACATGAGGGACAACAATTTTACACAAAGGGTGGTGGGTATATGTAATGAGCTGACGGAGATGGTAGTTGAGGCAAACACTATCACAACATTTTAAAAACTCATTTGGACAGGTACATGGATAGGATAGGTTTAGAAGGATATGCGCCAAATGCAGACAGGTGGGGCCAGTGTAGATGGGGCATGTTCATTGGCGTTCATTTTCATGCTGTATGACTATGATTCTACGATTCTACTCCAGTTGCGGCATTACCAAAGTCCAATAGAGCTGAACCCAATTCTCTGACCAGTGAAGGCATCATACCATTCACCTATTTACCACTATCTTTTTCTGTTGCCACTTTTATGGGGAGCTACGGACCTGGATCCCAATATCTATCTGTACACCACCGCTCTTGCCATTACATTCAACTTCCCAAAGTGCACTTGCTTGGTTAAACTCCAATTACCACTTCTCCGCCCGTTTATGTACAGTAGCTGATCTATATCACGCTGTAATCTTTAACAGCCTTCCTCACTGTCCGCATCTCCACCAATATCAGAACTATACATTAATTTTGGACACTATACATTAATTTGCTAGATCACTGTCCACCTTACCCTCCTGCTCTTAGTACTGCACAAATATTTCCAGACAGATTTCTGGGCGCAGCATAACGAGAGCCGCACAGTCTTCTTCGAACTCTCAGGGAATCTGTAATCATCCCTTACATCTGCATTGACTCAATCTGTACATGTTAAGCATTCAAAGTGAAGCAGTGAACTTCAGCCTCTGTCTACCAACTCTTTGGTTTGGTTTCTAGATCCTTTTAATAAATAAGTGGAAATCGTGTTTGCGGGAGTAGACTTTGACAATTTTCTATAAATTGTCAGCAATGCATGAGCTCCCTCAAATTTGGGAAAGTCTCCCGCAAGTGAATATGTGTATTAGTACAAGATGAAGCAATTGAAGTCAATGGACTCTGATGTATTACAGAAAGCGCAATGTGGTTAATTGCTGAAGGACTAGTAAAGTAACCTCATGTTTGGTTTCCTTCCAAGTGACATACTTGTCTATTTCTGATCCATGATCAGAGTTGCTACAGGCTAATTGTAGAACATTAGCAAAAACAGCAATCTATAATTTTACTACAATTACAATGTTTCTATTCTATGATAGCCACGTTTTGGCAGTTAAGCACAGTATTTTGCAGAAGAATGCATGAGAACCGTCTTCTGAAGAGATTTTCATCATTTCCATCTTCATAATTTCCAAAGCCAGTAGTAATGCCCTTGGTGTGTCGGCCTGTTATCACCTGAAGCTGACCAACATTTCTGTACGGCATTATCAGTGTATTGAAATGTACGGCAGCAGCAACATGTGTACATCTTAGGGCTCTGTGCCGCACAATGGGCAGTTCTGTTGCTGTTGTACCATGCCACGTATGCAGTTGATTAAGCAAATACAGTCAACAAGGGAAGAGGATCAACATTTTCTATGCACTTATGTTCAAATAATCTCATCTCATCTTTTGCAAATTGTATCTCTTTATGTTCACCATCTTTCTACCAGAATTAATGGCACTAACATTTTCCCATTCCCAGTAATGCCGAAGGGCTTATCCTCCAGAATGAATTACACTCAACATGTAGGGTAAGCATTCCTTGTGGAAGAAGCAAGAGTGGGAATTTGTGGACAGTTTTAATCCTTATTTGGCATGGCCACATCACAATCATTGGCAGGGCTCAAGAACTTTGTACTCCAGATGACCTTAATGAGATCACAGCAACAAAGGTCAAACACTCAAGGTTTCAAGGTCAAGGTCGGGTTATTGTCACGTACCAATTAAGGTACAGTGAAATTTGAGTTACCACACAGTCTAAAGTGAAAAGCAACAAGACACACAACTACATAAAAGTTAACATAAACATCCACAGTGGATTACACATTCCTCACTATGATGGAAGGCAATAAAGTTCAAACTTCTTCCTCTTTGTTCTCCCGTGGTCGGGGCAGTCAAATCATCCGCAATTGGGGCGATTAAAGCCCCCGCAGCCGACGATCGAAGCCCCCGTCACGGTGATCGAAACTCCCGCGTCAGGGCGGTTGAGACTCTCTCCGTGGCATGAAGCTCCCGAGTCGGCCTCTTCTTACCAGAGACCACGGGCTTCACCATGTTAAAGTCCACAGGCCCCGCGGTTAGAGCTTCCATCCCTGGCAAAGGGATCGCAAGCTCCACGATGTTAAAGTCCCACAGACTCCCATGGCTAGGAGCGTTGGGTCGGTCTCCAGGAAAGGCCACCATCTCCACGATGTTAGGCTGCAGTGGGGACGGAGATACGATATTGAAAAGATTTGCATCTCCCTCGAGATAAGAGATTGAAAAGAAATTTCCCCAACCCACCCCCCCACCCCCCACATTAAACAAATCAAGGAACACTAAAACATACTTTTTTAACACATACTAAAAATAACTTCTTTCGTGTGACGTGCACAGCCTAATGTTGTAGGACAACTTGTTCTATTTGATCTTCCGTTTGTCCACGTCGAGTTGATTGCATTAGTCGAAGCAGGGCGGACCACGTGAAGGTTGCAATCTTCCATCCCGCTAAAAATAACAAAAGGAAGAAAGGACTGGCAAACTGTTGGCAAGACAAACATATCACACTTTGAATGATGATACGTTTAGTTTTATCAATTAACATTGAAATATGTTGCATTATTGTAATATTGATAACGTCATATGTTTCAAATAATTTCATATTTTTGAACAAGGGGAAAGGACTGTTTGGAAACCTCAAATCCTCCTCAGATCTCATTTAAACCCCTTCCCTCCACTATAAATCCATGCCCTCTGGTTCTGAATTCCTCTGCACTGGAAAAAGACTGCGACTAATCGTTTTTCCTTGCCTCTCGTGATCTTGTATTCCTCATAATAGGGCAACCTTCTGTCACTCCACACTCCAGGGAGAAAAGGTTTAGCTTCATCTCTCGGAAACAGTATTTGGAGCACAGTTGCGAATAGAAAGAACAGTTACACTGAATTTGGGTGAATGGAATTATACTTTAAGATCATAAATTAGTCCATTCGGCCCGTCAAGTCTACTCCACCATTCAATCGGAGGCAGGAGAATGGGGTTAGGAGGGAGAGATAGATCAGCCATGATTGATTGGCAGAGTAGACTTGATGGGCCGAATGGACTAATTCTGCTCCTATCACTTTTGATTTTATGATCTTAAAGTAAAATTCCATTCACCCAAATTCAGAGTAATTGTTCTTTCTATTCGCAGCTGTGCTCCAAATACTGTTTCTGAGAGATGATCTAGGTTAAGGCTGATCTATCTCTCCCTCCTAACCCCATTCTCCTGCCTTCTCCCCATAACCTCTGACACCCGTACTAATCAAGAATCTATCAATCTCTGCCTTAAATATATCAACTGATGGCCTCCACAGTCTTCTGTGGCAAAGAATTTCACAGATTCACCACCCTCTGACTAATTTATTCTCATCTTCTGAGGCTATGACCTCTGGTCCTAGACTCTCCCACTAATGAAATCACCATCTCCACATCCACTCTATCCAAGCCTTTCACTATTGTGTATGTTTACAGAGTGGCCAGAATTTCAGGCCTCCGATGTTGTGACCCCAGAATTGTGGCCAGAATTGTGCAGAGTTGGAAATGCAATCGTGTGACTTCAGTAGATGAACGCTGTTCCCATGGTGATGGGGTTTTGATCATGATGGGTGTTTTGGGGTTATGGGAGAAGGCAGGACAATGGGGTTGAGAGGGAAAGATAGATCAGCTATGATTGAATAGCGGAGTAGACTTGATGGGCCAAATGACCTAATTCTGCTCCTAGAAATTATTAACTCATGAACTTCTGATCCAGGTTGGCAGGGTCGCAGGAAGACAGCTACCTGTTGCTAAAGCTCTGAACTTGCAACTATTGCCACCTTAATATCATGTGAGGATCAGCAAACAATCTGCTGGAGGGGCTCAGCAGGAAGATGATCATAATCACTTATGCCTTGAGGATTAATGGTCTTTGTGACCATTTGGCACAAGACGCCTGATAAAACAAGTCTTCACAGTCTTTCAGTGAGCCAGAGGTGGCTATCCACCTTGAAATATAGAGCATATCTGGCTTGTCCTGACTCCAAAAAATCACAGGTGTTGAAAAATATGCTAAAGAAGTTTGGGAATTTGTGGCACAGCGGTAGAGTTGCTGCCTTACAGAGCTAGAGGCCTGGGTTTGATCCTGACTATGGGCGCTGCCTGTACGGATTTTGTACATTCTCCCCGTGGCCTGCGTCGGTTTCCTCCCACCCTCCAAAGACGTACAGTTTGGAGTTTAATTGGCTTGGTATAATTGAAAGCAAGAATTGTGTTGTCCTATCTGGGACACATGACAATAAACTCTCTTGAATCTTGGAATCAACTCTCTTGGAAGAAGGGTCTCGACCCGAAACGTCGCCTATCTCCTTCGCTCCTTAGATGCTGCTGCACCCGCTGAGTTTCTCCAGCTTTTTGTGTACCCTCGATTCTCCAGCATCTGCAGTTCCTTCTTTAAAAAAAAAAAATCTCTTGAATCTAGTGTGTGTAGGTAGGATAGTGCTAGTGTACGGGGATTGTTGGTCGGCGCGGATTCGGTGAGCCGAAGCGCCTGTTTCCGCGCTTTATCACTTTAGCTAAACCAAACTAAAGACTGTTTGCTGATTCAATTGTGTCCTCAGAAGTCCAGCAAATAATTGATGATCTTATAGGCAGTCTTGTTCACTCGCATAACATTCAGGCTTGTCAGCGAGGCTCTAGATATTGCTAGAAGCTGATGAGCTCCAGCTGGATGGTGTAGCAGGAAGCTTGGTGCTGGCCAAAATGTCTGGTTTTACTTGGCTTAGCTCCAGTTATACTGTGTACAAACTTAAATATATCAACACCTTGGTTCTGTTCATGGGGAAGTGGATATAAAATGTGCATTGTTTAGCAGCCAACATAACATCTATAAGCTGGAAGTCTCGCAGCTTCTTGCTCTGTAGAATGTAAAACATTGTTTCACATTTCCACGTGTATCCACAGCTCTCGACAGGCTCCATGCATGGTTTGAAGCCTTGGTGGGGCTGAAAGATACCAACAACACATAGTTATGCCACAGTTCCAGAGACCCTGGTTCAATCCTGACCTCTGGTGCTATTTGGGTGGGGTTTGCCCATTTTCCCTGTGGCTGGTGGGTCCTCCTCTGGTGCTCCAGACTCCTCCCACATCTCGAAAAATGTGCAAGTTGATAGGTTAATTGGCCGCTGTACATTGCTCCCAGTGAGCAGATGCGTGGTCGGATCAGAGGGAGAGATGACGGAAATATGTGGATAACAAAATTGATGAGGGTAGGATTAGCGTAAGAAGAAAATGTGTACGATGTGCAGGGATTTATGGGTGGGCTGAAGGACTTGTTTCAGTGTTGTATCTCCCTGTGACTGTGATTCTATAACTGATGTTCAGTTGCTTTACTAAATAGAGGCAGTCTCATTAGGATGTGCTGCTATATGATTCAGAGATTGATTACTCAGCCTGTGGCCGACATATAAAAGACTCCTATACCAGCCATTCTATTCTATCTTGTCAAAGGAGGAGATTGCCAATTGAACAGAGAAAAGTGGAGAACTTGGAGTGGCGGCGCTGCCTTGGCAGCTGCAGCTCGCCTGCAGTCCGTCTGTTTTTTTCTTTTTTTGTTGTTTTCTTGTCCTGTTTTAGCGTGTTAATTTGAGTTATTATGTTGTGTATGTGTGTGGGAGGGGTGGGAGAAACGTTTTAGTCTCTTCCTTCGGGGGGGGGGTGCGACTTTTCTTGTCGTATCCCCCCTCTCTGCGTCTGCGCTGAGGCCTAATGGCGGAGCTGCGACCAACTGCGACCGACCTCGAGGCTCCAGAGGCAGAGCCAGCCAGGACTTACAGCGCGAGGCTGGCCGACTTCGGGGCTGCGGCGGGTTCAGGCGTTCCGGCGGCCCGACTCGGAGCTGTGGCGGCTTCCCGGTGGGGGTGGTGGCGGCAGCGACTTCGGAGGCCCGGCCACGGGCCCAGTGGACGACATCGTCGGGAGCTCGCAGGTCACAGGTTGGTGACCTGTTTTTCCGGAGCTCCCGCGGCAACAGCTGCGTCCGCTGGACTGGAGGGCGGCAGCTTCAGCATCTTCAACCGCCCCGGGCTGCGGAGTTGAACCGGCCCGTTCGCGGAGCACGGTTCAGCTGCGGGACTGACTTACTTACATCACCCGATGGGGTCACAACATCGGAGACCTGGATCGCCTCAGCGCAGAGGAAGAACAAGAAGGGATGTGACAAAGGCTTAAGATTTTGCCTTCCATCATATTGAGGAGGTGTCTGGTGAACTCACTGTGGTGGATGTTAAATTTGTGTTTATTGTGTGTTTTGTTATTTTATTATATGTATGACTGCAAGGCAAAGTTTCCATGATTCCATGATTCCATGATCTCTCAAAGATGTGCTCAAAGCTTCCTTGAAGAAGTGCCCTAGTGCCCAATCACTGCTGGAAGTCTCTGCTCCATGAGTGGAGTTGAGCATTTGGGATGATATTGAGAGCCTTCGAGGGCTTTCACCAGGTGCACGCAGGAACCTCAGTAAACTGTGGGAAGAGTGCACCCACCCACAAGAAAGCTACGCATCCTCCCTATAATCCAGCTCCTGACCCATCAGAGGAAGCGTCTGTGGTTCCCACATGGGCCTCAATAGCTGGCACAGAACCTAAACCAATGTGAAAGTAAATCACCCTCAATCCCAAGGGGAGGGGGACAGAGGAAGAAGAGGAGGAGGAAGAAGAGGAGAAGAAAGAAGAAGAAAGAAGAAGAAGAAAGATGAATAAGGAGAAGGAAAAGGAAAAGGAAAAGGAAACGGAGAAGGAGAAGGAGAAAGAGGAGGGGAAGAGGAAGAGTACAAAGACTGCAGGTAGGACCCTAAACACTCAATGGCATTTGTGTAGTGTGTGAGACCAGGACTAATCAAAGAAAGCCACTGATGGATTACCTCATCTACTTTACTCATTCTTAACATTTACCAATTTCCAGAACGTTTTCGTCCTGTGGGAATTGCAAGATTGATTTAATAGTGGATATGTTTGTTATCGATTTAAGTCGTAAATAATACATTTCTGTAATGGAATTTGCACTTTGAACATCCCATGTGGCAAGTAGGACTTAATAATATGCCCAATAATACGTATGACTACAACATTCCCTAATCTGGAATGTTAAGCAGGTGAGGCACAGTAAATGACTGACTGCCTATCATTGCTGTTAGTTGCAGATTTGTCAACATTAAGCAGGAATCAGGAGAACGTCACTAAACTGGGCTTAACACCAGTGGAACGAGGTTTCCAGCCTGAAGAAAGGTCTCGACCCGAAACGTCAACCATTCCTTCTATCCAGTAGGGCTAGCTGTCCCGCATTATGTGTCTATCTTCAGAGGTTTACTTGGGTTACAGATGACCTTAGTTTGTTTCAAAATATGTAAAAATGACCACAACTGATTGTGTCTGAAGCAAGATGATGTAACGAACACCGCTCAAAGTCCCCTCAGCTTAATAAATCACATTGAAGTAATCGAGTAATAGTTGAAGCCTATTATTTTCCACCAGCTGAGAGCACAGGGGTAGCAAAAGCAGCTGTATAGATCAATGGCTGTGAAGGTGCACATTCAATATCCCTCACTGTACATTTCTTAATAAACCTCCACCTTCGATACTGTGTTGCCCAAGCCACTTGGCTGATGGATCATAAGATCATGTGATAAGTTGAATTAGGCCATTTTGGCCCATCAAGTCTACTCCGCCATTCAAACATGGCTGATCTCTCTTCCACCTAACCTATTCTCCTGCCTTCGCCCCAGAACCTCTGACACCCGTACTAATCAAGAATCTATCTATCTCTGCCTTAAATATATTCACTGATTCCACAGATTCCAAAAATTCCACAGATTCACCACCCTCTGACTAAATAAATTCCTCCTCATCTCTTTCCTAATAGAACGTCCTTTAATTCTGAGGCTATAACCTCTAGTCCTCAACTCGCCCACTAGTGGAAACATCTTCTCCACATCCACTCTATCCAAGCCTTTTGGATCTTCTTCTGTGAAACATCTTCTCCACATCCAATCTATCCAAACAATTTTTTGTTTCTTCTGTGAATGCAAATACTCAGTGAAATGACAATAAAGTGAATACTTTCACTATTCTGTACATTTCAGTGAGGTCCCCCCTCATTCTTCTAAACTCCAGCGAGTACAGGCCCAGTGCCGATAAACGCTCATCATATGTTAAACATATGATAGACATGATCTATAAGCACCCTCCCAGCAACAAACAGCCCTTATTGTAAAACATTGTCGTTCCTAAAGACATAATTATACAGAGGGTTTATTATGTTTAAAATGGTTGAATGTTTAAAATTAAAATGGTTTTCTAAAATATTTTACTGATGATTCATTATGACATTTCATAAGTGAGTATTTAATGATCACAGCAGGAATTGCAGAAATATAGTTGGGCATGTTGGGTTGTGTCCTTTTATGCTTCATCTATGTATTACTATAACAACCAAATTATGACATTTTTTTCTCCAACTAATGCCAGCGGAGTTGCAATTGGAGTAATTAAAAAGGGGATTTTTGCTTGCTGCAATACAATTATTTTTAAGTCTTGTGGTGTAGAAAGAGTACAGTTTATTTAGAGTGTTTATTTTCTGCTTGTAACCACAAGTTTCTCCATAAATCTTAATGTTGATTACCGTGCGAGAATGATGAGGATGAGAAATATCAGAAGAGACATCTTGGGTGGAATGATTTTGCAAGTACTTTGTGCATGAGCAGTATGGGTGCAAGGCTAATTGCTTTGAAGATAAAGCGTTATTAGGGGCTTGTTAATCGGTCTCACTGTCAGATCCGTGTTTAGATAAGTCTAGTGAAGTGCCAGCTCCCTCACCGAGCCACTGTAAAGGCAATCTACCCATCTTTACTTTCTGTAGCCCACATATATCCAATTGATGTATTTATTTTTAACATTCTTTAACATTTATTTTTAACGTTCCTTAACAAAAAGATCCAGAGGGTTGTTGTGCACTTCAGTTATAAATACATTTTCCATGAAATTATTACATTGGATTAGCTGAGAACTAATTTTTTTGTAGCCATCCCCACCTTTTGTGCAAACTTAATAATGACAAATGCAAAATGACCACTTCTTGAGACTTGAGAGTAGTAATGCTGAATAATACTAATCACAATAATCTGGCAGGAGTGGGTTGGTTATCGCAGCACAATGATTACCGGATCATAACCTTTTGATAGAAATCCCCCCAGTTCTCATCAGACCAGCTCCCTTTCTGTAGTTGCTTAACTCATTGGGTCTATTCATTTAATAATGCACAAAATGAATCATGCAGAAACCATCATCCTTTTTCACCACTAAAAGTCGAGTCATGGGACAAATATCCTTTGGGTGGAGCAACTGTGGTTCAATGAATTGCTAGATGACCAATAATTAACACTTTCAGAGCTCTGGTTATTATTTATTTTCTTTGCTCCAAATTCAACCGAGTCAATTTAATGTATTCATTCAGATTTCACACACTGTAAATTTTGAACGAAATTCATGCACCCACAATAAAAATTGAATACATTTGTCTATTCACAAATTTAGCATTCCTGTACTGCACTTCAAATTCAAAAATAGGACCTTATGGTCTTTCCCTTAATAATAAAGCACTAATATGAAAGTCTGCAATCACCACAGATTTTTCCCTGAAGAACATTCACTCGGTTGCTACATAAGCTTTAATAATTCCAATAAATTAATATAAATTTCCGCAATCCAGTAAGCAGGTGATACCCTATGGAAGTAATTCTTATTCAGTAGACCCACTGGTTTTTCCTAAGCTCATTTGATTGGTTCCTCGTGTCTCATAAGGCTTTGGTAGAAGGACATGAAAGTAGTTGTGCACGGGACTTTGCCAGGCAAATTAGGCCAAAAGAAAGTTGTATGAATTAGAACAGATGTTGCTGATGTTCAGTTAAATGACAGGAGACATTGTGTCTTGTTGCATTACTGTCATATTGAAGTCTTAAAAACATATTCCAAGTCAATAATTACAAGGGCTGCTATGTATTCTGCTTTAACGACCCTCATTTGATACTTCATAAACACCGCAGAGGGATTTTATTAACGTTCTTTCCCAACTTCCTGTACATAACTTAGATGTAATCATTATTAGGTGCTTGAATAAAATCTAAGGTTGATCTGCAGGCCAGCAGTCGTTAAATTTTGTTTTGTAGAGCCAAATGAATTGAAGGACAAATTCTATTCAGAGTTCTCGTCAGATTGTGTGATGTGCCAGTAATGATCAGCCATTCTAAACTTTCTAATAATTGCAGCTCATACCAACATGAGGACAGGTGACTGACTAGCAGCTGCAAATCTCTCTTTTCCCATGGCTGAGATGAGGAACAGGCAATTTTGGTTAGGGGAAACGTTGATAATCCTCCTTAATGCAAGAGGCTCTGTGGCATGATTAGATGAAACATAAGCAGAAGTCCTCAGGTTTTATTTTGGCTTTCAAACAGTCACAGAGTTCCACAGTGCAGAAACAAACCTTACCACTTTTAATGCCGACCACCAGCCTAATTGCATTTGTCAGCATTAGGTTCACATACTTCTATGCCTGGCCAATTCAAGTGCCTGTCTAAAGGTCTCTTAAAGGTTGTGATTCATCACCTCCTTTGGCCGCTAGCCCCAGCTATCAACTGCTCCATGTGCTGCTTCCAGCGTTGCCAGACTAAAATAAATAGTTATTTTCCAACAGAGCAAAGAAACAAGACGTTATTTCTTCTGCTAATATGTCACCAGCATTTTGTCTCATTATTCTCAATATACCTTTCTTCTTTAGAGCATGATAAAAATATCTGAGAAAAAGTTGTTTTTAACATGGACAAATATAAGTGCGGAGGGGGGAAGTTTCTGCTTACTAACATGTCAACTTAAAAGTGCACAATGCCACCTTAAATTACTCTCGCAACCATCTCAGATTAGCAGCAGATAAGTACATTTATTGTCATTGTGCATCAGAATTTATTTCCATATTGAATTAAATTCTGTTTTTCCCCGAACAAATAACAATTTAGTTGGATCTGCGTGTGGGAAAACATCTTTAATAAAACTGAAATTTCCAATGCACCACAAAGCACTTCTGTTCATTTATAATCGTTTTATCAACCTCTTGCTATGCAGAAAGCAACGTTTAATTTTGATCAGATGCAAGTAGACAAAGTTTCATCCCAAGGCATAAAACTCCTGTTAATGCGCTCCTACTGTATTCTTCAACATTTTGTTCATTTGCTAATGTGGGTCACAGGTTACAGAAGCATTCCTGCAAACTTTCTCTGTGGCCATTATAAACAACCCTACTTTTTTATTGGCATCCCCTCGCTTGACTTAATTTACGAGTGTTTTTGATGAGATGAGCAATTTGCACAATCTCTCAGGACAACCTCAGGGGAATGCCCGTTCTCATGGAAAAACAGACGGAAAATACGCGGATACTGAAAATCTGAAGCAAGGGCATAACATTACAGAAATCTCAGCTGATCGGGCTGCACTTGTAGCATGTGAAAAAGGATCAGCTGACTTTTTGACTTTTTTAAACTGGAAATTCGGAGTAATTCATTTTGGTTGGTAGGGCTAAATCTTGTGGCTGCTATGCATTGTACACTGTTGCTGAAATTTGGTTTCATTGCTACTTATTGGGGATAAACCTTTAGGCAATACAGCTGTGAAGCAGGTGGGGGTTGGTGGAAAGAGGATGTAAGGGAGGGATGGGCAGAGTGGGATTTGTTCGGAGGGTAGTCGTGATTGACTGGCATTGAGTAAGTAACTGATGCTGTCCTGACCTGGATTTCTATCCTTGATCTACAACTTTAGGCTGTGCACGCCATACACAAGAAGAAGAAGAAGCTTGGTATCTGAGTCTAAGAATGTTTTACTTTAATGGCAGGTGCCCACACTAAATTCAATGGGAGAATGCAACAAAATGCAGGGAAAGCAATGATAGTTGGTTGTTGGTGCTACGGTAGAAGTGTAAATGATAGCTGAGGGGCAGAGAAGCTCTGGAGAAGCTCTGTGATCAGACCAGGAATTGACTACTCGTACACCAGGGGTGCAATATAAACAAGAGAGTGTGTAAGTGAGTTTGAAGGGGTAGACAGGACCAGAGGTCAATAAGTCGATCGATGAGGCCAGGGCAGTGGATGTCACCTATGTGGGCTTTGGAAACGTCTCCCATGATAGGCTGGTCTGAAAGGTTAGAGCACATATCAGGGGTTATGGGGAGAAGGCAAGAGAATGGCGTTAGGAGGGAGAGATAGATCAGCCATGATTAAATGGTAGGCGTGATAGGCTGAAGGGCCTATATCTGCTCCTATTACTTATAATAACCTTATGATGTAGAATCCAAGGTGAGCTGGCCAATTGGATTTAAAATTATCTTGGAAGAAGGAGTTTAAGGGTAGTTGTGGGCGGTTATTTTTTTCTGATCGGAGAAATATGACCAATATACACAGGGATCAGTGTTGGGTCCGCTATTGCCTGATACATACATTAACAATTTGGATGATAATGTAGTTAGCAATGTTAGTAAATTTGCAGATGGCACCAACAGTGGTGGTATAATGGACAGTGGAGAAGGATATCTAAGTCTACAACAGGATCTAAAAATCAATTGGGAACTTGGGCCAAGGAACGACAAACAGCATTTAATTCTGACAAGTTTGGAATGTTGCACATCGTTATGTCAAACCATGGCGGGACGTACACAATAAATGCTAGAGCCTTGGAGAGTGGGGAAGAACAGAGAGATTTAAGAATACAGGTGCATGGAAAGAGGCGATTGAGATGACCATTATGGTGAAGAAGGTATGTGGCATGTTTGTCTTCATTACAAAGGGTATTTGCTACAAAAGGTATGTTGACATCATGAAGTAGCTGTCCAAGTCATTGGTGTGACCGCATTTGGAGTACTGTGTGCATTTCTGATTGCCCAACTATAGGAAGGATGTCATTTTTGGTCTCCCAGGCTTGACTTATAGGAAAAGGTTGGATAGGCTGCGATTTTTTCTTCGGAGCATTGGAAGCTGAGAGATGACCTTATGAAGGAGTATAAAGTCTTGAAGGCCATGGAGAAAGTGAATGCTCACAGTTTTTTTTTTACCAGGGTAGAGGATTCTAAAACTGGACAGCATTGGCTTAAGATTAGAGAATTAAGAGGAACCTAAGGGAAACATTTTCACTCAAAGGGTGATCTGTATCTGGAATGAGCTAACAGTGGAAGCTATAGAAACAAATACAATTGCAACTTTTAAAAGCCATTTGGACAGATATAGGGATAGGAAGGTTTTAAAGAGCTGTGGGCCAAATGCAGGCAAATAGAACTAGCTCAGCATGCCAACTTGGTTTGCATGGACAAGATGGGCCAAAGGGCCTGTTTCTGTCCCGCATATCTCAATGACTCGCTGATTCTATCGTCTCACGAATGAATAAAAGTCATGTAACAGATGACAAGGAGAGTCATGCCCAGCAAGAAAGATCAGATCCACACGAGGAAGAGAAAGGAATGAGAAAACACTGTTTTTGGTTGAAGATTTAAATGTGATATTAGGATGACGTGCAGTGCTGATCACCATGTCTTCTCTTGAGCATACTTAAACCTTTCGTTGTCCCCTTCCTGTCAGATGCTCAATTTTAAGAGTCTTGTGGTTTCACATCCAACCACCATGATGAATCATTGCAACAGATATGAAATTACATTGCAGTTTGCTTTCGCAAAACCAAGTCGAACCCGTCATCGTGCATCTATTTTTTTAGAAACATTGCCTTTCGCCAGAACTGGTGGTCAGTGAAATGCCATGATTTCCGGATATTTTGTTTACTTTGTAGGAATTGCTGATGCATTTGGCCCTTATACGTGTGTGATACTGCTTCAAACAATTGCACCCATTGTTACAGAACTCAGATATCTCACTAAATATGCAATTGTCTTCGATAATCAGGAAAAGGATCAGTTTTGCCAACAGTAGACATAAAACTCTGCAGGGGAGAGGGAGACTAAAGATATGTGGAAGGGTAAGGTGTGAAATTGATAGATCAAAGCAGACGATGATCAAGGAAATGTAGACTGGTTCATTGCTGGCTGAGATAGTTCAATGTTTTTCAATGGCTGACAAAGACAGTTTAAAAACTTAAAAGTAATGAATAGGAAAAATTATAATCTCTGAGATAAACTTTTTCACGAACAATTTATAGCATTATTTATCTAATTTTCTATGCACGTTCTCAGTGCAATTCCATCTATGCAATTCCACAATGTTTTGCCATTAACCTATTATCCTCCTACTTGCCAATCAACTCCACCCTGGCTCCTCTGCCACCCACCTTCACACAGGGCAATTTACAGTAACCAGTCCACTCATCAGCCAGCACCTCTTTGGGACAGGGCAGGAAACAGTGGCGGAGCTGGTAGAGCAACTACCTCAGGTCACCAGAGACCTGGGTTCGAACTTGACCTCAGGTACTGTCTGTGTGGAGTTTGCACATTCTCCCTGTGACCATGTGGGTTTTCTCCGGTTGCCTCAGCTTCCACCCACATCCCACAGACATGTGAATTTGTAGATAAACTGGTGTCTGTAAACTGCCCCTAGTGTGTAGGGAGAGGATGTGAAAATGGGACAGCATGGAACTAGTGTCAACTAGTGTTGATGTTCAGCGTGGGCTCTATGGGTCGAAGTGCCTGTTTCTGTGTTGCATCTTTCAATCAATCAAACTGGAGAACTCACAAGTAGGAAATCAGGATGTTTTTCTTAAACATTTAAAGTATCTTCTTATTGACTCAACAGAAGAAAAATGTGGACTGTTATGAAGTAGCAGTGCTGACATTTGGAACAAAAATACTATTTTGTGATAGAAAGAATTCATTGATAGATGTTAAAGAATGGCACATCAGTGCATCACATTTACTTAACTTACTACTTCAGTAGGTCTAATGCTTAGACCTTATAAGTTATGCAAAGGTAACATTTTGAAGTCCAAATCTCTCTGCTTCACTAATCTTATCAATGTGTGATCCTTTAGTCAGCAGACATTTAACTGGTCTGGGGGTCAAGTCAAAGCATAATATCATTAAAGATGCGCACATGTACTGCGTTGTGTATCTCTAAATGCTGGAGTAACTCAGCTGCCTAATGGGCCTGTCTCACGGTGCGAGTTGACCCATGAGGTACCCCGAGTGAAAGACTCGTGGTTGTGTACGAGACTCCAAGTTTATGAACAAGAGTTTAACCGAGTTCCCACGGGTATGACTAAGTTTGCCGCTTACTTCTAATTTCTGCGATGTTCCAAGTTCCTTTCCCGAGTTACCAAGTTCCTCTCCCGGGTTACTCTTGAGCCAACCGTGAATGAAAGCCTGTTTTAAGTATCAAATAGAGGAGCTGGACAGCATCTCATACAGTAAGTATATTCTGATTCAGTATTGAAAGTTATTCAATTTCAGAACTTAAAAAAACTAGGCAGGATCTTGGCCCCGCACTCGCTGCCATTGTGCAGCAAGGAGGAGGTGGCAGCGAAGCAACAGTGTAAAAAGAAGACAGCTCCATCCTGCGGCTTTGAGTTAAAAATAGAATTCAGCGTGGCCGCGTCTATTGATATGACCTACAAAGGTAAAATGTGCACCGTCCAGTGCCAGAGCTAGGCAGGGATCAATCTCTGCTCTCATCTCTCTCTTTCTGTGTCTCTCTCTTCAGAGTCCCTACCTGGTCGGAGAGGCAGCTTTTCTCCGGGCTGCACCTTCGACCCGTCCTTGCGGCCTACCAGTGGGCCTGAAGCGGCGTTTCCCGAGGGGACCGCCCAGAACCTCGGGTTCGATGGCGGCGGCGCATCGCTGTCGCGGAGCGGGGCGGGCGATGCCTTGCCTGGCTCGCCGCCTTGGAGCTCCAGAATGCTGAGGCCACAGATGAACATCGCGGAGCTGCGGGTCTGTGGGGCGGCCGGCCGCAGGCGGCGGTGCTGAACTTTACATCGGGAGCCTGGGATCTCTCGGCGAGATCGCCAGTGGTGGAGCTCCATCCGGCGCGACCTGTTGGTTTCAGTAGCCGTGGTCTCCAGTAAGGAAGCGGCCGCTCCAGGTGTCCCATGCCGCTGTGAGGATTCTCCCAACGCCGGAGCACCATCATCCGGCTCGAACGACCTGTAACACCGAGCCTCCATAGCGGCGACTGCGGAGGCCTCAACTGGCCCGACTATGGGTGGACAAGGGGATGGGGACTGGACTCTGTGCCTTCCTCCACAGTGGGAACCATTGTGGGGGGATGTTTCTATGTTTATTGTTAAATTCTTGGTGTTGAGTCTTATCTTTACCTGTGTGCTGCATGGCAAGTCAAATTTCACTACACCAATTGGTGTATGTGACAATAAATGTCCTTTGTCCTTTGTCCTGTGTGTGCATTAGCAGGGGGAAGAGCGGTCTACCTCGCTGGGGCACAAGACCACTGCCGCCTGCCCCTTGCAGCCATCAACTTGTTTGTTCCTTTGGTGCGCCTCATCTGCCCTGCTCCCATCCCAGCGCTGCCCCAGCTCTCTGCCCCATTCTCTTGGAAATGTCGCTTCCGCCGCCGTAACGAGGAGGGGTCCGGCTGCCTGGCTTGGTGGGTGGGTGGGTGGGTGAGCAGGGAGGGGGAGTGGGTACAAACCACCAAATCCACTCTCAAAAGACGGGCAGAGCCGTGTAGAACTCACGTTTCTCTCTACTTCATATACCCTCAGTATGGTCACTCAGCGGGCAGGCAGCATCTCTGGAGAGAAGGAATAGGTGACGGGATGACGTTTAAAATTTAAATCATGGGCAAACCATCTTGCCCCAGGCTGCTTTACATTATTTAATGTGTTGAGTTGTTTGTGAGGCTGGGACTTCTCTGAGGGTCGCCACCTTATAGCGGAGACATATGCGTGTGCCTTAGATCCTGTAAGCTGGCCTCATGGCAGGAAGGTCGAGGGGGAGGTCCCTGACAAAGCGCGGCCAAATAAGATGACCTCAGTGGAACTGGCCGAGGATGGTGTTTGGCCGGCGGCTGAGAATGTGGAAGAAGGCTGCAGCAGGGAGAGACTCCCAACCGTGGTGGAGCCCATATCATTGGACCCGGGAATGTCAGTGAATGTTGTTCGAAAAGTGTTACCAATCTCTTTTGTTGGAGATGGTCATTGCCTGATAATAGAATTACAGAGTAAAACAGCACAGAACCATCCCTTCACATCCTTTTTACCCATCCGCACTAATCGCATTTGCTCAAATTAGGTCATCCTTTCCCTGCCTTGTCTATTTAAATACTTTAGAGAATACAGCGCGGAAACAGCCCTTTTAGCCCACCGGGTCTGCGCCGACCAACGATCCCTGCACATTAACACCATCCTACCCACACTAGGGACAACCTTTAAGAGCCAATTAACCTGCAAACCTGAACATCTTTGGAGTGTGGGAGGAAGCCGAAGATCTCGGAGAAAACCCACGCAGGCCACGGGGAGACGTACACACAAAGTCATTCACATCAAGATCCTTTTTGTTTTGATGCTCATTTTTTGAGCTGATGAAACTGCAATGTTACAGTTCAATCACAATCACTGGAAGCACAGAACTCATTGTGAGCTTTCCAAACCTTGGTGCAACAAACAATGTGAAATCAAGAGGGTAATACAGAGAGTGTCAGTAATAATTCCAATCAGCACAATCTAAATCAAGACAGGATCAGCCTCCACACAGGGACTTTCCCACAGTCCGTGTCTGCCCATCACCACTACCCCCGTACCCTTGACGCTTTCTTATCTATCTGTGTGTGTCAGAGAGATGGCACCAAATGCCCTGGACACCACTCTGTACAGCTGCACCTTTCAACTGTGATGCCCAATTGTTCCCGGTGGGACTTGAGGAAGGGCACCAGCAGAATGGATGAGGAGGGGAGTCAGGTTAAAGAAGGCGGACTTGTCTGTTCTGAGCAGTCCCTGGGCTTCAGTCAAGGGTCAGTGTGTGGGGCAGTGCCCTGGAGTTTACATCCTTTAGTCATCCACCATGGTTCCCCGCTTTTCCATCCCTCTCTCAATATGTGACGGAGAATGGACGAGAATATCACTGGTTTCGCATCCAATCCTGTAAAATGTGAAGAGTTAAGATTGTCATATGTCAGTTTAAAGTTGCAGCTTTACCATCTGAGATGGAGCACAAAGACGCAGCAGAAATCTGGAAATGTCTTCCCGTCACCAATTCCTTCTCTCCAGAGCTGCTTGTCCCGCTGTTAAAGAGTGCCCACGCTAGACTAACGAGTCACTAAGGTAAACGCACGGGCCACTACGTTATTACAAGTTTAAATGTTTCAATTTTTAACTTGAACAGTAAATTTGACTCGTGGAAAACCTCAAACATGTTTGAATTTTTTCACGAGTTAACGGGCACCTGCCGTTAGCGCCACGAGTCGCTAAGTTACACGCGCGAATACCGACGTTCCCGCTACGTTAATTGTACGTGATTACCGAGAGTGAAAACTCGGGGTCCCTCGTGGGTCAACTCGCACCGTGAGACAGGCCTTTAAGAATACCACACATTTGTAACATTATGCTACTGAATTCAGGTGCATTATGCTACTGAATCACATGAGGTTATTTACTCTGACGGGACCCTTTAAAATCATGATCATTCATTTACCAACTGGGCATAATATCTGGAATTATAAAGAGTGATTAACCTTCCTTTGTTTTGATAAGCACACTACTTTTTGTAAGAGAAAATAGAAAATATGCACCGCACTGTTTTGAAAAGCTGATTCACCAGCAGCTTATTGACGCTTTAATGTTAGTTTGTAATCAATATGTACAAGTTAGGTCTAACGTAGCTGAGAAGAGAAGAAGATGAGAATGTCATCAGATGAACAGAAGATTACTCTATGCGCAGCAGAAGATTAAAAATGCTCCCATTAAGGTTGAATTCAATGATTTGTGCAAAATTTACATATATTATGCATTTTTCCACTGGGATGTTCAGTAATGCATCAGTGCACCATTTAAGCACTAGTGCAGAATAGCTGCTGGGTACATAGACTGCACATGTTGCTGATGTGAGATATTGGAGGTTTTCACTGCTTTTAGAGAGGGGTTATAAGGCAATTCAAAACTCAAAGAGTAGATACAAAAACACGCACGCGCACAGTAATGCACATGCGCACACATACAGTATGCACGCGCACACACACACACGCGCACACACACACACACACACACACACACACACACACACACACACACACACACACACACACACACACACACACACACACACACACACACACACTAGACTAAGTGGGACCTGTTGGCACGGGTGGGCTGGGTCCCCAACGCAATATTCCACCTCTCCACCAATTCCAATATTGGTGGCCTTGTGGGGGGGGGGGGGGGCTTTCTGGAGGTCTAGTATGGGTCTTGTGGGCCAAAGGGACTGCTTTCCAGAGGCCTAGTATGGACATTGTGGGCCAAATGGATTCTTAGACTGGCAGCTCAGTCACTCAGGCCTGGTGGGCTGGCAGCTCAGTCACTCAGGCCTGGTGGGCTTGCAGCTCAGAAACTGCCAGAAATTCTGCCAAAAGGGGAGAGGGTTGAGAATCAATTTTAGACGTTTTTCATCTTTTTCTGCACATTACAGCAATGATCTCATAGGGAGCCAATGAAGGGAGGGAGAAAATACTTGGGTGAGGTTTAATACTTGCAGGGGGAATACTTACTGATGGGCCGAAGTGACTCATCTTTGGCTAGTACAGGCCTGATGGGCCGAAGGGACTTAAAAAAACATCAGAGTGAAATCTCAGTGAAAGGCACTTTTTCTGGACTTTTCCTGGGCTGGCATGGGCCTTTTGGACCAAAATGCTCCTCCTGGGCTAATATGGACATTTTGGGCAAAAGAGACCAGTTTCTCGGCTAATAGAGGCCTTGTGGACCAAAATTAGTGGCTTCAGGCAGGCCAAATAACTCATTTCATTTTCATTTTCATTTTGCATTTCTGTTTTAAGCACAGGGCAGGCCAAACAACTCATGGCATTGTCATTTCCATTTCCATTTTGTATTGCAGTCTCAAGCACAGGGCAGGCCAAACAATTCATGGCATTGTCATTTCATTTCCATTTTGCATTGCAGTCTCAAGCACAGGGCAGGCCAAACTACTCATGGCATTGTCATTTCATTTCCATTTTGCATTGCAGTCTCAAGGACAGGGCAGGCCAAACAACTCATGGCATTGTTATTTTATTTCCATCTTGCATTGCAGTCTCAAGCACAGGGCAGGCCAAACAACTCATGGCATTGTCATTAAGGGCTAACAAATCATTTATTGCCAGTACATTGCAGACTCACAGTTCAGTTGATTCACAGCTTAGAATCACAGCTGTGGCCCCTCCCTCATGATCTTCTAGAGTGACTGACTCACATCAAGGCATCCAGGGTTTTATAGTCCTGCACCCCCACCGAGAAGGGGCTTTACCTTCATCATGGTGATTGACAGGCAAGAGGACCAATCAGCTGATCTCAAGATTTTTCAAACACTCATAACTTTTTTATTTTTCATCAATCGGAAATATCCTCAGGGCTGACTCAGCGGAGGGGGACTGTGAATAAGATGGCCAAAATCATAGCGATATAGGGTAGCATTTTTTCTAAAATCAATATACAGCGCAGACAGAAAATGGTCAAGATGAGACTTTTAATTATATATATGATGGAGCCACATGCACACACACAGAAGCACACACACTCACACACAGAGGTAAAGGTGCAGGGTGACGCTGAGGCTGGTAGATAATAGGCGGAACCAGGTAAAGAGGGGGATAATCATGATCATTCATTTACCAACTGTACATAATATCTGAGCAGTAACAGGATCGGTCCGAGTCAGCATGGAATTACGAAGGGGAAATCATGCTTGACTAATCTTCTGGAATTATTTGAGGATGTAACAAGGAAAATGGACAAGGGAGAGCCAGTGGATGTAGTGTACCTGGACTTTCAGAAAGCATTTGATAAGGTCCCGCATAGGAGATTAGTGGGCAAAATTAGGGCACATGGTATTGGGGGTAGAGTGCTGACATGGATAGAAAATTGGTTGGCAGACAGGAAACAAAGAGTAGGGATTAACGGGTCCCTTTCAAAATGGCAGGCAGTGACTAGTGGGGTACCGCAAGGCTCGGTGCTGGGACCGCAGCTATTTACAATATACATCAATGATTTAGATGAAGGGTTTCAAAGTAACATTAGCAAATTGCAGATGACACAAAACTGGGTGGCAGTGTGAACTGTGAGGGGGATGCTATGAGAATGTAGGGTGACTTGGACAGGTTGGGTGAGTGGGCAGATGCATGGCAGATGCAGTTTAATGTGGATAAATGCGAGGTTATCCACTTTGGTATCAAAAACAGGAAAGCAGATTACTTTCTAAATGGTGTCAATGTTGGGAAAAGGGGAAGTACAACGGGATCTGGGGGTCCTTGTTCATCAGTCAGCGAAAGTAAGCATGCAGGTACAGTTGGCAGTGAAGAAAGTGAATGGCATGTTGGAGTATTGTGTGCAGTTATGGTCCCCTAATTTGAGGAAGGACATTCTTGCTGTTGAGGGAATGCAGCGTAGATTTACAAGGTTAATTCCCGGGATGGCAGGACTGTTATATGCTGAGAGAATGGAGCGGCTGGGCTTGGATACTCTGGAGTTTAGAAGGATGAGAGGGGATCTTATTGAAACATATAAGATTATTAAGATTGTTAAGGGCTTGGACACGCTAGAGGCAGGAAACATGTTCCCGATGTTGGGGGAGTCCAGAACCAGGGGCCACAGTTTAAGAATAAAGAGTAAGCCATTTAGAACGGAGACGAGGAAACACTTTTTCTCACAGAGAGTGGTGAGTCTGTGGAATTCTCTTCCTCTGATGGTGGTGGAGGCAGGTTCTCTGGATGCTTTCAAGAGAGAGCTAGATAGGGCTCTTAAAAATAGCGGAGTCAGGGAATATGGGGAGAAGGCAGGAACGGGGTACTGATTGGGGATGATCAGCCATGATCACATTGAATGGCGGTGCTGGCTCGAAGGGCCGAATGGCCTACTCCTGCACCTATTGTCTATTGTCTATTGTCTATTAAGGGTTTCGATACGCTAGAGGCAGGAAACATGTTCCCGATGTTGGGGGAGTCCAGAACCAGGGGCCACAGTTTAAGAATAAGGAGTAAGCCATTTAGAAGGGAGATGAGGAACCACTTTTTCTCACAGAGAGTTGTGAGTCTGTGGAATTCTCTGCCTCAGAAGGTGGTGTAGGCCGGTTCTATGGATACTTTCTAGAGAGTGCTAGACAGGGCTCTTAAAGATAGTGGAGTCAGGGGATATGGGAAGAAGGCTGGAACGGGGCTACTGATTGTGGATGATCAGCCATGATCAAATTGGATGTGATGTACTCCTACTCCTGCACCTATTGTCTATTGTCTGTAATGGGCAGAATTAGGAGACAGGGGTTGGTGGGTGAGAGGCAGGAACAGATAAGAAAAATAAATATGAAAGATAACAGTTAAGAGTTGCTAGCTTCAATCCAGACCAGAGAACCTCAAACTAGTATGACACAAAAAGCTGGAGTAACCGGGTCAGACAGCATCTGCGGAGAAAAGGAATAGGTGATATTTCGGGTCGAGACCCTTTGTCAGACTGAGAGTCTGAAGAAGGGTCTCGCACCCAAACGTCACCTATTTCTTTTCTCCAGAGATGCTGTCGGACACGCTAAATTACTCCAGCTTTTAGTGTCTATTTTCGGTTTAAACCAGCATCTGCTGTTCCTTCCTATACATCTCAAACTGATATGGATGGACAGCTGATATTTATAACCTAACTTGCCAGATAAGAAGTTACTGTGTTAGGCATTGATTGCTCATTTAATACCTTCACAGTTTTACTTTTTGTTGGTCTTTCTGGTACCTGACTCCACCGTGATTTGGATTACTTTACCTATTTAAGAAAGAACTGCAGATGCTGGAAAAATCGACGGTAGACAAAAATGCTGGAGATACTCAGTGGATGAGGCAGCATCTATGGAGCGAAGGAATAGGGTCTGAAGAAGGGTCTCGACCCGAAATGTCGCCTATTCCTTCTCTCCATAGATGCTATCTCACCCGCTGAGTTTCTCCAGCATTTTTGTCTACCTTGGATTATTTTACCTCTACTCTTTCAAACATTGTCATGCAGATGTAAATTTGAAAATATTTGCAAGAGAAAGTTAAAAATGTTCCAATACGGAAACCAAATAGTTTTCGTCAGTACATTAGCAGCACAGCCCTTTGAGCCTTCTTCGCCTTTCAATAATACCACATTATTTCCCTCAGGAATGATCTTAATCCGTGTTCATTACGTGAATTGTCTTGATGCTGGAAATCTTCCAGAGGAATTGAGGCAAGGAAGGAGAGAGGTGAGCTGCAGAGGCAAACAATGGTTCAGGGAGCATGTCTACAGTGGCCAGATGGCCTTCCTGCGGCTGGGGCATCTGCAGTAACTCCAGATGTGAAATCTGGGACAAAGTGGGAACAGCATCAGAACAGCAGTCAAGGATGCAAATTGGAAGGACCTGCATTGATGCAGTCCTTAGTAATGGATTGCCCAAGATAATTTATAATTATAATGAAACAAAGAACTGCAGATGCTGGTTAACACACAAACTAACACAAAGTGCTGGAGTAACTCAGGCAGCATCTCTTGAGAACACGGATAGGCAATGTTTTGGGTCGAGACCCTTCTACAGATTAAGGGGTCTCGACCCGAAACATCACCTTATTCATAATTATTCCCTTCTAAAATAACTTCTGTTACTTGATAAATTGAAGTTTGTTGGTATTTCTACTCTAGGCTTTGAGAATTCCATTTATATTATATGTAGATAGACACAAAATAACCACACGGGACAGGCAGCATCTCGGAATGGATGACATATCTGGTTGAGACCCTTCTTCAGAGTCATTGAAGAGGGAGACGCAGAGATATGGGAGGGTAAGGTGTGAGAATGAGACATTAAAGGGAACAATGATCAAGGAAAATGTAGAATAGATTATTGTTTGACACAAAATGCTGGAGTAACTCAACGGGTGAGGCAGCATCTATGGAGAGAAGGAATGGGGAAGGAGAGAGAAAGCAAGGGCTATCTGAAGTTAGAGAGGTCAATGTTCATACCGCTGGGGTCTCAACCCGAAACGTTGCCCATTCCTTCTCTCCATAGATGCTGCCTCACCCGCTGAGTTAATCCAGCATTTTGTGTCTACCTTTGATATTACCAGCATCTGCAGTTCTTTCTTACACATAGATCATTTTTAGCTAGGGGAAGGTGCCAACAAAGCATACAAAGATAAAATTAAATCAGGAAGACGGTCAGACCGGTCAGAGAACTAGGATGGGGGAGGAATGGAGAGAAAGGGAAAGCAAGGGTTACCTGAAGTTAGAGGTCGATATTCATACCGCTGGGTTGTAAGCTGTCCAAGCGCATTGCCTTGATCATTCATACACCAAGGCTTCAACAATCAAAATCAGTCAACTGGCAAAAGGATTGTGGCACTGGGTGTGTTCTCAGTGGATTTGCAGATGGACACCATCGCTACTGCACAGGTGTCAGTGCATTAACTGTGTACGGAGCTTTATATCTGGGGTATGAGTAGCATTCAAGTGAACATTTACTCCCCATCAACAATTATTCTGCTGCACATGAATCCTCCGATGTCTGTGGACCACGTCTTATCAAGGCAACTCTCATTTGTTTAGTTGACTGTCGCAGTTGCTTGGAAAACTCTTGATCCTGTGTATCATACTAGCATTTGCATTCAAAACGTTTTGATGCTGGCATCCTTCTTGGTAAGAAAAATGGACAAATTGAACATGCCTTCAGTGGGATAAAATAATTTTATATCAGAAGAATGTAAAAATAATCTTAGTTTCGAGATACAGCATGGTAATAGACTCACCAAGTTCATCCGACCGTTGATCACCTGTTCACAAGAGTTCTATGTTATCCTGCTTACTCATCCACTCCCTACAGACTTGGGGAAATTTAATTGACAGAGACCAATTAACCTACAAACACACATGTCTTTAGAATGTGGGAGGAAACTGGAGCACCGGGGGAAACCCATTCATTCACAGGGAGACACAGAGACTCCACACAGACAGGACCCGAGGTCAGGATCGAACCTGGGTTTCTGGTGCTGTGAGGCAGCAGCTCTACCAGCTGCGCTACTGTGCCTTCCTGTCAAAAGACACTTGCCTTTCTCAGGTATTATCAGATTCTGAGTTATTTGAGGATGGTTTTTCATAAGATTTCATGAGAAAATGATTGGTACACATGCAGTTGGTGGATGATGTAAGGGATTTATTCCTGAGAATTGTCTGGAAATCAATGTCTCTGTAGGTCAGAACAGTCTTTTTGTACAGTAAGTCATATCATTCTGTTCTGCACACACATTAGACTTCTTTCATTTCAGTGAATAATCACCTAGGGTTACCCAAAATTAAATTAATGGAATGATTACTGTATCCAATCATTAATGAATGCTATGTAATGTATTATTATTATTATTATTATTATTATTATTATTATTAGGTTGAAAAATACATGGGAAAATTTGCATAAATCGGATTTTCGCAAATCAAGTAATTTGTAACCTTGATAACCCTTGTATTGTGTATTATACGCAGAGGGATGATATTATATAGGGAAGCATTGTGCTGATGAGAGATTAGAGAAGATTCACCAGGATGTGGCATGGATTGGAGGATTTTAACGATGAGGAGAGATTGTTTTCCCCGGAGTAAAGGAGGCTGAGATGGCCAACATGAAGTATGTAAGATCGTGAAGGGCATGATAGGGAGATTGTCAAAATCTGTTACCTATAGTAGGGATTTCAAGAAGAAGAGGGCATATATGTTTAAGATGAGAGGAAATGTTTGAACGTGCAGCGTACATTTGATGCACTGCTAGTGGATGAGGCAATTCCACAGCCCTTGATGCAAGACAATGAACGACTGCTCAGCCTAACACCTAACCCGTCAATGGGGAATTGACATCAACCTTGCTGAGTTAAATCACAGGAATTAAAACTCTCAGAGAGCTGAAGGCACTCTGAAAGATTCATCTTAAAAAAAAAGTACAGTAGATAATATTTATCAGCGAGTGCAGATTATAACTGGCTGTTCACTCTGGAATCTTTTTTCAGCTTGCTGACCATTTATTTTGGATGGCCAAATTTAGTCTCTGTTCACTGTTCACTGCTATCCTCAAGGATCTTGAGGTCAAATGAGGGGTAAAACAAATGGGCACGTGATTGCAAAAGGATGTTCTGTGGGTGTTTTACTCAAGATCCTTTGGCTACAAAATAATGTGCCTTTTTTGAACAGAAATTTAGCCCTCATGTTCCTCACAAGAGATTTCTGGTTATGACCTAATCACATGCTACAGCTGACTAATTCAAAAAGCTAGTCCATGGTGCTCAAAGTTCCAGATGGGAAAGTCCAAATCAGCCATGAAATCAAGAGATTGTTATTTGAAGCTCATTAACGCTGCATTCACTTATGGTAGCCCTATGTTATTGATATTCCATGTTTCATGTGTCAGACATAAACCAGGTTTGTAGAATCTATCACAGATTTGTGTACGAAGGAACTGCAGATGCTGGTTAAAACCAAAGATAGACACAAAATGCTGGAGTAACTCAGCGGGTCAGGTTCGTTGTGGAAGTACTCCAGACCCAGATTATTCTTGAATAGGCATTTACAATATTAATGGGTCTTTTTGAAAATGCAAATTCATAAAATCTTCACTGAGCATTATTAAGCAAACCTGTTGCATCTTACGGCCCCAAGTACAAATTGTAATTTTGTCTTGCAGATATTTTTGTAGCTCATAAAGGTACTAAGGTAGAAAAGACTCTCTAACACCAGTTGTACAGCATAGGCCAGTGATCTTTTGAGCATCGTGGGACAGTGGTTGCGTTTGTGCAAAAACTGAGACTTCAACTTCACCTTCAAACTTTTTGCAAAATTACAAATGTAAACTCTTCCATAAACTCGCACAATTAGACAACCGAACAGTATATGGTTGTTCTCTTTCTTCACTTTATTATCATTCTTTGATATACTTATGGAAGGGACACAGTAAAGTTTTATAATGCGGCTACAATTTTATAAAATTATAAGTTCAAGGTACCAAACTATGACATGGTAATGACACACATGTTTGTTCATCATCACAGTTTTATAATGATGGATTTGGAATCAAAAGTGACTGCTTCTGGTATTCCAAGTTTTGGGATGTAGGCGTCTCCTATGGGATGGATTTGAATTCATTACCCATCTCTGATTGTTCATGAGAAGATAGGAGATATTGGTGACCAACGTTGTGAGCCACTGAACTCCTTCGGTGAAAATACTCCCAGAGTTACTGAGCAGGGAGTTTCAAAACTTAGATCAAGTGAAGCTGGAGGAAGGGTGATAGATTTCCAAATGGGTGTAAAATGCGATTCGAAGCAGAACCCGCTGGTGGTGGCTGGTGTACGTTGACCCCAGTGCGTAGATGAGACTGGGGGGGGGGGGAGATGATGGGAGTGCAGGGAAAATAAAATGGGTTTCATGTAAATGGGTGGTTGATGGCTAATGTAAATGAGTTTCATGTCGCACTAATGCAAATGGGTCGGCACACAATAAATATCTGTAAGACATAATTACAATTTATGCTTGGGGCCAGAAGATGTAACAGGTTTGAATAATAATGCTAAGGGAAGATTTTATGAATTCTCATTTTCAGAAGAGCAATTAATATTGTAAATGCATATTGTAGAATAATTTGAATAGATCCTACAAACCTGTATTATTTCTGTTTAATAGAGCACCTGTACCCACTATACTCACTATACCCACAAATATCAGGGAGATGCTGATAAATGAATTATGGAATATTAATGTGTAAGAAGGAACTGCAGATGCTGAATTACACCGAAGATAAACACATAAAGCTGGAGTAACTCAGCGGGACAGGCAGCATCTCTGGAGAGAAGGAATTGGTGACGTTTCGGGTCGAGACCCTTCTTCCAGCGTCTATCACGGAATATTAATAACCATTTCCATGTTGTATGGGTCAACTACTCAGTGTGGTCAAGCCTTCAAGTGTAGGAAAATGAAACAATGAAAAAGTTTGAGGAGAAAATCTTGTTCTTAAGCAGAAGACCCTCTGGGACGCAAGCCTCACAAGTAGAGGAGATGTGAAATATTTCAATCCCAATCCCAACCTCGATATAGGGTGCAAGTTGCACCAGGAGTTAAAATTGGCATGTAACAAAGGTAATGCCACTGTGGTTATGGGAGATTTCAATATGCAGGTAGACTGGGAAAATCATTTGGTTCGGGACCCCAAGAAAGGGAGTTTGTAGAGTGCCTCAGAGATGGATTCTACCAGAGCAAAAGCAATTCTGGATTTAATGTTGTCCAATTAACCAGATGTTCCCCATAATGAAGGGAACTCAAGGTAAAGGAACCGCTAGGAGGTAGTCACCATAATATGATAAGTTTTAATCTGCAATTTGAGAGGGAGAAGGTTAAATCAGAAGTGTCTGTGTTGCAGTTGTATAAAGGGGACTATGAAGGCATGAGAGAGGAGCTGGCCAAGGTCGACTGGAAAAGGATCGTAGCAGGAATGATGGTGGAACAGCAATGGCAGGAATTTCTGGGCATAATTCAGAAGATGCAGGATCATTTAATTCCAAAGAGGAAGAAAGATTCTAAGGGGAGTAAGAAGTAACCGTGACTTACAAGGGAAGTTAGGGATGGAATGAAACTAAAAGAAAAGGTGTATAACATAGCAAAGAGTAGTGGGAACCCAGAGGATTGGGAAACTTTCAAAGGACAACAGAAGGCAACAAACAGAGCAATACAGGGTGAAAAGATGATGTAAGCTGGCCAAGAATATAAAGAAGGAGAATAAAAGCTTCTTTAGGTATGTTAAGAGAAAAAAACTAGTAAAGACAAATGTGGGTCCCTTGAAGGCAGACACAGGTGAAATTGTTATGGGGAACAAGGAAATGGCAGAAGAGTTGAACAGATACTTTAGTTCTCTCTTCACTAAGGACAGAAGATCTAGGAGACAGAGGAACTGAAAGGAATTTGCATTAGGCGAGAAATAGTATTATGTAGACTGATGGGACTGAAGGCTGATAAATCGCCAGGGTCTGCATCACATGGTACTCAAGGAGGTGGCTCTAGAAATCGTGGACGCATTGGTGATCATTTTTTAATGTTTTATAGGTTCAGGATCAGTTCCTGTGGATTGGAGGGTAGCTAATGTTATCCCACTTTTCAAGAAAGGAGCGAGAGAGAAAACGGGGAATTATAGACCAGTTAGCCTGACATCAGTGGTGGGGAAGATGCTGGAGTCAATTGTTAAAGAAGTAATAACGGTGCATTTGGATAGCAGTAAAACGATTGGTCCAAGTCAGCATGGATTTATGAAGGGGAAATGATGCTTGACTAATCTGGAATTTTTTGAGGATGTGACAAGTAAAATGGATGAAGGAGAGCCAGTGGATGTGGTGTCTCTGGACTTTCAGAAAGCCTTTGATAAGGTCCCACACAGGAGATTAGTGGGCAAAGTTAGAGCACGTGGTATTGGGGGTACGGTATTGACATGGATAGAGAATTGATTAGCAGACAGGAAGCAAAGAGTAGGAATAAACGGGTCCCTGTCAGAATGGCAGGCAGTGGCGAGTGGAGTGCCGCCAGGCTTGGTGCTGGGGCCACCACTATTTACAATATATATTAATGATCTAGATGATGGGATTAAAAGTAACACAAGCAGATTTGCAGATGACACAAAGCTGGGTGGCAGTGTGAACTGTGAAGAGGATGCTAGGAGGTTGCAGGGTGACTTGGACAGGTTGAGTGAGTGGGCAGATGCATGGCAGATGCAATATAATGTAAATAAATGTGAGTTTATCCACTTTGGTGGCAAGAACAAGGAGGCAGATCCTTTTTTATCTCAATGGTGTCAGATTAGGAAAAAGGGAAGTACAATGAGACCTGGGTGTCCTTGTACACCAGTCGTTGAAAGTAAACATGCAGGTACAGCAGGCAGTGAAGAAAGCTAATGGCCTGATGGCCTTCATAACGAGAGGATATGAGTATAGGAGTAAAGAGGCCCTTCTGCAGTTGTACAGGGCCCTGGTGAGACCACATCTGGAGTATTGTGTGCAGTTTTGGTCTCCTAATTTGAAGAAGGGCATCCTTGCTATTGAGGCAGTGCAGCGTAGGTTCACGAGGTTAATCCCCGGGGTGGCAGAACTGTCATTTGACAAAAGATTGGAAAGACTAGGCTTGTATTCAGTGGAATTTAGAAGGATCAGAGGGGATCTTTTAGAAACATATAAAATTATAAAAGGACTGGACAGGCTAGATGCAGGAAAAATGTTCCCAGTGTGGGGGGAGTCCAAAGCCAGGGGCCACAGTCTATGAATAAAGAGGAGGCCATTTAAAACTGAGACGCGTAAAAACGTTTTCATCCAGTGATTTGTGAATTTATGGAATTCTCTGCCACAGAAACCAGTAGAGGCCAATTCACTGGATGAATTTAAAAGAGAGTTAGATGGAGTTCTAGGGGCTAGCGGAATCAAGGGATATGGGGAGAGGGCAGGCACGGGCTACTGATTGTGGATCAGCCATGATCACAATGAATGGCGGTGCTGGCTCGAAGGGCCAAATGGCCTCCGCCTGCACCTATTTTCTGTTTCTATCAACAATTTTTCATTGTGATGAGTAGATGCTGTTTGTATTGATCAGCAGACTGCATTGTTATTACAATATATGATGTACTATCACCAGTAATGTGCATTGAATGACGCTTATCTACGCAATGTGTTTCTGTTCTATCCTTCCAGGGAATGAGAAGATTCCTCCTCAGCAGACAGCAGGATGCAGAGCATGAGGAGACGCAGCAGAGGGAGGAGCAGGAGCAAGAGCGTAGGGAGAGGAGGAGAAGAAGGATGACGATGAACAAACAAGTGCGCCATTGCCCTGCCATGTCCTAGTTCGGCACCTTGAACGATGAGTAAATTAGCCATGATGTTCACATGTCCCAAGTCACGGGGAACAGAGTGTTAATTCTGGAAGGAGGTGGGGAAAGCTGTTCCATCTCCACTGACCACAAGATTCGGAAGTGGGCCATGTGTGGAATGATCATGACAAGAGTGCACGTTGCGATGGTCGGGCCTGCCTGGCTGAATGCAGGAGGTGACAAGGACATGGTGGAGTTCACCTCCAGACCCTCGCAGGGTGATGTGTGGAGTGTTGCGCGGTTCTGTGCAAGGACACCGCCACTGTCCTTTCCCACACCATGCCGACCGGCGGAGGAGAGGGCTGCTGTGGCCATTGGAGGAGCACTCACCCAGGCATGCAGAGAGCATTCCGACACCCTCCTCAAATGCCCTGTAGATTACCTTTCGTGAATTAAGTCACAGGTGGACACAAAATGTTGGAGTAACTCAGTGGGACAGGCAGCATCTCTGAAGGGAAGGAATGGGTGACGTTTCGGGTCGAGACCCTTCTTCAGACTGAATTAAGTCACATCCTGTAATGTACCCAGCCTCTTGAACCCACAGTATATATGATTAGTTGAGTGTCTCATTTGCAGTGACCCCCACAGGATATAAATAGTGAAGTTAATGGTATTGTGGCAGAGGTAGGTGGGTCAGCAAGTGGTGGTTTTCAATGAAAATGAGTGTCTCCTCGCAGAAGAGCAGAGCAGATGACTATGAAATAATTAGACTGAATCCATGGTCGATGTGCTCTTATGAAAATGAGTGTTCAAAGGTAGAGTTCCAATCCAGGGATTCCTTTCCCCTATTTGATCGGTTCTTCCAATGTTGGTGAAGTACTGGGATTGCATTAGAGGATAGGTGGGTCCTTGCCAGGCACTTTCAGGGTGTAAGTATCACCTGAATGATTTCTGCCGATGTCGTCTAATTTTCCATTTGCAGGTGTGGGATGCTGCAGTTGCTGAGAGTTGTAAATGGGAACTGAAAGACGTGCAACCATTAGCAAACGTCCCCACTTTCCTGATGCACCGCACCATGAAGACGGACTGGATGGAAGGAAGCGACGAGCTTGTGTGTTCACCACTCTCAACTGGTTTGGGAATTCAAGAGCAGGGCAGTCACCACACCAGGCTGAGATGCATCCCATCAAAGTACTCCCTTTAGCAAATCTGTTCAAGTTTGAGGGAATTCTCATGGACATGACTAATCTTCTCAGACGCTTAAGAAAGTAAATACACTGATGTCTCATCCCCTCTGTGGCTGGGATTTCCACAAATTCACAACTCTCTGGGTGAAAATGTTTTTTCTCACCTCAGTCTTAAATGGCCTCCCTTTTATTCTAACACTGTGGCCCCTGGTTCTGGACTCCCCAACAATGGGAACATTTTTCCTGCATCTAGCTTGTCCAGTCCTTTTATATTGAGCTAACACCGTCACATCAGTGCACTGGGAAGCATTGTCAAAAACGCAGAGGCTGCTGCCACCTTTCCATTGCCAAAGGATTCCATACAGTCCGTTTGATAAATGGAGAAACTCTCAGGTTGTATGGCAGGATCAAGCAAGTCAGGGGTGAGCCAAGTTTCAGTATAACACGGCAGTCCTTGGTCTCCCTTTAAAACAGCTCTTCAAGCTTTTTCTGAGAGATTGAACATGGAGAGCAGCCCGAGATCCCAGTGCTTCAATCGTGTGGGCATGTCGAGTCTAATAAAGATCGGCAGATCTGAGAGTTCCTTTCAAATACCGATGATTCACACAATATTTTCGCTGTCATGGAGTAATATGGCATAGAAAAATGCCCTTTCTCCCAACTCATCCATGCTGACCAACATGGCCCATGTAAGATAGTTCCTGGAGCTGCCTGCACTCGTGGGAAGCCAACAATGTTGGCAAATCCCGGTGTCTAAAATGCCAATTTCTCCTCACTGAGAACTGAATGAAAGTGAAGTTGTTCCTCCGTGATCAGAGCCCTTTTGACCTCTCTAAGGTGGTGCTGAGAAACATGGGCCGGCTCTCCAGAGGCTGCCTACAATGATCCCAGTGACTAGGAAGTTGAGAGTTGCCGTGCCCTTGACTTCAGTGGAGAGAGCTGACCAAGTGCAGGGGCAGGGCTGCAGGTCTTCCAGCAGGATGTCGCCCATCTCTACCACAAGAAAACCAGGACCTACAAACAGATTGCTCCTCAAAAACAGAGTGGCTGTGACATAGTGCCAGGAGAAATTCTCCTACATAATCTCTCCTGTGGTGCCATCCACACAAAAAATATTTATTCACGCATTATCCATCTATAGTCTACCCTTCAAACTAATTAGCCATGCCGATTAGTTAAACGACTAGATTTTTCTTGATTTTAAATAACTTAGTAATTACTTACTCTGATTAATTACTCAGTTATTTATACATCGTTAATGTCATTCAATACAGTTACAATTTCATGACCAAGCTCTTTTTTCTTTAAATTACAATCCGTTGCACTAATAATAAATCTTTAATTATTCAAGCATTACACTGACAATGAAAGGGGCTGTCACACAAAATTATATCGCAATACTTACCAACATAATTATCTTCCATCGGCACAAAATGCTGGAGTAACTTAGCGGGACAGGAAACGTCTCTGGAGAGAAGGAAGGGGTGACGATTCGGGTCGAGACCCTTCTTCAGACTGAGAATCAGGGGAGAGGGAGACACAGAGATATGGACGGGTAAAGTGTGAAAATGACAGATCAAAGGGGATGATGGTCAAGGAAAATGTAGAATGGTTCACTGTTAGCTGTGGGGAAGGTGACAACGAGGTATACACTCAGTGGATCAATTGTCGGTATATGTAATCAGGGTTGGGTCCGAACTGGGAGGTCTGGAACCAGAGTTGGAAGGATCCTGCCTTTTCTTTTGGCTGTTGATTCGAGATTAACTTTCCATAATTGCTTCGATGCAGTTATTTTCTCATATATTGTTGCTCTTTGGATAAGTTACTCCTTCAACCTCTCCAAAAACACTTACTCTCATCAAATTCTGTTCAGCCAGCCTTTCTGTTTCTCAGCTTCTCCCAGCCCTGAAGCTTATGCTCTGCTCTCTGTACATTCAATGTCCCATAGGGATGCACGATCTCCCTGCTCCTTAAAACGATGGGAATTCCCCACGTGGAATGGGATATGCAAGACCTGTGGCTGCTTCAGAGTCACTGGGCATAGCCACACACTCATTTCACCCCTGCCTGAAAATGGTAACGTGCAGGTTCAGGATCAGCTTCTTCCCAACAACCGTCAAGCTATTAAACACTACAACCATCAAATAAGTTCTCAACTGCATAGACTTTGGGGCATTTGTTTTATCTTTTCACACAATTATTGTCCGTTTGTTTTTATGCGCATGTGTGTTTGTGTGTGTGTGCACGTGTGTGTGTGTGTGTGTGTGTGTGTGTGTGTGTGTGTATATATATATAAAACCTTTCTTCAGACTGATATACATACTTCTTACACATATATATGCTTGTGTGTGTAAAACAAATGTCGGAGCGATTTCTGAGATTGAGAAATGTTGCCTGAGATTGATCGATTTGCCTTGTCTGGGGAAAAACGGCATTTTAAACCCGCCCCCCTCTGAAAGGCGCCAAAGTTGCGCACACGGGGAGCGGCAGAACTGCAGCACGGCTAAAGGTAGGTATTGTAACATACCTAATATATGTATTTATATACTGTACACACACACTGAACTTTCTTTTTCTTTTTTCTTCTTGCTTATTATATTATTTACAGTATACTATGTGTATATATTCTGTAGTAATGCTGTAAGTAAGAATTTCATTGTTCTATCTGAGACATAAGACAATAAAACATTCTTTTTTTTCATAGTTAACTTTTATTAGAGGCATGTACATATCCTAGTCCAAACCATTACAAACTTTGTTAAACGGTTACATATTAAATATTCAGGATTCCAAGGACTCCACTACCAATGTAGCAGGAGTCTACATTTATCGGTTACATGTTAACATTGACTCTAATTATAATAATTATTATTTTTTTAGTGGTAGGTAGAAAAAATAAAGAGAAAGAAAAAAAGACACTTGAAAACATAAAATAAACTATCCATAATACAACTTAGGAGATAGGTCCGTAGGTAAGAAAACAAAACTATTCGTCTAGTCCTGGGTTCAAGCTTCCGTCGAGCCTCAGCGCTGGCCCATTCTACCCCTTCAAATAATCTATGAACGGCGACCATATTCTAATAAATAATTCAGGTTTGTCAATTAAGACAAATCTAATTTTTTCCAGATTTAAGGTCTCCGACATCTCCATAATCCACATTTTAATTGTAGGTGATGCAGGGTTTTTCCAAAATTTTAATATTAGTTTTTTCCCAGTTATTATACTATAATCCAGGAAATTTCTTTGGTTTATTGTCAGTTTTAGGTATTGTTCAGATATGCCCAATAAAACATTCTTGACTCTTGACAGCAAGCCACCTATACCGGAAATTGCGCCTAAACTCCAAACAATATCTGTCCATTTTTTTTTGTCCGCAGCCTTTCAAGCTGCAGGGCAAAAACATTCTTTTGACAATTAGCTTCCATTTTAAAAGATTCTTAGTGATTTTGGCAATTTCATGAGATATAACGGTCAATAGTCACGTCAGGGTTAACACTTGATCATATAACATACTTATATGTAATATATGTAATAGTACCATACTATTCTAAGATCTCCAAATCTGAAAATAGTTAGAATTATCCTCTTTCATGGGACACATCTGTATACTGACATTTTTACATCATTTTGAAATATTTCAGGTAATCAAACTTACCAGTGAACTAAATCTTGTGGATAGAGAACTGGCTGGCAGACAGGAAGCAAAGAGTAGGAGTAAACGGGTCCTTTTCAGAATGGCAGGCAGTGACTAGTGGGGAACTGCAAGGCTCAGTGCTGGGACCCCAGCTATTTACAATATATATTAATGATTTGGACGAGGGAATTGAATGCAACATCTCCAGGTTTGTGGATGACACGAAGCTGGGGGGCAGTGTTAGCTGTGAGGAGGATGCTAGGAGCTGCAAGGTGACTTGGATAGGTTGGGTGAGTGGGCAAATGCATGATAGATGCAGTATAATCAGGATAAATGTGAGGTGAACAGTGGTGGCAAAAACAGGAAAGTAGACTATTATTTGAATGGTGGCCGATTAGGAAAAGGGGAGATGCAACGAGATATGGGTGTCATGGTACACCAGTCATTGAAAATAGGCATGCAGGTGCAGCAGGCAGTGAAGAAAGCGAATGGTATGTTGACATTCATAGCAAAAGGATTTGAGTATAGGGGCAGGGAGGTTCTACTGCAATTGTACAGGGTCTTAGAAGATTGAGGGGGGATCTTATAGAAACTTACAAAATTCTTAAGGGTTGGACAGGCTAGATGCAGGAAGATTGTTCCCGATGTTGGGGAAGTCCAGAACAAGGGGTCACAGTTTAAAGATAAGGGGGAAGTCTTTTAGGACCGAGATGAGAAAAACATTTTTCACACAGATAATGGTGAATCTCTGGAATTCTCTGCCACAGAAGGTAGTTGAGGCCAGTTCATTGGCTATATTTAAGAGGGAGTTAGATGTGGCCCTTGTGGCTGAGGGGATCAGGGGGTATGGAGAGAAGGCAGGTACGGGATACTGAGTTGGATGATCAGCCATGATCATATTGAATGGCGGTGCAGGCTCAAAGGTCCGAATGGCCTACTACTGCACCTATTTTCTGTTTCTATGTCTATGTTTTACTGTGTTAGACATTGATGACTAGGTCAGGAAGCTTAATTATGAATATATAGAAAATTATATTTAAATAGCAGCCAGGACTTAATCACATTGGTTCTATAATTGTGCATCTGAATTGAACCAGTTTTTATTTATTTTTATTTCTATTTTGTGCCACACAATCTATATTTAATCTGATCACTCGATAATGTGGTAAACATCTACGCTCCCAACTTTGATAACCCACAATTTTTTAATAAAATGTTTTATATAATTTCAGACCACCCAGCAAAACCTGATAATCGGGAGAAATTTCAACTGTGTTCTGGATCAATACTTGGATAAATCCTCACAACAAAAGAGATATAACACAAAATCAAAATCCAGCTAACTTCTAAATACATGTATAAAAAACACAAATATAATAAACGTATGGAGGATTGCAAACCCATCCGGAAGAGAATATTCCTTTTATTCATCCGTACATAAAACTTATACACTCATTGACTATTTTCTGGTGGACACAAAATTAATACCTTTTACAACTAATCCCAAATACCATAATAGTACTATTTCTGATCATTCCCTGCTAACCATCTTCCTGAAACTAGAAGGAATGTACAATAAAAAATCGTTCTGGAGGTTTAACCCTCAAATACTAAACAACCCAGATTGCTGTATATATTTAAAACAACAGATGGATTTATTTTTAAAGACCAATGATACTCCAGGTATTTCGCCCTCGTTATTATGGGAATCTTTTAAGGCTTTTATTAGAGGTTCTATCATTTCATATTAAGCATATCAAAACAAAAAGAATAGAAGAACAGATCAGACAGCTGGACTCAGAAAACGCGACTGATCCGTCTATGGATAAACATAAGAAGATAGCAGTATTAAAATTTAAGCTAAATCAAATTCTCTCTGCAAGAGTTATCAGATTATTTCAAATTACTAAACAGGAAAATTTTGAATTTGGCGACAAACCACACAAACCTCTAGCACGCCAGTTGAGAAAAGTGGAAAAGGACCATACTATTCAAAAAATCAGATCAGATAAAGGTGAATTGTTTACACTTCCAAAAAACATTAACAAAAGATTTTACCCAATTCTATCAAATTGTATATACATCCAAAACATCAACACAAATGAGAAAAATTCCAAACTTTCTTGATAACTTTAATCTTCCGACACTTAATGCTGCGGAACGAGATGAATTAGGAGCACAGATTTCAATTAAAGAAATAGAAGAGACTATGAATTCATTGAAGAATGGCAAAACACCAGGCCCAGACGGGTTTAGTAACGAATTTTATAAGATTTTACGAGGTAATCTCCCCGCGTTTACATAACCTTTATATACACGCATTTAAGGAACAGTTGCTACCACAAACCCTAGCCGAATCAACTATTACACTTATACCCAAAAAAGATAAAGATTTGGAAGATCCGGGATCATACAGAGCAATTGCCCTGTTAAATACAGATCAGAAAATATTAGCCAAAACTCTGGCAAGAAGATTAAGTAAATACGTTAATAAATTAATACACTCTGATCAAACTGGGTTTATACCCAAGAGACACTCGTTTAATAATTTGAGACGTCTATTCAACATAATGTACTCACATAGAACGATAAAGGAAGACTTATCAATTATTTCATTAGATGCAGAAAAAGCATTTGATCAAGTAGCATGGAAATATCTTTTCACAGAATTGCAAAAATTTCAGTTGGGAGATTTTATTTCATGGATAAAACTGCTATATGATAAGCCGACTGACAGAATACTGACTAACTATATACTCTCACCTAAATTTCAGCTATCCAGGGGCAATATACAGGGATGTGCATTATCACCCCTGTTATTTGCCCTTGCGATTGAACCTTTAGTGGAAAGTACAAGAGTACATCCGAATAGTCATGGCTATGACACAAAATACTCCAATAATAAAATATCATTATATGCAGATGATGTACTACTCTATATCACTAATTCCCAAGTTGGCATTCCAAGTATATTAAATCTTATAGAGGAATTAGGTTCCTTTTCAGGATAGAGAATAAATTGGAACAAAAGTGAAATTATGTCAATAAAACCTCAAGACCTGACACACCTCCTAAAATTCAATTTCAGAATTGCTACGGAAAAATTCAAATATCTTGGTGTTCACGTAACCAGAAAATACACTTCTCTATTTCAGGCAAACTTTCCTCCTTTAGTTACTAAATTAAATGCTCTTACTCAATTTTGGAAAACACTTCCGATGTCTCTCATAGGCAGAATAAATGCCATAAAGACGATCTTCCTCCCACAAATCCTGTACTTATTTCAATCAATACCGATATACCTTTCTAAAATTTAAAAAAAACTTGATTCTCTGATTACAAACTTTATTTGGGATTATAAAACACATAGAATCCATAAACGGCATCATTGTAAACCCAAAGAAATTGGTGGACTGGCTCTCCCCAATTTTTTATACTATTATTGGGCAACGAATATTAAAAACATAATCTATTGGTTGGACAACATATGCCAACAGGTAAAATGGTTAATAATGGAGAGAGAGGATTGCTCGCCTTTTAATATGGGCGTGATTCTTCTCTCTCCAATAAATTTGAAGAAAACACTATATGTGAAAAACCCGATTATCCACAGTACCTTACGAATCTGGAAACAAGTGAAGTCAACCCTTAAACTGAGAAATTTATCTCTACTCTCACCAGTTGCCAACAATCCTCCGTTCAAGCCATCTATTTTGGTCTAAACGTTCACACATTGGTAAAGATTAGAAATCCCGGAGATCTTTATGAGATGGGAACTCTTCTCTCATTTCAATTACAGTCGAAATATCACCTGAAAGGTAGTCAATATTTTAGATATCTTCAATTCGAGACTATCTGAAATCACATACCCAAGACTATCAATCTTTGTTGCCAGACATACTAGATAAATGTATGAATAGAAACTCGGAGTCAAACAAGTTAATATCATATCTGTATAACACCCTTTTAAATATAGAAATCCCATCATCGGAAGTAATTAGAAGAGCTTGGGAAGATGAACTTGGCCTAAAAATTCTAAAAGACAGATGGGAGAAAAACCTTCTATATATACACAACTGTTTGATTAACGTTAGACATTTGTTAATCCAATTTAAAATACTGCACAGACTCTATTATTCAAAGTCTAAACTGAATAAGATCTTTCCAAATGTATCTCCTATTTACGATAAATGTCTTCTTCAGGAAGCAACTATAACCCATTCCTTTGTCTCTTGTATGAAGTTACATAATTTCTGGAGAGGAATTTTTGAAATTTTTTCAAAAACACTAAAAATACAATTGGATCCCGACACGGAATTGATCATTCTAGGTACGTCAGAAGCCTGCTCTGAGCTAACATTATTTCAAAGACATTTCCTTAATTATGGCCTGATAACGGCGAAAAAACAAATACTCAAATTTTGGAAACATACATCAGTCCCTACTCTTAAGATGTGGATTATAAACATGTCCGAGACGCTACATATTGAAAATATTAGACTTGTCTTGGCAGAAAAACCAGATCATTTTTTGAAGACATGGACACCATTCATTGATTTATTACAAGGATAGTATGGTACAACACAATGTTGGATTTAAATCTAATTACGGGTTCGGTGAGGTGGGTGGGGATGGATGTGAGGCAGGTATATCACCACTTTTTTCTTTCTTTCTCTTTTTGTCCATTTATTTTTTTTATTTTTTCTATTCCTCTTTTCTTTCTTTCTTTCTTTCATTCATTTATTCACTCTTTGGCTACACCACTTTGGTAGTCCAGGGATTCTATCATTGCACATCTCACTTTTTCTCTTTCTTGCTTTTTCTCCTTTCCTTTCTTCCAACTATAGCTAAAAAGTTAAAATTGAAGCTGTACAATAACTATAATTTTATATGCCATTGGTTCTATTTTTGTACACTTGCTTCTTATAAATAAAAATATTTTTAAAAAAAGATAATGTATATGTATGTTTTTGAATACTGTACAGACACATTGCGTTTTATGTGAGGTTACGTTCTTGAAAAACAATATGAATCTCAAAAACACATAAATTAAACACATGCACGACAACACTGCCAGGCGTAAATTTGAGCACGTTATTTAAAAATACAAGCATGTAACTTAGGCTTTGATATGAATTAAACAAGCGTGTTATTCCAAAAATGCATAAATCAAACACATGTAGAACACAAGGTGCCAATATTTGTACTTCAGCCTTTACGAAGTATCAGTGATGGAATAGGGCGGCACTGTGGTGCAGTGGTAGAGTTGCTTTCTTACCAGAGCCAGAGACCCGGGTTCGATCCTGACTACAGGTGCTATCTGTACAGAGTTTGTACATTCTCCCCGTGACCTGTGTGGGTTTTCTCCAGGATCTCCACTTTCCTCCCACACTCCAAAGATGTACAGGTTTGTAGGTTATTTGGCTTGGTATAATTGTAAATTGTTCCTAGTGTGTGTCGGATAATGTTAATGTGCAGGGATCTCTAGTTGGCACAGACTCGGTGGGCCCAAGGGCTTGTTTCCACACTGTATCTCTAAACTAAACAAAAAATAGAAGCCTCTGATACATGTTCACTCATATAGTTCTACAGAAAATATGTCAGGTTTGAGCCTATGGATGTAGGTTGCAATAGAGAAGAAGTTAAATATATATATTTGAATTAAGGCAAACACTGCCGTTTTCTTTCAACGGATACAATGACTATGTAACAGGAAACAAGCTTAATATTTTTTGAATGAGGGTTGTCATTTGTTATGAACATGTCTCTTTTGCAAATAAAACTACAACTTTAGACCTCGGAGCAGTTTCTATCTTTAGCAATGTTAATTTCAGGAGACTAACTACCTGAGAGCATTATTGGTGTCAATAAATTAACTTGCATGAGTTGAGTTTAGGATAAGAGCGGAGATCATGCTATTAGCTGACAGGGGATTTCAGCAAACATACACCAGAAATAGTGCCAACAATCACGGACATTTGTGATCAGCTACCATTCGGCATGAAATTGGTGTAGATCAGTTGTGCATTAATTTCCTCGGAAAGTAAATGGTGCAAATGTGCTTTTAGTTTTATTTTCTTTTGGTATCATGAGCCATGCTATTTTAATTACATAACGTTAACAGTTATTATTTATAGAGGACCCTCGAGCAACCAGTTCACAGGGTTTTAACATTGGCTCCTACTAATTAGTGTTCATTGCTGAGAGGGCTCCAGACCGTGGCCCTTTCCTACAGCATCTTGCAGTGACTGCACCCAGTTTCAATACGTCTCCGAAATCATCTGGAAAAATTGGGATGAAACATTCATTTCCATTTTCATGTGCAGGTGTGCATATGAGAATTGGCTTTCACACTGAATATGAACGAAGTGTGCTAGGAGATGGTTCGATTTTACATAGGTCTGTACTCTACCAAGAAGCATGTGAAAGTTGCTTCTGTTGCCCTAAAACTATCACCCTTGTGTGGAAAAATGTGTCTTCCAAAGATGAAGTTACTAAAACCACAGCGATCGACATATACAGACACTCCTGACAGAAGCTGCTATTCCTCATTGTTTCTTTCCAGCTCCATCTTGACTGCCCTTCATTGAAGCTTAAACTACTCTTCTAATATATGCTGCTTTCTGCATGTGTGTTTAGAGAACACATTGTCAATTAGCCAACACCTCCCTTCAATACCTGGTTCCAACAGACCTTAGTTATGTAAGAAATAGAAATGAAATCTTTGACATGGTGGTCAAAGTCTTTTGCGTCATTCTCATTAATATATTCATTGGGTATAAAGGTTGTCTTTTGCAGAAATTTGTCCTTGCAAGTATAAAAGGGTAACAAAGTAATTTATCCTATTTGCAAACAGCAGAGATCATATTTTGTGACAAAAGTAAAGAAGTTGTAGTTTAATACTAAGATTAAATGAGAACTTACCAGTTTGAAGTTTGATCTTTATTTTATGTGGAGTTATGGTGAGCGATTACATGAAGAAGTCCCGCCAGGCTTACTTCAAAGCAGCGGCATGAAATCACAGTAATCACAGTCGAAGTAATATAGTAAGACTCAGAAGACTAGAACTACCAGATGATCTTTGCGATTATGAGGGCCTGGGGGTGGAGGGCACGTAATCGCTCACCGTAACGCCTCATAAAATAAAGATCAAACTTTAAACTGGTAAGTTCTCATTTAATCTTACTATTTTACTTCGGAGTCACGTGAGTGATTCCGTGAAGATTTCAAAGCTCTGTGATTTCATGCCGTAGATCCAGTTCCATATGATACACTGCTTCGGTTGAAACAGGATAAACAAATAATGTATTGAACATTGTTTGAATTATTTAATAACAAAAAGGAACAGTAATAACTCCTCTCTCCCAAGGGGAAATTACAAAACAGAACCCAAAATAGCATGCCCAAATTCTTCCGTCGTGAGGACAGGTTTGTCATAAAACCGTGAAAAAGTCCCTTCACTGAACCATCCTGCGGCCCCGAGGATTTGGTCTAAAGGGCTGTCCAGTGCCCTCGCTGCAGATGTTGACGCCGCCCTGGTGGAGTGAGATTTAAACACATCAGTGTCTACTCCAGCACAATCCAAACTTGTTTCAGCCATCTAGAAATGGTTTGTACCGACACCTTTCTATGAGGTTTTTTGTGAATGATGAGCATCGTTGTTTCGGAGCCTCTGAGAGTCTTGGTGACCTCCATATATTGACGCAGGTGCGTAACTACACATAGTCTCAGGTCAATTGGGTATGCTCTAAAGCTTATTTTGGTTCCAGACGTCCCTGGCATGCTTTGTTTGATTAGATCATATACATAAAACGTAATATTATCTACAGAAGAATGCATGCTCTCCAGTCGTAGCTTTTGCAATGTCTGGACCCCGAGCTCCATGAGCATGACAACTTTGAGCATTAGTTTTTGGAAAGACAGAGATGTAATTGGAGCCCATTGCCGAGGCAGTGTGAGAACTATGCTCACATCCCAGATTTCCGTTATACTAGGTCTGGGAGGGTTCTTGTTAAAAATACCTTTCATGAATCGGCACACCAATGGATGAAATCCGACAGTGTTGTCCCGACCCCTGCCATAAATAGGAGGACAAAGCACTCCGAGCACTATTAATGGCACTATAACTCAATTGCTCATCAAAATGCAATGTAGCAAGAAACTCCAATACATCAGGTATGCCTGCAGTGTGATAAGATATATTTGACTGTAAGCAGAACATCTCCCATTTCTTAATATGAGATATATATAGTTTTTTAGTACTATCCCTCCAGGCCGCAGTAATCACATCCATGGTCCGACTCGATAGTCCGAGCCCCTGGAACGGTCTGGTCAGAATCTGCAAACCAACAGATTAATACGATCATGTAAAGGTTGACTCTCTCCTGTCACAGGGTGAACCAACAAGTTGCTGGATTTAGGGATAACCATGAATGGCTGTGTCATCAGTCTCAGAACCAATGGGAACCATGGCTGTGTGGGCCAGACAGGAACTACCAAAACGCCTGAAGCGGAGTCCTGCTCAATTTTGGTGAGACATTGACTGATGAGGCAGAATGGGGGAAAAGCGTAAAAGAACATACCTCCCCAATCTAGCGAGAATGCATCCACCGCTACTGCCCCTGGATCCAGTTCCCATGAGATGTATTTAGGTAACTGGTGATTTAGCATGGATGCAAACAGATCTATGTCTGGCAATCCATACTGGGTGACAATCTTTTTGAAAACTTTTGAATTCAGCATCCATTCAGTGTTGTCATTAAATTTACATGACCTGGTGTCTGCCACCATGTTATCTCTACCTGGTAGGTAGATAGCTGAGACCCAGATGTTACTCGTAATACACCAGTGCCAGTTGAGATTAGCCAGATTATCACATAATGACTTAATTCCACCCATGTGATTGATATATGCAACAGCTGTGGTATTGTCAATCTGGAGCTGAGCATGTAAATCATGCATTGTTGAACAATATGCTTTTAGGCCATAGAATGCTCCCAACAATTCTAAATAGTTTATCCCATGCATCCGCAGGATCAATGCCTCTTGCATACTCCATCTGCCACCACAGCTAGACTTGGTATCAGTGGCTCCCCATCCCGAAGCACTCACATCAGTCTGTAAAACAACTGAAGGTTGTTTAGTCAGAATGTTTCTAGTACAACGTGAGACATTAGTTATCCACCATTGCAACTCGGTGATAGCTTCAACTGACACATGCATTGGTCTATCGAAATGAACTGCATGTTTTTTGAGTGCCTGCTCCTTAGCTCGTTGCACATTCTGATAGTGTAGAGGCCCGAATTGCACTCCAGGGAAAGCCGCCACTAATTTGCCAATAACACTGGCCACTCGTCGGATGGAGGGTTGCTGTTCATTTACCAGATTGCTGCAGGCCTCCATAATTTCTAAAGTTTTTGCCATAGGCAGAGTCACTGACATGTTAGTTGAATCAACGATGAACCCCAAATAGTCAATGATTCTAGATGGTACTAATTTCTCAAACATATGTTTGGTAACTGAAACGGACAATTCAGCTGCCTCCTGAGTATTGCCTATGATCAGAATATCATCCAAGTATGACATCACAATGTGATTCTGAGCCCGGAGTAGTCCTAATACTGGTTTCAACAATTTTGTAAATAACCTAGGGGCTGAGGTTAACCCATTGGGCAAAGTTTTAAATTGCCACAGCTGTCTCATCCAACTAAATTTCAAGTATCTACGGTATTTGTGATGAATCGGTACTGAATAATATGCATCTTGAGGCTGATGTGCTGCCCGTTCAATTACCCCTTTTTTGAATAATGTTTCAATTTCATCATTTACCTGTAGAGTTTCTGGTTTTGAAATACCCGACTTGGTGTATGTTGTATGGGTGGATGTACTTCAGAGATAAACTCAATTCGAGACCCCGGATACTGTCCAGTATAAACGGATCTGATGTTATGCAGCACCATTCATTATAGAACAATTGCAATCTACCCCCTACAGGTGACTGGTCTCTAGAGGATATGTCCTGGACAAGTCCAGTTACTCGTACCTCCATAGTTGCTGTATTCCTTTGTCTTCTAGTTCTGTTGGGGGTGTGCACTGGTGCGTGCCAATGGCATAGAGATGGAAGAGCCCAGCTTGGTCCTTGCCCTGCACCAGCATCTGTGGCCCATCTGAAGGGGTATGGTCTACGAGGCGGCATCCTGCCTGAGGAATGTGTTTTGATGAGGCCGATCGTCTTTGCCTCGTCATGCAAGTCCTTGACTTGTTTTGCTAGATCCTCCCCAAACAATATGTTTGGTGGCTGAATGTTGGAGGATCTGCTGAGGCTGAGAACTTGGGTTGAGCGTAGGCTTGATGGCGGTTTTTCTTAGGCAATTAATTTCGAAATGGGCGTTACACAGCAGGGCCAATATATCCTGCCGTGTGTTCGATAGTGGTGCCCCTTCAATTGTCCGCCCAAATGCCGTTATTCCTGCTCCAATTAATTTTAAGACTTTTTGCAGCCTTAACTCATGCGACCGCAACGTTGCGCCCATTTGCCCCCAGATGGCCTGGTTCACTATGGGAACTCTGAGCGATGCACAGTTTACAGGTGTTTCATACCTCTTTGATGTTTCATCCATAATGGATTCTTGGAGCTGGTGAGGCCATATAATTGATGTTCCTGGCCAGATTTTCCTCCATTTCCTCACCAGTTCCTGCCGGTATGGCGAATTTACATGCCTCATCCGGCACACCTGGAGCTAAGCTCGTGTGCTTTGGGGTATGCTCCTCTGCTATACAACCAACTTCAGGGTCAGAGTCATACTGCCCTGGCTCTCCCTGCTCATGCATAAGGGAGGTATCATGCAGCCCTTTACCTGGCGCTGCTGGTATGGGTCCCAATGCAGACTCATGGACATATGGTTCCTCCTGAAGGTACAGTTCTTCCCTATATGGACGTCTGCTGGAGGTTGCTGCTGAGGGCTGCTGGGGAAACCCGGGGGTATAAAACCTTGGCTGGAACACCTCATGATTGAGTATTTTTTCTAAGAGGTGTTCCATTTTATCTAGACATCCCCAAACTTTTTTGCTGGTGGGAGGGTAGTCTTCTTGGCCTGACTCATCAGAGTCGACAGGTCTTCCTGACTTTCTCTTGGCATTCCTCCCGACTGGAGTGGCCATGGTGCTCTGTGGCACCGGAGTCGCTGCCGCTGGCTGTACTGCCGGCGGTTCTGAAGCCGGCGTAAGCGCCCGCCCACTGGCCGCGGTCCCGCGGTCAGTTTCTCTGATTTTGTCGGCGGCACGCCTCGCCCTACCTTTAGTTGATTTCTCCATGTTCCTGCTGGCTCCTGAAACCAGCCTTATGGAACTTAAGCACATTCGCAGCGTAGTTTAAAACTTACCTGCGAGTTTTTACTTACCGCTGGTGGAGCTGCGCTCTCCAGCCCGTCGCTGCGCCATGCGTCTGACGTAATGACTCAAGTGACTCCGAAGTAAAATCCACTATGTGTTTTACTTCATCTTCTCTGCAGCATGTCTGTATACATTCCAAACAAAAATAGTAAGATTAAATGAGAACTTACCAGTTTGAAGTTTGATCTTGATTTTATGAGGAGTTACGTTAGTGATTACGTGAAGAAGACCCTCCAGGCCGCATGCGCACCAATCTTAAAAGCAGCGGTATGAAATCACAAATAAACACCACCGAAGTAAACAGTAAGATCAGTGACTCGAGAACTACCAGGTGATCTTTTATGAGAGAAGGTTGGGCGTGGTGGGCACGTAATCACCAATGTAACTCCTCATAAAATCAAGATCAAACTTCAAACTGGTAAGTTCTCGTTTAATCTTACTATTTTACTTCAGAGTCACGTGAGTGATTCCGTGAAGACTTCACAGTTTTGTGATTTCATGCCGCAGATTGCAAACTCGGCATCCCACTGCATTGATTGACTCGAATGAGAAATAATGCATTAGTAGTAACATTGCATTCAATGTAGTAATAGGGTTTATTTAATAACATAAACAAACGACAGTTTTTCTTTAATACCAGGGCATTTAAACAGAACTTAAAATGGCATTAGCAAACAGCCCTGGATCAACAATCGGGCGATGATAAAAATTTTGAAACATCAGCTCATTTGCCCATCCGGCGGCCGCTATAATATGGTCGACGGGCACGTCCTTCGCTTTGGCCGCTGACGTAGCTGCTGCCCTAGTGGCATGAGATGTCAACACATCTGTGTCAATACCTGCATCAATCAAAACTTGTTTCAGCCACCTGGAAATAGTGTTAACTGACACTCTTTTATGTGGTTTTTTATAACTGATAAACAATCCTGTCTCCAAATTACATAAATTCTCTGTCACTGCAATGTATTGCATCAAATGTGTTTTGACGCATAAAGCTGGCTCCGTAGGATATGCTGCAAATATAATTTTAAAACCTGTGACACCTGGCCTGCTCTGTTTGAGGAGGTCGTAAATGTAAAATGTAACATTGTCCACAGCAGTTTCCATTCTGTCTAACTGTAATTTTTGTAATGTCTGTATCCTTTGTGCTGAAACCAACGCCATAAGCATGGCCAATTTTATGGTAATTTTGGTCAACGTCAAAGATGAAATAGGAAACCACTCACGTAGTTTCTTAAGGACTATACTTACATCCCAAACAGCCATATATCTAGGTTTGGGAGGTTTGGAATTAAAAATGCCCTTCATAAATCGAACTACAAGAGGGTGAGATCCAATTGCATGATTGTCTGATTTAATCACTAAATATGATGACAAAGCACTTCTTGCTGTATTGATTGCACTATAACTTAGTCCTTCATCATAGTAAAGAGCTGACAAAAATTCCAAAACATGTGAGTAATCAATATCATTTTGTACACAGTAAACTTCCCATTTCTTCACATAACAAAAATACTGCTTTTGAGTACTCGATCTCCAAGATGCAGTAAGCATGTCGACAGTTCGACCGGACAATCCTTGTCCCAGATATGGCCTTCTTAGAATCTGCAAATTAACAAATCAATACGGTCATACAACGGATGTCTTTCACAAGTCACTGGATTCACCAATAAATTCCTTCGTTTAGGAACAGCCATCAAAGGTTGTGTCATCAGCTGTCGGATCAAAGGATACCATGGCTGAGTAGGCCAGTCGGGTATCACCAGTACCTCTGAAGCATTGTCCTACTTGATTTTAAGCAGACATCAATTTATGAGGCAGAAAGGTGGAAATGCATAAATATACATACCACCCCAATTCAGCGAGAAAGCGTCAATCACTACTGCCCCAGAATCTGGTTCCCATGACACATATTTGGGAAGCTGGTGGGTTAGTCTAGATGCGAACAAGTCGACATCTGGTGTTCCATATTTGACAATGATGTCTTTGAACACATCATGATTCAGCATCCATTCTATGTTGTCATGGATTTTCCATGACCTGGTGTCTGCCACTGTATTAAGTTTTCCTGGCAGATAAATAGCTGAGAGCCAAATGTGTTTATCAATGCACCAGATCCAGATTTGGTTTACCAATCTGTCACAAGATACCGACTTGATACCATCCATGTGATTGACATATGCCACTGCCATGGTGTTATTGATCTGGAGCTGAACATGCAGACTGCTCTTGTTAGAACAATAAGTTTTGAGCCCATGAAATGCTCCTAAAAGCTCTAAATGGTTAATTCCTCATGTCTGCCGAAGCCCAGCTTCTTCTGAACTCCATCTTCCTCCACAACTTGAATTTGTGTCTGTGGCACCCCATCCAAGTGCACTTACATCAGTCTGCAAAACCATGGAAGGTTGTTCCAGATCCATCATGCTAAAACTACTGGAGACATGTTGAATCCACCATAAAATATCAGTAATTCCTTCAGCTGATAACTGCATGGGCCTATCATAATGCCCAATTTGTACCTTAAGTGCCTGTTCTTTTGCTCTTTGTAATTGCTGATAATGCAAAGGCCCAAATTGGACTGCTGGAAAGGCTGCTACCATTTTCCCAAGAAGCCTTGCCGCTTGCCTAATTGAAGGTTTACACTTGTTTAAAAGTGTTACACAATCCTCAATTAGCTCTGTACTTTTCTCAATTGGCAAGGTAATTACCATTTTGATAGAGTTAATTGAAAGCCCCAAATAATCAATTGTGGTAATTGGCTGTAAGTTTGGATTTTTCCAATGAATGACAAACCCCAGTTTTTCAAATGTGGATTTTGACAAACTGCCACTGATATTTCGGCTAAAGCTTTTGTTTGTCCAATTATTAAAATATCATCCAAATAGGCCATAATCACATGGCCCTGACCTCTAAGCAACCCCAAAATTGGTTTTAACAATTTAGTAAATACTCTAGGGTCTGAGGTCAATCCGTTTGGCAGTGCCTTATACTGCCATAATTGATTCATCCAATTGAATTTAAAATACCTTCTATGCTCACAATGAACAGGCACTGAATAATAAGCGTCCTTCAGATCTATTGTAGCCATATAACAACCTTTATAAATGAGTTGCTTGGCCGTAACCAATGTTTCCATTTTAAAGTGTCTATAGAGTACAAATGTATTTAATTTTGTCAGATCCAAAATGATTCTACATCCTCCGTCCCTCTTAGGACGGGGAATAATATTTGACACAATTTGATGGACTTGATGGTCCGTCTTTTCAATTACATCTTTGTTATATAATTTTGTGAGTTCAGCTTGAACCTCTATTACCTCTGTTTGTGAAAAATAAAGTGTTCTGACAGGAACATGTTGGAAAGGTAAAGTGACATTTGGAATAAATTCAATCCAAAACCCTTGAATTACACTCCTGATAAATAGATCTGAAGTAAGCTGCTTCCATTCATTATAAAAAAGCAGTAATCTACCACCAATATTCTCTTGAGTTATATTTAAGATGTTGTTATGAGAACCAGGTCCACTTACCTCCCTGATGACTGGTGCACCCTGCTGACTCCAGCCTCTGGCAGTAGCTCCCATAGTCGCTCGTGCTCCCACCGAGGGATACCATCCACGTCCCTGTGCTGAGGGCCGGCTTGTCCCTGGAGTAGCTCCGGATGCTGAGGTGGTTTTGTAGGGATACTTTCTCTTCAGCTGTCTGCCGGGCATCATTGGTCTCATCAGACTCATTGTTTTAGCATCTTCATTTATTTCTTTAACTTGTTTGGTTAGATCTGCGCCAAACAGCAGATCAGGTGGTTGAATACTTGCTGGTTACAAAGCGCAGCATATCTGGGATTAATGGTGGGCCTAATAGCCCTTTTCCAGAGACCATTGATTTCAAAATGGGTGTTGCATAACAACCCTAGAGCCTCTTGGTGTGTTCTGGTCAAATAACCACCATCCATTGTTCTTGCGAACGCTGTAATACCAGCAGCCAATAATTTTAAAATTCTTTGCATTTTTATTTCTTGGCTTCGCATACTGGGTCCCATCTGACCCCAGATGACTTGATTCACCGTTGGAACTCTTAATACTTCACAGTTGCTTGGAGGCTCAAGTTTTTTGGCTGTCTCATCCATAGTAAGCACCTGAAGCTGATGAGACACCATGTAATTAATTGTGGTAGCCAGCTCTTCACCTAGTGGCTCACCTGCTCCTGATGGGACAGCAAATGGAAGTGCCAGTGGTGGAACATTTGGTAGTTCAGTTTCTCCTGGCTGAACTTCCCCATCAGAATCAGGCTCAGGACTAATCTGGCCCATTGCACTCTCCTCAAATTGATAAGGAGTTTCTGGCAGCATTGTTGCTGCTGGCGCTTCTTTTCCTAAGCGCTGACACTCCTTCTCTTGGAGTGAAGTTCTTTGGAGGACTGTATGCAACAGTTCCTCCACTTGGGATAGGCGTGTACACACTCTATCCAGCCCCGGTGAGGAATCATCCCCCGACTCCGTGGGCCTAGCAGACTTATCTGTTGCCTTGTGCCTTAATGGCAACGGCTCTGTGCTGTGTAGCACTAAGTCTGCAGTCGCTGTTTCTGAACTTAGCGACTGAACAGGGTTATGAGGCAGGGCTTCCAAGCCTGAACTGCTCGCGCTCTTTCCCTTCCCTGGCTAGCATTCGGTAATGCGTACCGGCCAGCACGGATTCAAGCTCCAGTGGAAAGTTTTTAAAATTTACCTGGAGTCTGCATACTTACCGCTGGAGAAGCTTCGTTCCACGCAGCCTCCGTGTGTCAAATGCGGCTGACGTACTGGTGCGCATGTGGCCTGGCGGGTCTTCTTCACGGAATCACTCACGTGACTCCGAAGTAAAATAAATGCTAATGCTCACAGCAATGTGGCACTGCGATGTCACTGCAAAGCTCTGTTGCTGCACTGTAATGTTGAACAAGAGCCTCATTGCAAGAAAAGTCAACAACAGATATGCCAAAGTGAACATGTGCGGCTATCTTACTAAGACTCTCTAGTCTGGATCCTGTTATACAACAGCTAGGACTACCTAGTCTGAAGTGGGACCTCGACCAGAAACGTCACCTTCTATCCAGAGATGCTGTCTGTCCCACTGAATTACTCCAGCTTTTTGTGCCTATCTTAGATTTAAACCAACATCTGCAGTTCCTTCCTACACAGCTAGGACTATCTTCTCTCTTAAAATTTGACAATTGAATGCTTGAACTCAAATTGATCCACCAACTTCCAAACAAAGTGGGAACTTCTCTGATAGTTGCATCATTTGGACAGGTGAGGTAGATGGGTTGGGCACTGCCTTTCCTTGCAAGCATTTACTTTTCACAGAGTGGATTTTCATGATTAGTTTTGTTTAGAGATATAGCATGGAAACAGCCCCTACGACCCACCAAGTCCATTTAAGGCATCGATCATCCATTCAACCTAGTTCCGTGTTACCCCACATTCTCATCCACTTCTCATACACTCGGAGCAGGTTTTACAAAGGCCAATTAACCTACAAACCCACACATCTTTGCGATGAAGGAGGAAAACGGAGCACCCGAAAGGAAACTCACACGATCACAGGTAAAAACGTGCAAACTCCACGCAGTCAGCACCTGGGATCAGGATTGAACCTGTGACTCTGGCCCTATGAGGTAGCATAATAGTAGCATGAAGTAGCACTATGAGGTAATTGCTGCACCAGTTTGCCTCCCTAAAATGATGTCAAACAATTCATAAATAAGGCATAGTTTAAAATCGAAACCAAATGAAATGCACGCATTGCTGTCTGATGGCTATTCGTCAAATAACTGCACTCAAAGGGATGCCTGAAATCTCATTGCCTCTGCAGGGAATTTGCTGTGATATAGGTGCAATTTATTATCTTTTATTAAACTTGATCTTCGGGCAGTTCACTGAAGTTGTTTGTTTCTGTGATATCTCTTGAATCATGCTTTAACGGTTCGGGCCTAAATTAATTCCTTACCAATAGTAAGAAAACTATATTGATTATAATAAAATATAATAGAAATGAACTACAGATGCTGGTTTATACCAAAGATGGACATAAATTGCTGGAGTATCTCAGCAGGTCAGGCAGCTTCTCAGGCAAAAATGACTAAGTGACGTTTCGGGACGGGACCCTTCTTCATATGGAATATATTTGTTTAGCCGATGACCATTTTTACATGAGTTCCAGGATGTATTTCGAGCTATCCTGATTGTGACAATGTTTGGGTTAGCTCTTCCACACAGGCTTCCAGCATCACGCTGAGCACTTTAAAAAGCACTTTGTCATCTGGCATGTACATCAACAACTGAAATCTGGAATGATCAGCCTATATTATTTCAGCAGAATCTTCAGCCAGCACTAGTGGATAAATCTTAGATGTGAAAATGTAAAATACAATATGTATCCTCTCGATTGAGAATCAGCCACACATGTTATTGCACAGAAGTGTGTGCAGTGATTTAAATCTATTTTTGGACAGTGCTGATTTACACAGAAGATAGACACAAAATGCTGGAGTAACTCAGCGGGGCAGGCAGCATCTCTGGAGAGAAGGTATGGGTGACCTTTCTGGTCAGGACCCTTGTTCAGACTGAGAATCTGGGGAGAAGGAGACATAGAGATATGGAAGGGTACGGTGTGAAAAGAAACGATCAAAGGGGACGAAGCTAAGGACCTTTGGACAGTTGTGGATGTGTAAGGGATGAAAATTAATGTATAGAAACATTTATCCACGTATACGCACAGCATCTGATGATCATTGGCGAGGGATGTGACCATCAGAACCGCAACACGCAAGCCGCACACAAGCCACATGCAAGCCACACTCTTTGCATATGGCACCCGCAAATTTCATGTCACTGACTTCACGACTTTGTACAAAGTTTCCATTGTCCTAGTGCCATTCAGAACTGAGAAGAAGACATGCACTTTGATAAAGGAATTCAAGATGGCCATGATTGAATGGCGGTAGACTTGATGGGCCGAATGGCCTAATTCTACTCCTATTCCTTATGCATTTCTATCACCCTTTCATCAATCCAGTGGGATACATTTATCAGCAATAACATCAAAGAAAGTCTAAGGCATCAACCAACATCTGAAGTTAAAATGCACTGTGATTGATTTTTGCCCTTGAATATTGATTGCAAGTGGCATCACTGATTGTTGAGTGGGTTTTTAATTCTGTATTTTGCGTGCCAAATTCATACACACAGCACAGTTGATAATACTTTTGACGTTCGTTGATCCACAAAGTCAATCAGCCTCTTCCACTGGTTAATAATCTCAGCATTAGGGTGACCTTATGGTGTCTTGGACAACATGCACTTTGTGTTCCTGCGATGCAAGATGAGATGCGAGGGCATGGAGTTTATAAAGCAATAGCTCAAGCTCATCTTTTCACATATGGAAAGCCCAGACCTTGAATTAGGCCTGAGGATTTGCATGCCTGACAATGGGAAATCATGCAGGCTGAGGAATTATGCTTGTTTTCCCAACTAACAAAAACCCTGTGGTAGCAGTAATAAATAACTAAAAATGTGTATGAAAATTCATTTGTCTGTCCATCTGTCAAACAAGACACTTACATTGAGCTTGAAACTTGATTTTGTTCATGTTATTCATAATCAATATCAAGCCCAATATTTAATGATTGTTGAGAATGCTGTTGCCAGAATTGTGTAGCTGGTTCTGGTTGGTAAGTCTTGACTCAGCTGCAGAGGAACTTAATGAAAACCAGCATCCACATAAAGTGTATTGAAGTGCATCAGTCTGCAACGTGACATTTTGTGATGTACCTTCTCGAAGCAGTATTGGGTCCAAACAAGAAGGAAACTTGCCAAGTGCTGTCAGGAGTGACTGAATAAAACTCCACAGCTGTCAGGGATGTACGTGTTGCGCTGAAAGCTTCAGCCTGCCTTCGCCCCAATGCAAACTTCAACTTGAATATATCATCTGCTGTAGCGCTTTGTATTATCGTATTGTATTTGTATTTGGGAATGGGATGAGAAAAAAAAATTCACCCAGAGAGTTGTGAATCTGTGGAATTCTCTGCCACAGAAAGACAGTGGAGGCCAATTCACTGGACGTTTTCAAGAGAGTTAGATTTAGCTCTTAGGGCTAAGTGAATCAAGGGATATGGGGAGAAAGCAGGAATGGTGTTCTGATTTTGGATGATCAGTCATGATCACGTTGAATGGTGGTGTTGGCTCGAAGGGCCAAATGGCCCACTCCTACACCTATTTTCGATGTTTCTCTGTTTCTAATAAAGGCCAAGAGTATCTCGACTGAAGCCTTCATATTTGGCCAAAGGTAAATTATTATTACGCTAATACCAAGAACTGCAAATAAGAAGGTATATGTTCGTTCGCCCGTGTGTCAGACGACGTAGCTCGCTGTTGGCTTTTGTCGTCGTTAACATGTTGACAGAATTGATCACCTGACCCGTCACAGAGTGCAACGTGTCGCGGTTTCCGGGGATCGCCACAAGGAGGCTTCTGTCATGATCCCCGAAGGCCTAGGCCACAGGAAAGGAATATTCTTTGAGTATACAATGGGACAGTTGTAAGCTGCCTTTTTTTGCAATGTTAATAAGATGTACAATATGTGACAGGCCACTTGATTCACTATATGCCCACTTGGCCTGTGTCGTTGGGCAACTATGAGACATTATCAGGTGCAGCTCATTTTTGGTCACCAATATTATACATGTGCACTGGTATCAGCTTCCCATAATACACATCGACACAAACAGCACTAGATTTTACGATTGGCCTAGATCAGTGGGCTGTGGGGAGAAGAGACTCAATTAGCTACAATACTGTCTTGGTCATTGACGAGGGCCACCATTTATTTCCTATCCATATTTTCCCTTGAGAAGATGCTACTGAGCTGTCATCTTGATCCATTGCAGTCCCTCCACAGTGCAGTTTTGGAGAGATGGTAGTGAGTTCCATGATTTAGACCCAGTAATGATGAATGGGCAATGATATATATCCAGGTCAGGAATCGTGTGTGATCAAAAGTCTCTCTTCTCAACCTACACTACGCCTTGTGTCACCTTCAGAACTGATTCCGATTGTTTTGATAATTCTGGCATAACTCATCCTTTAATTAATTTTACTTAATCAGCAGTGCAAATTTGCCCACCATAAAGGACTAATGGTGGGCAAATTTTATATGGTACCATTAAATTCACCCTTCATTTGCATCACTAACCAGATATGAAAAGAGATTGATCTGAAAAGGAGCATATTTCAAAAAGATCCTGAAGTAGATTCCACCCACCCCCCCCCTCGCCCAACAGCTCCCTCCCTGCCCCATTGGAAATCCTGTCAACATCCTTGTAAATCTTCTCCGAGCACTTTCCAGCAGAATGGCAAATTTCCTGTAGCAGAGTGACCAAATACTTTTCTCCAAGTGTGGCTACAACTGTGACATCACATCCCAACCTCAATACTCGTTCCCGTGACTGTTAAAGAGCATTGTACTAAAAGCCGTCTTCACCACCTGATGCCACTCTATATGCTGGATTTTCTTTGGCTAGGGATTTCTCCCTACTGTTGTGTTCCCTGTCAAATGTTCTCATCAAATCATCATCAAATCTTTGGTTTGGGTTCATTTAGTTTTTAGTTTAGTTTTTTTAGTTTAGTTTAGAGATACAGCACGGTACAACCAGCGATCTCCGAGCATTAACACTATCCTACACCCACTAGGGACAAATTTTACATTTGCCAAGCCAATTAACCGACAACTCTTTAAGTCTTTGGAGTGTGGGAGGAAACCGAAGATCTCGGAGAAAACCCACGCAGGCCACGGGGAGAACGTACAAACTCCATATAGACAGCACCCGTAATCGGGATGGAACCCGGGTCTATGGCGCGGCATTCGCTGTAAGGCAGCAACTCTACCGCTGCGCCACCGTGACTCTCTTGATGCATTGCTCATGGACAAATGGGAAGATCTGTGTGGCACAGTTTTGGGATTGTCATCTCGGCACCAGAGAGGCGAAACGTCGAGTAATGGGAACCAAGACTGAAGTTACGCACTGGTCGTGAAATGAAGCGGAGAGACTATCTACGGCATGTCACCAACCTCCATCAGACTCGGTCTCGGGGAAATGATTCTGAAGTAATCCTGAAACTGGCAGTCCCATCCCGCTGGATGTGAAGGGAGGGAGATGAAGGCTAGAGAGAGGGAGAGTGGTTGAATAAAGTAGTGCTGCCCTTTGAAGGTTGCATTTAAACATTAATTCCCATCATTCAGCAGTGCTCCACAATAGAGGACTCATTTTTATTGCCAAAAGAGGGCTTCAAGATATTGCAGCAGCTAACAGCAATTTTCCAGGTCAACGTGAAATTGACTCGAGTAAAGAATGGGCATCTGAAGCAGTTCCAGAACAAAGGGCTTTGTTTTTTTTGACAGAAATCAAATGCTTCTTCGACTCAAGCCCTGGGTGTAGGGTCAGCTTGTCTTGTAGAAAATCAACTGCTATCAAGTTGACTTCACCTTAATCAACAAAATCTTTCCCGTTTACATTATTTGTTTAGTTCAAATTGATTTGCTAATTCCAGTGGGATCAAAATTCCATGAATAGTTAATGGTACATCCTATACACTCGGCCAAGCGTCTGATAAGTCTGTGTGGTAGTCGGGTCAGAGCAGGGTTTCTGAAGAATTCTCCTCTTCAAATTACTCAGCCAGCGACCTCTGTGTATTTAAGTTTACTCAGGAGCAGGACCTTTAATTAGTGGGACTGTCGTGGAAAAAAAAATGCTATTTAACTTTTTATGATTTGGTAAATAAGCTGAGGGACAAGACAGGCAACATATTGTTCACTTCTTGCCAAATATCTCGGTAAAATTGGGGTGGGCCAGAACCAAGGTTTCTTAATGTGAATGGTTTTGGTTGGCAGCTCGAACAACTGTAGAATGTCACTGGGCAATCTAACATTAACTTTAGATAGACACAAAATGCTGGAGTAACTCAGCGGGACAGGTTGCATCTCCGGAGAGAAGGAATGGGTGACGCTTTGGGTCGAGACCCTTCTTCGGTTTAAACCAGCATCTGCAGTTCCTTCCACAATATTGACTTTACATGATCTAAGGCTCGATTTTCTCCATGATCAGGGCTTTTTTTTTTGAGGCTTGGAGTGTTGCACATAGAACCAGCAGGAATATTTGTGCCACATCCAATGCCTCAGGCTTTACTTGCTGCTCTTCATCAAAATATTACTAGGATCCCTCAAAGAACTCTCTCTGGTCTGAAGAAGGGTCTCGACCTGAAACGTCACCCATCCCTTCTCTCCAGAGATGCTGCCTGGCCTGCTGAGTTACTCCAGCATTTTGTGTCTATCTTCGGTGTAAACCAGCATCTGCAGTTCCTCCCTACACACCTCACTCAGTAATCAGGCACTGGGCCAGTTTTGGCGTTAGTGTGATGGACACAGGCCTTCTTGTCTATTACTGTTGTGGAGTTTCAATGTGCTTGCAACCTGGTTAGGTGGGGCAGCAATTCAAACTGATATTTATGTTATCGTGGTAATGCCAGGACTATTAACCCTCTGCCTTCACAGAAAATTATAAGGAATAGGAGTAGAATTAGGCCAGTTGGCACATCAAGTCTACTCCGCCATTCGATCATGGCTGATTTATCTCTCCCTCCTAACCCCATTCTCCTGCCTTCTCCCCATAACCCCTGACACGCGTAGTAATCAAGAATCTATCTATGCCTTAAAAATATCCACTAACTTGGCCTCCACAGCCTTCTGCGGCAAAGAATTCCACAGATTCACCACCCTCTGACTGAAGAAATTTGTCCTCATCTCCTTCCAAAAAGAACATCCTTTAATTCTGAATTAAATACTCGACTGAGGTCATTGTCACGTTCCCAGGTTTCTTCAATGCCTGTGCTGTGTACAAGTATGTACCACCAGTGACCACTGAGCTGGTACACCGAGCTGAAATACTGAGCTTTACTTCACCCTCCGAGTACTGGAACTGGCTGGGCTTTTTGTTTTGAAAAACCGATACACAAAAAGCAGTACACATTTAAATCAAAATATGCAATTACACCATTTATTATTGTCTCCTTTAATACATGACCAAGAAAGAAAATAATAGTCTTAACTTCTCCCCCACCTCCCAAAAGTCTATTTTGTTTGAAGGATGTATATATATAATAGACTAGGAATTTTAATAGCAATGCAAAAACCTCATGAAATTTAATTCGGTGCGTTGGTTTGGCAGAACCTTTAATTTCATTGAATTTGGAACTGACTTCTATCATTTAGAGAAAAGGGACAAAATCTGTGTACTGAGTCTTTCTAATTTAATCTTTGACAGTAGGGTGCATGGTACCTGATGCAATATCCATTCTATAAGTTATTGGGTATATCCAACTGAACTGAATAATGGTGAAATGCTGTATCACTCAGGAAAAATGGGCTGTGATTTTATGCAACTTGCAAATGATCAGATTAATCATTCAGAAAACTGCTATTGACGAAGTCATTTTTGTAAAGTAAAACAGAACTTCTACAAACACAGTAACTATATTCTCAATTTTCATGTTAGAACTGAAAGATACTGGATTAAAGTGAACCCAATCCTTTGTGACAGAAGCAAGAACAGAACCGTGCACTGATACTCAGAAACTAGCGAACAGATCTCATTAAGAGAATGCACTTGATATCATTTATGGAAACCTACAGGGCTCATCAGGATGATCTGCTGCTAACTGAAGTTATTCGAGAGGTTTAAACGTTCGGAAAGGATGATCAATGCAGTTACATGCAAATTTATTTGCCGAGATCATTCTTTCAAAGAAAAATATATATGTTTTGAAATCATGGTGCATTTTTACACAAAAATCACATGAATTTATCCTGCCAAATACAATCAATGGTTTAAATATTGGTGCAATTAAATCCAAATCATTCTGAAACTTTACATTTTACAAGTGCACATTGCACTTTTTTAAGTTAAAATCTATTTGAATCATGGACTTATATTCATATTTATTTCTTGCTTTAGGGCATGCATTGAGGAGTGGCTATTTACACACAATGTATTTGATATTAACTTCTAATTGCTTCTGCACCATGTAAAATCATTTACTGATGTGAATTAATACAGCTTAAGCTAAAATATCTATAAAGATAATTGATATAGACACAGGATCTATTTGGAGCATGGCAAGAATTTTCCTCATTTAATAGGAAAGAGTTTTGATTTTAACTTTGATTTTACAAAAAAAAATCAAAATAGTCAGCGGTCAAATTTCGCCATTGAAAGAATATCTCACTGCAGAAGACGAGAAATAACTTTGGTGTTTGCTGCTCAACAGATTCACAAGATTCTCGTTACTTATATGTTAACAGGGGCATTGGTTTACTTAAAATAACCGGGTCAATGTGTCCACTACAGAGCCGATAAAGAAATGGTGCATAAGCATTTAACCATTTTTCCAAGGTTTTCTTAATTTTCATGTGGTAAGACCAAGTTTGTTGTTGCCCTTGGACCTCTTTGCATTTTGAACATTACTGCACATTTCCAGTTTTGTATCTTTTACAAAAGTGGATTTGTTCTGAATGTATATTTCATGAAGCTGATTCAAAAGGATTACTTTTTTTACAATCTTTACAGGAGCAATTCAAGATTTGTTGGCACTGGTCATGCAGCACAGGGCATGCTTGGGTGACAATGGCTGAGAACCTGGGTTATGAATGTTCCTAGGTAAATTCTGAAAAAAATGGCTCTGCATGGTGGATATCGCAGTGAGGTTATTTTTAAAGGCCATTCGGAACTTTTTTTAATGGTCCCTCAGAAGCCTTATTATATGTGACCTGATAGTAGCTATGCATCCAATGAATCTAGAGACCATGAACCACAGCCATATTACCATTTAAAGATTAACTATTAGAATGAATGGAAAGCTACTGGCTCAGTAATACATTTTCATGCAACTTGCCTATTGTGGAGTGTCAGCTACCAATTCACAGCAACTCTAAAACAACAGAGAAAAACAGTTTGTTGAAGAAGGAACTGCAGATGCTGGAGAATCGACGGTTACACAAAAAGCTGGAGAAACTCAGCGGGTGCAGCAGCATCTAAGGAGCGAACGAGATAGGCGACGTTTCGGGTCGAGACCCTTCTTCACTGCCCTGTCTGAAGAAGGGTCTCGACCCGAAACGTCGCCTATCTCCTTCGCTCCTTAGATGCTGCTGCACCCGCTGAGTTTCTCCAGCTTTTTGTGTAACCCAGAGAAAAACAGTTGTTTGAAATGCAACCACAAAGCATCTATTTTAAGTGAAGTTCGCACGTTGACTAAAAGTTTGCATTCGCACCTTCAGAATACAGTGTGCAATCTCCATTTAAAATCAATGCCTGTATATAATATACCTTCTTTCTGAGCAACAACATTACCATTTAACTGCGGATGTGTGCAATGAAGAAAGATTTTATTGGACCCTTTGGAATAAAACACATTTTCCTGCTGGAGTAGAGAAATAACGTTAAGACATTCACTGCCCTGTCAGAAAGAAAGACTATTCATTCTAAAAGAAAAACTTGTTAATGATATCTCTGTTAACAATACATAAAATGTTTTTTTTAGGGAATATTGATGAAAAGGTCAGTGGTACCTTTAGTCCTACAGTCCTACTGAAAAGTCATAAAGTGTTAAAGAAGGAACTGCAGATGCTGGAGAATCGAGGGTTACACAAAATTGATGAGGTTCGCACCAGGGTCTCCTCCATACCCCGCAACACTGCCCTCTCTCCCCATTCCCCCACTCGCAAACAGGGCAGAGTCCCCCTGGTCCACACCTTTCACCCCACCAGCCGGCAAATACAACACATAGTCCTCTGCCAGTTTCGCCACCTCCAACGTGACCCCTCCACGCGCCTCATCTTCCCATCTCCCCCCCTGTCTGCCTTCCGCAAAGACCGCTCCCTCCGCAACTCCCTTGTCAATTCTTCCCTCCCCTCCCGCTCTACCCCTTCCCCGGGCACTTTCCCTTGCAACCGCAATAAATGCAACACTTGTCCCTTCACCTCCCCCCTCCACTCCTTTCAGGGACCCAAGCAGTCCTTCCAGGTCCGACAGAGGTTCACCTGCACCTCTTCCAACCTCATCTACTGCATCCGCTGCTCCAGATGCCAGATGATCTATATCGGTGAGACCAAGCGGAGGCTTGGCGATCGTTTCGCCGAACACCTCCGCTCGGTCCGCAAAAACCAACCCGACCTCCCGGTGGCTCAGCACTTTAACTCCCCCTCCCATTCCGCATCCGACCTCTCGGTCCTGGGCCTCCTCCACGGCCAGAGTGAGCAACACCGCAAGTTGGAGGAACAGCACCTCATATTCCGCTTGGGGAGTCTGCATCCTTTGGGCTTGAACATTGAATTTTCTCGATTCTGTTAACCCTTGCTGTCTCCTCCCCTTCCCACCTCTCCCTCAGCCCTCGGGCCCTGGCATTCCCTCTATCTCTATCTCCCTCCCCCACCCTAGTCGCACTAGCTTCTCATTTTCACACCACAAACAGCTTACAATGGCTTGTTCCCTTTATCATCGATACTTTTTTGCATATCTTTCATTCATTGTTCTTTATCTCTCCACATCACCGTCTATATCTCTCGTTTCCCTGATCCCTGACCAGTCTGAAGAAGGGTCTCGACCCGAAACGTCGCCTATCTCCTTCGCTCCTTAGATGCTGCTGCACCCGCTGAGTTTCTCCAGCTTTTTGTGTAACCTACTGAAAAGTCAGTTAGTTCGGGCTTTACTGGATGCCCATGGGTTCAAGCTGATTTAAGGGCTGAAGTAATGTCTGTGTGGTAAATTATTAAAAAGGCTTCAGCTTGATTGAGGGAAAGAGAGAAAATTATAATGATTTGAATGGTTTATAATGTTCCATTCTGAACCAGTTAGAAACTACTTGGGGGATCTGCTATTTTCATTTACAGAAGGAGGATACCATGCATTTAAAGACTCGTCTATTTTTTTCTTCTTCTACGTTGCAGGAACAGCAAATGATTTGATTTTCTTTTTTTTTCTTTAAAATCTTGAAGCATGTTTTGGATTGTAAGCTATTAAACAAACATTCCTAATATCAGAGCCTGGCAGTTTTAATTCCATCTCAAAAATGCATCTTGTTTCTTTCAACTCTTGACTGTTTTGACATTTTCTTCGATTAAATTATAAACAAGCATGAAGCCTGATGGTGGGGCTGGAGCCACTAATTTCCCTAATTGTTTGCAGTTGTCTGGCTTGGAGAAGGCCGTTCCTGTTAAGAAGTCAGTGATTACAGGTCTAAAGACTTCCTTTGTGTGTTTATTCAGCAGATATGGTTCAAACATTCAGATTATTTAAATTATAGATTTGAATTTCACTGGAAGACACAAGCACCGAATAACATTACTGGCAGTCTTCGCAGAATAAGGAGCCTTGGGGGCACGATTGTCTCCTGTAAACATCATGTCATATGTATTTGCGCAGGGACACCCAGAGCACCGAAAAACCTACGGTTGTTCAGCATCCACAAGGTCTATTGGTTAATAATCAGTCATTAAGTTAAGAACCTATTTATTTTATTAGTAATTATTGTGAAAGACTATTAAACAGTAAATAAGAATTTGGCCAAAGTCTAAACGTGAGTAGCAGGTTTCAATGATTCATAACATCTTGCATTCCAAGTTCATAATTAACTGATAATTAGGCTCTTGGTAACAGCACCTTCGTTTCTCTGCTCCTTCAGTCACACCATAAGAGATTACCAACACTGTCCTGCTTTATCTCTTAATCATCTTATCTATATTATCAAAGGCTGTGCCTTTAGGCAGGACAGGACCATATGACCTACTTTATCGCCCCACCTGTATAGGTAGATTGCAGCTCTTAAATGAGGTAATGTGTCTCCTTAACATTAACATTAACCTATTAATTCCCTGGCATAACCCAGCAGAAAATGATGAAGGAGATGATATCAGTATTTTTTGTTGTTGACTGGCACAGATTTAATATCAGAAGTACAACAAACAAACTTCAAGAGTATACAGGCAACAAGTCCAGTTTGCCAAAAAAACGTAACAGTGGAAATTAGTACAAAAACCTGTCTGAACACAGACTTTAATGTGACTTAGCTTAAGTTTCAAGATCTCAGAATTCATTTACCTCATGTTTGATGTTGCAAACATGAAATGAAAAACATGCCCCTGTGCTTAGATGCATGTTTAGTTAACATTCCCCAGTGTTTCACTTCATCAAACCTTTTTTTTTTTAGCTTAATCTGGCCTTTATAGATGTGAATCACAAATAAAATCTGAAAGGGAATGCTTTACCTTTAGAAATCACATTCTTGGTTTTGACTGCTTCTTTGGTCTCACCCCACCCACACACATACAGTACACACCTCTCCCCCTCCAGTCCCGCTCTGAATTTTCTGAAATGTCCAAGCTGACAATCCTCCATGATGTTTACGCTCTTGTAATCTTGGCATCAAGGTCATTCCCAATTTTAATGGCTCCACCACTGTGGTTTTAGTTGTCATCTCCTTAAGCACTGGATTCCCTCTGCTGTTATTGAGTTGTTGTTGAGCCCCTTCTAGAGTGGACCTTTGCTTGTACTTCTTTGTAGAGGAGGATTTCAAATCAATGATTAATTTTAAGAGTGCCACTGCGACATACAAGCGTGGCGCTCTTCAGTTGCTTTGAGGGATATCTGTGGAGTCACCCGGTAACGTGTTCATGTCGTCAACTCTGTTGTGTTATCATTGAAAAGGACAGATAGGTTAAAGTGCAGAAGACATTGAGCACCTACAGTACAACAGTGAATCAGCCCATCTATGAAAAAATATTATCATAGATCCCTGGCTAAAAGCATAATTGAAAACATATTCTTGTTGTATAGCGAGCCTTAATCTGCATGATCCCTAACACTGTAGGCATGTCTTAACATTCTGCTCCAGGGTTCTCCAATCCCTCTTCTCATTGTTGTCTCTTGAGGGCCTGTCCCACTTGGGCGTCATTTGCTCGTCATTTACGCCACATCATTTATGCATCACGACACACAACGTGCGGGTCGTGATGCGCACATGGTGCACATTACGCGCGCATGGTGCGTGGTGACGTAGGCAGTGACGCGCGGTCGCGCGCGGCGCCTCAGGATTTTGAGATGTACAAAATCTTTGCTCGCCATCTGCGTGATGCGCAAATGACACCCAAGTGGGACAGGCCCTTTACACATCTGTAATTTGCAACTCTTTGTACCTAGCCACTATGCCTTCCTCTGCACAGGCCCGTAAATCTGGACTTCCTTCCCTTCAATTTCCACCTCTCCACTTCCCTTTCATACTTTAAACCTGCAACATTTGCTCACTTTCCTGATCTCCATTTATGTGACTCGGTAACAAATCTTGACTGTTCTCCGGCAGAGTTCCCTGAGCATTTTTGGAAGGCACTGTCAAAATTCAATGGTTTTCGTTAAGCAGGTAATCTAACTTTACTTTCAAGCAAGATTGTTCAAAACTGTGCAAAAAGATACAGTTCAAATATTATTCATGTTACCATATTTGAACAACTCATGGGCCCCATTGCATGCAATGCTGGTATGTTCAATATTTGCATGTGGTACCACTAATGTGTGATGTTTTCTAATGCTATGCTGGTACCTCTGAAAGTATCTCTTATATCTGAAAGTATCTCTAATATCCACCATTGATTCACTTTGTGCTTCTTTTCCAAGGATTTTATTGTATTTATAATATACAACTCTAATATGATTTATTGTGTCTATCTGATCGATTTAGTTTAGTTTTTAGTTTAGAGACACAGCGCACACAGGCCTTCTGGCCCACCGAGTCCGCACCAACCAGCAACCACCGTACATTAATACGAGCCTACACACACTCGGGACAATTTTACATTTGTACCAAGCCAATTAGCCTACAAACCTGTACGTCTTTGGAGTGTGGGAGGAAACTGAATATCATGGAGAAAACCCATGCAGGTCATTGGGAGAACGTACAAACTCCATACAGATAAGCACCCATAGTCAGGATCGAACCCTGGTCTCTGGTTGCTGTACAGGCAGTAGCTCGACCGCCACATCACCGTGCGCCCTAGTTTATAGGTTAACGTTGGTTCTATTAACAATCGTCTTCATTTTGCAATCAAAAATAAATGCTAAAGACGTCTAATTAACTTTACTGAAGTCAATGAGTTCTCCAGCACATTGGATCTTCTCCACACATGCATACAGCACACTGTGTTCCTGGACTCGGTGTGCTTTAAATGAATGTTAATATGAAATATTCTCTCCCCAGGCTGTCTCTGTGGCACCAGCCTATATTATTTCTCTGATGACATTTCAATACCCTATCAAGTCAAGTCAAGTCAAGCCACAATGAGTTTCTTGTCATATACACAATGAGGTACAGGTGCAATGGAAATCTTGCTTGCGGCAGCAACCAAAAGGTATAAAGACTCGAACAACACACAAAAAATATCAATCGTACATTATTTGTACATAAATTCTGCAAGTCAGTGAAAAGAAAAAGACATTTGTGCAAAATGCAAGGCATCAGTGCAACACACAATTAAAAAACAAGTACATGGCAGTGAAAGACATGGTCTGTAGTGGTCTGAAGAAGACCCAAAACATCACCTATCCATTGTCTCCTGAGATTCTGCTTGATCCGCTGAATTATTCCAACACTTTGTGGCCCTTATTCCGTGGTGTTCCATTGCTAAGGTAGGATTAGGGTTATGCAGGTGGGTTCAAGAATCTAACAGTCATAGTCATACAGTGTGGAAACAGGCCCTTCGGCCCAACTTGCCGATATCCCTCTAAACCTGTCCTATCGATATACCTGTCTAAATGTTTCTTAAATGTTGCAATTGTACCTGCTTCAACTACCTCTTCCGGCAGCTCGTCCCATTACACCTACCATCCTTTGTGTAACAAAAATACCCTTCAGGTTCCTATTAAATCTATCCCTCATCATCTTAAAACTTTGTCCTCTGGTTCTCGATTCCCCTAATCTGTGCATTTAGCCAATCCATTCCTTTCATTATTTTGTACACCTCTAAAAGATCACCTCTCATCCTCCAGCGCTCCAAGGAAGAGTCCTAGCCTGCTCAACCTCTCCCTGTAGCCAGGCCCTAGAGCCCTGGCAACATCCTCGTAAATCTTATCTGCACATTTTCTAACTTGACAACATCTTTCCTATAACATGGTGCTCAAAACAGAACACAATATTCTAAATGTGGCCTCACCAACATCATATAACTGTAACATGACCTCCCAACTTCTCTACGCAATACTCTAACTAATGAAGCCCAATGTGCCAAAAGGCCTTTCTGACCACAATACTGGTAGGCAAATAGCTGTTCCTGAACCTGGTGGTGTGGAACCTCGGGATTCTGTACTTCCTTCCTGCCATTTTTTTTGGCGACAGCCAGCGTCACATCTGTGTCGCCAAAAGATTTTGAACGTTTCAAAATCCAGCGGTGACAAAAAAAATGTTGCTACATTTGAAAAAACACCGCGCGTCAAACGTCATCACGCCACGTCACTGCCGCATCACGCCGCAAAATTTTCGGTGACCTGATACGTCAGTCAATCATGCCGGCAGTTGCCGAAAAAAATCGCCAAGTGGGACAGGCCCTTAGCAATGAGAACAGGCCCTGGACGAGTTGGTGGGGATTCTTGATAATAGATGCAGCCTTCTTGAGGCAGCTGCTCATGTAGATGTTTTTGATGGCACAGAGGACTGTGAACTCTATCAACATCTGGATGAGATACTAGTTTGAGAAAGCTGTTGTGTCATTCTTTTTATACAGACATGAAGAAAACTTTAGTAATTCCTTTTTTTTTTAAAGTTGTAATCCTAGTAGTTCCTATGATACATTTGTTTACCCTTTATAATTGTAGAATACCAGAGTTACATTTTGGAACATATTTCTCTATTGTACTCAAAGCTGACATCATATATTTCTGATTAGGATTAAAGTGGAAAGGGTGGCACATGAATTTTCTTATTGGTGAAGTTCTACGCTGAGACGCTGTTTACAGGGAAACTGGGACGAGGCTAATGTCAACAGATATGGTCACAGAATGGATTCACTTCAGATACACACAAAGAGCTGGAGTAACTCAGCGGGACAGACAGCATTCCTGGAAAAGAAGAACAGGGCAACTTTTCGGGTCGAGAACCTTCTTCGACCCGAAACGTCACCCCATTCCCTCTCTCCAGAGATACTGCCTGACCCGCTGAGTTACCCCAGCTCTTTGTGCCTATCTCCTTTTTAAACCAGCATCTGCAGTTCCTTCGTATTCACTTCAGATACTGTTTAGTTATAACTGCAATGGATACAGTTTAGTATTAGTATTAGCTAAATTCTTGTTTCTTGTGTTTTGTGTTTTTATGACTGTTGGCAGATTAATTTCCCTCCTGGGATAAATAAACTTCTATCGTATCATAGCTAATATTATTTTAAATAACATTGAAATCCGTAATATTCTTATCTGGTTGGACAGGGAGAATAAAGCAGGGAACCTAACATCAGTGTTGGGAAAATTGCTGAAGGAGATTCTGAGGGACAGGATTTATTTGCATTTAGAAACACAAGGTCTGATTAGGGATAGTCGCATAGCTTTATGCATGGGAGAGCATATCATGAATATGATTGTGTTTTTGAAGAGGTAGCAAATAGGATCAACTAGGGCAGGGCGGTAGATATCGTATACATGGACTTTAGTTAAGCCACCGGTAAGGCCTCACATGGTAGGTTAGTCCACATGGGATCAATGGTGAGCTAGCTATTGAATATAAAATTGGCTAGGTGATATGAGGCAGAGTGTAACAGTAGTGGGTTGTTTTGCAGGCCTGTATGCCTTCAGGCTTCTGTACCACCTGCCTGATGGCAACAGCAAGAATGGCCCATATGATGGAGTTCCTTGGTGAGATGTGACTTGGCCATTATTATATCACATATTTTCCTCCCAAAAAACTTGCAGTTTTTACATAATATCATTTTATGTAAATGTAAAAATACTCCGGCGCAGTTTCTCAAAAGTTATCCCAAAAGTGGTCATTATTTGAGAAAGTAACTGCTTCTATACGCTCCCAAATTGTGCCAAAACTTGCTAAGTTATTACAATTAAAACTAATTAGTTCAAACTTTCAACATTAGCACGCCTTCGCTCAGTCTGCCTATGCCTACGCAATCTCTCGGTTGCTCCCTTTCCCCTCCCCCTCCATCTCCCCCTCCCATTCCCATATTGACCTTTCTGACTTGGGCCTCCTCCACTGTCAGAGTGAGGCAAAACGCACATATGAAGAACAGCACTTCATATTTCACTTGGGCAGCTTACAACCCAGAGGTATGAATATTGATTTCTCTAACTTCATGTAACCATTGCTTTCCCTCTCTCTCCATCCATCCCTACCATCGTTCTCTGACTAGTTTCACTGTCCTCCTGATTAATTTTACTGATTGTATGCCTCGTTGTCACCTTCCCCTCAGCCAACAGCGAACAAGTCTACATTTCCTTGATTGTTGTCTGCTTTGATCTGTTGTTTTCACCTTACCATTACATATTTCTAGATTCTCTCTCCCCTGACTCTCAGTCTGAAGAAGGGTCTCAACCCGAAATGTCACCCATCCCTTCTCTCCAAAGATGCTGCCTGTCCCGATGGGTTACACCAGCATTTTGTGTCTATCTTTACTTTCTATGCTACTGTGTAATCAGTTACTTTGGCACCAACATAACCAAGTGACTTTAAATGTACTTAATGTGAGTTATTTGTGCTGGTTGCAGAGGAAGCCCTTTTATAAAGTGGTTCGCTGGAATTGGAAATGTAGGGATATTTAATGTTCTCATTGTATGCATTGAGCTTCATTAATGTTCATCCATTGATTTTTCCCATGGACATAGGACCAGTGCGCTAATGTCCAGGTGATTTACTTGACATCTACCTGATGTTAGGAAAGCAGCCAACATTACCAAAGATCTCTCAGACCCCAATAATTCCCCCTTCTCCCACCTCTTGTCAGGCAGAAAGCACATACCATCAGATTCAAGAACAGTTTCTTTCTTGCTGTTATCAAATTAATCAACATTTTATATTTAAGGATGTAATTCCTATCTTCCTATCTATGCCATTGCAGCTCTTGCACTGTTTTAACTGCACTTTACCAGTAGCTGTAACACTATAGTCTGCACTCTGTTTATTTTCTGTTTGCACTAACTGTTGTACCTATAAATGATGTGGTATGATCTAACTGGATAGTACACAAAGCAGAAAATCTCACTGTATCTCGCTGCAAGTGACAATAATAAACTCTATGACTACTTTAGAATTTGCAAAGGATTTGGGCCCATGTTATGGTAAGATGCCTTCTTTTTTAACCAAAGCTGAGGTCCTGATAGTCAGATGCAGAGAGAACCCACTCTTATACTCAAGAAAATGGTGCCTCAAATATTGTAAAGCTTTTACTTTTATTTAATGAAGAACCCGTGTTGTTAGTTTGAATTATCAAATATTTTTTTCAGTATCTTGTAGAGAGACATTGAGATGTCTTGTCAGAAGTGTTGATTGATGAAATTATGAACTTTAGATGGTGGACTGAATCAAAGTACCAAAGCAGGCCATGTGCCCAAGTGTAGATTGAAGAGCATTCAAAGAGGCTCCAAGGTGACTTCCAGCAGTTGGATGAGTGGGCAAATGCATGGTAGATGCAGTTTACGGTACATAAATGTGATATTGGCCACTTTGACTATAAAAACAGAAGGACAAGTTATTATCTGAATGGTGATATAGTAGCAAAAGAATAGATTAAATTACATACTAGACCAAGTGGGACCCGTCCCCCAACGCAGGGGGCGGGGGGGGTGCAGCATTCACCCCGGTGGAAAGAGGGGGGCGGGGGAGTGGGGGTGGTGTGGGTGGGTGGGGTGCAGGGTAAGGGGGCGGGGGGTGGGTGGGGGTTTTGGGGGGGGGGGAGGGCGATGAGAGTTCCTCCCCCCCGATCGGCCCTCCCCACTCCCTGCCTTGTGCCCAAACACCAGGATCGTGGGACCAAAATGCAACCAGAACTTGACGAGCAGCCCCTTCAGATATTGGTAAAGGGGTAGCAACCTCGTTACCGTTGGCAATTGTGATGTCATAGTGGCAGTTGGCAGCCAGCTTGAGAGCCCATTGTGATTGGTGCACCGTGAGAGGCATTGTGACATCATCAGCACGTGAGAAGGCTGGAAGCTGTCTGTGACAGGCGGTTTTGGTTGTTTTTAAAATTTCAATGATTAATAACTTCGGAAATATCGGTGGAAATGCGACGGGAAGATGTTTATCGCCACCAGGGGGAAAATGTGAGTAGGATGTGTGAAATTGGGAATGCTGTGGCCTAGCGTTTGGAAGAAAGTAGGAATTAACCAGATTGACACACACACACACACTCACAAACAAGATGAAGACTTTTAGTTATATTGAAATCAGCAAATGAGATCTAGATGCCCTTGTACAAATTTAGCTGAAAGCAAGTGATCATGTGCATCAAGCGTTTAGGAAGACAAATAATATATTGGCTGTATTTGCAAGAGATTTGAATAACAAAAATGCAACTAGTTATGCAGGATGATTATTTTATTTGTAGCTATCTGTCCACGTGAATAAATAAACTGGTTGGCCAATATCATTCTGCTAAATGAACATGGCCGAGTTGCAAAATATCACCTATTGACACCAATTGTTTGTGCTAAAATATTGGATTACATTAGAGCCTTATCTAAGCCCTTGTTTATTTCTCTCCACCTTCCCCTTTTCCACCAACAAATCAGAAACATGGAACAGGGACTGTGTATAAGAGTCAGGAAGTCATGGTGCAGCTCTGCGGCAGTTCGATCCATTAGAGGAAGGATGTGGGGACTTTGGAGAGGGTGCACAAGAAAGCTGTTTGGTTTAGGTGGTTTTAGCTACAAGGAAAGGCTGGACAGGCTTGGACTGTTTTCTCTGCAACCCCAGATGTTAAGGGGAGACGTGATGGAACTAGATACAAATACAGTGGCTTGCAAAAGTTTTCATACCCCTTGAACTTTTCCACATTTTTTCACGTTACAACCACAAACGTAAATGTATATTATGTGATAGACCAACACAAAGTGGTGCATAATTGTGAAGTGGAAGGAAAATGATACATGGTTTCCAAATTTTATTACAAATAAAAAACTAAAAAGTGTGGCGTGCAAAAGTATTCTGCCCCCCTGAGTCAATACTTTGTAGAACCACCTTTCGCTGCAATTACAGCTGCAAATCATTTGGGGTATGTCTCTACCAGCTTTGCACATCTAGAGACTGAAAATTTTGGCCATTCTTCTATGCAAAATAGCTCAAGCTCAGTCAGATTGGATGGAGAGCATCTGTGAACAGCAATTTTCAAGTCTTGCCAGAGATTCTCAATTGGATTTAAGTCTGGACTTTGACTGGGCCATTCTAACACATGAATATGCTTTGATCTAAACCATTCCATTGTAGCTCTGGCTGTATGTTTAGGGTCGTTGTCCTGCTGGAAGGTGAACCTCCGCCCCAGTCACAAGTCTTTTGCAGACTCTAACAGGTTTTCTTCCAAGATTGCCCTGTATTTGGCTCCATCCATCTTCCCATCACTCTGACCAGCTTCCCTGTCCCTGCTGAAGAAAAGCATCCCCACAGCATGATGCTGCCACCACCATGTTTCACTGTGGGGATGGTGTGTTCAGGGTGATGTGCAGTGTTAGTTTTCCGCCACACATAGCGTTTTGCATTTAGGCCAAAAACTTCCATTTTGGTCTCATCAGACCAGAGCACCTTCGTCCACATGTTTGCTGTGTCCCCCACATGGCTTGTGGCAAACTGCAAACGGGACTTCTTATGGCTTTGTTTCAACAATGGCTTTCTTCTTGCCACTCTTCCATAAAGGCCCGATTTGTGGAGTGCACGACTAATAGTTGTCCTGTGGACAGATTCTCCCACCTGAGCTGTGGATCTCTGCTGCTCCTCCAGAGTTACCATGGGCCTCTTGGCTGCTTCTCTGATCAATGCTCTTCTTGCCCGGCCTGTCAGTTTAGGTGGATGGCCATGTCTTGGTAGGTTTACAGATGTGCCATCTCTTTCCATTTTCGGATGATGGATTGAACAGTGCTCCATGAGATGTTCAAAGCTTGGGATATTTTTTTATAACCTAACCCTGCTTTAAACTTCTCTACAACTTTATCCCTGACCTGTCTGGTGTGTTCCTTGGGCTTCATGATGCTGTTTGTTCACTAATGTTCTCTAACAAACCTCTGAGGCCTTCACAGAACAGCTGTATTTATACTGAGATTAGATTGCGCACAAGTGGACTCTATTTACTAATTAGGTGACTTCTGAAGGCAATTGGTTGCACTGGATTTTATTTAGGGATATCAGAGTAAAGGGGGCTGAATATTTTTGCACGCCACACTTTTCAGCTTTTCATTTGTAAAAAATTTTGAAAACCATGTATCATTTTCCTTCCACTTCCCAATTATGCGCCACTTTGTGTTGGTCTATCACATAAAATCCCAATAAAATACATTTACATTTGTGGTTGTAACGTGACAAAATGTGGAAAGTTCAAGGGGTATGAAAACTTTTGCAAGCCACTGTATGAGTGGTATATATTTTGTCGACAGTCAAAACCTTTTTGCCTGTGTGGAAATGTCAAAGACGAGGGAGTGAGAGGGTCAAAGTTTAAAGGAAATGTGTTGGGCAAGTTTTTTACTCAGAGGGTGGTGAGTGCCTGGAAGACGCTGCCAGGAGTGGTGGCAGTGGCAGATGATCGTGGCGTTTAAGATGCTTTTAGATAGGCACATGGATGGCGAGGAGAATGGAGGGTTGTGGATCATGTGCAGGCTGATGAGTTTAATTTGTTTAGTTTGGAGATACAGAGCGGAAACAGGCCCTTCGGCCCACAGGGTCCGCGCTGACCAGCGATCCCCGCACACTAACACTATCCTACACCGACTAGGGACAATTTTTACATTTACCAAGCCAATTAACCTACATACCTGTACGTCTTTCGAGTGTGGGAGGAAACCGAAGATCTCGGAGAAAACCCACATAGGTCATGTGGAGAATGTTCAAACTCCGTACAGACAGTACCTGTGGTAGGGATCGAACCTGGGTCTCTGGTGCTGCATTTGCTGTAAGGCAGCAACTCTACCGCTGCACCACCGTGACCGCCCATGTTCAGCAGAGGCATTGTGGACCTAAGGACCTGTTCCTGTGCTGTACTTTTCCTTGTTTCATGAGCATCAGAGATAACTATGATGAGAGAGGAAGCATTGAAGCATTAGATAATGACAGTTCTAACTGTTTACCCTGTTTATACCTCTCATAATTGTATAAACCTCTGTCTAGTCTCCCCTCAGTCTCCGACAATGCGGAAAGAACAAATTGTTTTTCAAACCACTCCTTATAGCTGATACTTTATAATCCAAGCAGCACCCCGGTAAACCTCCTCTGCACCCTCTCCAAAGCCTGCACATCCTTCCTGAAATAGGCAATCAGATCTGCACGCCGTACTACAAAAGCGGCCAAACCAAGGTCTTACACAGACACAAGGAATTACAGATGCTGGAATCTTGAGTAAAACACAGTGCTGGAGTAATGCAGTGGGTCAGGCAGCTTCTCTGAAAGACATGGATAGGTGTCATTTCAGGACAGGATGAATCTTCAGACTGGTCTTACAGAGCTGCAACATTACTCCTGGCTGTTATTTTCAATACCCTAAGCGATGAAAGATTTTGACTAAAATGCTTCCTATTCACACGGTCATGCCAGCATTCTCTATTACCTTCAGGTTTACTAATAATAATGTGTTCTGCATTGTATTGTCTTTAATTCCAGCCAGGTACTAAGCTCAAAGTCTTTCAGAAAATAACAATCTGGTTTCGAGACGTTCAATAATGTTTTTATATTATTGTAAAAACAACAATTATTTTCTACACAGATTAAACAAAAAACTTTCATGTCCACTGTTGTGAAATCTCAAACACAAAGCAGTTATTTAAAAGACATTTAGGAATAAGGGGTAAACCATTTAGAACAGAGATGAGGATTCTTTTTCACACACAGAATTGTGAGTCTGTGGAATTCTCTGCCTCAGAGGGCGGTGGAGGCTGGTTCTCTGGATGCTTTCAAGGGAGAGCTAGACAGAGCTCTTAAAGATAGCGGAGTCAAGGGATATGGGGAGAAGGCAGGAATGGGGTACTGATTGTGGATGATCAGCCATGATCACTTTGAATGGCGGTGCTGGCTCGAGGGGCCGAATGGCCTACTCCTGCACCTATTATCTATTGTCTATTGTCTAAAAAGGTTTAGTCTCTTGCTCATCATGCTGGCTAGGGACCATTCCATTTATGGTGGGTGTTGCAATGATCTGTGAGTTCTTCCTGTAATCACAAAATGTCAGGCAATGTGTATCGCAGACTTCACTGCATGGTGGTTCATTAAAGTAAAGATTTCATTATCAGAGTTCATTAAGGTAAAGATTTCAATTTAGCTGGAAACCTTCACCAATCTTCGTTTCATAGAATATAAAGAAATACTAATCACATACTTGTTCTTTACATGTGATTAGTAGTGCGCATCACCATCGCCCTTAACCACAGCCACAAATGTCTCCTTTTCAAGTTCAAATAGACTTTAGACTTCAGAGATAGAGCGCGGAAACAGGCCCCCTCGTCCCACCGAGTCCCCACCGACCAGCGACCACCCCGTGCACTAACACTATCCTACACACTAGGGACAATTTACAATTGTATTACCAAAGCCAATTAACCAACAAAGCTGTACTTCTTTGGAATGTGGGAGGAAACTGGAGCACCCGGAGAAAACCCACACTGTCACAGGGAGAACGTATAAACTCCATACAGACAGCACACATAGTCAGGATCGAACCTGAGTTTCAAGCACTGTAAGGCGGCAACTCTACCGGTGTGCAACTGTGTCGTCCTATGCCGCCCAAATACTATGATTTTTTTTTTGTTTGGGAATATACAATTGAATTTATCATCTCGGCACTTTGGGTTGTGCATTCAAGTTCATAATAACATTTTCAAAACGCATGCAACATTTTTCTCTTAAGGGCCTGTCCCACTGTACGAGGCAATTCAAGAGCTCTCCAGAGTTTAAAAAAAAATCAAACTCGTGGTAAGCACGTAGTTTGCATCTGATGTCCCAAGTAGAATGTACGTAGCGGGTATGTTGGAGTTTGGGATGCCTCTTTACGGCTCGTAACGCTAACGGCAGGTACTGGGGAAACACGGTAAGCTCGTGAAGACTCGTGAAGATTTTTCAACATGTTGAAAAATGTCCACGAGCGCCCCGAGTACCTACGAGCGGCTATTACCGTAATTCTCCGAGTTCGAATTAGGGGAAACTCGGGAGAACTCTTGAATTAGCTCGTACAGTGGGTCAGGCCCTTTAATATTAGCCCAAGATTTTCCTTTAACCAAGGATGTTAGAATCCATGTCCTTCCGGTTCTCCTTTCACTGTGCACGGTAAAAATCTCTCTACAGCATCAAAACTTCATGTAATTCTGAACACTCCACTGACTCATCCCTTAATCATTTCTGTCTAAGGAGAACCATTCTGGCCCCTTGAGTCAAAGTCCTTCATCTCTGGTAAAATTCCAGTTAATCTACCCTGGATCCTGTCCAACACTGACATGCTTTCCAGAAATGGAAACAATATTTCAGCTAACACCTAAAAATGATTAATGAAGTTTTAGCATGACATTACTACTTTTGTGCTCAATCATTCTACTGATAAAATCAAATATTACTGAGGTTTTTTTTTGATGGCTTTTACTCGTTTTTTCCTTCACTTTCGACGATTTTTGCATCTGATGTCCCAAGTCTTATTCTACCTGCAGCTCCTTCAGCATTACTCCATTTAATTAGTGTGGCTCTCGTCCCTTTCAAAAGGCTTCAAGTAAATCCATCTTTAATTTTGTTTTACCATCAGTGAAGTATGCAGCAGACAAGAAAGAACAAGACATTCAAAATAAACAATTATGGCAATAAAAGAAAATGATAACCAAGTCAAATTGATGCCTTGGCTGCAGGTCAATTTATTAGGCTTATTGACAGGAACAGAATTATTAACAAAGAAAACGAATGTTTGTGTTTGGCAATGTGGTGAGACAGAAACATCTGTCAGCCATAATCTGGAATCATTCGTCATCCGCTTGGGCAGGCCAGATGTCCTGTCCATCTGCAATCACAGAATGAAATGTAATGGGTATGAACCAAATGCTTAAGGTTAGCCCGATGCACCATCTTAATCCTCTGGGTAATCCTGGTTAGCTGCGTGACTTCCGAACTTCTGGCAGCCGCTGAGCTGCTGTAGTTAAGTAGAGATGGACATAACTATGAATCCGAGTGGGCTGGAGCAGTTTTGGATCCAGCAGGAACGGTGATATTTATGCCACAATGATCCCAAGTGAATGCTGCACTGGCATTAAATCAGATTAGAATTCCCTTGGTGGGCGTACTTTCAGCTGCCAAGCACCGAAAGCTCTGGAATTTTATTTCTTGGGCTCTTTTATTAAACTCAAAAACACCTTCAAGACTACCTCTAACCAGGGTTTTTTGGCTATCTGTCGTAATACTTCTCTCTTTAGGAAGAAACTACATATGCTGGTTTAAACCGAAGGTAGACACAAAAAAGCTGGAGTAACTCAACGGGACAGGCAGCATCTCTGGAGAGAAGTAATGGGTGACGTTTCGGGTTGAGACCCTTCTTCAGGCTGATATCTCTCTGCATGGCATTGTGAGGAATTTGTTATGCTTGGCTTCTGTGAAAGAGTAGGGGAGTTTTGTTGTGTTATATGGAACCACAGACATACAAGCTGGTGTTACTACTGAACAACTCAATGCACTAGTCAAGAGGTGAAAGAAACAAATTCAACAGTAAACCACAAAGGGAGATTAGAAATGTCCTTAAAAAGAAATAAAATTGTGGTCCTCGGGGAGTGACAGAAGGTTGGGACTGATAGTACAGCTTCATGTTCTATCATGCTGTAGTTTTATGATTTAATGTTTGTACTGGTTATGTTGCTGTGTGAATCAGCAGCATAGTATATCATTGCCATTTTATTAATTTAATAAACATTTTAACATGATTTAGGAAAAGATATGGTAAGGATACCGGCTGATGAAGTGCATTATAACACATAATTCCCTTCAATAGCCGGACAGACTTAAATCTAGTCAAGATAAATGAATCTTAATATGACACTTGTAAATTCTAGTACATAAATAGGAATAGGAATACTTTATTGTCACATGTGACTAGGCACAGTGAGATTCTCTGCTGTATACCCAATGTATACAAATAGCAGCCACCTACGGTGCTGACAGAGTTACAAATCACGCCGCCTCCTCCTTTTGTTCTCCCCCACCTCCCTCATGGCTGTCCACCCACGCCGGGTCCTCCATTGTTCTTCCCCTCCGCCCTCACGTGGTCCTCCGCGCTCTCATCGACCGTCGACCGCGGTTCGACCCGCGAAACACTGCTGAGGCCCCGCCGAGGCCCTGCCGAGGCCCCACCGTCGCACGGCAAAAACAGGAAAGCAGACTATTATTGGCAAAAACAGGAAAGCAGACTATTATTTAAATGGTGGCCGATTAGGAAAAGGGGAGATGCAGCGAGACCTGGGTGTCATGGTACACCAGTCATTGAAAGTAGGCATGCAGGTGCAGCAGGCAGTGAAAAAAGCGAATGGTATGTTAGCTTTCATAGCAAAAGGATTTGAGTACAGGAGCAGGGAGGTTCTACTTCAGTTGTACAGGGTCTTGGTGAGACCACACCTGGAGTATTGCGTACAGTTTTGGTCTCCAAATCTGAGGAAGGACATTATTGCCATAGAGGGAGTGCAGAGAAGGTTCACCAGACTGATTCCTGGGATGTCAGGACTGTCTTATGAAGAAAGACTGGATAGACTCGGTTTATACTCTCTGGAATTTAGGAGATTGAGAGGGGATCTTATAGAAACTTACAAAATTCTTAAGGGGTTGGACAGGCTAGATGCAGGAAGATTGTTCCCGATGTTGGGGAAGTCCAGGACAAGGGGTCACAGCTTAAGGATAAGGGGGAAATCCTTTAAGACCGAGATGAGAAAGACTTTTTTCACACAGAGAGTGGTGAGTCTCTGGAACTCTCTGCCACAGAGGGTAGTTGAGGCCAGTTCATTGGCTATATTTAAGAGTGAGTTGGATGTGGCCCTTGTGGCTAAGGGGATCAGAGGGTATGGAGAGAAGGCAGGTACGGGATACTGAGTTGGATGATCAGCCATGATCATATTGAATGGCGGTGCAGGCTCGAAGGGCTGAATGGCCTACTCCTGCACCTAATTTCTATGTTTCTATGTATGTTTCACCACCGCCGGGGTCTTTCCGCTGGTGATGCCACACTTCATGCCTCTGTGGTGCCGGCCCGAGCCTCAGCCACGGATTCCATCGGCCGCTCCTCCGACCCGGGCTTCTATTCACGAGGCCCCGGCCGGGCCCCAACCTGGGCTTCTACGTGGCGCCTCGATAAAGGCCTCCGGCCAAAATACCACAAACTGAAAAGAACAGTTCCTCTTTTGAGAACTATTACTCTTTTCTGTAATTTACAGACAATTGCCCCAGTGAATTTTAAAAGACCTTTCGTTATACTGGTCCATTAATTAAAAAATCTCAGTTATCTCATTTTCAAGAAGACAGCATCGTAGGTTTTATTCTGCTTTGTCTCTTTCTTTCTTAAATATTCTTTATAGAATGTACCACAATAATCAGTGGATGACACAGTCAACCTGGGCCTGCACTTCATCCTCCAGCACCTACACCGCCAGGGGACCTAGGCGAGGATTTTGTTTGTTGATTTTAGCTCTGCATTCAACACCATTGTGCTAGAGCTATTACACTCCAAACTTTCCGAGTTGACTGTGCCTGAACCCCTCTGTCGGTGGATCACCAGCTTCCTGACAGACAGGAAGTAGAATGTGTGGCTGGGAAAGCACATCTCGGACCCGCAGACCCTCCGCATAGGAGCACCACAAGGCTGCGTACTATCCCCTCTCCTCTACACTCTCTACACCAATGACTGCACCTCCACAGACACCTCTGTCAAGCTTCTCAAGTTTGCGGACGATACAACCCTGATTAGACTGATCCAGGATGGGGAGGAATCTGCCTACAGACAGGAAGTGTCACAGCTGGTGTCCTGGTGCCGTCGCAACAACCTAGAGCTCAATACTCTTAAGACAGTGGAATTGATTGTAGACTTTAAGAGAGCTCCCCCTCCGCTCACCCCACTCACCATCAACAACACCACAGTCACATCTGTGGAGTCTTTTATCCTGGGAACCATCATCTCCAAGGACCTTAAATGGGGTGCTACCATCGACTCCACAGTCAAAAAGGCACAACAGAGGATGTACTTCCTACGGCAGCTGAGGAAGCACAATCTGCCAAAGGCAATGATGGTCCAATTCTACACGGCCATCTCCTACACGATCTGTCCTCACCTTCTCCGTCATGGTCCGGTTTGGCTCAGCCACAAAAGCACGACGTCCGGAGGCTGCAGCGAATCGACCAAAGGTTATTGGCTGCAACCTTCCCTCCATTGACGAACTGTACACTGCAAGGGCCAGGAAGCGAGCGGGTAAGATCATCTCTGACCCCCCTCACCCTGGCCACAAACTATTTGAATCACTTCCCTCTGGAAGGCGACTCCGGACTGTCAAAATTGCCACAGCCAGACATAAAAACAGCTTTTTTCCATGAGTAGTAGCTCTACTCAATAACCAAAAATCTGCAGCCTCCTTTTGCTCTGGTATTTTATTGAATTCACATGTTTAATCAATAATGTTTTATTATTAATGTTTAAGGTTTTACGTGTCATTCCTAACTGTCACTGTGTGTCATGTTGTCATTTGCGGGCAGAGCACCAAGGCAAATTCCTTGTATGTGAATACTTGGCCAAAAAACTAATTAATTAATTAATTAATTAATTAATTAATTGCTTCATTAATTAATTAATTCCAACTTGTATTTGCTGTCTTGTTGTGGTCTTTGAGAAAGTGGCGGTGAGCTATATTTGCCACAGCTAGGGTGCTAAAGGTAATCCCATAAAATATTCAAAGGAAGTTACAGGATTTACAAGGGTCTGAAGAAGGGTCTCGACCTGAAACGTTACCCATTCCTTCTCTCCAGAGATGCTGCCTGTCCCACCAAGTTACTCCAGCATTTTATGTCTATCCAGGATTTAGATCCAGTGATAATGAAGGAATGGCAATTGATATTCAGCTAGGTCGGCGTAATATTTGGAGGCATGCACTTCCTATACACCACATGGTCTTACCCTTCTAGATAGTGTAAGTTGAAGTTAGGTGTTCATTGCAAAAGGACTTAGATGTATTGATGAATGTATCAGTATGCTATGTTATTTGTAGTGACATCATTCCTGTTGCTCCAGCCGAAATAGGACCATGATTTCCATTGCCCCAATAGCTAGGGACAGTTAAGGTGCAAGGTGACATTATATTTTTCATGGGTTTAGTCAGGATTATCGCTCAACTTCATCTTTGTTAACATATTAAGTATGTCTCACTGTACATAAGAAGAGGTAACTGTGCTGTAGGTATCAGGAAACAAAAATCATGTTTTGGTGCTGGGCAGGTGTCAATGTTCGAGAGGAATGTTATCAACGACAGACAATCAGGCCTTCCTGGAGTCATTGAAAATGCCAACCTACAGAAGCAAAGCTTCAATTAAACATGCAGCGGCACATTTTCATTTCAGTCAGGTGCGCTAATGTAAACTCATCCCATTAATGCATTAAGAATAGAGTGTACACTTAAAGGTGTGCTGTGAAAACAAATGAGGAATAATCATATGATGCAGTTCAAGGAACCTAAACAAATTCTATATCCATTTTGGAGTCAGGCAGCATTAACTGTCCTTTGGTTTTGTTTAGCAGAAAACAAAAATAATTACAGCTGATTAAATTTTCATAACCCAATCCTTGACTGCACATAGTAATAGCATCACTTGCTTTTGTCTCTCTCTCTGACCTGCAGTGGATCCGGCCGTATGACGCTTTTCAAATGCAGAGCTTTTTGCCAATACCAGGACAAAGTCATTCCTAGCCTTATTGCTCAAGACAACATATTTTACTGATCATTCCAAAAGAAAAGCTTGCAATGAGCAGCACTGTAAAGAGCAATAAATTGTCCCTAGTGTGAATAGGATAGCGTTAATGAGCGGGGACCGCTGGTCGGTGAGGTCTTGGTGGGGCCAAAGGCCCTGTTTCCGCACTGTATCTCGAAACCAGCCACTGCAACCCAAACAAGCTTTCAATAGCAAATAGACAGATATTTCTTCATCATAAGTTATTTGTAAACAATATCCTCCATTCAGTGAGGCAGAGCAGTCTGATCCTGGAGACAAGCTTACACCTGTGTCACGGATAATTGGACCACCCCCCCCCCTCCCCATTTCAGTGTATTTCATTGACGTGTTCAGCAGCCTGCATTTGATGACATTAAAATTACTTTGGCTTGCTTAAAAAGGAAAAGGAATGCACTATCTTTTCCTTGAAGCAGCTGTATTTACTTGGAAATCATCCACCAAATGAGCCGATAGCATTAATGATATTAACACCAGCATGACGAGATTACTGATAGCTATTATGGGCTTCCAGCTTTTATCAGGAACTTGAGAAGCCCATGACCTCTACGTGATGTTTTCAACCTCAGCATTCAGTGCAATCTTCATGCATTGTTTGAAATTTAAGGTTGTCGAAATATATCAAAGTAAATGTGCAATAAATTGGACGTCAGACTATTTAAGAATGCAAGACCTAGGTATAGATTATCCATGGTCTGCCATTCAATGTTCTATTATTGAATGTTCTATTGAATGTTTAGATGATCAGCCAAGATCATATTGAATGGCGGCACTGGCTCAAAGGGCCAAATGGCCTACTCCTGCATCTATTTTGTTATATTTTCTATGTTTTCTATTCCATTAAGAACAGTTCTTATTAATCCATGACTCTCCAGTTCATCCTTGAATTCATAAAAATGAAGCAGCCCTGAAATGGAACAGTTGATAGACTTGTGAACTGCAGATGCTGGTTTAAATTGAAGGTAGACACAAAATGCTGGAGTAACTCAGCAGGACAGGCAGCCTCTCCGGAGAGAAGGAATGGGTGACGTTTCAGGTCATTTGTTTCATCACCCATTCATTCTCTCCATAGATGCTGCCTGTCCCGTTGAGTTACTCAAGCATTTTGTGTCTACCCAGTTGGTAGAACTGCTGTCTCACAGCGCCAGAGACCCGGTTCGATCCTAGCCTTGGCTACTGTCTGTGTGGAGTCCGCATGTTCTCCCTGTGACCGCATGGGTTACCTCTGGGTGTTCCGGTTTCCTTCCTTTAACACCCCAACCCTAAGACGTGTCGGTTTGTTGATTAATTGGCCCATGTAAATTGCCCTTAGTGTGTAGGAACTAGATGCAAAAATGGGATAATATAGAATTAGTGTGGTCAGGTGATCAATTGTCAGGCTCTCAGTGGTCCAAAGGGCCTGTTTCTATTGTATGTCTAAACTGAACTAAACTAATCAACAATGCAAGATATGGGTATAGATGATTCTTGCTCTATTACTATGCCATTCAATAAGATCCAATCTGTTCTTATTCCCCATAAATGAAAATGTCTTCACATCATGCTTGTATTTATTTAATGATGCATCCTTCATGGCCCTGAGGTGGTGAATTCCAAAGATTCACAACTTCTAAAGAAATTCAGAGGCACAGCGGCATAGCTGGTAGAGCTGCTGCCTCAGCGCCAGAGACCCGGGTTCAATCCTGACATTGGGTTCCGTCTGTGTGGAGTTTGCATGTTCTCCCTGTAATCACGTGGGCTTCCTCTGGGTGCTCCGGTTTCCTTCCACATCCCAAAGCTATGCAAGTTTGTAGATTAATAGGCCTCTTATGGCTGACGAATAAGCAAGCCATGCGTGGTGAATCAAAGAGATCTTTATTGTCAAAGCAAAGAGAACAACACGCACGCGAATGGGGGAATCTCCTTCCCGCCATTACCCAGTCACGTGACCCTACCCCCGACTGCCGAGGGTTTACATGGTAAGGGGAAGTCCAGGACAAGGGGTCACAGTTTAAGGATAAGGGGTAAGTCTTTTAGGACCGAGATGAGAAAATCGTTTTTCACACAGAGAGTGGTGAATCTGTGGAATTCTCTGCCACAGAAGGTAGTTGAGGCCAGTTCGTTGGCCATATTTAAGAGGGAGTTGGATGTGGCCCTTGTGGCTGAAGGGATCAGGGGGTATGGAGAGAAGGCAGGTACAGGATACTGAGTTGGATGATCAGCCATGATCATATTGAATGGCGGTGCAGGCTCGAAGGGCCGAATGGCCTGCTCCTGCACCTAATTTCTATGTTTCTAAGTGGCCTAACCACCGGGTGGCGCAACACATTATAAATTGCCCCTAGTGCTTAGGGAGTGGATGTAAAAGTGGACTAACATAGAACTAGTGTGAGAGGGTGGTTGATGGACAGATGGACCGATAGACAACGGACTCGGTGGCCGTTGGTCCTGTTTCCACACTATCCTTTAAACAGCTCATTTGCATTTCCATGTTAAGTAAGTAGCCTTTATTCTAAAAGAGAAACTGCACGCAAACACCAACCCAGTTGTGACATCCACCATCCTCCCACTACGATCGAAATGTTACTAATGGTATTCAGAAGTTTAATTAGTCTGTGCAATAAATATTGGACAACTGAACAACAAACATGGTAAATCTGTGATTTAGTGGGAAAAGATTTTCACCATAATGAAAACGAAAGCATTGCAGAAGACATTTTCAGTTTGCGCTCTGTAATGGTGCCACCTAGGAAGGAAGCTTGTTCGTGGTCATTGGTAATCACTTTCTGTTGGGATAGTAATATGGTCTGGAGCCATTGAAATTCTTCAGTAGTGTTCTTCTGTTGGAGGCTGCTCTGTTTTTTCAAACCCTTTGATCTCAGCTAAAAGAAGCCTCAATCTCATTATTCATTGTACGGCTAGGATATACAAACTATGGCGGCTTCTGGTTTATAGAACATATCAGTTGAATTCAAACATTCAATTGTTTTTACCCCAATGACATATGTATAGCAAGGAACTGCGGATGCTGGTTTACACGGATGATTGACACAGAATGCTGGAGTAACTCAGTGGGACAGACAACATCTCTGGAGAGAAGGAAAGGGTCATATATGTGGTGCAGTGTATTGCAGCCTTGGGTCAAGTTGGGTTATTCCTGATTTTACTTTGGAGTCACGCGAGTGATTCCGTGAAGAACCCCGCCAGTCCGCATGCACGTCATTATGCCTTTTCGAATGGCTCTGTGACTGACTGGCAGGCGCAACGGTCCTGCCAGCGGTAAGTTTAAACATGCAGGTAAGTTTTGTATTTCTTACCAGGTTCTGTTTTTCTTGCAAAGTCCGGCAAGCCGCAGGGAAACCGGCTTGGGCTGTGGGGAGACGCTGGTCTGAACCGCGGAATCACAGGAGCCGGCGGCCGTCGGGTTTGCGATTCAAGTCGCTGACAATGTGGTCAGCGGCTTCCAGACCGCCGTGGTTCCCATGGAGGGTTAAATCCAGAATGAAGGCGGTATCACCACCAGAGTGGCTGACAGTACAATCAGCGGCTCCCACAGGACATGGGGTATAACCAACAATAAAGCAGTCAGGCCTATGGACTCGGGATGAGTCGGGCCAGGAGGGTTCCCCCTCCGGTGATAATTAACATTTTGGGCTAAACTGGATGGTGCTCCTAATGGAGAGGATGTTCCACCAAGACACACTCCAACAGGAGGAGTAGTGTCAGCGCTGGCCTATGGGAGAGCCTGCGCCAGCAGCGCCTATTCAGGGCTGCTTAATGTCACCCTCTTGGAGGAGGAGAGCATGCGGGGCTAGAATTATTCTGCCGCCGAGTATGTTCCATTCTGGTAGAGGTCTGTTGGAGAGGCCATATCAGCGCAGGTACCCTCAGGGGCCTGAGCCAGCACCTGTTCAGGGCTGCCTACGATCTCCCCCCTTATGGAGTGGAGTGTGAACGGCCAGTAGGTAACTGACTTCAAATTCTAAAGTATGTCCGTGGAACATACTGGAGCACATGTGTATGGGTTCAAGGCAATCATCGCATATGAAGGTGTTGCTGCCAGAAACGTTGGTTACCAGCCATTGGCAGAATACCTGGAAAGGGTCAGAGTTCCCCTCACGCTACAAGTGCCGGCAGTGAACAGAGCTCTAGCCGCCAAATATTCTATTCAGGTAAGACCTATTCAACAGGCAAAACCTGGATGAGGAAGCAAAAGCTGTCAGACATGAGCTGTCATATCCTTAGATGCTGAAAAAGCATTTGACCAGGTTGAATGGCCATATTTATTTATAATAATGCAGAAATTTCAACTGGGGGATAGATTTTCCAAATGGGTAAAAATCATATACTCGAATCCAACTGCAAGAATATTAACAAATCAAATGCTATCAGCAAAATTTAATCTCTTTAGGGGTTGTAGACAAGGATGCCCGTTATCATCATTACTATTTGCTCTGGTAATAGAACCATTAGCCGAAATGATTAGATCAGAACCAGAAATATATGGATATAATACCAAAATTACAACGAATAAAATATCTTTATACACAGATGACATCTTAATTTATATTACAATACCGGAGATTAGTATTCCTAATCTATGTAATGTTATAACTAAGTGTAGTACACTTTCTGGGTATAGAATTAATTGGAATAAAAGTGAAATTATGCCTATAACTGGAATAACATTAAATATATTAGAACAATTCCCACTTAAAATAGTCACGGACAAACTAAAATGTCTAGGATCTATCTAAATCGTATAACTGTCTATTTAAATATAATTACCCTCAATTATTAAATAAACTAAAAAAAAATATTTTATATTGGAAAACACTACCTATATCAATGATCGGTAGAATAAATGGTATAAAAATGATTTTTTTTACCACAATTGTTATATTTATTTCAAGCCATCCCTTTATATCTCCCTAAAATGTTAAAAAAAAAATAGATACTTTGGTTAATAGTTTTATTTGGGACTATAAAAACCATCGAATAAGTAGAAAACATCTATGTAAATCTAAAATAAATGGTGGACTAGCACTACCAAATTTCTTATATTATTTCTGGGCAGTTCAGATTAAGAATATGAATTTTTGGTTGGGGTAAATTTAGATCATGAACCAAGCTGGCTAAAGATGGAAAAGGAAGACTGTTTGCCGTTTGATGTAGGTTTGATTCTTTTTGCACCAAGGGAAGTACAAAAAAAATGTATGGTGACAACCCCATAATTCATAGCAATAGACGTATTTGGAAACAAATAGTTAAGACCCTACATATGGATAATTTATCACTTTGTTTGCCAATTATGAATAATCCCTTGTTTAGGCCCTCTGTATTGGACAAGGGGTTTAGACACTGGAATGATTTAGGAATTAAAAGGATAAAACACCTTTACAAGAAAGGAAAGTTTCTCTCATTTCAAGAGTTACAGGATATCTATGGATTGCAGTCAAATAATATATTTAGGTATTTACAAATTAGAAACTATATTAAGTCAAATATGCAAGACTATAAAAATAGAAAACCAGGATTATTAGATGAATTGTTTAATAAACACCCAAATACAGAAAAATTAATAGCGTATATATATAATACTATTTTGGATAAGGAAATCCCAACTTCGGAAATATATCGACAAACATGGGAAAATGAAATAGGTTCATCTATAACGAAGGAAACTTGGGAAGAAAGCCTACAATGTTTACATTGTTGCTCATTAAATGCTAGACATATATTGATACAAGTTAAGGTATTACACAGATTACATTATTCAAAAACAAAATTAAATAGAATTTATTCCAACATTTCTCCTATTTGTGATAAATGTCAGAACTTGGAAGCTAATTTAACGTATAGTTTTGTAACATGTATAAAACTTAATTATTATTGGACAGAAATCTTTAGAGTTATCTCTGAAGTTCTTAAAATTAAACTGGACCCCGATCCAAAATTAATAATATTAGGAGTTCCGGACTCAAATCTAATATTAACAGTCCTAATGGACAAATACGAACTCTTTGAACAGATATGGTCTCCATATACAGAATATTTGAAGGGGTAGCTGTTCTTGGCATCACAACTCAATGGGTACCCGGCAGGATTAGATGAAAATAACTCTCTGTTTTTATTTTTGATTTGTATACATGTCTCTATTGATATTGCTATTTGAAATTGTGTTATTCACTATTAAGATGCATACTATAATCTCTCTTTTTAAAAAAAATATATACATATATAATACTTTGTTTTAATTAAATACATATAACAAGAATATATACATATATTTTTTTTTCTTTCTCTCTCTTCTTTTTCTCTTTCTATATAATCAAAATTATTATGTAATCACTATTCTTATTGATTAAAATCTATTCTTTTCTTTTTCTACTTTCTAAAAAAAATAGAAGTTTATAAGAATTATTCGTAACATTCGTATACTTATTGAAATAAGTTGGTTGTGTATTTGAAAAGTTGTTATACTGTTGTTATGATGGATTTCTTCTAATAAAAATATTATTACAAAAGCTGTCGGACCAATCAAGGTACCTCATCCATCCAGTTAAAATTAAGTAGTTACCAATAGACTTGTTGGTCATTGGGATTTACCTTCAACCATTAATTAGCCTGTGACTCTGCCCTGGGACAAGGGATTGGAGTTAATGGGAACTTTTAACAACCTTGTTGTTGTAAGCAGCCTTCTATTCATCAAGAGTAATTGGCAATATAGTAGCTGTGTTTCAGCTGTGAAAGTAGCACCCTCTCAAGTGTCGGCTAGGTCATTATTAACAGACCTATGCTATTACCAGCTAAAGCTAATAAAGTCATAATGATGGACTAACACTATTCAGCATTGCTCCACTAGTTTGGTCAGTAAAAACACAGGTATATTACAAACTGATGCTAAGTGCTCTAAGGTGGAAAATTGCAAATGTCATCTCTAGTTCTGAAGTGGAGGAGATTTATATCAGTTGCCAATTCTTCAGTTATTGCTATCAACTATCTATAGACCCTAGGTGCATTATATGGGTAAAGGGTTATGGAGCAAATCTGCATGCTCAACCAGGTTGATACACAATGGTGGTGGCATATATTAGTCACATGGGTGCAATCAAGTAAAAACATCCTGTACTAATTTACATAATCTCATTTGCCACTGGTGTATCATCAAGTACAGATCAATGACAACACAGAATGAGTGTTGGATCACAAAGCTGTCTCATAAGGTGGTTATCCTCATGGCGCTGGTCTCAGCACAACAGGTCCTGTCACTACATAATTGCAACTGGACAAGATGGTTACATCTGCAAATAATATTATATTTTATGTTTTAGTTAAGCAGAGCAGAAGGGGAGTCAGGTCCCAAACTAGTTTCATGACATATTCAGGGACCTTCAGTTATGTGAGGTCACACATTTACAACAATATGTCAAGGTCACTGAGAGCCTAGAGGCTCTGAACTAGCAATGTTGTTAGTTCCAGAAAGCTTTATAAGAAGGTTCAGTTCAGACCATCCCCAGGTGGTGCAACGGGGTTTGGTTTATATAGGAGTAGATACGAATTAAATCACTCCATCAGGTCTGCTACAACATCAGTAGCAAGGGTTATTTACGTTCCGCTGGACGACATCCTAGCAACTGCAGGACGGTCGAACGAGCAAACCTTCCAAACACTTATAATAATCTATTGTCAGACCAGCGGTTTTTTGCTAACTCTATTTTAGGTTCAGTTGTATAGTCCCTCTCGGATGAGAGGGGTTACTATTATGATTATTTATTCATTATGAATGTTTCCCTCATCTGTCAATGAAGCAGTTGTGGTTGTGTAGTCTCGTTTCTCATGGCATGAAATCACAGAGCTTTGAAATCTTCACGGAATCACTCACATGACCCCGAAGTAAAATAGGAAGATTAAATGAGAACTTACCAGTTCGAAGTTTGATCTTTATTTTGATGAGGAGTTACGATGAGGGATTATGTGCCCTCCGCTTTGAATTATTTCATGGTTTTATATTCAGTTGATATTGTAGAATATGGTGATCAAGAATTGCAGCAGGGTTTTGACCAGCTGGACAATTGCACTGAAGAACAGCTAATAGAGATTAATTCAGATAAGTGTGAGGTGTTTATATTTTGGGAAGTTGAATCAGGGCAAGACCTTCATCATGAACGCTGGGGTCTTGGAGAGTGCTGTAGAGCATAGGGATCTAAGAGCACAAATACAGAGTTTCTTGAAAGTAGTGTCGCAGATAATTGTGTTAATGAAGAATGCGTTTGGTGCACTGGAATTCATCTGTCAGGGAATTGTGTGTAGAACAAAAAGTGCTGGAGTCAGGCTGCATCCCTGGAGGTCACCCATCCATCTCCTCCACAGATGCTGCCTGACCCGTTGAGTGACTCCATCATTTTATGTTCTACACAAGATTGCAGCATCAGCAGTTCCTTGTGTCTAATTGGGTGTAGAGGTTGGGAGGTTATGTTGCAGTTGCACAAGATGCACTTGGAGTTTTGTGTTCAGTTTAGATCGTCCTGCTGGAAAGATGCCATTAAGTTGGAAAGAGTGCAAGGAAGATTTATGAGCATGTTGCTTGGAATTAGGTCCTGAGGTGTAGGGAGAGATTGGGCCGGCTAGGGCTTTATTCCTTGGAGTGTAGGAGGCTGAGTGGTGATCTTATAGAGGTGTATAAGATCAAGAGGTGAATAGATGGGATGAATGAACAGAATCTTTTCCCCTGGATAGGCATATCAGAGCATAGGTTTAAAGTGAGAAAGGAAATATTTAATAAGGATCTGAGCGTCAACTATTTCACACAGTAGGTGTCGCATATAAGGAACGAGCTGCCAACGGAAGTAGTTGAGCTGAAACAGTGGCACCTTGCTTACTGTCTAGTTTTTGGAAAACTCTCTTTACTGGTTGCTGCTTTGACCAACTAAATAAAGTACAACCATTCAACACTTCAGGTTTGGACTGAAATAAGACGTCACACACAGCGTCGGAGTTCGTCAAAACTTTAAATACATTTTTGCCTGTTTCCTCCTTGAGTGCAGATCACATACTAAGTCCCAACCTGTCATTGATTGATTCCACAGTTAGATTATTTAAATATTTCTCCTTATCAAGGCAATAATTGTGCAGGTTGAGATTAGATTCAATGCCTTACTTTAAAGGACTAATAAATGCCTCTCTGGATCTTATATATTTCAATCAAGTCTCCTCTCACACTTTCAAAAGTAGTAGATACAAGACTGTGTAGGAAGGAACTGCAGATGCTGGTTTACACTGAAGATAAACACAGCATGCTGAAGGAGCTCAACGGGACAGGCAGCACCTCTGGAGAGAAGGAATGGGTGGCGTTTTGGGTCAAGGCTGAAGAAAAATCTCGATCCATTTTGTGCCTACCTTCAGTGGATACAAGCCTAGTGTATTCAACCTTTCCTCATAAGACAATTCACCCAGCCCAGTATTAGTCTATTACACCTTGCTCTGAACTGCTACCAATTAATAGATGCCTTTAATTATGGGGACCAATACTATACTTGATACTCCAGACGTGGTCTTGCCAATGCAATATATAGCTGATACATAACCTTCCTGTTTTTGCATTCAATTCCCCCAGCAATGAACAATAACATTCTGTTGGTTTTTTGAATTGCTTGAAAACTGGCCTTTTGGTAAGGCCCTGTCCCACTTTCCCGAGTTACTCACGAACTCTCCCGAGTTTTCCCCTGGATTCGAACTCGGAGAAATACGGTAATAGCCGATCGTAGGTATGCGGGTCTATTTTTTTAACTCGTGAACATTTTTCAACATGTTGAAAAAACGTCCCGAATCACCTGATGCCCCGAGTTCCTACGGCTGGCATTACGAGCTGCTACGAAACATCTACGGACTCCTACTGACTCGCTACCGACATTACCTGACATACCATGAGTTCGAATCAAAAGGAAAACTCTGGAGAGTTCGTGAGTAACTCGGAAAGTGGGACAGGGCCTTAAGTCATGCACAAGGGCTCCTAGATATATCTGCGCTCAACCAACTCTTAGCCTCATAACCTTTTCCAATTTTCTGCCAAATTAGACAATTTCACATTTTCACATATTATAATCTGTTTGCCAAATATTTGCTCATAACCTTACTCTACCCATATCACTTTATAATGTTTGAACATTGAATTTTCTCAATTCTGTTGAACATTGAATTTTCTCAATTCTGTTAACCCTTGCTGTCTCCTCCCCTTCCCACCTCTCCCTCAGCCCTCGGGCCCTGGCATTCCCTCTCTCTCTATCTCCCTCCCCCACCCTAGTCGCACCAGCTTCTCATTTTCACACCACAAACAGCTTACAATGGCTTGTTCCCTTTATCATCGATACTTTTTTGCATATCTTTCATTCATTGTTCTTTATCTCTCCACATCACCGTCTATATCTCTCGTTTCCCTGATCCCTGACCAGTCTGAAGAAGGGTCTCGACCCGAAACGTCGCCTATCTCCTTCGCTCCTTAGATGCTGCTGCACCCGCTGAGTTTCTCCAGCCTTTTGTGTACCCTCGATTCTCCAGCATCTGCAGTTCCTTCTTTATCACTTTATAACAGCTTAGTTGAGAATCAACTAACCAGATACTTGAAAGATAGACACAAAATGCTGGAGTAACTCAGAGGGACAAGCAGCATCTCTGGAGAGAAGGAATGGGTGATGTTTCAGATACTTGCATGGCCATCAGGAGGTGAAGTGCAATTTTACTTCGGAGTCACGTGAGTGACTACGTGAAGAACCCCGATCACCCGCAGTGCGCGTCATTACGACGCACGCATTTGCAAAGCACCGGACTGGCAGGCACGTCGCTCCTGCCAGCGGTAAGTTTAAACTCCAGGTAAGTTTCATTTACCTGTTTTTTGTGTCCTGCAGGAATCTTTTTCCACAGAGGTTCCTGCCAGATGCTTCGCGGGTGCCGACGAGGGAACCAGCTGCGGGCTGTGGGGAAACCCCGGTCCTCCCGCGGAAGCGGGTAGCTGGAGAATGTCGGGCTCGCGGAGTTCAGTCACTGACAAAACGGTCAGTGACTTCTGAACGCTGGGTTCCCGGGGAGGGGGATTCCGGCAGAAGTGCGGTTCTTAGACCGCAGTGGCCCAGGATATGGGGCTGAAGCTGACTGTGGGGGGGGGGGGGGGGGGGGGGATCCCCTTGGTAAGGCACACAGACGCTAGGGTTCCCCGGGGAGGGGAAACCCAGCAGCAATGCGGTGTCCAGACCGCAGTAGTTCCTAGGATAGGGGTAAACCGACCAATATGGTCAGCCCTGATGCCGTGAGGGTTCCCCGGTAATGTAAAAAATTTAGGTTGACCAGGATGGAGCCCTAATGGAGAGGAGGCTCCATCTAGATACACTCCAACTACAGGAGTTGTGACAGTGCCGGGCATATGGGTGAGCCTGAGCCAGCAGCACCTTTGCACAGGGCTGCTTTATGGGATGCCGAGTCTATGGCAATGCTGGGCATATGGGTGAGCCTGAGCCAGCAGCACTGATTGCACCGGGCTGCTTTATGGGATGCCGAGTCGATGGCAGCGCCGGCCTATGGGAGAGGTCACACCAGCAGCACCAGGTAACAGGGCTGCTTTATGTTGAGGCCAAGCTATAGTAGCACTGGCATATGGGAGAGCCACGCTTGCAGCACCTTGTAGCAGGGCTGCTTAATGTAGGCAGCAACATCTGTAGAAGGGCTGCATAATGTTTCCCTCATGGAAGAGGTGAGCTTCCCGGGGCAGTTTGTTCTTACACTGAAGTTCTACAACTAAGGGACCATTTACTAATGGGTAAGATTTACACTTGGTTGAACAATACAAATGATTAAGTCATTTTTCATCGACTTCTAACCATGCAAAATTGGACAATGCTAGCATTCTAAGCAGGCTGGAATTAGGCCATAATTGTGTTAAGGCAGGCGCAATACTTTGGCCAGGGTAGGTTAAAAAATATGGGCAGAATTGTCTTTCGAGACAGGTCAGAATTATGGCCAGAGTTGTTTTAGATAAATTAGAATTAGCAGACAGGCTCATTATTATGGTCAGGTTTGTCTTACAAGACAGGCTCGGGAATCGAGCCAGAGTTGCCGTTCAAGTCAGATGCGAAGGATGACAGGCGTGGCCTGTTCATTATGAGATATGGCTGATTAACAACTGGCTTCATAGGGTGTGCCCATTTACAGTGATCATTGGAGATATTTGGAGGCATTGCTGTGATGAAGCAATATAATAGTATAATGGCAATAAAGCATTCAAAGAAGACTAGCCAGAATTCCCAAACATTTGTTAAGTCTGGATGATAATTATAACGCTGTATTTTGATAAAATCCAATGTTTCAGTCTCAAACCATGTTTGAGAAATTGGACTCATCTTTTCAATCAAAATTAAGTTGTTATCAAATAGACTTGTTGGAGGTGTTGCAGAGCAGCAAACCCCAAGACATGAAAGCCTACGGGTCAGTATTAGTCTGACGCCGGGTCCATGGCAGCGTCGGCCAATTGGAAAGGCCGCGCCAGCAGCGCCTTGTAGTAGGGCTGTTTAATGTCTTCCTCATGGAGGAGGGGAGCATGCCGAGTCTGATGGTATAGCCATGGAACATACCCAAAGGGATGAAGGGCACGTGTCAGAGATCATTACTGACAGCAAGGTTTGCCATCCCAACACATATGCAGTGAACACCACTCTCAGGGGGACATTAGAGCCAGCCGCAGAATCTGTTCTTCAGGTAAGACGTATTCAACAGGCAAATCCTGGAGGAGAAGGTAAGCGGTTCACTGAAGCTGGTGGCAGCATGAAAGCTGGCGTGAGGGTCCACGCACTCTATCAGGTCATTAGGATTTACATTGAGCTATCAATTGGCTTATGACTCCGCCCTAGGCAACAGATTGGAGTCAATAGAAGCCTATAACAACTTTGTTGTTATAAAGCAGCAGTCTATTCATTAAGACTAATTGGCAATATAATAGATGTGGTTCAGCTGTGCAAGTGGGAGAATTGCAATCATGCTAAATAGAGAACTCTAAACTGCCATATAGGTCATGGTTATCACATTTTTGCTATTATCAGCTGAAGCTGCCAAAGTCACAATGATGGATAGACATTATTCAGCATTGTTCCAGTAGTATAATCAGTAAATAGCTCATTATATTACAAAATGATGCGGAGGTGGAGGAGATTTGCATGAGTTACCAATTCTTCATTTATTGGTATCAAAAATCAATAGACCCAACGGTCATTTTGTGGGTTAAGAGTAATTGAGCGAATATGCATATCTGCATGCTCAACTTCATGTTGACAAATTATGATGGTGACATATGTTAGTCATGTGGGTGCAATCAAGTAAAGAATCCTATTATGGTTACATAATCTCATTTGGCACTGGAGTAACATCAAGTATAGGTCAATGTCAACACAGAAAGGGTGTTGAATCACACTGTATTTATGAAATTCTGGTTCAATGGTACACCGAATATAGATATGTTTGTTTTCATGCTTATTCACAGGTTGCAAAATATGTGGCATAACAGTGGCGAAAGATACATTCTCGCTACTAGGAGAAGGAAGGTCTTTTATGTCTTCTTCCATTTTGCTTCATTAGTCAGGGCTTCAAATAAAGTCATTAAGAGCCCGTTTAGGTTTCCTATTGTGTGATTGGCCTATGCAACTTTGATTCCCGGTTTTTGGGAGTAGTTAAATAACTTTATATGGTTATTTTGAATCTAACGTTGCTGGTTCAGCCTGTGGCTTGAGAAATCAACCATTGCATGTTAAAATCAAATTATGTTCTGCAGATTCAATAGACTGCTCTACAGATTGGGTTGTTACATCAGTCCTTGTATGCGTTCAGAGTTCTGCGATAGCACCAGAAAAGCAGGACTTTTCTTTTCCAGGAGATGGAAAGCGTTTGTTGAATGTTCATGTTACATTGAAAACGGTACAGATTACTATTGTTTTGGAGTTTATTTTAAATGATCTTTGTCAATAAGTGAGTTGTACGGCCATTAACGGGCCTTCTCATTCTATTGACTGCAGCAAACAAGACCCGCTCTGTCGGGTTCACCCTGGATATCAAGTTTGTAAGCATATCTTTGACACTGTCTCCTAGGACAAGTACAATGCAGTATGGGATGTTAACATTGTGTGAACACTATTTTCACCAGGGGGGTCCAGCTACATCCTTAGTTTCGCCGGATCTCATAAGGTGATTATCCTCCTGCTGCTGGTTTAGCGCAACAGGTTTAGTCGCTACATAGTTGCGACAGAACAGAATGGTTACGTCTGTAAATAATAATATATAATATTTATGCTTATAATTCACTTAAGCAGAGCAGAAGGGGTGTCAGATCTCAAAATAGTTAAAGGCATACCCAGGGACCTATGATAAAGTGAGGACACACATATATAATAATACGTTAAGGTCACTGAGAGTCTTTGAGGCTCTGAACTAGCTATGTTGTTAGTCACAAAAACTTATAAGAACGTATCTGTTCAGGTCACTTCCAGAGGATAAAATGGACTTTGATTTATGTAGGATACTGATTCTAGATCTCACTCCATCAGGGCTGCTTTAACATCAGCAGCAAGGGTCTTGTGTTCCGTTGGACCACGTCCTAACACTTGCAGCATGGTCAAGCAAACGAATTTCAAACATTTATAACAACCCGTTACTAGACCAGGGGTATTTGTCAACTCTATTTTCGTTTTGATTATAGTTTTCCATCCGAGTGAGAGGTGGAACTATTATTATTACTTCATTTAATAACATCAGCTTGTTTAAATCTATATCATGACTGTATGTATTATGAATATTTTTCCCTCATTTGTCAATGAAGCAGTTGTGGCTGTGTAGACTCGTTTCTCACGGCATAAAATCACAGAGCTTTGAAATCTTCACGTGTTCACTCACGTGACTCCGAAGTAAAATAGTAAGATTAAATGAGAACTTACCAGTTTGAAGTTTGATCTTTATTTTATGATGAGTTACGTTGAGGGACTACGTGCGCTCTGCTCCCAGCCCTCATAAAGATCATCTGGTAGTTCCAGTCTTCTCCATTTTTACTATGTTACTTCAATTATTGTTGTCTGTGATATCACACCGCTGCTTTGAAGATTGACGTGCACTGCGGGCGATTGGGGTTCTTCACGTAGTCCCTCAACGCAACTCCTCATAAAATAAAGATCAAACTTAAAACTGGTAAGTTCTCATTTAATCTTACTATTTTGTATGCAATAGTTAATTTTTAAAAGATAGGGGAGTGGAGTTTGCAACCCACTCATTATTTTTCTTATTTATATAAGATCAAACATAGTGTATACGTTTATCATTCATAAATTTTACATCAATCCATGGCAAATTGCATGTCACCATTCCTCGCATTGATTTCTCTTCTCAGAGTCATGGCCATAAACCACAAGATAAGTAGGTGGAATAATTTCTGCCACATCTCCTACACATTCACTGTGGTTCATAGCAGGGATTGCATACAGGGCCGGATTTACCTATAGGCTTCATAGGCTGAAGCCTGGGGCCTCAAAATCTAGGGGGCCTCCAGCCAAGGTTTTTAGTTTTTCCCAGAGTAAAAAAAATCCTGAGGAAAAAATAAAATTGTAACGCTATCAGCATTCCCACTTTGACGGATTTAACCCAAAATTCTGGTTCCGGCCCGCTGAAACTTTTGGGGAAAAAAATTGCGACCATCCTCGCCTGCGCAGTTGGGGGAAGCCGGTGATGCAGTAGCGAAGCAAAATAACGCTGTCTCTCCGCGCAGTGGGCCCGGGCGGGTTCAGATCTCCATTTGCACTCCACACAATCACCTAGATGCCTCGTGTCTGCTCTAGGAATATTGCGTTGCGGGGGTGCCCGTTTCTCCGGGCGGGGGGGGGGGGGGGCCTGCGGTGTCTGCAGCGCGGAGTTGGAGCCTTGCTGCTTGGGAGAGAGAGGGGGAGGGATGGAAAGAGAGAGGGGGGATGGGAGGGGGAGTGGGGGAGAGAGGGGGAGGGGGAGGGGGAAGGGGAGAGAGAGAGGGGAAGGGGAAAGGGAGAGATGGGGTGGAGGGAGGGAGAGGGAGGGGGAAAGAGGAGGAGGGAAAGGGGGATTAAAGAGAGATTGTAAAATTAAGGTAAGTTTTAGAGAAATTATATTTTCTCCTCCATATGAATAATATCAAACAATTGGAACTGCTTTCTTTTCCTTGATAACAATACTGAAAAATATGAATTCCATAGTTTGCAACTTTCATTTTGCATCATATTTTTAATGTGCACACATTAACACAGTCCAACAGTAACATGCAATCAAATCAACACACAAACCATTTTCTTAAAATGGTTTTATTTACTGCAAAGACTTACAGTATTTTATTTGCAGTTTTTGCATGCTCCTTTATAACATTTTACATAACATTTTACAGCACAACTTGATTATTAAAACAGGGACAGCTTCAATTCTTGATTTAAAAAAAATGTATACAATGACCGCAAGCATCCCATTCTAACCACTCATTACTCTTGACTTAACCAAAATTATTTCTGAAATATTGGTCATAAAGTTGGTGCAAAAATGCTCCAAAATAAGCCTCAGAATGCACCAGAGAGCATCTAAAACCCCAGAGCTTGGACCCCGGCCGCAAGGGCCTTTGAGCTTCGCGCTTGCAATACGTGGTGTGCGCACTTATTTCACATACATTTTTTGTAATCCTGCTATGTCACCCCCCTTTTTGAAAAGCTTCGTACGTGCCTGGTGTATAATACTTTTGACACTGTCATAGGCCTTTCTTATATATCCTGTCACAACACACTGTAGTCTCTAAACAACACTTCAGTAATTTTCCTTGCCCTCCATTTCAGAATAATAGTGTTTTAAGCCGATAACTCGACACTAGCACTGGCAATAAATAAAAAGCGCAGCTTTCCAGCCCTTATCTCATTGGCCATGCTGGGCTACACATTGGTGTCAATCTGGTGGACTCTTCCATCTTCCTCTCGTCGTGGGGGTGGGGGATTGGGAAGGGCCTCACAAGTGGAAGAGCCTAGGGCCTCTCTTCATCTAAATCCGGCCCTGGTTGCATGAATGCAATTTCAATTATTTTTATCCATTTGAGTCATTTTTAAATGTCTCCATCAGAGGCTCTTCAAAACCCATTGGCAATAAATGTCTATCCCTATCGGATGAGGTGGTGGTGATGAGGACTAGCACAATAAGCATTTGGACAAGTAAATGGATAGAAAGGGAACAGAGGGATATGAGGCAAGAAAACTTCAGGAGAAACCGGCACAGTCATACACCACGACACATTAATGACATCGATGTGGAGTTGGTCAGTAGCACTAAGTTCCTGGGGGTGCAGATCACGAACAGTCTGACCTGGTCACAAAACATTGTGTCACTAGTTAAGAGAGCGCAGCAGCGTTTGCACTTTCTGCGCCGGATGAGAAGAGCTCACCTCCCCCATCCCATCCTCACCGCTTCTACAGGGGCACCAAAGAGAGCATTTTGTCCAGCTGCATCTCTGTCTGGTTTGGGGACTGCAAAGCCTCCGACTGGAAGTCCGTGCAGAGAGTGGTGAGGGTGGCTGAAAAAATCATCGGGACTTCTCTTCCTTCAATCCAGGACATTGCGTGCAAACGTTGCTTGTCCATGGCCAACTGCATTATAAAAGGCCCCACACATCTCCATCATGGACTGTTCACTCTGCTGCCCTCGGGCAAAAGTATCGCAGTATAAGGAGCAGAACGGCCAGGTTTTGCAACAGCTTCTGCCCCCGAGCCATCAGACTCTTGAATTCCATATAATGTGCCGCCACTATTATCTATTTTATCTTTTTATCTATTTTATATTTTTATCTATTTTATCATTTTGTTATTTTATATTGCATGGTGAGCCAGATGCAACAAAATTTCATTCAGACTTGCATTTGTTGGTGTATTTTTGAATGACAATAAAGTCTTTGATTGATTGAAAATTGAATTAGCTTAGATAGGCTTCTCAGTCAGCATGGAGATACAAGGAACTGATGATGCTGGAATCCCTAGCAAAATGCAAAGAGCTCGTAAAACCGAAAAGATCAGGTAGCATCACTGGAGGACATGGATAGGTGAAGCTTCTTCAGATCCGTCATCACAGAGACAAGTTGGGCTGCAGGCCTGTTTCCATGCTGTATGATTCTGACTCTATTCAAGATGGATAAATGTAAGTTAATCTACTTTGGTGGCAAAAGAGGAAGGCAAATAGGTATAAGAATGGCAATCAGAGCTGGGTGTTCTCTTACAATGAAAATAATTAGCAGGCGATTAAAAAAAAACAACTGGTTTCTTGGCCTTCTTAGCAAGAGGATTCATGTACAGGAACAGAGATATCTTACTGCAACTGTGCCACATGCTGTAAATTGTATGCAGCTTTGATATAATTAAAGAATGTCCTTGCTGCAGAAGGCATGCAGTGAAGGTTCACCATACCAATTGTTGGTGTGGAAGAGAGAATAGGTTGATCACGCCTTTATTTGCCAGAGTTTAGAACAATGAACAACATTGTACCGAGGGGTTGCAAGAAGGATACACCTGGTGATGGCACATCCAGAACCTGGGGTTGCAGGCTAGCAATACAGAGCAATCCACACAGAGCTGCAGTGAGGAGACATCTTCTCCCAGTGGTCAGGAGAAGCTGTAAAACTCTGCCACAGAAGCCACAAAGGCCAAATCAGTTCAGTTTTATTTGTCATATGTAGGTTAACACAGGGTCAACGGTACAATTAAATGTGTTTGACACGACAACGGGTCACCTCAGCAGACATAATTAATTCAGAAACAAGGGTTCTGAACTCAAAGAAAGGTAACTTTGAAGGTATGAGACGTGAATTGGCGAAGATAGACTGGCAATTGATTCTTAAAGGGTTGACAGTGGATGTGCAATGAAAGGCATTTAAAGGCTGCATGGATGAGCTACAACAATTGTTCATCCCAGTTTAGCAAAAGATTAAATCAGGGAAGGTAGTGCATCCGTGGATAACAAGGGAAATCAGGGATAGTATCAAAACAAAAGCTGAAGCATACAAATTAGCCAGAAAAGGCAACCTACCAGAGGACTGGGAGAAATTCAGAGTCCAGCAGGGGAGGACGAAGGACTTAATTAGGAAAGGGAAAATAGATTAGGAAAGAAAACTGGCAGGGAACATAAAAACTGACTGCAAACGTTTTTATTGATATGTGAAGAGAAAAAGATTAGTTAAAACAAATGTAGGTCCCTTGCAGTCAGAAACAGGTGAATTGATCATGGGGAACAAGGACATGGCAGACCAATTGAATAACTACTTTGGTTCTGTCTTCACTAAGGAAGCCATAAATAATCTGCTGGAAATAGCAGGGGATCGGGGGTCAAATAAGATGGAGGAACTGAGTGAAATCCAGGTTAGCCGGGAAGTGGTGTTGGGTAAATTGAATGGATTAAAGGCCGATAAATCCCCAGGGCCAGATAGGCTGCATCCCAGAGTACTCAAGGAAATAGCCACAGAAATAGTGGATGCATTAGTGATAATTTTGCAAAACTTTTTAGATTCTGGAGTAGTTCCTGAGGATTGGAAGGTAGCTAATGTAACCCCACTTTTTAAAAAAGGAGGGAGAGAGAAAACGGGGAATTACAGACCAGTTAGTCTAACATCGGTAGTGGGAAAAATGCTAGAGTCAGTTATTAAAGATGGGATAGCAGCACATTTGGAAAGTGGTGAAATCATTGGACAAAGTCAGCATGGATTTACGAAAGGTAAATCATGTCTGACGAATTATAGAATTTTTCGAGGATGTAACTAGTAGAGTGGATGAGGGAGAACCAGTGGAGGTGTTATATCTGGACTTTCAGAAGGCTTTCGACAAGGTCCCAAATAAGAGATTAATATACAAACTTAAAGCACACGGTATTGGGGGTTCAGTATTGATGTGGATAGAGAACTGGCTGGCAGACAGGAAGCAAACGGTAGGAGTAATTGGGTCCTTTTCAGAATGGCAGGCAGTGACTAGTGGGGTACCGCAAGGCTCAGTGCTGGGACCCCAGCTATTTACAATATATATTAATGATTTGGAAGAGGGAATTGAATGCAACATCTCCAAGTTTGCGGATGACACGAAGCTGGGGGGCAGTGTTAGGTGTGAGGAGGATGCTAGGAGGCTGCAAGGTGACTTGGATAGGCTGGGTGAGTGGGCAAATGCATGGCAGATGCAATATAATGTGGATAAATGTGAGGTTATCCACTTTGGTGGCAAAAACAGGAGGGTAGACTATTATCTGAATGGTGGCCGATTAGGAAAAGGGGAGATGCAACGAGACCTGGGTGTCATGGTACACCAGTCATTGAAAGTAGGCATGCAGGTGCAGCAGGCAGTGAAGAAAACGAATGGTATGTTAACATTCATAGCAAAAGGATTTGAGTATAGGAACAGGGAGGTTCTACTGCAGTTGTACAGGGCTTTGGTGAGACCACACCTGGAGTATTACGTACAGTTTTGGTCTCCAACTCTGAGGAAAGACATTCTTGCCATAGAGGGGGTACCGAGAAGGTTCACCAGACTGATTCCTGGGATGTCAGGACTTTCATATGAGGAAAGACTGGATAGACTCGGCTTGTACTCGCTAAAATTTAGAAGATTGAGGGGGGATCTTATAGAAACTTACAAAATTCTTAAGGGGTTGGACAGGCTAGATGCAGGAAGATTGTTCCCGATGTTGGGGAAGTCCAGAACACGGAGTCACAGTTTAAGGATAAGGGGGAAGTCTTTTAGGACCGAGATGAGAAAAACATTTTTCACACAGAGAGTGGCGAGTCTGTGGAATTCTCTGCCACAGAAGGTAGTTGAGGCCAGTTAATTGGCTATATTTAAGAGGTAGTTAGATGTGGCCCTTGTGGCTAAAGGGATCAGGGGGTATGGAGAGAAGGCAGGTACAGGATAATGAGTTGGATGATCAGCCATGATCATATTGAATGGCGGTGCAGGCTCGAAGGGCCGAATGGCCTACTCCTGCACCTATTTTCTATGTTTCCATATTACATGGATAAAATAAAGGTAAAAAGAAAGATAAGATAAAAGTGACAATGGTAGGTAAGAGATAATAATAAATAAAATAATCAACATATTTGATATGTTTATGAGTTCAGAAGCCTGATGGCATGATGATAAAAACTGTTCTTAAGTCTGGTTGTACGTGCAGCCCTGCTCCTATATCGTCTGCCTGACGGAAACAAGGAGAATTGTCTGCGTGCTGGGTGGCTGTGGTCCTTGATGATGCTGTGTGCCTTCCGCAGGCACCGCCTGTGGCAAATGTCCTGAATGGCCAGGAGACAGTTGCCAGTGATGTGCCGTGCCGCCTTCACCACTCTCTGTAGTGACTTGCGGCCGTGGGCAGAACAGGTCCCGTACCAGACTGTGATGCAGCCCGTCAGCAGACACTCGATGGTGCGACTGTAGACGTTTGTGAGGATGCTTCTGTTCATTAAATATCTTCAAGAATAAGTGAGAAATAATACTTATGGTTAAAGAGATGAAGGAGTATGGCGAGCAAGTGAGAATATGGTACTGAATTTGGATGGTCCGCCATTATAATGGAGGAGTATAAAGGGCTATTGGCCAAAAACTGGGAACAATTTTCTGCTGGCTTTACCAGAATGAGACACATGGAGGTCTTCCAGCAACCTTCTTCTTCTTTCGTGTGGCGTGCACAGCCTAAAGTTGTTGGACAACTTGTTCTATTTGATCTTCCATTTGTGCTCATCGAGTTGATTGCATTAGTTGAAACAGGGCGGACCACGTGAAGGTTGCAATTTTCCTCCCCTTCTAGCAACCTGACAAAGAAGAGAACCCTACACAAGAAGCAAGAGGTGACTCATAAAAGTGGTATGAGATCCAATGACAAAACTCTATCTTGTTGAAAAGAACAGAAAGCTGAACATTGCTGGAAGGAGCAGGCTGTTTAGTCTATTGTGCCATGGTGGGTGCTCTCTGTGTCTTAGCTACAATTACTTATCTTTGCTTTATATATCTCTTCAAAATATCTGCCTGCAACAAAAGCCATTACATTTAAATTGTGGGAAAATGTTCTGGATTCTCAGTCCCCATTTGTGAGTTGAAGTGTTTCCTGACATCAGTCTCTGAATGGCCTGGCTTGAATGTTAAGATTATGCCCCCTTGCTCTGGGTTTTCTCATATTGGTTCTCTCAATTCCCCTTATGAAATACTTTAATCAGTTTAAATACCTCAATTATAATTTAATCTCCCATACTCCAGCCAATACAACTCCTCTGAACAGGGACATTGGGATTTAGCTCGATTCATTTTAACAAGGATTTTACTGCCTCTGAATGCTAGGATGCCTTGAAGGATATTGTAGACCGCAAAATAAGGCAATTTTTTGGCAGCTGTGTTTTGGGGATAGGGTCAGGGAGGGGAAGGTGAGAGATGAGAAATGAGATAGAGTGGTGGGACATCACCAGTGACGGACTGGAAAGCGGACAACCTGAAGACTGGAGTAATTCCAGAGAAGCATTGGGGATGACCAAGGGATAATTGTAATGAGGAAAAAACCCTGAAAAATACTTCTCATGAAACCTATTTTGGCTGCCAAGAAACTGTAATTTTCATTATTTATAACCCCAATTGACATGTAAATCGCTCAGTTCTTCCAACAGCCCCTGGTCTTCCTGTATGGCTGCATTTCATTACCTCCATCTATTTGATGTTTTATTGGGAGAGCAATTGTCACTGTAACTATTTAACTGCTCACAACAGTTGCTGCCAGGGATCATCACGTTGCTCCACTCACTATTCTTTTCCACCAATAATGTGCCTTTGTGCTGAAAAGCAATGCCCCTGGGAAGCAGTTATCCTGTGGCCATTTGAGGATTCGGACATTTGTTTTTACATTTCAGGAATAGATTGGTACATAATGAATGGAATGATCAGCAGTGACAACAGTTAAAGTATTCTGCATTAAATATGTCAAGGCCAAGTGTTTATTAGCCTTAAAGATGAGAACTCGTTGCCACATTCAGTAATGTTAGTGCTCTAAAACATCTCCCGACAGTGGAACAAAGCTTAATTTAGTTTAGAAAAACAGCGCGGAAACAGGCCCCTCAGCCCACCGAGTCTGTGCTGACCAGAGATCCCCGCACACTAATGCCATCCTACACACACTAGGGACAATTTACATTTATACCAAGCCAATTTACCTACAAACCTGTACGTCTTTGAAGTGTGGGAGGAAACCAGAGAATCCAGGAGAAAACCCATGCAGGTTCAGGGGGAGAACGTACAAACTCAGTTCAGAAACCACCCATAGTCAGGATCGAACCCGGGTCTCTGGTGCTGTAAGCAGTAACTCTACTGCTGCACCACCCCGTGCAGCCCAGTGGTCAGAGCTAGGCAAATGCAGAAGAAATACATACTACCTCAAGCTCATAGTGTAGCTCTATCAAATGGTGCACAAGGTTATGTCACTGGGCATCACCATCTCTCCTTTCGATGACCAGTGACAAAACCTCATGCACCATTTCTCTGACCGAAGGGGGACACTGTCACCTAGTGTGTGGAAAGTCACGCTGAACCAAAATTACCAAGGCAGTGTTAGTGGACATCTCACAAAACCTCTCGCATTGGGTAGAAGATACAAAAGCCTGAAGACATGTACCACCAGATGCATGAATTATCAGACTACTGCGCTGACCTTCCACAAGTGAGAGTGTAGTCTCGATCTTCCAGCCTACCTCATTGTGAACCTTGGACTCTTCCCTGTAACTGAAACACTGTAATGCATTATACACCGCACTCGGGTATTGTTTCCCTCTTCACTACCAGTTGCAATCTGATAGTACTCCTGCATGGTATGACTTGACTAGACAGCACACAAACAAAGCTTTTCACTGTGTGACAATAATAAACCTATACCAATACCAAGTTCCCTATTAAAACAGCCACTTTTTGGCCTCCTGGAATTAAAGAACTGCAGTTGTTGGAAATTGGAAGTCAAAACAGAAAATGGTAGAAAGAGTCTTTAGTTTTAATTTAGTTTAGACATACAGCGCGGAAACAGGCTCTTCCGTCCACCAGTGATCCCCGCACATTAACACTATCCTACACACACTAGGGACCATTTACACATACCATTCACACATACACCAACTCAATTGACCTGCAAACCTCGGAGTGTGGGGAGAAACCAAAGATCTCGGAGAAAACCCGCGTGGACACGGGGAGAAGGTACAAACTCCATACAGACAGCACCCATAGTCAGTCTCGAACCCGGGTCTCCGCCTCTAACAAGCAGCTGTAAGGTGGCAACTCTACCGCTGCGCCACCGTGCCACACAATTCCTAATTGGTTAATTTTGCCCATGGGCTAATTTCTGAGGGCAGCCCTCTCTGTCGGGGTTGAAGGTCCGTCATCAGAATTCTTTTCAGATCTGTTTCTCCTGCCATGAGACTGCCAGACCTGCAGAGTACCACTGACATTTTCTGTTTATACTTCAGGTTTTTCGAGATGTGGTTGTGGTATATGCATGGGTTTTCCTCCCCTAGAGACTCGTGCCTCATCTGCACCTGCTTGCACCTCTCGCTGTGACCTTGGGCTAATTTCCGAGGGCTGCCCTCTCTGTCGCAGAAAGTCAGCAGCTGCAGAACGTGAAAGGCTGGGGAGTGTGCATTTCCACGGCTAATATTCATTACCGCAAACCCGTTTCTCCTGTCAAATTGAACTGCATCATATGTCTCTGTTTATGTCCAACTGATAAAGCTATGGGAATAAAAGCAAAAACGTAACCACTCAGAGAGACGGATATCGAAGTCAGCTGGAGACTTCCTGAAACTGCTTTAAAGTTTGGAGAATTAAAGGGGAGGGGGTGGGGAATACCCTCAACGCCGCTTAGAAATTTCATTTAAAACACAAGGTGGAATGTTCCTCTGATCATTGTTTATTAATGAACTGTTATGTATCTGAATGATTCAGAATATAAGTCTGGGGTTTAGAATGCATGATAAAATGAAAATGGCCAGGGCAATTAAACCATTTGCGTTATATTTAGGCGGATTGATGCATATCAAATTAGGGGGAAAATTATGATAATTTCCAAACTATTATTGGCCTGCAATCTCATGGCGCTGTTCAGTGTATTTGTGAATTAAGAATTGTGACACTTTTTCACATGGAAATTAATGTGATTTGGGTTTAATTCTGTCCTCTGGTGCTATCTGTATGGAATTTAAATGTTCCTCCTGTGACCATATGGACTTGAACCACATTACAAAGTAATGCAAGTTGGGAACTTAATTGGCCACTGTGATTTACCCCATGTGTGGCTGCGCATGGTTGGTTTCAGGGAGTTCATGTGAATCTGGGGAGGGTAGGCTGCACAAATAAATAGTGGGGAATGGATTGCTGTCCTTGGCTTGTATTCACTGGAGTTTAGAAGAATGAGGGGGGATCTTAGAGAAACATATAAAATTATAAAAGGACTGCACAAGCTAGATGCAGGAAAAATGTTCCCAATGTTGGGCGAGTCCAGAACCAGGGGCCACTTAGATTAAAGGGGAGGTCATTTAAGACTGAGGTGAGATAAACCTTTTTCACCCAGAGAGTTGTGAATTTATGGAATTCCCTGCCACAGAGGACAGTGGAGGCCAAGTCACTGGATGGATTTAAGAGAGAGTTAGATAGAGCTTTAAGGGCTAGTGGAGTCAAAGGATATGGGGAGAAGGCAGGCACGGGTTATTGATAGGGGCCGATCAGCCATGATCACAATGAATGGCGGTGCTGGCTTGAAGGGCCGAATGGCCTCCTCCTGCACCTATTTTCTGTTTCTATGTTATCTCGGTCAATGTGGCTCTGGTGAATCAAAATACCTTTCCTGCACATCATGTGACAGTATGGAAAATTGACTTGCTGGGTTTACACCTAAACATTTAGCACTGGTTAACTGGGGCAGTAAATGGAGTCTGAGACTTGATTTCTTTGGCAGAAATAAATATGGTTGCAAACACAACTCTGTATCCAGAAATTCCATTTATATTAACTTCTATTGAATAATTGTATTTATTTAAAAGAAATTAACGCATATCTCTGAGAGACTCAAAAGTGGCCTATGCACTTTTGACATCTTTGACATCTTTTGTTGTCAAAGCTACTTTGACATCTTTTGTTGAAAATTTAAACTGAATCGATAGCATGAAAGATTCCAAGCATTCCCCACAAAACTCCATGAGTGAACATTTGTAATTGTGAAGGAATCGGGTGAAGGAATTTTCATTACCTTTTGCAAATATTTCTACGTGCATTATCATTGAACGATTTTACTGAAATAGAACTTGGCATACTGATTGGGAGATACTTTGAAAATATCTATCGAAGTAAAAAAATTCTTATCTGACTCAGAAATGTGATCATGAAGATGACTATCGATAATGTAATGAAGCAGGAGCTATGATTCAAATCTGATTTTCTAAAAATAAATTTTTCTCAGATGGGCCTAAAAATCCATCAGGCGAGAATGAAATGATCGGAGAAGGAGAAAGAGGTGCAGCGCACAGGCCTTAAACCTGGTGAGACGCAGGAGGAGCCCGGCCAGGACTCACCCCACAGGGCCCAGTCCCTCCATGCACTAGAATCTCCCAACCCCTGCAGAGTAGTTATTAAGATGGCTGATCTGTGGGCAGTTGCTGCTGGGATGCAAGTCGGGGCCTGATCTAACCTGGCTGGATCGCCTGGGCGAGGGTGTCTGATGCGGTGAGACCTGAAACACCCGATGACCCCAGGTCACATCCCTGAGGATGCGTCCCAGCGCAGCTAGAAGATGTATATTTTTCACCCAAGGCTAACAAAATGAACAAAGTTTAATGTCTGAGAAAGAACTGCAGATGCTGGATAAAATCGAAGGTGGACACAAAATGCTGGAGTAACTCAGCGGTGAGGCAGCATCTATGGAGAGAAGGAATGGGTGATGTTTCAGGTCGAGAATAGTCTGAAGAAGGGTCTCGATCCAAAACGCCATGCATTCCTTCTCTCCATAGATGCTGCCTCACCTGCTGAGTTACTCCAGCACTTTGTGTCTACCTTCAAAATGTAATGTCTACCTTATTGATAATTTGAAGAAATGTGTATAGTAGAATGCATTTTAAAGTAAATTTAAAATTTTTTACATTTGCTCAGTAAAATTTAAATCCAGTTGTAAATTGTTGATCTTCTTTAATAGGACATGGTTGAGACAATGCACGTGAAATTCTTTTTATATTACAAAAACTAAAAATAGAGAATCGTACTGCATTTGTGTTTGCTGCATTCCCATGTTAATGCTGCTGCACAGGCAAGTGAAATATGGGCACAAGTTCCTATCCGCGTAATTACCCTTGAAACCATGTAAATGTTGGCATAATTTCTGTGTAAGTGTGATCTGGGGAGTTCCTTAGTATTGGGACCACATGTGAAATATTGTATCCAGCTGTAGTCGCTGCACTTATAAATGAAAAATACAGACAGCAGCACAGTTTCAGAAAGCAACAAAACCAAATACCACTTCAGACCATCAGGCCATTGAGAGGAGCCAAACCAGTTAAATCCACTCCCCTTCCAAAGAAGTTTCAAGGAAGATGTTAAAAACAATGAATGGATGGATCTGGAAGATAGTTTGCATAACCCTGGATAGTAGAAGCATAGAGCTTGGTTATAAAGCTGAACTCAATTTAACAGATTCCTATCTTGACTCTTTAAGTTGACATCTTATTGAATACACTATTATCCAGAGTTGTGTTGGGTCCAATGTTGAGTCTGAAGAAGGGTTCCGACCTGAAACATCACCCAGACATTTTTCTCCAGAGGTGCTGCCTAACTCGCTGAGTTACGCCAGCACTTTGTGACTACCTTGTGTATAATAAGGCCGTTAAAGGAATTCTGAAACCAAATTGAATAATTTTGTAAATTGTGACTGCACGTTAGCCTTTTCTCATTCTAGCAGTTCATTCCACCTACACATTCCAGAAAAGGCAACAAGTTACATGCAGCTATAAAAGCCAGTGTTGCATTTAGATGCCCAATGCAACTCAAAATACAATAATATCAAAAAGGAACAAAAAAGGGATAAATATATATGCCAAAAAAACAGAGACCACATAAAGACACTCCAAAGACGTACATGTGTGTAGGTAAATTGGCTTGGTAAATGTAAAATGTTAAAATTGTCCCTAGTTAGCATTAATGTGCAGGGATCACTGATCGGTGCGGACCCGGTGGGCTGAAGGGCCTGTTTCCGTGCTGTATCTCTAAACTAAACTAAACTAAACAATGGTGGATTTAGCGAAATATAGGAATGGAAAAAGGCTACTCAATCAATAGATAACATAGAGCACAGGACAGTACAGCACAGAATCAGGCCCTTCGGTCCTTCACACCTGTTCTGTCATTTGGAGAAATGATAGTCAATCTGTAGCCTAACTCCCTTGAAGGCTTCCTTCAATACCTGGCTGGTAGAATCCATTCATTGGTTGCAGTACTGTTGCAGTACTGAGTAAAGTGTACCGTGTGGGGGAATTCAATATCTGTCAGCAGGAGCGGGTCAGCACTATTATGAACTGGATGAATCAGGAAGAACACGGTTGCCAGACCTGACAATGGGTGGCACGGTGGCACCATGGTTGAGTAGTTGCCTTACAGCGCCGGTGACCTGGGTTCGATCCCGACTACAGGTGCTGTCTCTATGGAGTTTGCACGTTCACCCCGTAGCCTGCGTGAGTTTCTCCGAGATCTTCAGTTTCCACCCACACTCCAAAAACGTGCAGGTACCTAAGTATAAGTTGGTATAAGTGTAAATTGTCCTTTGTGTGTGTGTGTAGGATGGTGTTAATGTGCAGGGATCGCAGGTCGGTGGGCCGAAGGGCCTGTTTCCGAGCTGTAACTAAATTAAACTTGAGAGCCAACAATAAAAATAATCCTACTTGACTTCACCATTCTACCATTACCAATGCCGCTGAATAGTAAGATTAAACGAGAACTTACCAGTTTGAAGTTTGATCTTTATTTTATGAGGAGTCGAGTTGAGGGACTACGTGAATAGAAGCCCGTACAGCCGTTGGTGCGTCAATCTTCAAAGCAGCGGAATGAATTCACAGCTAACAATGACTGAAGTATAATGGTAAGATGATAAAACTAGAACTACCAGATGAGATCTATGAGGGTGGGAGTGGAGGGCACGTAGTCCCTCAACTCGACTCCTCATAAAATAAAGATCAAACTTCAAACTGGTAAGTTCTCGTTTAATCTTACTATTTTACTTTGGAGTCACGTGAGTGACTACGTGAAGACTTCAAAGCACTGTGAATTCACGCCGCAGACCCAAATCCGACGTTCACACTGCCTGGATTGACTCAAAAGTCGTTAACAATCAATCATGCATCAGTAATACATTTGTTAAATGAATAACAGTTTATTTACAAACAAATCATAACAAACCCCTCTAACTCAGGGGAAAAGTGTAACAGTACTGAAACCAGAATCAGCAAACACCCCGAGCCTTGAAATCGGCTTGTGATAAAACCTCTGAAAAGTTAGCTCACTGGACCATCCTGCGGCCGCGAGGATATGGTCTATTGGCAAGTCCATCGCCCTTGCCGCGGAAGTTGATGCCGCCCTGGTGGAATGAGATTTGAATTTATCAGTATCAATTCCTGCACTTGCCAGGACCTGCTTTAGCCACCTTGAAATCGTTTGCACCGACACCTTACTGTGTGGTTTTTTGTGACTAATAAACAAAGCCAACTCTGTTCCTCTCAGAGGTTTAGTAATCTCAATGTAACGAAATAAATGTGAGACTACACACAAGCGATCATCTGCGGGGTATGCTGAAAACACAATCTTACATCCTGTCATGCCTCTTCTATTATGTTTAAGCAAATCATAGATATAAAATATAATGGCATCTGCCGACACATGCATTCTATCTAGCCGTAGCTTTTGCAACATTTGTACACGTTGAGCTGAAACCAACGCCATAAGCATGACCACCTTCATAGATAATTTGGCTATAGATAGGCTTGTAACCGGAGCCCACTGGCGAAGAACCATAAGAACCTCACTCACATTCCAAATACCGGCATACCTGGGTTTAGGAGGATTAGAATTGAAAACTCCCTTCATGAATCGTGAAACTAACGGATGTGTCCCTACTGTATGCAATTTTGCATTCATAGGTAAATAGGAAGACAGAGCACTTCTGGCTGAATTGATCGCACTGTAACTTAATTTTTGGTCGAAATAAAGAGTTGACAAAACTCCAATACGTCCGTGATCCCTGCAGTGTGATATACAATATTCTGCTGTAGGCAGAATTGCTCCCACTTCCTTATATAGGTGATATATTGCTGCTGTGTACGATCCCTGCAGGCCAACGTGAGAATATCCACAGTCCGATGAGACAGTCCTCTCCCCAGGTATGGCCTCCTTAAAATCTGCAAATTAACAGATCAATACGATCATATAAAGGATGTTGATTCCCAGTGACTGGATTTACCAGTAGATTTTTATTCTTGGGCATAAGCATGTAAGGCTCCCTAGCCATTTGTAATACAACGGGAAACCATGCTTGTGTAGGCCAATCTGGCACTACCAATACCCCTGAAGCGGAGTCCTCCTTGATCTTTTGCAAACATCTGCTGATGAGACAGAATGGAGGAAATACATACACAAACATTCCTCCCCAATGCAGCGAAAACGCATCCACTGCTACTGCCCCAGAATCTGGTTCCCATGAAACATATTTAGGTAACTGATGATTTAATCGAGATGCAAACAAGTCAATATCTGGCAATCCATACTGAACAATCATTTGGTTAAATACATCCGGATTTAACATCCATTCAATGTTGTCATTAAACTGACGTGACCTAGTGTCAGCTACCGTGTTGAACCTTCCTGGCAAATAAAGTGCTGAAAGCCAGATATTTTGGTCAACACACCAGCTCCAAATCTGGTTAGCCAGTCTATCACTAGACTGTGACTTAACTCCACCCATGTGGTTTACATATGCCACTGCTGTGGTGTTGTCAATCTGAACCTGCACATGCAGATCCCTCCTTGTAGAACAATAGGCTTTGAGCCCATACCAGGTGCATAACAACTCTAAATAATTAATCCCTCTTAATTGAAGAAGCGATGTCTCATCCACATTCCATCTGCCTCCACAACTAGAAGACATATCTGTTGCACCCCAACCCAGTGCACTTACATCAGTCTGTAATATCAGTGACGGTGGTTCCACCAAAGCCTTCCTAAACTTTTTGAAACATGTACTATCCACCATTGTATGTCAGCAATCGCCCCAGCTGACAACTGCATAGGCCTATCAAAATGGCCCCTTTGTATTCTCAGTGCCTGTTCCTTTGATCGTTGTAAATGTTGATAATGCAGAGGACCATACTGCACAGCTGGAAATGCTGCAACAAACTTCCCAATTAAACTGGCTACTTGTCTAATCGAAGGCCGTTGTTCTCCAATGAGATTAACACAGTCCTCAATTAACTGATTCAATTTATCCCTGGGCAAAGTTACCAATATGTGATTGGAATTAATGGTAAATCCCAGATAATCAATAATTTGGACTGGTGATAATTTAGATTTATCTGGGTGAATAACAAATCCCATTTGTTCAAAAGTGATTTTAACAACTGAAACTGATGATTGAGTTTGAGCATGAGTCTTTCCAACAATCAGAATATCATCTAAATAGGCCATTACCACATTCCCCTGAGCTCTAAGTAATGCTAACACAGGTTTTACCAATTTAGTAAATAATCTAGGAGCTGAAGTTAATCCATTCGGCAATGCCCTGAATTGCCACAGCTCAGTCATCCAAATAAATTTCAAATATCTTCTATCATCACCATGAATAGACACTGAGTAATACGCATTCTTTAAATCAATGGTTGCCATATAATACCCTTTGGACACTAGATGTTTGCCCGTGGTAAAGGTCTCCATTTTGAAATGCCTATAACAAACAAATTTGTTCAAACTCGATAAATCCAGAATAATTCTACATCCCCCAGTCTTTTTAGATCTGGGAAATATACTTGACAGAAATTGTTGACTTTGATAGACAGAAGGCTCAATTACCCCTTTCTTATGTAACGACTGAATCTCTGCTTGAATAAGCACATTTTCCTCATCTGAAAAAATAAGTTTACGACTAGGAAAATGTTGATTAGGTAGACTGTCCTTAGAGTAAAATTCAATTTTTCACCCCTTCAATACTACTAAGTATGAACAAATCTGAGGTCAACTGCTGCCATTGTTTGAGAAACAATTTTAACCTTCCCCAATTTGAACAGGAACATCAGTTAATTCATGTCTGTCAATGTTATATTCCTTACCTGCATCTTTCCTTGCGGACCTTGTTGTCCTCGACTTCTTGTAGAGAACCCTTTTTGCCTTGCTTGCCAGCTGGCTTAATGAGGGCCATGGTTTTAACAACCTCATGACAGTCTTTGACCCTTTTTGCAAGGTTACCACCAAACAACAGATTTCGTGGTGGTACACTGGTCGGTTTGCACAAACTCGCCAAATTCGGATTAGCACTGGCCTAATAGCGGCCCTCCCGATATTATTAATTTCAAAATGCATTACAAAGGAATCCCAGTTCGTCCTGGTGTGCTTCAACCATATTGCTTGTATCAATAACTTTCACCACAGCTGTAATACCTGCTGACAACAGTTTAAGCACTTTTTTAAAACTTCATCTCCTGGGCCCTAGCTGGCATACCCATCTATGACCAAATTTGGTGATTAACCACCGATACCTTCAGGAGATCACAATTAACAGGAGCTTTATAGTTTTTTGCTACTTCATCCATAGCTAGCTCCTGTAACTGGTGGGAGAGCATATACTGAATTGCTTCGGCCAATTCTACATCAATCGCCTTTCCTGCCTCTCTAGGCTCAGCAAACTTCCCAGCAATGTTCGGAATTACCTCCAACCGAACTCCTTTACTGCTCTCCCCTAGCATAGAATCAGTGTCCGCAAACTGCACTGATAGAACAACATCCTCACAGGCAGGATAGTTCTGCAGCCCTGAAACAGGTGCTGCTAGCACAAGCTCTCCATCAGCCTGGCTTGGGCACCACTCCTCCCCACGGAGCTGGTCCCTGTCGAGCATTCTTTTGAAATAGAATCTCGACGTGGGAGAGCCGTGAGCAAACGGACTCTCCTATGGAGGGTATAACCTCCAGGCCCGACTCATCTACGGGCCACAGAGACTTGCCAGTGGCCTTCCGCCCTACTGACAAGCCTCCACTGCCCCCCGGCAGTGGGTCCGCAACCACTGGCTGTGTAGCCAGCACCGGACCAGGTGTACCAGACGGGCCTCCATCCTCAACACTCTCCTGGCCACTTTTCCTTTCTACCCCCGGAGCGCCTCGCCGACACCTTCTTCACTTTCTGCAACATATCTACCAGAACTCAAAACCGTCGCAGAAAATGACCTGTGGTAAAAAAAATTTAAAAACCTTACCTCCGTTTAAACTTACCGCTCGGAGGAGCGCTGCTGCTGCAACCGGCCGACTGCACCAACGTCTGACGTCATGACGCACCAACGGCTGTACGGGCTTCTATTCACGTAGTCACTCACGTGACTCCGAAGTAAAATTGACAACACCTCCTCCTCACAATGAAAAGACCCCTCAATATTTTGTTAGACCATCATTACCGAAGGTGGCACAGCGGACAATATTCAGGCTGGATGTCTGTGATCAGTGCAGTTCCACAGGGACCTCTGCTTTGGGACCTCTGGTGCTCATGATATACCATGAAATTGCTGGGGTTGCAGACTACGGGGAATGCTGGCAAAGTAAACCGTGAAATATAGATAGGCAACGGAAATGGAAGGAGAAATGGCTAATGGAGTTCAATCTGAGCACGTATGAGGTGTTGCACTTTGTGAGGTTGAATGTATGCAATTAATGGCAAGACCCTCAACAGCATTGAAGTACAGAAGGTTCTTGGAGTCCAAGTCTAGAACTTCCTGAATGTAGCAACACAAGTAGATAGAGTGGTATAGAAGGCATATAGTTTGCTTGCTTTCATTCATCGGGGAATTGAGTACAAATATTAGGAAGTTGTGATGCAACTTTATAGGACATTTTTCAGGCTGCATTTGGACTATTGCGTGCAGCTCTGGTTACCCTATTACAGGAAGGATGTGGAGCCTTTGGAAATGATGCAACGAAGATGAACCAGAATGATGCCTGGATTAGTGGGTATTAGGTACAGGGAGAGGTTAGACAGACTTGGATTGTTTTCTCTGGAATGCCTGGGGTTATGGGGAGACCTGATAGAAGTGTATAAAGTTATGAGAGGCATTGATATGATAGACAGTCAGAACCCTTTTCTCTGGATGAAAATATTAAATACTCGAGGGCATAGCTTTAAGGTGAGAGGGACAAAGTTTAAAGTTTAATCTTGCAGGGCAAGTCTTTTATCACAGAAGGTGCTGAGTGCCTGTAATGCACTGTTGGGGGTGGTGGACATGGCAGATACAATAGTGGCATTTAAGAGACTTTTCGATAGGTATATGCAAGAATTTGAGAGATATGTATTATGTGTAAGCAGATAAGAGTTGGTCTTGGCATCCTGTTTGGCACAGACATTATTCCTGTGTTCTACTGTCCTCTGTTCTGTCATAGAGTCATAGAGTGATACAGTGTGGTCACAGGCCCTTTGGCCCAACTCGCCCCCGCTGGCCAACAATGTCCCAGCTACCCCAACCCACTTGCCTGAACTTGGTCCATAACCCTCCAAACCTGTCCTATCCATGTACCTGTCCAACTGTTTCTTAAACGATGGGATAATCCCAGACTCAACTACCTCCTCTGACAGCTTGTTCCATACATCCACTACCGTCTGTGTGAAAAAGTTACCCTGCGGATTCCGATTAAATCTTTTCCCCTTCACCTTGATCCTATGTTCTCTGGTCCTCGATTCCCCTACTCTGGGTAAAAGACTGTGCATTTACCCAATCTATTCATCTCATGATTTTGTATACCTCTACAAGATCTCCCCTCATCCTCCTACGCTCCATGGAATAGAGACCCAGCCTGCTCAACCTCTCCCTACAGCGCACACCCTCTAGTCCTGGCGACATCCTCGTAAAAATGTGTTCTATGTTCTTCTGTAACCAGAAGGATGCACAAAGTGCTAACATACCTCTGAATAGAGATGCTTTTGATCAGATCCAAAGAAGGAAGATGCGACTTCTATAACCATTAAAATAAAATCCCACACAAGCTATTTGCAACTGCAGATATAATGTGTTTTATCTTTACCTAGAAAAACTAAACTGAGTGAAGTTCAACCCATCCACATGACACCTATTTTCTCCGAAGTGAAAAATTAACTTTTTACACTTCTTATTTCATGAAGGACCCGTGTCCTTGAAATATTATTTACTGGTTCAGATTGTCCATTTATCAATAATTTACAATTGAAAATTAGGCCAAATTTGTCCATTGTTCTGTTCATTGTACACTCTTTAGCTGGGAGAGAATTTCCAGATGTGACTGATTTCTTTTTTAATTTTAGTTTCAGATTGATCAGAAATAATGGGTGCTGTGCAGAGCAAGGGCCACCTGTATAAACCGGTTGAAAATTATGAACTCAGCTGCGTGTGAATACCTAAAATGCTTAACTACAAAGTTATTCAGTTCATGAGTGAAGAGAGGAAATGTAAATAGCAAATGGGTCAGAATTGCTATTTACTGAACACAAGTATTCACTTAACATCCTTGGCTTAACTGAAGTCCCTCACAGCTGCCTTCTTTGAACATAGATGTTACTCGGGAGTGTGTGCTAATGACAACAGACTAAGGTGAATTCAGAGCTGCCAAATTTTACAATGTCCTGGCCCCTGCAAATGAACAGAATGCATAATTTGACAGAATCCAGTTTTTAATCCAGTGATTAATATTCATATTTCACTGTCAAATCTGGTCACAGATTCCTTCAATCAGTATCGGAAGTTTACACAGTATCGAGATACCTGAGCTAGTATGAACCAGAACCTTTTGTATTGGTGTGTATTTGTTTTATTTAATGAGCTGAATGGGAGTTAATGATTCAAATCAAGATTCACTTTTACGGTGAAATGTCTTCTCTTTTTCAGACATGCCTGACACTCATTTATTTGGGTTTATTCCCAAGTTAACACCCCGGTAAAGAAAGATTAATAAATAACAATTAGGTGTTACATTAAGATGTAGTTTGCTTTGGCACCAGTCAGAAATGACCCATGTGAGTGGCTCAACGCAAGAAATGCATGAATGTTTAAGAATAGTTGCATCTCAGTCGCAGATAAACCCAAAGGTCAGTCACCATTCTAGTTAGTCTTGCTTTAGTTCATTTGACCAAAAAAGTGGAGGTCAGAAACTTGGGAACACTGAGTTTGACAAAGGCCAGTATTGTTAGCATTTCTTATAAACTGTTAATAATTAAGGACTGTAAGAAAATGGGAAACAGAATTTATCTAATACAAGAGTGAGAACACATTATTGCATTGTTTATCCTTCATGTCAAATTGGACTTCCTTTATATATTTAAAACCATCCATGTTCTTTACTCACAAAATGGCCACCATCATTAAATGTTATAGTACGGGGAAGGCTATTTGGCAAAGTACCTGTTCATATTAATCCTATTTCACAGCTCGCAAGTCCATTACCTTGAGAGTCAATGTATATCATCCAGGAAACTTTTGTTGAGGTTTTTCTTCCACTATCCTTGCAAAACAGTGGGTTCCAGACCCTCGCCACATTTGGAATGGGAAATCTAACACTCAACTCCCTTCTAATTCAATAATTGTTCTTAAATCTCTGCCCCCTGATTATCAACCACTCTGCTAAGGAAATGTAGTACCTTCTTTGGATCCTCTAAGCTTCTCATTGTCTTTGTAAATCTTAATTTAATGATGTCTTAATTCCTACAGAAGTCATAGCTATACTTCCACTTGTGAAGTTTATAATGAGTCTGGAGCACATGAGGCCACCCCAAAAAGGTGTCACAGATGTAGGTCAAGTTGTAGAGCTGAATTGAGAATAAAATGCTCAAATAAAGAATTTCAGATGCGATTTAAAAAAAACAGAGTTCTGGAGTAACTCAGCGAATGAGGCAACATCTCTGAAGGAATGTGTAGGAAGGAACTGCAGATGCTGGTTTAAACTGAAGATAGACCAAAAAGCTGGAGTAACTCAGCGGGTCAGACAGCATCTCTGGGGAAAAGAAATTGGTGACAGTTTGGGTCAAGACCCTTCTTCAGGCGAAGGGTCGTGACCCAAAACATCGCATATTCCTTTTTCCAGAGATGCTGTCTGACCCGCTGAATTACTCCAACTTTTTGTGTCTAACGACTTCTTCATCTTTTGTGTGGCGTGCACAGCCTAAAGTTGTTGGACAACTTGTTCTATTTGATCTTCCGTGCGTGCACGTCGAGTTGATTGCATTAGTCGAAACAGGGCGGACCACATGAAGGTTGCAATCTGATGGAAATTGATATGCAATGTTTCGGGTTAGGACCCTTCTTCATACTAGTGCTTAAAACCCTTCCTAAAGGGCCTTGCCAAGATCTTATGTAATGTTTGACAAATGCTATTTTTGAAGCATTTAATCTGATTGGAGCAAAACACTCAAATGCTGGATAAGTGGTACAAAAATAGAAGATATTGGAAGTATTCAGAGACCACGTGTGTGGCAAGAGAAACAGAGACAACATTTCAATCAACGATCTTTCATCAGAACTGCAAAAGGAAATGCATATTTAGAAATGGACGGGTGGAGAGAACAGAGGAAACGCCTGTGATAGAGTGGTGACAATGGCTGTTTAGTTTAGTTTAGTTTATTGTTGCCACATGTACTGAGGTACAAGTGGACATCGTTTCCAATGCCATTGGGTTCATAGCTGAATGGGGCAATGAGAAAGAGAAAAGAAACAAACGACACCTGTTAGAATTATTTAGTGGAGAGCACAAGATTTGTTGGAAATTTAAAACAAAAAAGTGGTTGAAGTGTCCAGCAGATCAGACACTACTGAGGGGATTGAGGGGGGATCTTATAGAAATGTACAAAATTCTTAAGGGGTTGGACAGGCTAAATGCAGGAAGATTGTTCCCAATGTTGGGGAAGTCCAGAACAAGGGGTCACAGTTTAAGGATAAGGGGGATGTCTTTTAGGACCGAGATGATAAAAACATTTTTCACACAGAGAGTGGTGAATCTGTGGAATTCTCTTCCACAGAAGATAGTTGAGGCCAGTTCATTGGCTATATTTAAGAGAGAGTTAGATGTGGCCCTTGTGGCTAAAGGGATCGGGGGTATGGATAGAAGGCAGTTACAGGATACTGAGTTAGATGATCAGCCATGATCATATTGAATGGCGGTGCAGGCTCGAAGGGCTGAATGGCCTACTCCTGCACCTATTTTCTATGTTTCTATGTTTCTATGGGAGAGTTATCACCACAGCCGGTGAGCTTATCTTGAGAATTAGCCAGTTCGAAACAAACAGAAAATTAATTCAAGGGACTTTATTAATTCAGTACAATTCAATTGAAAACCAGGAAAATCACACTCTGTTATTGAAAAAGTATGGTTATGATTATGATGTTGGTTGAAAAAATTAAAATGTATATCAGATATTTCATCAACCATTACCATTACTGAAGAAACTAGGTAAAACAGAAAGAATAAATAACTCTGACAGATCTTAATCAGATTAAGGCCATCTCTGTAATGCAAAGAGTTTACTTTCTTTGTGTCACCCCTCTTCTCCCCTCTCCCATCAGGCAAAAGTTTTGGAAGTATGACAACGCACACCTCCAGATTCAGGGACAGTTTCTTCCCAGCTGCTTTCAGGCAACTGAACCATGCTACCACAACCAGAGAGCAGTGTTGAACTACTATCTACCGCTTTGGTGACCCTCGGACTTTCCTTGATCGGACTTTGCTGGCTTTACGTTGCACCAAACGTGATTCCCTTATCTTACATCTGTACACTGTAAATGGCTCGATTGTAATCATGTATTGTCTTTCTGCTGACTGGATAGCACGCAACAAAAACGTTTCACTGTACCTCAGTACACATGACAATAAGCTAAACTGAACTGCCTTATTGCAAGGTGGACTTTGGAGAATGAAGAAATATTCTTTGTTCTTATTCTATAAATTCTCTAACAGAAATACAATTTCTTGAAATAGCAATGTTTTACTACATTTTAGAATTGAACAAGAACTAATTTCTAAGCACTCTTCCATAAATGAACAAAAAAAAATGATTAGAAAGGTTTTAAGGGCTGATTAGTTTATTTTCGTTTAGTTTAGTTTCGAGATACAGTACAGAAACAGGCCCTTCAGCCCACCGAGGCTGCGCCGACCAGCCTATCCCCGCACACTAACACTATCCAACCCACGCCAGGGACAATTTAAAAGTATACCAAGCCAATCAAGCTACAAACATGCAGGTCTTTGGAATGTGGGAGGAAACCGGAGCTCCCGGAGAAAACCCACGCAGGTCACGGGGAGAATGTACAAACTCCATACAGACAGCATCCGTAGTCAGGATCGAACCCGGGTCTCTGGCACTGTAAGGCAGCAATTCTACCACAAGCTGATGGGGAGCCGCCACAGTGGAGTGTTCAGTTGGATATAAACAACAACACATGATCTTTAAGTCATCTAAAATTATAATTATGGTGGGATTTTATAAAAGTTCAACTACCAACTTAAATAAATGCAACAGTGTATTTGTGCTTTTGGCAGGCTCAATCTAGCTATAATTATCTTTAATGCTTATTTTACCTGAGCCAAGTACATTGCGACAAGAATTTACTTCCAGCATATCAGTGCCTAGTATATGACTTAGTGTTCTTTTTTGCTTCGAAATACATCCAGCCAGACTTTCCTAGCGTGGAAATGTTAAAGGCTAGAGGACATTGCACTAAGGTGAGAGGAACAAAATTTAAAGATGTGTGAAGAAAGTTTTTTACACAGTGGGTGTCTGGAATGCGCTGCCAGGAGAGGTGGTAGGGTGACAGATCCGATGGTGACATTCAAGAGGCTTTTGAATAGGCCCATGGATATGCAGGGAATGGAGTGATATGGATCAGGCAGAGGAGATTAATTCAACTTGGCATCATGTTCGAACATTGCGGGCCGAAGGGCAAGTTCCCATTCTGTGTTGTTCTATATTCTATCTCCGATTGCAATAATGGCATTGAATTCATGAGTTTTAATTTCAAACTGACCAGAAACAGAGAGGTGACGCCAGTCTAGACTTTCTCACGGAATTTCTGTATTAACTATCAAGCCAGACATGAACAGAACCGAGAGAAAAGAGATCAAGTCAATGTATCCTTGCATCTGAGAAACATCTTAACCAGACCTTAGTAAGTCTTCACTTTCACAGAAGAACTTCACACTCAATGTGTTCTTTATTTAGAGAAATTGTGCGCTCATGAATTTTGGCAACGTCACAACAGTCAGCCATTTGCTTCACTTTCAAATGATGAGACAGCCTTGGACCTCATTACGATGGTGTCTGCTGGAGTTTGCATGTTCCCCCCGTGACCATGAAGGTTTCTTCCAGCCGATCTACCTTGTGTCCTTTAGGTTGATTGGTGACTGTAACTTGGCCCTAATGTGGGCAATGGGAGAATCAGGGGGAACGTTGATTCTCATGGAAGGGGGGGGTACAGATTGCAGGGAGATCAGTGGAAGAATGGGATTGATTGACCTGCTCTGAGAGAGGGCATAGACTCATCAGGCTGATTAGTCGCCTTTTGCAACAGAGGAAAATATGATGTGCGGCTACTAGATTTATCCATCTTCCTATTTACAACCTGTAGCTCTCTTGACTCCAGGAATAGACTGTTCTTAAAGAAAGAAGTCTTTTAGCAACAGAAGCCCTGAAGCCCTTCCCTAAGTTTAGTTTAGTTTAGAGATACAGCACGGAGACAGGCCCTTTGGCCCACCGAGTCCACACCAACCAGCAATCCCTGCACATTAACACGACCCGACATACACTAGGGGCAATTTTACATTTTACTGGCAAATTAACCTACAACCTGTACGTCTTTAGAGTGTTGGAGGAAACCGAAGATCTCGGAGAAAACCCACGGGAAGAACGTACAAACTCTGTACAGACAAGCACCTGTAGTCAGGATCGAACCTGGGTCTCTACCGATACCCCACCATGCTGCCCTATGTTTCAGAGGGTACCTACCCATCTGATGACATCATCGCTTGTTCCTTCTCACATGTGTTGTCTGACCCTCTCAAGACCCCATTCCTCAACACTCCCAAGGCATTAAGCGGGACCTGTCTGCCCTATCGAGGGGTTTGTAAAATATTACAAGCCATAATTTGATGAAGGACACGCTGTTCTCCTGCTGTACCTACCAATATTAATCCTCAACCAACATCAGTAAAAATGGATTAACCAAGATATTAATTTGGTGCCAGCAGTAGTGTGTTAATCTGTGGATGTTGGACATGCCAATGACTGCCTTGGCCATCGGCCACCTGCTTGAAACTTTAGTTCAGAAACTCCAAGGCATAGGGCATGGCTAAATTAGTTCAAGCATGGCGATTGTTTAGTGTGGAGGAAGGAAAGCAAGCATTTCCAGAATATAGACACAAAGTGCTGGAGTAACTCAGCGGGTCAGGCAGCATCTCTGGAGAGGAGGAATGGGAGAAGTTTCAGGTAGAGACCCTTCTTCAAACATTTCCAGTGCAGGATTAAGTTCTTGAGGGGCTTGGCAGGGAGCAGTGGTCACCAGGCTGGCAAACCCTGGGGCGGAGGATGAGAATAAAGGACCAGGGATTAGGAGATTTGATGATGATTCTGATGGGAAGGTGGAGAGGAAAGGGGATAGACAGCATAAGATGGAAGACAAGAGATACTGTCTCTTAGCCCAAATTTTCTTCAGCTAAACATTGAAGAAATTAATTTGTGGTCTTTGGATAGCATCGTATATCATTGTCATTAATACCACTAATATAATTCCAATATATTCTTCTAAACCTGCATGCTAGCTGTGCTACACCTTTGCATGCATTGTTGTATCCTCTTCAACCCATGTTGTGTTTCAAGCTCCACATACGTTCACCCAAGGAAACTTTTCAAAAACCTGCCACATTCTATTTCTATTAAATATCCAACACCGCTCCAACCCATCCACGTATGCATCTTTCACCTCCAAACTTCATCATTATACTTATAGCCCATGAAAACTTCAGTTAATCCAAAACTGGTGCCTACTTCCTATTCACACCAGCTCAAAACAGCCCAATTCTTGTTAATGTACATTGGCAACCCGCACCACAAAACCACATGTTTAACTCAGATTAAACTTTGATTGAAGCATAAAGTGCTAGAGTAACTAGGCGTGTCAGGGAACAACTCTGGCTGACATGGATAGGCGACATATCAGATAGGGACCCTTCTTCAGTCTGAAGAAGGGTCCCAACCCAAAATGTTGCCTATCGATTTCATCCAGATATGCTTCCTGACACGCCTAGTTACTTCAGCACATTGCGTTTTAGTCGAGACTCCAGCATCTGCAGTTCCTCGTGTCTCTTTCAGATAAAATCTTCACTAGCTTAATTTGTCTTTGCAAAAGCAATTCTCAAGATGAATTTAGACAGACACATGTAAAGGCGGGGATGGAGGGATATGGACCAGGTGTAAGCAAGTGGGATTAGTTTGAATTATTATCATGGCTGGCACAGACATTGTGGGCTGAAGGGCCAGTACCTACGCTGTAATTTGTTGTTTGTTTACCTCTGTAATAATCTTCCATCAATACATCCTTGCCCATGAAGTGTGATTCCAGCATCCTGTGCATTCTGCAAACACTGTTGAATAAACCTTCGCACCCAGCATTTGCTTCTGCAATCCCCTGATCTCTGCACCTTTGCCTCTGCCCTTAAGATCTTTCTTCAAATTAAAACAAATCATTGATTACTCCAAGATTTTCCTTCTGTGTTTCACTTAATTTTTCCCCTTGTGCTTCTGTGAACTTGTGCTGACTTTTATATGTTTAAGGCGCTATCTAGATGAAAGCTATTTTTCATAATGTTGTTGCTGAGAATAAGGTCCTCATTTGTTGTCATCTGAGAGTTGGAGCATTAACAACACAACCCACTTTCACAGAGTCATAGATTCATAGACAGCAGATAATTAGATGCCTCAGCCCAACTTGTTCATGCGGATCTAGTCCCATTGCCTGCACTTGTTCCATATCCCTCTGAACCTTTTCCATACATGTTCCATCAAATGTTCTTTAAATGTTATAATTGTGCCTGGCTCTATCACTTCCTCTGGCAACTCATTCCCATCATCCACTTGTGTGAAGAAGTTACCCCTCAGGCTCTCTATAAATCTTTCCCCTCACACTTTAAACTAATGCCCTTTAGGTTTAGACACCACTGCCTTTGGAAAAAACCCTATGGCCATTCAGCTTCTCTGTGCCCCTCATGATTTTATATACCTCTGCAAGGTCAGCAGGCAGTGAAGAAAGCTAATGCAATGTTGGCCTTCATAACAAGAGGATTTCAGTATAGGAGTAAAGAGGTTCTTCTGCAGCTGTACAGGGCTCTGGTAAGACCACATCTGGAGTATTGTGTATAGTTTTGGTCTCCTAATTTGAGGAAGGACATCCTTGTGATTGAGGCAGTGCAGCGTAGGTTCACGAGATTGATCCCTGGGATGGCGGGACTGTCATATGAGGAAAGATTGAAAAGACTAGGCTTGTATTCACTGGAGTTTAGAAGGATGAGGGGGAATCTTATAGAAACATATACAATTATAAAAGGACTGGACAAGCTAGATGCAGGAAAAATGTTCCCAATGTTGGGCAAGTGCAGAACCAGGGGCCACAGCCTTAGAATACAGGGGAGGCCATTTAAGAAAAAACCTTTTCATCCAGAGAGTTGTGAATTTGTGGAATTCCCTGCCACAGAGGGCAGTGGAGGCCAAATGACTGGATGGATTTAAGAGAGAGTTAGATAGAGATCGAGGGGCTAGTGGAATCAAGGGATATGGGGAGAAGGCAGGCACGGGTTATTGATTGGGGATGATCAGCCATGATCACAGTGAATCATTTCAGCTCAAAGGGCCTAATGGCCTCCTCCTGCACCTATTTTCTATGTTTCTATGTCATAACCTGGCCTCCTATGCACCAGGAAAGGAATATTTGTTGACTCAGCATATTTAGCCTCTCGTACAACTCAAACCTTCCAGTCATGGTATCATCCCAATTTTACTCTGGAGTCACGTGAGTGACTACGTGAAGAAGCCCCGCCTGGCGCTTGATCGTCATTACATCAACGCTGACGGCAGAGCAAGACTGCAGCTCCTCTACAGCAGTAGGTACGGGCCCGCAGGTAAGTGCAGTTGAAATACTTACAGGGCATATCCAAACTCCGTGGCTGGAGTATAGAGCCACCAGGAGTTAAAAATAAACGGAGTTTAAAAGAAAAAATAAAATAAAAGTTAAAATGAAAAGGAAAAACTCCGAGGAAAAAACGGAGTTTAAAAAAAGAGTCCCAGGGGAAAAACTCAGCGATCGGGACGGCAGATTAGTGCGGAGCCGGTTCCGATACCGGTAGCCATTAAAATTACCGTTAGGGAGAATGCTCCACAAACTTTTGGCTATGAAGAAAAGAAAATACTCCGGGGGGGGAAAAACGGAGTTTAAAAAGTTAAAAAGGAAAATAAATACTCCGGGTGAAAAAACGGAGTTTAAAAGTTAAAAAGAAAAGAAAAAATTCCAGATGGAAAAATTCCAGTGGGGAGGAAAAATAAATAAATAAATAAATAAATAAATAAAAATAAAAATAAAAGTCAGAGAGGCCATGATTTAAAAAGTCCAATAAAAAGGCCTCCAGACAAAAAAGCTTTATGGCTTAAAATTAATGGAGAAAGACTCCAAAAATAAAAATTCAAATAAAGGGTTTAAAAAGGCCCAGAATATTCCCAAAAAACAAACACTGAGGGGTTTCCATATATTAATATATATGGTGGAATTTATCAATGTGGGAATATCTACCTCGCATTGTTTTGGAGGTAGTCTCCTTGAGGAACAACTCAGGAATAACCAGGGCAGTAAAAGAATATGAAAAAAACTGACCCTAAAGGTGCATTGATAGTGGTGGCTGGTCTTAAAGTACCCACCACGGCACAAATATATATATATATATATACAGGTGTACTCGGTACGAATGAAGGAGTGAGGCCATGGAAAATGACCATGGAAACCAAAATTAATTGGTCTCTCACCAAAGCTGTTATGGTTGAAACAGCAGAGTTATTGATAAAACTTTTATGTTTTATTAAGGTATCAACGGTGAAACCGATTATGGTACCCAAGTCTCAATTATATGGAGACATAAGGAAATACGATTTCAAAGTATTTCAAGCTGGTGCGTGGCATCACTACTTACGTAAAACAAAAAAAACATTGTGCAAATAACCAAAACATTTAAAATAAAAAGACAAATTGCCATTAGTTTGTGGAGCTCAATGGGACCAATTTTACATTTTAGATTTGCAGGTCAAAACAGAACAAGTTATGTTAAACTCCTGATTATTATGGAGTAAACCTGCCTCAGGATAAATCAAAGACATTGATTACAAAGGAAAGACTATTGGTCATGAAACTTTGGAAAAATTATGATCCAATGTAAGATTTGATAATGGATCAAAACAAAGGCAGGAGTATGATAAATAAATATTTATCCAACACAGCCTTATGTGAACCCTTATGATTGGGAAGAAGAGGTTTCATGTACATTTGAAGAGGTGCAAAAACTTGTTACAGAAGAAGTTGATGAAATCTCCAATTGTGGGAGATTACAGGTGTGTTATGATCAATGATATGGCATAACAAAGGGTTGATTTATTTTAATGTGTGAAGGATCTACAAAAAAAAATTGTAGAAGGAATTGGTTCACCTGTATAGGAAAACCTAAAAATTGATTTTAGGTTTGCATCCAAAATATCTCCAATAAAGAAGAGGTACGTAAATTTGTATCATAAATTTCCCCAGGGAAAAGAAGATGTGGTGGTAAAGCCATACAAGACATCATTTTAAATACACTTTTATAGTGTAAAAACATTTTATTAAAATGGACATCTTCAACATTGGAAAACAGTTGTTATTAACAAATTGTTAATCATTACTATAAGACTCGAAGGATTGGTATTTAGTACCAATTTATTATCATATTTATAGGTGCTTGAAATTAGAATGGGTCAGCTGTGCAAGTTAAGACATTGTCTAATGGATTAAACTCAGCTCTAGGCTGTTCACATAATTACTGGAACAACAATTGCACTGATAAAAAGATCAGCACTTGCACTAATGAGGACATGGTCATGGTTTATCTTGATCACATTTTAATTGGAAGGTTGATCAGGAGTCAACTGCAAATTAGTGCAGCAATTACAAGCCTGTTGAGAGTCGAGGGTCCTGACCCATCCAATAAAACCTATGTTTTAGGCATTCATAAACATTCCTAAATTACTATTCTGGATTTAGGAGTAATTCAGCACCATATGAGGGGGAAAAATGTTTTCCGAGATACAAATATGTCTCATTGCTTTGTTGACAAACTTTGTCCCTCCATCAGAGGAGCTTAGGTAAAAGAGTAAAAAAGCTCCAAAAAAGGAAAAACACAAGCATTATAAGAGTATGCAGGCCTTTGTTGACAGGCCTATGCAAATACCAAAGGATACATTATCAGAATTAAAGTAGTGGATAGAAAAGGTCCACAAACTGCTTTAAATATATAAGCTTAGCAGCCGTTGCAAGCTGAAGCAAGTATTATCAGATGATGGATAGCTTCTGTGATTATTTGGGTTAAGATACGAATAATATCTATTCTTATCAAGTTAATATTTGATACGTCCCTTATTTGGGACTACGGACAATAACACCAGGTAATTGCAAATGGATTGTCCTAAGAAATTTCTCCAAACATTTGTATTAATTATTGGAGTATCAGGAGTTTTATGGATTAAATGCCTATTGTTCTATTATGAAATGTGCATGTCATATCAGGTGAACAATACCACGGATGTGGCATATACCAATCACATGAGACAAGTAAGATCATTATCAAGTGATGATCTGGGTAAACAGATGTGGCGTATTCTAAAAATGTTTAGCCCAGCTGTTTATCTCTAAGGAAGAGACAATGTTGTCGCAGACAACAAATCAGGGGAAAAACATTGTCAGTAATATGGATTACTTACCATTAATCTGGTTGTATCCAGATTAAATCACCGATCTCTCAAATGTTCTTGTGGGAAAACCGAGAACAGGAGCGGTGGATGCTAAATTACATGAGGAAAGATGTTCTTTTATGTTCCTCATTTTTGTCTGATAGGGCAGTGTCTGATGAAAATGTAGCAGGACGCTGCCAGGGGCGCTTTGGTGGCCCAAACCGGACCTTCATGGTTCTCATTAATGTTGAGACTGATGTTGAACCAGTTATGATGACTCATAGTTGCAGTAATTTATTGTTGTACAAATTCATCCATGGCATGAAGATATGAATTTGGCTATCTGCAGGTTTGACCAGACCATTATAACAGTTTGACGGTCAAAGAGGTCTATGAATGTTTAACTAATATAGCAATATAACAATTATGTACAAAGGGAATGTTATACCTGCAATTTGGGGAAATAGTTTTTAAAAAACAATATTTTGTTTATAAGAAATTGGAAGTCTTTTGCAGACAGTAAAAGTTATTTATCATATTAGATATATGGGAGTTCCTTGTGGATTGCATTTTTTCTCAGCATCTAATTGATAGAGCCAATAATAGGGCTCATAGTGTTTATCATCCTATTTAGGACAAATTGCTGACCAAGAAGTTATCGGGTTCATTCGTAATATCCCGATATGAAAAAGGGATATATTATCTGTCCAAAGTTGAAATACAGAAGTTGGGAGATCAGCATAGTCCTGACTTGCCTTAGGCAATGGACTCCAATTCTATCAATGATTCAAAAAATTAACATTGAAAGTAATAATGCTATTGAATTTAGTATCAGCATAAGAGTGCAAACATTGCAAATATTACGTTATATAATTGCATGTGGCTACAGATTACATTATCTTATATGTTTATGAATTTACCAAACAAAGCAGACCAAGAAGAGCTGGAACCAAGGTAAACTTTAAGCATATCCTGTCGGCCAAAAATTGTGTGTGGGTCAACATTGACTCAATATGTTAAAGTAGGTAAGAGTCTCTGTGGTGGTGAGACAGCACTACTTATTACACACAAAAACCACATTAAGTATCAGTAAAAACTGATGGTTCTAGATAATTATATTCTAGATGGTTAAAACATGTTTAACACTCAGTGGAACTAGACATTGAGATGTGGAAAATCACTCTATTAAGGAGGTAGATACATTCACAGGAATGGCACAGGATGGGCCGCTCGAGCAAAGATTCAAGGCCGCAGGAGGGTGTAAAATAAATATTAAAGTTACAAGGAACCAATCATGGTGTCAGGATTGGACATGGAGTGTTGGGTTCTCTGTAATTGTTGCTTTGTTTATACTATCAAATTATATTATCAATTGATATTTTGGTGATAAATTTGCTTTTCAATGGAAAGGGCATTACTTTCATTCTTTTATAATGGGAAAAAATGTATCACATAAACTGAGGCAATGTTTGGGAAAAAATGTGTTATTTGCTCATTACTGTGTTGATTGAGCCAGATTGTCGTATGGAATGAGACTACAACATAAAAAACACAGAAGCTACAAAATCTTCACATAGTCACTCACGTGACTCCGAAGTAAAATAGTAAGATTAAATGAGAACTTACCAGTTCGAAGTTTGATTGTTATTTTATGAGGAGTAACGATGAGGGATTACATGACCTCCACTCCAGACCATCATAAAATAAATGATCATCTGGTAGTTCTAAATCTATGTTGAGCCTTACTATCTTACTCCGGCTATTATGTTCTGTGTTTTTCATGCCGCTGCTTTGAAGTATGCCGATCAAGCGCCAGGCAGGGCTTCTTCACGTAATCCCTCATCGTTACTCTTCATAAAATAACGATCAAACTTCGAACTGGTAGGTTCTCATTTAATCTTACTATTAATCTTTTCTGCTCCTTTTCCAGTTTAATGACATCCTTCCTGTAACCCGGTGACACAATACTGCATGTGTGGTCTCACCAAGGTCGTGTATAGTTATAGCATCGAGTCCTGACTTTTGTACTCCATGCCTTGACTGATCAAGGCAAGCATGCCAAACACCTCCTTCACCGCACCATGTACCTGTATCAACCCTCCAAGGGAACAATGTACTTGTACCCCTGTTCTACAACATTCTCCACGACACATTCATTTACTATCTCAGTCTGACCTTCATTTAATTTACGAATATTTAGCATTTTGCACTTATCCAAGTTAAATTGTGTCTGCCAGTCCTTGGCTAACTTTCCCAATTGATCTAGATTCTGTTGTGGTGTTTTGTTTTGGGTTTTTTAAAAAATATTTTTATTTATTAGAAGCAATTGTACAGAAATATAACCAATGGCATATGAGATAATAGTTATTGTACAGCTTCAATTTTGATTTTTAGCTATAGTTAAGAGAAAAGAAAGGAGAAAAAGCAAGAGAGAGAAAGAGTGGAATGTGCAAGGATAGATCCCCTAGACTACCAAAATGGTGTAGCCAAAGAGTGTGTAAGTAAAAGAAATAAGAAAGGAATAGAGAAATAAAAAGACAAAAGAGAAAGAAAAAACGAAGTGATGATATACCTGCCTCACATCCCTCCCCACCATCACCTGTGCTGAGGCCTAATGGCGGAGCTGGTGGCCTCGGAGCTGTGGCGAGCGTTCAGAGCTCCGGTGTTCCAGCGGCGGCGGCGGCGGCCCGGCTTCGGGGCTTCGGGGCTTCGGCGCTCCAGCAGTTGCTCCAGCGGGTGTTCCAGCAGCGGCCCGGCATTGGCGCTCCGGCGGCTCCGGCGGGTGTTCCAGCAGCGGCCCGGCTTTGGCGCTCCGGCGGCTCCGGCGGGTGTTCCAGCAGCGGCCCGGCATTGGCGCTCCGGCGGCTCTCCAGCGGGTGTCCCGGCGGCGGCCCGGCTTCGGCGCTCCGGCGGCTCCGGCGGCTCTCCGGCGGCTCTCCAGCGGGTGTTCCAGCGGCGGCCCGGCTTCGGCGCTCCGGCGGCTCCGGCGGCTCTCCAGCGGCTCTCCAGCAGGTGCTCCAGCGGCGGCCCGGCTTCAGAGCTCCGGCGGCTCCAGCGTTCCCGTGGTCGATCCTGACTGGGAGCTGTGGTGGTGTTCCGGCGTTCCGGCGGCGGCGGCCTGGCTTCGGAGGCTCGGCCGCGGGCCTGGTGGACGATGACATCGAAGGCCTGGATTGCCTCAGTGCAGAGGGGGAACAAGTAGGGGAAAATGACAAAGACCTTAAGACTTTTGCCTTCCACCACAGTGAGGAGGTGCTTGGTGAACTCACTGTGGTGGATGTTAAATTATGTGTTTATTGTGTGTTTTGTTTTAATTTATTACATGTTATGACTGCAAGGTAACAAATTTCGTTCAGACCGAAAGGTCTGAATGACAATAAAGGAATCTGAATCTGAATCTGAACCAACCCGTAATTAGATTTAACTCCAAAATTGTGTTGTACCATACTATCCTTGTAATAAATCAATGAATGGTTTCCATGTCTTTGAAAAATTATCTGTTTTTTCCTGCTAAGACAAGTCTCATATTTTCGAGATGTAGCGTCTCAAACATGTTTGTAATCTACATTTTAAGAGTAGGGACAGATCTATGTTTCCAAAATTTGAGAATTTGTTTTTTTCGCCGTTATCAGGCCATAATTAAGGAAACGTCTTTGAAATATTGATAGCTCAGAGCAGGCTTCTGACGTATCTAGAATAATCAATTCTGTGTCGGGGTCCAATTTTGTTTTTGGTGTTTTTGAGAAAATTTCAAAAATTCCTCTCCAAAAATTATGTAACTTTATGCAAGAAGCGAAGGAATGTGTTATAGTTGCTTCCTGAAAGAGACATTTATCACAAATAGGAGATACATTTGGAAAGATCTTATTCAGTTTAGACTTTGAATAGTAGAGTCTGTGCAGTATTTTTAATTCAATTAACAAATGTCTAACGTTAATCGAGCAATTGTGTATATATAAAACGTTTTCTTCCCATCTGTCTTTTAGAGTTTTTAGGCCAAGTTCCTCATCCCAGGCTCTTCTAATTACTTCTGACGATGGGATTTCTATATTTAAAAGGGTGTTATAAACATATGATGTTAACTTGTTTGATTCCGAGTTTCTATTCATACATTCGTCTAGTATGTCTGGCAGCAAAGTCTGGTAGTCTTGAGTATATGCTTTCAGATAGTCTCAAATTTGAAGGTATCTGAAATATTGACTACCTTTCAGGTGATAATTCGACTGTAATTCTTGAAATGAGAGAAGAGTTCCCATCTCATAAAGATCTCCGTGTTTTTTGATTCCTAATCTTTTTCAATATGTAAACGTTTTGTCTATAGTATATGGCTTGAACAAAGAGTTATTGGTAATTGGTGAAAGAAGAGATACATTTCTTAATTTAAAGGTTGATTTCACTTGTCTCCAGATCCATAAAGTACTGTGAATAATCGGATTTTTATCATATTATGTGTTCTTCAAATTATTGGAGAGAGAAGAATCACGCCTATATTAAAAGGCAAACAATCCTCTCTCTCCATTATTAACCAATCTACCTGTTGGCCTGTATTGTCCAACCAGTAGATTACATTTTTAATATTCGTTGCCCAGTAATAATATAAGAAGTTGGGGAGAATCAGTCCACCAGTTTCTTTGGGTTAACATAGATGCCGTTTGTGAATTCTATGTGTTTTTAAATCCCAAATAAAGTTTGTAATTGGAGAATCAAGTTTTTTGAAAAAAAATGTAGGAAGATATATCGGTATTGAATGGAATAAATACAGGATTTGTGGGAGGAAGATCATCTTTATAGCATTTATTCTGCCTTTTAGAGACAGAATATTGTGGTGTTAAATACATCGAGACAGAATGTATAGAGAGAAATAGAGACAGAATGTTGTGGTGTTAAATACATTTCTTCACTGTCCATTATACCACCAATGTTTGTGTCATCTACAAATCATTCCCTTTATCTTGTATCTGTACACTGTGGGTGGCTTGATTGTACTCATGTATAGTCTTTTTGCAGACTGGTAACACACAACAATAACAACGTTTCTCATTGTAGCTCGGCACAAGTGACAATAAACTAAACTAAACTATCAATAAAGCGCTAAACTAAAGTAAACTAAACTTACTAACTATGCTATCTGCATTCTAATCCAAATCATTATTGCTGATGATGATAGGTGGACCCAGCACCGAATCCTGCAGCTTGGCTTGTCACAGGCTTCCAATCTGTAAAACAACCCTTCATTACCATCCTCTGACTACTACCACCAAGCCAATTTTCATAAGTTCATAAATGATAAAGCAGGATTAGGCCATTCAGCCCATCAAGTCTAGTCCGCCACTCAATCATGGCTGATCTATCTTTCCCTCTAAACCCCATTCTCCTGACTTCTCCCCATTACCCCTGAAACCCGTACTGATCAAGAATCTATCTATCCCTGCCTTTAAAATATCCATTGTCTTGGCCTCCACAGCTTTCTGTTTTGATGCTAATTGGCTGACTCACCCTGGATCCTACGTGATCTCACCTTCTGAATCAGCCAATGCAAACACAAATCATTTGGTTCCTGCAGCCTTGCTTGAATTTGTACAGACTCCTTTTAGGAGGGTTCTTGGTCACAAATTGAGCTCAATTGTTGCAAGCAGTTTTGTCTCTCACAACATGAGTGCCGCATATCAATCTGGCAGAGTGGTAAGAATTCAGATTAGAAGTATCGAGCTCAGCCTGGGTAAGGCAGACAGTGGTACAGGCTATTGCCTACTCTGCCCCATCTGTTCTCCAAACGTGCACTTTAGAACATTGAACATAGAACTAAGCTGCACAAGCTTCAGCCCACGACGCATGTGTTGAACGCGGTGCCAAATTAAACCAGTCTCTTCTGCTTGCATGTGATCCATATCCCTCCATTTGCTGCTTATTTATGTCTATGTGTCTCTCTAAATGCCTCTTCAACACCACTATTGGATCTGCTTCCACCAATACCCCTGGCAGTGGGTTTCAGACACCCACCACTCTGCGTAAAAGACGTGCGCTGCACATCTTTAAACTAGCCCCCTCTGACCATTAAGTTTCGCCCTCTAGTCTTTGACATTTGTGAAATCTTCTTTCTTTTCTGCATCACCCACACCCTCCTTACAATCCTGTTTCCAATTCCAAGAAATAAGACTTAAATTGGTAATGAAACGTGAAATTGTTGGAGATCTGGATGCACAGAAACTGTTAGGCTATGACATAGTTAGCTTTATATTATTTGACTATGAAACTAATAAACGACACCTTCTTACTGGATTTTTTTCTCCTTATCTCGGGAGTCCTTTCGGCATTTCTTGTGGAGTCTTTTGGTGATCCTGATGAATTATTTCAGATACCTACCGAGCTGTGAGAATTAACTGCTGCTCCTGTGAAGCAACCAAGTCTGGTGCCGTCCTGTTTGCAAGTTCCAGGGCAGCTGGGTCAGGAAGCAGCAGAAGGCTGCAGGGAGGCACCGTCAGTTTTGTTTCCTGAGTCCGACTAAAGACGAATTGCAGCCCAGCAGGGATGAGGAGCATACAAACTAGAACTGTAGCAGAGATGAGGGCCATTGGTTCTGTGGGATACAGGACAATAGACAACAGGTGCAGAAGTAGGCCATTCAGCCCTTTGAGCCAGCACCGCCATTCAATATGATCATGGCTGGTCATCCACAACCAGTGGATTCCTGCCTTCTCGCCATATCCCCTGACTCCGCTATCTTTAAGAGCTCTATATAACTATCTCTTGAAAGCATCCAGAGAATTGGCCCCCACTGTCTTCTGAGGCAGAGAATTCCACAGATTCACAACCGTCTGTGTGAAAACGTTTTTCCTCATCTCTGTTCTAAATGGCCAACCCTATTATTCTTAGACTGTGGCCCCTGGTTCTGGACTCCCCCAACACTGAAAACATGTTTCCTGCCTCTAGCATGTCCAAACCCTTAATAATCTTATATGTTTCAATAAGATCCCCTCTTATCCTAAATTCCAGAGTATACAAGTCCAGCCGCTCCATTCTATCAGCATATGACAGTCCTGTCATCCCAGGACAAGCTGGAATGGAGAGAGGGAAAGTTTGGGAGTAATTTAGAGTTGTTCAAACGTACATGGGGTTTTGATAGAAAAACACTTTCCATGAGAGGATGGAGAGGGGGTTGTATAACCAGAGGACACAGAGGAGATGGGGTTGTATAACCAGAGGAGTTGTATGGACCAGAGGAGATGGGGTTGTATAACCAGAGGACACAGTATGCAGCTGGCTGGTAAAAAGGACCAGAAAGGAGATATGGGAGGACAGTTTTTCAGGGCTAGGTGGGATGAACAGGTTGGTTGTGAGCACAAGGAACTGAATGCTTATCATCCATATGAATGATTATATAATCTCTTGTTGCTCACTTCCTTGAGTTGCCTAACTTTAATCCTAATGATTATTTGCGTTTATTTCCCAGTCAATATTTATTCATTGATCATACATCTTGTTAAACGTAATAATGGTTTCACAAGTTCATGTTTATAAGTTCTAGGAGCAGAATTAGGTCATTTGGCCCATCAAGTCTACTCTACCATTCAACCATGACTGATCTATCTTTCCTTCTTAACCCCATTCTCTAGCCTTCTCCCCATAACCCCTGACACCCTTAAGGGGCTGTCCCACTGTGGCGACCTAATTGGTGAGTTTAGAAGTTTAGGAGAGTTTGAAAAAATGTCATGTTGAAGACCTCCTTCCACTATGTAGCAGACCTCCTTCGACTATGTTGAAGACTATCTATGACTACCTTCGATTACCTTCAACTACCCTCGATTACCTATGAATAACATGCCGACCTACCGCGACTAAACCTACGAGTTAAAAAAAAAAAATTTTTTCCATGGCGACCTTTTTTTACTCACGAAATGTTGAAAAATATGCCACATATTTTTGGCATGAAGGAGAGTTACAAAGACCTCCTAGGACCTCGTGTCGACCATGCTGCAAGTATGAGTCGAGGGCAAACTCTTCTAAACTCGCCAATTAGGTCGCCGCAGTGGGTCAGCCACTTTAGGTTATGGCCTCTGGTCCTAGACTCTACCCAGGCCTTTACTCCAGATTATTAAACATCTCAGAAATCTCTTTCATAAATGTCCCAAAACAATAGTGGCGATTGGGAATCCCTCACTTACCTTTTACTTATAGTGTTCCTTCCACATCTCAGATAAGATCACTGTCTTACTAAAAGAAAGACTAAAAGCTGAAAAGTTGCCCCGTCCATTCTTGGTGTATCGTGTCCTGGTGTCAGTTAGCACAAAACCTGGGTGGCAGACGAAGTGTGGGTAAGGGACCCCAGACATTACAGTCTCATAAACCATTAATTAACAATTCAATTTATTTACCAAAAATATGACTGCCTGAGGCTGCATGAGTTGATTAAGCACTGGTGAATTTAAATTAGTGCATTTACCACCGGAGTTAATGCAATGTCTACTGTTGTCACTTCATGCTACTTATTTGCGTGATCATTATTAAAATATTAGGCATTGGTTCAGAGAATGAGCAAAGGAAATCCTTGTGTGTAATATTTAAAAATAAATTATAGACTTCTGCTCCTTTGGGAGGTTGCTTGGTTGAAATATTTTCTCTCCCATGGTTGAATACTATTTTTACTTTCCAACAAGAATTGCTCAGTAACATATGTTACTGGGTACCTTGCATAGTGAGGTTTTTTTCATTCCCATGAGCATTTCGTTCTGGGCTGGTCTGAAGACTGACTTTGATATTTACAAACAAAACCATTTGATGATGAATTGGGACCACCCTGTAATATATCATTCGAGCAGCTTCTGACCCAGAAGAGAAAATATATACTTATCTCTTCTTTAAAAAAAAAATCATGTGGGCAAATATTTTGTATTAATCTTCTCTCTATCCTTGCTTCTCCTTCACTGGGGCTCAATACAATCATTTTGATACAACTATTTCGACCACTTTGACAGAAGGTTGGCGGAGGAATAGAAACATAGAAAATAGGTGCAGAAGTAGGCCATTCGGCCCTTCCTGCCAACACCGCCATTCAATATGATGTCCAATCCTCTAAGAATTTTATACGTTTCTATAAGATCCCCCCTCATCCTAAATTCCAGCGAATACAAGCTGAGTCGACCCATTCTTTCATCATATGTCAGTCCTGCCATCCCGGGAATTAACCTGGTTAACCTATGCTGCACTCCCTCAATAACAATAATGTCCTTCCTCAAATTAGGAGACCATAATTACACACAATACTCCAGGTGTGGTCTCACCAGGGCCCTGTACAATTGCAGTAGGACCTCCTTGCTCCTAAACTCAATTCCTCTCGCAATGAAGGCCAACATGCCATTGGCTTTCTTCACTGCCTGCTGTACCTGCATGCTTACTTTCAGTGACTGATGTACAAGCACACCAAGGTCTCATTGCACCTCCCCTTCTCCTAATCTGACACTATTCAGATAATAATCTGCCTTCCTGTTCTTGCAACCGAAGTGGATAACCTCACATTTATCCACATTATACTGCATCTTCCATGCTTCTGCCCACTAAGCCAACCTATCCAAGTCACCCTGCAGCCTCATAGCATCCTCCTCGCAGCTCACACTGCCACCCAGCTTTGTGTCATCCGCAAATTTAGAGATGTTACATTTAATTCCCTTGTCTAAATCGTTAATATATATTGTAAACAACTGGGGTCCCGGCACCGAGCCTTGGGGCACCCCACTAGTCACTGCCTGCCATTCTGAAAAGGACCCATTAATTCTTATTCTTTGCTTCCTGTCTGCCAACCTGTTCTCTATCCATGTCAATACCCTACCCCCAATATAATGTGCTATAATTTTATAATTAATCTCTTGTGTGGGACCTTGTCAAAGGCTTTTTGAAAGTCCAGATAGACCTCATCCACTGGCTGTCCCTTATCCATTCTACTTGCTACATCCTCAAAAAATTCCAAAAGATTAGTCAAGTATGATTTCCCCATCATAAATCCATGCTGACTTTGACCGATTCCGTCACTGCTTTCCAAATGCACTGCTATAACATATTTAATAATCGACTCTAGCATCTTTCCCACTACCGACATAAGACTAACTGGTCTATAATTCCCCATTTTCTCTCTCCCTCCTTTCTTAAAAAGTGGAGTTACATTGGCCACCCTCCAGTCCACAGGAACTGATGCAGAGTCGAATGAACATTGGAAAATGATCACCAATGCATCCACAATTTCCAGGGCCACCTCCTTGAGTACTCTGGGATGCAGACCATCAGGCCCTGTGGATTTATCCGCCTTCAGTCCCAACAGTTTACCTATCACCATTTTCTGTCTAATGTGGATTCCCTTCAGTTCCTCCCTCCCACCAGATCCTCGGTCCCCTACTATTAGTGAAGACAGAACCAAAGTACTTGTTTAACTGTTCTGCCATTTCCTTGTTTCCCATTATAAATTCACCTGTCTCTGACCTACATTTGTCTTCACTAATCTTTTCCTTTTTTACATACCTAAAGAAACTTTTACAGTCTGTTTAAATATTTCCCACCAGCTTTCTTTCATGCTCTTTTTTCCTCCTCTTAATTAATCCCTTTGTCCTCTGAGTTCTAAATTTCTCCAAGTCCTCTGGTTTGCTGCTTTCTCTGGCCAATTTATATGCCCCTCCCTTGGATTTAACACTCTCCTTGACTTCCCTCGTCAGCCACGGTTGAGCCGCCTTCCCAGTTTAACAATTTCTGGAGTTCATCCATGCGGTCTTTAAATCTTTGCCATTGCATCTCCACTGTCAACCCTATAAGTACAATTTGCCAGTCTATCCTAGCCAATTCCCGTCTCATACCTTCAAAGTCTCTTTTCTTCAAGTTCAGGACCCTAGTCTCTGAATAAACCTTGTCACTCTCCATCCTAATGCAGAATTCCACCATATTATGGTCACTGTTGCCCGAGGGACCTTGCACATCAAGATCGCTAACTAACCCTTCCTCATTACACCCGCCAGTCTCGGGTGAGCCTGTACCAATGGTTACTGTGGCAGATGTCAGATCAGCCTTCCTGAGAGTGAATGTGCAGAAAGCAACTGGCCCAGATGGAGTTCCTGGCTGCTTCCTCGGGTCCTGTGTAGATCAGCTGTAGAGGTATTCACAGACGTCATACTACTCCATTGTGAAATCCCACCTGCTTCAAGAAGACCACTGTCATCCCAGAGCCAAAGAAAAGTAAGGTAGCTGCGTTAATGACTACTGTTCAGTGGCTCTGACATCCATCATGAAATGCTTTGAGAAATTGGTATTTCCGATTGTGTCGGAAGGAACTGCAGATGCAGGTTGGAGCTCTGACTGCAGGTGACTGTTGACTTTAACATCATGGAGCAGCTGCGGAGCTTCTAGCCGCTGGCGTGATGTGGACTTTGTTAACAGGGCCTGTGGACTTTAATATCGTGAAGCCGCGGTGTAAAGAGTACAGGCATATACAGATGAGTCTTTACTACTACTTTATTAAACGTACACACACATCACTGCCCTAGCTGTACGTGGTCTGTCACGGACACTAGAGAGAGAGCTAAGGGTGGGAAGGTCACAATTGTACTGGCTGGTGGGGGAGTGGTTAGCAAGGGCTTCGTCACTACTATTAAAGGTGTACACACATATCATCTACATCCTTCCTCTATAAAAACAAAACAGCAAGTAATGACAGGGCGACCACGTCTCATGTGCTAAGAGAAAGTAAACAGCAGTAATACAGGAACTCAAAACCACACGTAATCACCATAATGATCTGGCGGCCTGACCAGGCGACCAGACCGAGTCCGGACTTCGCCATCACATCCCCCCCCCCCTTGACAGGAACGAGAGGGACCGGCGCCGGGGCAGGAGGGGAGCCACGGACAGGAGAACTCCTGGGTGACAGAGGCAGTGGAGAGGACGGAGAGGGGGGAGGCGAGAAGCCCGGAGAACCAGGAAGCGTAGCGGGAGGATGCACCGTGGAGGGCCGAGAGGGAGGACTAAGCAGGGTGGGCATGGCGCGAGGCGGCGAATGCGGCGCAGGGGGGGCATAAGGAGCAGCTGGAGGGGGACGAGGCTCGTTAGCGAGCTGGAGATGTTGACGAGATCTACGGTAGATCGTGCCATCGTGGTTGACAAAGGGTGAATGAGGGGAGCCAGCAGAGCCGACAACAACGGCAAGCCTGGGGTGGCCAGAGGTGGACCGCATACGGACGACCTGGCCAGGAAAGAGAGGACGGAGGACACGGCAGGACTTGTCATGGGAACGCTTCTGGATACGGTGTTTGTGGTCGATTCGTTTCAGGACCGTGGCAGGTTTAAAAACGGAGGGAGCAAGCGACTGCTGTGACACCGCGTAATACGGGACATGAGGCGCTGAGCCGGGGATCCCAGGGTATGGTCGCGAGAGGTGTTGCGGAGGTTCAGGAGGGCCAGGTAGATGTCGGAGCGGGACAAGCGACAGCGTTCCAGCAGTCCTTTGGCACAGCGGACCGCGCGCTCAGCCAGGCCGTTGCTCTGCGGGTACTCCGGGCTGCTGGTGTAATGACGGAAATTCCAGCGATCAGCAAAAGCACGGAATTCGGCACTGGTGAATTGACTGCCGTTGTCCGACTGCAGGCTGGCCGGGGACCCAAAAGTAGCGAAGTGGTGGCGCAGCTTTTCGATGACAGCAGATGAAGACAAGGAGTGAAGCTGGTCAACCTCGAACCAGCTGGAGTAAGAGTCGACAAGCACGAGAAAGTGCTTTCCGCGCCACTCGAACATGTCAGTTGCCAGCGCAGACCAGGGGAGGTCGGGAGCAGGCTGCTGCAAGAGGGGCTGCCGCTGCTGTTGCGGGGCGAGGCTGTTGCAAGTAGGGCACGAGGAAACCCTGTCCCGAAAATAACGAGCCATATCAGGCCAGTAGAACTGGCTCTGAGCGATGGAAAGAGTGGCATCGGCCCCGGGATGGCCACGATGGGCAGTTTCAAAGTATTGTTCTCGAAGTGCTGCAGGCACCACCACCTTGTGCCCCTTCACAATCACACCATCACGCAGCACCAACTCGTCACGAACCAGAAAATAGGGCACCGCTGCGGCCGGCAGGGAAGAACGGCGGTCTGGCCAGCCCTGCTTGATAATCGCGGCTAGCGGCTAGGTTGTGGTCGTGCCCAGTGACGTCCTTCCCGTAGACTAGGATGTCATCGACAATGATGGCACACGGGAGCCCGGCAAACAGTTGTTCCATTGTCCTTTGGCAGAGTTGATCCCGAACGGCATGTGGAGAAGACGAAACCTGCTGAAGGGTGTATTGAATGTTGTCAGGTATGAAGACCGTTCATCAAGTGGTATCTGCCAGAACGAGCTCTTGGCATCGAGAACCGGAAACACAGTGGCAGGACCGATTTGTGCAGCAACATCTTCATCGGTTCGCATGGGGTAATGCGGGCACTTGATGGCCAGGTTCAGGTCCTTTGGGTTGATGCAGATTCGTAATTCACTCTTATCCTTCTTCGCCACGACGACCATGGTGGAGACCCACTGGGTGGGGTCATTCACCTCCTTCAGGATGCCCATGGTCACCATATCACGAAGTGTAGACTCGACTTTGTCTTTCATCACGAAGGACACGCGGTGCGGAGGACGGATAACGGGTTCGGTCAGGATTGAGGGCGATTTTGTAGCTGCAGGGAAGCTTTCCCAGCTCGGTGTCGAAACGGTCCGGGTATTCGGCCAGCGGGTCCAGGGGCGACTGCACCAGGCGAATGTCACGGTGGAAGTTCACCAATCCGAGGTCTTGGCAGGCCCGAATGCCCAACAGGGGGTCACATTTACCGTCTAGCAGAAAGAAAGAGAGGGGCCGAGAGGCCTTCAGTACCTTGCAGTAGAGAGTGGCCTTCCCCACAGGAACGAGCACGCCTCCCCAATAGGCACGCAAAACAGAACCGTCAGTGGTAACGAGCTCATTATTTCTTATCTTCCTGAAAAGGCTTGTGGACATAACGTTGGCAGCAGCCCCCGTGTCGACTTTAGCAGAGAAGACGATGCCATTCACAGTGACTCGCACGGTCGGGTCCGTTATCAATGCAGGTGCATTTTTCAGCGAAAACACACTTAGCTCGCTCTGGGAAGAGCCCGAATCAGACAGAGGGAGTTCATTATGCTGGTGATGGGAACCAGATACCGTATCATCACGTGTCAGGTAGCGAGAGGGCTTCTGCTGTGGCTGTGCAGGTTTCCCACGGGAACGTCATGCCGCCGAGAAGTGGTTAGGCTTGTGGCAGAAATTACAGGTTCTTCCCAGCGCGAGGCAAACATTAGAGCGGTGCGAAGCAAAGTTGCAATTTGGGCATCGTTGACGCGGTCTGGACCCTGGCGCAGGGCTGACCCTCTGTCGCTGAGGAGCATAGTATTGGCGTCCGGCGAAACTGGCCACATGGACCTCATGATCAGGTGGCAGCACAGCGGAGGAGACAGCCTCTGCCAGACGAGAGGCATGCAATGCCTCGTTAACGCAACGATCAGGCATCCGAAGAGCTCAGAGCGCAGCTTTTCATCCCGGTGGCCATAGACTAAAATGTCCCGGGTTAAAGTCTCAGGGGTTAAAATATGCAGGTCGCAGTGGCGAGCCAGTTGCCGCAGCGCGGCGACAAAATTGTCAACCGATTCCCCCGGGTTTTGGCGGCGGCCGAAAAGTTTGAAACGCTACAGGATACAATTAGTAGGAATGTCACACAACTGTGTAAACTTTGCAAGTAGACATACCGGGTCCTGAGCGTTCTCGTTGAGCCCATAGACGAACGACTCCGATCGTTCCAGAGCTTCGGGACCGGCCAAGTTGAGCAAGAGGGAGGCTTTGACCGCAGGGGCAACGGCAGGATGGGCGATGGTCACGTAGTGCTCAAAGTCGCGTCGGAAAACGTTCCAGCGGTGAGTTATGTCGGTATCAAAGATCAGGATGTCAGGTTTACGACAAGCAGAAGCCATCGCGACGCAGGGAGGGGGTACTGGGACTAAATAAATAAAACCCGATAGACAGGAGACGCAGGAGAACAAACTTCTGACGCCATGTAAAGAGTACAGGCATACACAGATAAATCTTTACTACTACTTTATTAAACGTACACACACATCACTGCCCTAGGAATGGGTGATGTTTTCGGGTCTGAAGAAGGGTCTCGACCCGAAATGTCACCCATTCCTTCTCTCCAGAGAAGCTGCCTGTCCCGTTGAGTTACTCCATCATGTTGTGTCCATCTTCAGTGTTTCCAATTTCCAGCCAGCCTTGATCCACTGACGTTTGCTAACCATCACAACAGGTCCAAAACAGACGGCATCTCTGGAACACCGAGGACTCCCGTGTGAGGATCCTTTTATTGACTACAGCTCCGCATTCAATGCTATAATCCCATCCAAACTCATCTCTGAACTCTGGGGCCTAGGAATCAGCAACACTCCCCCCCCCCCCCACACTGCCACTGGATCCTCGACATTGTGACCCACAGACCACACTCAATGAGGATAGATGACAACACCTCCTCCACAAAAGTTCTGAACACCAGCGCCCGACAAGGATGTGTTCATGATCTTTCCTATACTCCCTATTCACTCATGACTGTGCGGCCAAATTCATCCCGAACTCTATCTGTAAGTTTGTAGATGATACTACTGTGGTTGGCCGGACCACAAACAGTGACGAGACAGAGTACAAGAAGGCGGCAGAAAGCATAATAACATAGTGTCAGGACAATAACCTCCCCCTCAACGTCGGCAAGACAAAGGAGTTAGATATCAACTACAGGAAGTTAAGTGGAGTACATGCCCTGATCAGCATCAATTGTACCAAATGGTTGAGAGTTTCAAGTTCATTCATCATCATTGAAAACGTTAGCAACGCAGTGGTGCTAGTTTCCGACGGGAACGGTAACGGACACAGCACACATCTCTGTCCTCCAGTTCCTGCGGACTTCCGCCGCTGGAAGTATAGGATTTTGGTGTGTGTGCTTTATCATCATTCCTTACGATGCCATGTACGACAGTGATCGCAACTTCTACTGAAGTGTGGATGGCCGTTGGCTCACGAGAAACTCATCCGCCCTTTGACAGGTCTTGTTTTTGGTCCTGCTGGGGGTCCACAGCCCCCTCCTCACCTGGCAAATCAGGTGGGGGAGACGGTTTAGTCGCCGACTATCCGACCACGGAGCAGGTAGCACGGGATTACATGGTACCCGTGGCGGGGGGAACTCCTTGCCGGAGGGAACTCCTTGCCAGAGTTCCTTGCCGGAGTTCCTTGCCGTTAATAATACCAATAAGACCAACCATGTTGATGCAACTATAGAAAGCACACTGTTAGGTTACATCACAGCCTGGCTCGGAGTCAGCTCTGCCGTAGACCGCATGAAATTGAAGGGATTAGTAGATGTAGCCCAGCGCATCACATAGATTAGACTCCTCACCATTAACTCCATCTACACTTCATGCTGCCTTGGGAAAGCAGCCGACATAATCAGTCTTGTTTCCCACCCCCTACAGCATCGTGCAGCAAGATTTGCAAAGTAATCAAGTCAATCTCTTTATGGTAAAATTGACCTTAGTAAAGTTTACCTGCTTTACAAAAGTACATATCAATGATGTAAATGTGTCAGCAACAGTCTAAGATGCAAATCATATGTATAAAGAGATGCATTGGGTTTTGTTTTTAATCTGCTCATTTTATTATGATAAAGAGAGTTTTTGCAAGAATTTAACGTGCTTTGATTATTATTTTATTTTTATCAGTTACTGATCCATATATCTTAACTCATACATCAATCAGGGTGTGGTGTTAATTCACTCAGGTCGTTTAAAGTGGCACAGTGGAATTGCTTTAAAACCTATAAAAATACCTGCAATCAACATTGAGTGGTCATTGTTCACCAGGGGGTAACGCACTGGCGAACAACATTCTCAGAACTTAAAATCAAAATACTGCAGATGCCAGAAATCTGAAGTAAAATAGAGAGCTTTTACAATTGAAAAAATGGCAAAAAACATTTCATAAAGGAATAAAGATAAAAACTGTAAGGTAGGAGCAAGGTTATATATATTAACGATTTAGACAAGGGAATTAAATGTAACATCTCCAAGTTTGCAGATGACACAAAGCTGGGTGGCAGTGTGAGCTGTGAGGAGGATGCTAAGAGGTAGCAGGGTGACTTGGATAGGTTGGGTGAGTGGGCAGATGTATGGCAGATGCAGTAGAATGTGGATAAATCTAAGGTTATCCACTTTGGTGGCAAGAACAAGAAAGTCATTATCTGAATGGTGTCAGATTAGGAAATGGAGAGGTGCATTGAGACCTGGATGTCCTTGTGCATCAGTCACAGAAAGTAGGCATGCAGGTAGAGCAGGGAGTGAAGAAAGCTAATGGCATGTTGGCCTTCATAACGAGAGGATTTGAGTTTAAGAGCAAGGAAGTCCTACTGCAGTTGTACAGGCCCCTGGTGAGACAACACCTGGAGTATTGTGTGCAGTTTTAATCTCCTAATTTGAGGAAGGACATTCTTGCTATTGAGGGTGTAGAGCGTAGGTTCACCAGGTTAATTCCTAGAATGGCGGGACTGACATATGATGAAAGAATGGATTGACTGGGCTTATATCCACTGGAATTTAGAAGGATGAGAGAGGATCTTATAGAAGCATATAAAATCCTTAAGGAATTGGACAGGCTAGATGCAGGAAAAATGTTCCCGATATTGGGGAGACCAGAACCGGGGGTCACAGTTTAAGAATAAGGGGAAGGCCATTTAGGACTGTGATGAGGAAAATCTTTTTCACCCAGAGAGTTGTGAATATTTGGAATTCTCTGCCACAGAAGGCAGTGGAGGCCAATTCACTGAATGTTTTCAAGAAAGAGTTAGATAGAGCTCTTAGGGCTAATGGCATGTTGCTAGTGGCATGTTGCTAATGACTAACGGAATCAAGGGATATGGAGTGAAAGCAGGAACGGGGTACTGATTTAGGGTGATCAGCCATGATCATATTGAATGGTGGTGCTGGCTCGAATGGCTGAATGGCCTACTCCTGCATCTATTTTCTATGTTTCTCTGTTTCTATGTTAGAAGAGCTAACTCAAAGGATTATTAATGAGGTAGGTTTTGGCAACGTTTTTGAAGGGGGTGAGATGAAGCTTTCCAGAGATGTAAATAGTTCAGAGGTAACTGGCATCCTTCTGGCACGGAGGAAGAGGATGATGCAAGGGAAGAGCATGTTAGGTGAAGGAAGAGCGTTGAACATTGTACAAAGTTGGAAGAGGTTGTGAGGCAAAACCCTGGATGGATTAGTGGTTGAGAATGAGGGATTAAGCAAGGAGATCTAGTGCTGGACAAAATGTGGGCTGCAGCATTTGGCACGATGAGTTTGGGAAAAAAAGCATATTTTCTTCATGAGCAAAAATTTGCCAATAAATAAATATGCAAGTATTTGCTTGTTCTATTGTAAGCAATGACAAATGCACAAATAGAACTGACAGACACGAACAATGCAGGTAATGGATGATCAGATAGTCAGGTATTGGTTGAGGTACAGACATTGGCCAGGCTCTCATGGTCTTTAAAAAAGCAAATAATCTTAAATTCACCCAATTTAATGTTTAATATTGGCTTAATCTTTCATCCGATGTATGAATTTAAATATTCACCATCCATATCAGTGACTCTGCTGAAAGAACAGAGTGTGACAGATAGAACTTTGGGTGGGAAGTGAGATGTCAGAATAGGCAAAGAGACAGAGACAGGTTAAGTGAGCAGTCAGGGTGGTGCCAGTCTAAATATAAAGGTGAGATTAGGGAGAATAGAAAAACAAAATATTTTTAAATGGTGAGGAACTAATTATGGTTGGTCTACCAGGGGATCTGAGTGCACAGATCCCTAACTAATTTAATATATAGATAGACCAACATGTTAAGAATATAACTAGCAGATCATCCTTTATTGCAAAGGGCTTAATGGACAAGAACAAAAAAGGTTTGCCGCTTTGATTGTTCAGTTTTAGTTTCCATACCTAAAGATGGAAATGTTTGCATGGATTCACTTTCAGTTTTGTGGTGGAAGATTGCAACCTTCACTTGAACCGCCCTGTCTCATGCACTGGCGTGCACAATCAAATAACCATATAACCATATAACAATTACAGCACGGAAACAGGCCCTCTCGGCCCTTCCAGTCCGTGCCGACCATTTGTTTTCCCCTAGTCCCATCTACCTGCACTCAGACCATACCCCTCCATTCCCTTCACGTCCATATACCTATCCACTTTACTCTTAAATGTTAAAATCGATCCTGCCTCCACCACTTCTGCTGGAAGCTGATTCCACACAGCCACCACCCTCTGAGTAAAGAAGTTCCCCCTCACGTTACCCCGAAACCTCTGTCCCTTAATTCTCATGTCATGCCCTCTTGTTTGAATCTTCCCTACCCTCAATGGGAAAAACGTATCCACGTCAACTCTGTCTGTCCCTTTCATCATTTTAAAGACCTCAATCAAGTCCCCCCTTAACCTTCTGCGCTCCAAAGAATAAAGACCTAACTTGTTCAACCTTTCTCTGTAACATAGTTGCTGGAACCCTGGCAACATTCTAGTAAATCTCCTCTGTACTCTCTCTATTTTGTTGACATCCTTCCTATAACTAGGCGACCAAAATTGTACACCATACTCCAGAATTGGTCTTACCAATGCCTTGTACAATTTTAACATTACTTCCTTACTCCTATATTCAATGCTCTGATTTATAAAGGCCAGCACACCAAAGGCTTTCTTTACCACCCTATCTACATGCGATTCCACCTTCAGGGAACTATGCACAGTTATTCCTAGATCCCTCTGTTCCACAGCATTCCTCAATTCCCTACCATTTACCATGTACGTCCTATTTTGATTTGTCCTGCCAAGATGTAGCACTTCACACTTATCAGCAAATAAGATCAAATAGAACAAGTTGTCCTCCAACTTTGGGCTGTGCACGCCATACGCAAGAAGAAAGAGACTTTCAGATTATGGGGCAGTAAAAATTCATCTTGCACTAAACGTTATTCAAGTCATGTGAAAGAAAGAACTGCAGATGCTGGTTTAAATCGAAGGTAGACACAAAATGCTGGAGTAACTCAGCGGGACAGGCAGCATCTCTGGAGAGAAGGAATGGGTGATGTTTCGGGTCGAGACCCTTCTTCAGAATTCAAGTCATTCCATTTATCATGCATCTGTACACTATGAATACCTTGATTGTAATCATGTATTGTCTTTCCGATGACTGGTTAGCACACAACAAAAGCTTTTCGTTGTACCTCATCCCTCAATATCCAGTTCTCAAACTGTTCTGAATGCTCTTAATCCATTTTGAGTGGTCACAGTTGAGAAATTCCCAGGAGTTCCCGAATGGCCTAATTCTGCTCCTATAACGAATGAACTTATGAACTTCTGCCTATTGCGGGGAATAATGTGCCCACAGCTCATTAAGACTTGCCAGAATTTCCCAGCAAGTTCTCGTCCATTGGGGTACAACCTGAGTATATTCACCAGAGATGTGAATAATGGCTGTATCTTTAGAGCATGTCAGATTCTAGGAGGATGCTTCTCCTGGATGTAGATCAAGAACCTGGGCTGCAGAAACCATGGTAAGGGGCAGCTCCCAGCATGTGAGCACAAATAAAACAGAGGAAATGTAGACAACCATGTTCAGCCAAAATTCCTGGACTCATGATCCATCTTAGCTTTCTCTGCTGATATCACAGAAGCTAGTTTCCAGCCAATTTGTTTCATTCCTGGGGTTATCAAGAAACATCTGAGAGCAATCGATACAGTGAAGGCTATGGGGGTCAGACAACATTCAAGCTATAAAATTGAAGACCTGCACTCCAGATCTAGCTATCATGCTATCCGGTCATTCCCAGTGCAATTACAATCTGGCATCCATGTGATAATATGGAAATTGCCCATGGATGTCTTGCTCAAACAAGTCAGGATAAGTCTTGTCAGTGATCTAGTTAACTCAATCAACTGTAGAGTAAAGGAAGCCATCATTGACTGTGATATCAAATGCATATTTATAAACTACTTGTAGATGCCCAGTTTGGGTTCACCGAGGCCAGATCACAGCCTTGGTCCAAAATCGACCAAATGGCAGTATTCCAGAGGTGAGACTCAGTTCATTGAGTGTGGTATCAAGGCTTTTTGGTGAAAGCAAAGTAAATGGACATCAAAGCAAAATCACTTCAATGGCTAGAGTCACAACTGGTCAGAAGGTGATCAACCCAACACCAGCACATCTCCACACAGGTTTGTCAGCACAATGACCTTGGTCCAATCATCTTGAATTTCTTAGCAGGACATCTCTGGAGAGAGGGAATGGGTGACGTTTGTGGTCGACACGTTTCTTCAGACTGAAGAAGGGTCTTGACCCGAAACGTCACCCATTCCTTCTCTCCAGAGATGCCACCTTTCCCGCTGAGTTACTCCAGCTTTTTGTGTCTATATTCAGTTTAAACCAGCAACTACAGTTACTTCCTACATATCTTGAGTTTTTTCATCACTAACATTCCATCCAGGATAAGATCAGAAATAGAGATGTTCGCTCACGATTGCACATTGTTCGATTCCAGTCAAAACTTTTCTGCAAATGAAGCAGCAAGACTGAGACAACTTTCAGGTAGGGGCTCATAAGCAGAAAGCAATATTCACATCACATCTGCAATTAGAAAGAGTCTAGCCACCTGGCGTTAATGTTGTGTTGTTTTACTATTACTGTGTTCGCCATCATCAATAACCTGGGGGTCACCATGCTCAAGTAGACCAGCCACATAAATGCATTGACTCCAAGAGCAGATCAGGCTCTGGATCAAATATGCAAGGCCTCTTCATCAAATATGCAAATCACAAGCCCAGTAACTAGGATGCATGCAGTAGCAACAACCCCTAAGATCATCATCAAGAACCATCCAGGGCAAAGCAAGCTGCTTGGCAAGGGCCTGTCCCACTGTACGAGGTAATTCAAGAGCTTTCCTGAGTTTAAAAAAAAATCAAACTCGTAGTAAGTACATAGAATGTACGTAGTGGGTACGTCGGAGCTCGCAACTCGGCAGGTACTCGGGAAACGAGGAAACTCGTGAAGTTGTTTCTGCACTGTGAAAAATGTCCACGAGAGCCCCCGAGTACCTACGAACGGCTATTACCGTAATTCTCCGAGTTCGAATCAGGGGAAACTCGGGAGAACTCTTGAATTACCTCGTACAGTGGGACAGGCCCATAACACCCCATCAGCTATCTTCAATTTTCAGTCTCTCCAGCACTGGAGGACAGTAACTGCTGTGTATCCCATCTAAAAAAAAAGTTGGCAGTTTATTTCCTAGAGTACTCAGACAGCAGCATCCAACCCAATGTGTCTACTACCAACAAGGTTTTGGACACCAAGTGCAAGCAAAGGCAGGTTTTCCTTCATGTTGCACGTCAGTTAGACTTGGAAATAAAGTTCTATCTTATCGTAGAGTGCTTCACTGTTGCTGGCGCCAAATCTTGAAGGTCTCTAAACAACAGCATTATGGGCGTAACTTCACCACAAAGGCTGTGATGGTCCAAGAAGATGGCTCACCACCACATTCTCAAAGACAATTGGGGATTAGTTTACGCTGGAAATTAATCTTTAAAAAAAAAGGCAAATGCTATGTTCTGGAAGGGCAAATATTTGTTGCTTTAAGTATTGCGAATCCCTGTGATAATTTATCCAAAGGGTTATGGGTGCTCAAGTGTTGAAGATATTCAAGACCCAGATGGATAGCTTATGGGTTCCAAATATATCAATTGGTATTGGAATCAAGAGGGAAGTAGACATGATACAGGATCAGCAATGATATTGATTGATGGAGCTGGCTTCAGGGCCTGTATACTGTCTGCAGCAGCTTCTATTCCTGTGGATCCTATACTTCACTCAACCATGCAACAATCTCCCAGCAGAGTAATGATGTGTTTGTGAGATTATACACCCAAATATTTGGAGCCAGACTTGACTTAATGGCTTCCAGAACAAAATATAGGAAGTCCACTCTGTTTCTCTTACCACGGATGCTCCCCTACTTGCTGAATGTTTCCAGTCTGCTAGAACGTACAACATAGAACAGTGCAGCGCAGGAACAGGCCCTTCAGCCCATCATGTTTGTGCTGAACATGATGCCAAAGTAAACTAATTTCTTCTGCCTGCATGCGGTCCATATTCCTCCATTCTCTGCATATCCATGTGCCTATCCAAAAGCCTCTTCAATCGTTTCTGTCTCCTCCACCAACACAGGCACCCACCACTCTCTATGTAAAAAATACTGCCCCACACGTCACTCACCTTAAAGCTATGCTGCTCTGCTGAATACAGTTACAGCTCGTGAACTGCTAAAAACAGTTTTTATCCACGAGTAGTTGCTCTACTCAACAGCCAAAAAATCTGTAGCCTACCTTTGATCTGGTATTTTGTTTGGTTCACATGCTTAATCAATGGTGTTTTATCATTAATGTTTTATTATTATTAATGCTTAGTGTTTTCTGAGTCATTCGGAACTGTCACTGTATGTCATGTTGTTACTTGTGGGCGGAGCACCAAGGCAAATTCCTTGTACGTGAATACTTGGCCAATAAACTTACTTACTTACTCTGGGAAATAGGTTCTGACCGTCTACCCTACCTACATCATTCATAATTTCATATACTTCTATCTGGTCTCTGTCCTATAAGGGTCCAGCGAGGGTTTTAGCCCTGGCTGGAGAGAACTGAGATGCAAGAAATGCTTAGTGTTGGGCTGGAAATGAATGATCTTGCTGTTGTCTAATAATAGAGCCGGGGAACTTTATTAAGTTCACCTGATAGATGTTGAGCCTCACAGGGAAAGGACAACGCCTTGGTTTAATGCCACATCTAAAAGACCTTCAACAAATTGCAAGATGTTATGCTCGGACTTTTGGGCATATTTAAACATGTGCCCGTCTAAATCAGTGGTAAAGAGCTCCATACAAGCTCCATACAACTCCTCACAAACACTTCCACTAACAGGTCCCAGCAAGTTTCAATTGTTCTCACTTTATTTTAAAACTGGTGATGTGACTACATTGCTACGAGTTACAACTGGTGTGAGGTCTCGAAATGATGAGTAAATAACCTGATCTGTAATGTGACCGCACTCTCACCTGCTTTGATATTCTAGCCTGAGGGAGGAACATCATTTCATCTCTAACAGCTGATAAGACAGGCTGTTGCTTTGCAGCACTCCAAATGCACAAAGAAACAGCATCAACAACACTGGGATGTTGTTGTCACTGACTATAACCATCAAGTGAATATATGGATCACTAATTTACACCACCTTCATATGATAGAATGAGCTCTTGTAAAAGATGGTGCAGACAATTTATATTTGTTGCAAATAAACTAAATGACCATTTAGGTGTGTCATGGGCAGGGTTCACCGTTAAATAAATATACATAAAATATTTAGGGATTTCTGTCATTTGTGAAGTAAATATGAAGGAAAGCCTGATCTTTGACCTTCAGTCTTTAACCTCCTTTCTCTAATTTGACTGCTTACTGGATGCCAATAAAGATAAACACACCAATGTACAGATTTGCCTTCAGTGATTTATCCATTAATTAGGAGCCAGTGAGGACTGTAGTATGAAAACTACGACATAAATATATTAGATATGACACATGTAATCTTGGGAATACTTGGTTTTCCATGATGGGTTATTTCTCTCTCAGGTTATTTCTATTGTCCTCATTTGAGTTGCACACTGCTGTATCAAAGGATCTTTGCACCATAATGACAGTACCCTAACACCTCCCACATAACCAGCCCGCCCCTTTCAATCTCACTGCATTCCTTCCTGATGACTTTAACTTGCTCACATCTTGCCACATTTCCTCCTGGTCCGATCCTCTGCCTCCCCCTCTCTTCAGCTGCTTCACCTCTCAAACTTCCAACAAAGTTACAACGTTAATCCCACCGCCCCTCGCTTCTATTGCCAATGCTGTATATTCCGCACCTTCCAGACCAGATCAATCTTCAACTCTGACTCGCAAATGTATGTTCCCCAGATGTTTCTGAAGGGAAAATTCACACCAGACAACATGTAGCCTAAATACAATAAGCAATTATCATTCTCAGTTTACATAGAAAGTATAGATCTAGACTGATTTGTGAACATTAAAAATAAAGAGTAAATGCTCAGTCCAAAACTCATAAATCTGCTCATATAGGAAATTTCACATTGTGGTTTATTTTAAAATGTCTGACTGTATTCCTGTAGTTTATTTGTTGCTTTGAAAGATTGTGATTGCACCAAATGTTTTGAGTGGAGTGTCAGACATTATGGAAAGCTTCTGTGTGTTTTATTATGCAGTTTAGTTTAGTTTAGTTAAGTTTATAGATACAGTGTGGAGACAGACCCTCCGTCCCACCGAATCCTCACCGACCAGCGATCATCACACGCAAACACTACATTACACACAATAGGGCCAATTTTGGACTATACCAAGCCAATTAACCTACAAATCTGTACGCCTTTGGAGTGTAGGAGGGATCAGAAGATCTCGGAGAAAACCCATGCGGTCACGGGGAGAACGTACAAACCCCGTACAAACAGCACCCGTAGTTGGGATCGAACTCGCAACTCTGGCGCTGAAAGCACTGTAAGGCAGCAACTCTACCACTGTGCCATCGTGCCGCCCCCGGCCCCCCGCCCCTAACGGCCACCAGTTGAGGCTGGTATCCTTGGCAGACCAAATCCATCGATTGTTACCTCAACAATATCTCCTTAGCACTGTTGCTGAAACCCGACCACAAACCTGAATACCCATTCAGATTTGCAGTAATTCAGATTCAGATTAGTTTGGTGTTGTGTACACCACAGTGCAATGACATTCTGCACCAAAGGATTCTGCATTTACTCTATGAAATTCATAGAGGAAACAGTATACATGGTGTCGATGGATACAACAACAAATACATTGACAAATGCAAAGCAGCAGAGTGGTGCAGGTTGCAGTGCACAAAAATACTAAAGTAGGATAATAGATTAACCGAATGATGTAGAGTTCATTGTAAAGGCCCTGTGCCACGATGCGAGTTTACCCAAGAGCTCTCCTGAGTTTAAAAAAAAAATCAAACTCGTGATAAGTACGTAGAATGTACATAGCGGGTATATCGGAGCTCGTGGATGACTCATAGCGGCTCGTGGTGCTAACGTCAGGTACCCGGGAAACGCAGAAACTCGTGAAGTTTTTTCAACAGTGTGAAAAATTTCCAAGAGTTAAACAAAATACTCGTGATGTAGTACCACGAGTTTGATTCTTTTGTTTTAACTCGGGAGAGCTCTTGGGTGAACCCGCATCGTGGGACAGGGACAGAGTGTAAAAGAGGTGATTGGTTCAGGTATATTCAATACGATATGATAAGATAGAACTTTATTTATCCCAGGAGGGAAATTGATCTGCCAACAGTCATAAAGATACAAAATACATGAAACATGAAAGTAGCCAGGATGGGGGGAGGGTGGGGTGGGGGGTGGATGGATATGTTCTTAAATATTTAACTCATTTGCTCTATATCTCACTATGCCACCGTCTATATTGTTGGATTCATGGGAGGTGGTCTTGGAGGGGAGGATGCTCCCCAAACCGTGGAGCATCTTGGACAATACATCTCACCCCCTCCATGACACACTGGTCAACCTGAGAAGCATCTTCAGCAACAGACAGATTCCACCAAGATGCAGCACAGAACGCCACAGGAGATCCTTTTTCCCTGAGGCTATCAAACTGTACAACTCCTCCCCCTTCTGTAGACTGACTCCCCTTCCCCTCCCCCTTCCCAATCTTTGCACATCCTGGACTTTCCACTCTTCACTTTAATTTCATGTTTCATGTATCTTGTTGTCTTTTATGATTTACTCATATTTCGCTTGGGCAGCTTGCAGCCCAGTGGTATGAACATTGATTTATCTAACTTCAAGTAACCCCGGAGAAGAAGAGACTGCTTCTCTCTCTATCCCCCACCCAAGTCACACCAGCTTCTCATTTTCACCCAACAAACAGCTAACAATGGCCTGATTTCTTTATCATTGTGACTTTTTTTGCATATCTTTCATTCATTGTTCTTTATCTCTCTACATCATCATCTATGCATTTTGTTTCCCTTATCCCTAACTAGTCTGAAGAAGGGTCTCGACCTGAAACATCAATCATTCCTTCTCTCCAGAGATGCTGCCTGACCCATTGAGTTACTCCAGCTTTTTGTGTCTATCTTGCGTTTTACAATTGTTGGCGGACCAATTTCCCTCCTGGGATAAATAGGTGATCGTATCATATATCTCTTCCCCTGGCTCTCAGTCCGAAGAAGGGTCTCGACCCGAAACATCACCTACTCCTTTTCACAAGAGATGCTGCCTGACCAACTGAGTTACTCCAGCATTTTGTATGTATCTTTCTTAAATATCGATGTCTGGGCTTTCAGGTTTTAATATCTTCTCCCAGAAGGTCAAAGGGAATGGCTGGAGTGACAGACATCGGTGATGATACATCCAACCTCCCTGGTGCAACACACCATGAAGATGGACTGGATGGAAGGAAGTGATAAGCTTGTGATGGACTGGGATGTGTTCACCACTCTCTGCAGGTTCAGGCGGATCAAGAGCAGAGCTGCAGCCAAACAAAGCTTTATTAGTACGGGTGTCAGAGGTTAAGAGGAGAAGGCAGGAGAATGGGGTTAGGAGGGAGAGCACTGTGGGTCACAGACTGTTCAGGCAAAATTCTCAGACAACAAATGGCCTAATTCTACTTCTATCAGTTATGACCTTATGAAAGTTGAGATGCGTCCCGTCCAAATACTTTCCATGACACATGTGTAGAACTTCCCTAAGTAGAGAACCCTAATGGATATGCTGAATCAACCCAGATCAATAGGATGCACAGGAAAATAAATGCGCAGTTCTTCCTGCCACCTGCCGTGTCAAAGTCATATATTTGGCCTTTGATCTAAGGGCACAAATTCAAGTCAAGAGTGTTTTATTGTCATATGTCCCAGAAAGGACAATGAAATTCTTACTTGCTGCAGCACAACAGAATATGTAAACATAGTACATAACGGGAGAAAAAAAAAGTTCAGTGTGTATGTACATATGCACACATACTCAATAAATAAACAAATATAGTGCAATAATAATAATAGCTTATTTGTTGTCGTGTTTAATAGCCTGATGGCTGTAGGGAAGAAGCTGTTCCTGAACCTGGACGTTACAGCTTTCAGGCTCCTGTACCTTCTTACCGATGGCAGTGGTGAAATGAGTGTGTGGCCAGGATGGTGTGGGGTCTCTGATGATGTTGGCGGCCTTTTTGAGGCAGCGACTTCGATTGATCCCTTCGATGGTGGGTAGGTCAAAACCGGTGATGGACAGGGCAGTGGTCACAACTTTATGCAGTCCTTTCCGCTCCTGGGCGTTCAAGTTGCCGAACCAGGCCACGATGCAACCAGTCAGTATGCTCTCTAATGTGCATCTGTAGAAGTTCAGGAGCATCCTCTTTGACATACCGAATCTCCGTAATCACCCCACTCACCTTCTCAAGGGCAATTAGGGACAGGCAATTAAATGCTGGCTCAGCCTTCGCAGTCCACCTCTTTTCAATGAATGTATATAAAAACAATATTTGGGCAAGGGTTCTTGCTGCTGGATCCGTGCAGTAGGGAGGTTGAATGCCTTGTAATGGTAAAGGAAATAGAAGAGCAGACCATGTAGCCCCCGGAGATCAAGGCTTTTCCCTACCGATTTCCCTAGCCCTTGATTCCATTAGTACCCAAAAGATCTATTGATCTCAGCCTTGAATATAGTCAACAGCTATCCATGCATCTGGCAGAGCAAATTCCAAAGATTCTCACAGCTTTAAAATATTATCATTAGAGATTTGTTTGGGAATTCATCCCTCATGTGCATTGTGGTGGCATTAGACTTGTCACACTGTTTTATTCAGCCTCTGTTGTTAATTTTCTCTGGAAATGGGAAGACTGAGGTTGTGACTTTTACATACATGTGAGGGTTTAATGTAGATGTGTAAAGGAAATTCCACTTGTCCAACCTAAGGGACAAACATACAAGGCAGTCTCTGATAAACCCGACTGGAATTTCATTGCTACCAGAAGAAACAGTGGAGGGAAAGAGTATAAATCAATTCAAGATACATCAGTGTCTAGTTTGAGATTTAGTTTTAGAATCATCTGCCCAGGGGATAAGCCTGCGTTTGTTTGTTTGTTCGTTCCGGGGATGGCGCCGTGCACACGGCAGCCAGCCAACAGTCGCTTACCCCTTTCTTTTTTCACTTTTAATGTCAAGTTTCCGTGTACCTTGTCGTGTGTTGCGACTGTCGGCAGACCAATTTCCCTCCGGAGATGAATAAAGTTGTGTCGTATAGTAAGGGAGAGAATCTGGCTGATGCGTTGAGATTCAGAACGATGGAGGAGGCTAGAATGAAAGATGAACATCGTGAAGTGGGGGCAGGAGGGCACGGTGGCGTGGCCAGCAGGAGGCGCTCACTCACAACACCAGAGATCCAGGTTCAATCCTGACCTCTGGTGCAGCCCCTATGGAGTTTGGAGGTTCTGCCTGTGATTGTGTGTGTTTCCTCCGGGTGCTCTGCTTTCCTCCCACATCTCAAAGGCGTACAGATTGATAGGTTGATTGACCATTAGATATAGTCCCTAGTGTGTACGTGAGTGGTTGAATCTGAGAGAGCTGATGGGAATCAGTCAGGGTATTAAGTATAGAAGTTGGAATGTATGACTCCTTGACGTTACAATGTGGGATTCGTGTAAATGGGTGGTTTATGGTTGGTGCAGCCTCAGTGGTCATAGCACCTGTTTCCTTGTTGTACCAGAACTCTATAATCCTGACAGCCCAGCTAGACAGAATGGGCTGCTTCTCTGCTCCAAATGCTGTGTGCGTAATCTAACTATGATATAATATAATTGTGATATCATATAAAAATATAACATAATATAACATATAATAATATAATAATACAGCAGCACGGTGGCATAGCAGTAGAGCTACTGATTTACAGCGTCGGAGACTCGGTTTGATCCTGGCTAGGGTGCTGCATGTATGGAGTTTGTACGTTCTCCCCGTGACCAGCGTGGTTTTTCTCCGAAATCTTCAGTTTCCTCCCACACCCCAAAGACGTGCAGGTTTTTAAATAGCGGAGTCAGGGGATATGGGGAGAAAGCAGGAACGGGGTACTAATTGGGGATGATCAGCCATGATCATATTGAATGGCAGTGCTGGCTCGAAAGGCCGAATGGCCTACTCCTGCACCTATTGTCGGTAGGTTAATTGGTTTGGTATAAAAGTAAATTGTCCAAGGTGTGTGTAGGATAGCGTTAATGTGCGGGGATCACTGGTCGGCGTGGGCCCAAGGGCCTGTTTCCGCGCTGTGTCTCTAAACTAAACTAATAGTAATATAATAATACAATATAATTGCAATACAATCTAACAGAATCAATGAAATCACTTGTAGTTGAATGAAGTACTTTTTCACCTGTACTGGACAATGTTTCAGCATTTGTAATTCATATCGGACAAATGAGTGTTATGGCAAGACAGGCATTTTTGCTCAACTCTAAAAAGAATTACAGCTCTTGTTGTGGAATGCAGTTTGACATTTCTCCCACAGTGTTTTGTCCATCTGTGGAGAGAGAAGCCGACTGAATGGTTTCAATCACAGAAGATTCAGTGACCTGATACATTGACTCGGCTTCCCTTCCACAGATGCTGCCTGACCTGTTTTGTGTTTCCACCATTTCTTGCATTAATTTGAAAATATATATATTCATCCCAGTGTTGAAGTCTTTAATTGAACAATGCTCAATAAATTTAGAACACAGCATTTTTTCCCCCTCTACACCTCCCACACCGTACTCCAGTTTGTAAAACCTCACCTAAGAAAATGTTTGACCCTCTGAGGTTCCTTATTCATCTGCAGAAAATATGATGTGATCAGTACTGCTAGATTCAACCTGTATTGACTGTACCTAGAGCGTGTCTGTAAAGATATTTCCTTGTAATTATTTGTTGTCCAATACTTTGCCTTGGATGCAGTATCAGATGTAGACAGTTGAAGGTTCCCACAGGCTCCATAATGTATAGACTATTCCAATGAAATGTGCAGATATATTTATAAATATATATGAATGGGGAGAATTAAACACCTGATTGCAGATCACCCACACCTGTACAACATCTGTAGGCATCTGCTTATCTCTGTAATTCATGTAAATATCAGCTTTCCTTGATTTCTCTACAAGTTGAAACAGGACTGGCTCTTCTGAAGTTTATTAGAGGCTACACTTTATAAAAAGACAGGTCTTGCACTTAATTTGGTTCGGTTTGTTTAGCAGATACTTAAGTAACAGAATGTGCTCCAGCATGTCAAAGTTTGTGTGCAGTTAATGAGACGTGAGAACCTGAACTCATTGTCCGTGCCAGTGAACCAGTTAAACATTCAGCATCTGAACCGGGTATTATTATATCTCGATACGTACTGACTTTATAACGCGCGCAGGTGGTCCGAGTGGCACAAGCTGTTAGAACATTGTCCTGACGCTCCAGGATCTGCTTTGGAGTTCAGCCCAGGCAGAAGAGATAAAAGGTTCCCTGCCCCAAACTGCAATGGGTCGTACATGAAATGTGCCTCCACTGTCGAGATTCTAAAGTTGAACAGGAGCCCAGAACTGAGCGAGATTGACCTCAGATTTGGCACTAATTTGTACTGCACTCTGTAACAGGTGAAGTCAATAGTAAATGTGCCGTGTAACCCAGCTGCTCATTTTGACCTGTGGCAATCAAAAGAATGATTAGAATGGAAATTCGGACCGTCTAATCAAGCTGTCAAGCAGGGAAATACACTGCCGGTATTCATAGTGACATGATATACATGAATTGTGCTCATTCTTGCTGAGAAAGCATTAAGGAGATCATTGGAAACACAAAGGTTATTGGCTGGTGGTTTGAGTGAGCAACTGACAGGATTACAGTGGAGAAGATTTCCAGACCACTATGCATTGAGTTGCATTGCTGCAGACGTCCATTGATACAAGGTGACTGAGGATCCTCTCCCAGGAACATAGAAACAAAGAAACATAGAAAATAGGTGGAGGAGGAGGCCATTCGGCCCTTCGAGCCAGCACCACCATTCATTGTGATCATGGCTGATCGTCCCCAATCAATAACCCGTGCCTGCCTTCTCCCCATATCCCATGATTCCGCTAGCCCCTAGAGCTCTATCTAACTCTCTCTTAAATCCATCCAGTGATTTGGCCTCCACTGCCCTCTATGGCAGGGAATTCCACAAATTCACAACGCTCTGGGTGAAAAGGTTTTTTCTCACCTCAGTCTTAAATGGCCTCCCCATTATTCTAAGACTGTGACCCCTGGTTCTGGACTCGTCCAACATTGGGAACATTTTTCCTGCATCTAGCTTGTCCTAGTCCTTTTATAATTTTATATGTTTCTATAAGATTCCTCCTCATCCTTCTAAACTCCAGTGACTACAAGCCTAGTCTTTTCAATCTTTCCTCATATGACAGTCTGCAATCTCGTGAAGCTACGCTGCACTGTCTCAATCACAAGGATGTCCTTCCTCAAATTAGGAGACCAAAACTGGACACAATACACCAGATGTGGTCTTACCAGAGCCCTATACAACTGCAGAAGAACCTCTTTACTCCTATACTGAAATCCTCTTGTCATGAAGGCCAACATTCCATTAGCTTTCTTCACTGCCTGCTGTACCTGCACGCTAATTTTCAGTGACTTGAGTACAAGGACACCCAGGTCTCGCTGTACACCTCCCCCTTACCTAACCTAACCAAACAATAACTAGCCTAAAGGTAACTACCAGTGCCAAAAATATGGCGATGGGTTTACCCCCAGACACCTAAGGTGATGCTTACATGGACTGTCGGCAGAAACACATTGACTGGAGACACAGACCTTTAGTTTTGTTTAGTGTAGTTTAGAGGTACAGCCCGGACACAGCCCTTCAGCCCACCAAGTCCACACCGACCAGCGATGCCCGAACATTAACACTATCACACACACATTGGGGACAATTTACATTTAAACCAAGCCAATTAACCTGCAAACTGTACTTCTTTGGAGTGTGGGAGGAAACCGAAGATCTCGGAGAAAACTCACGCCGGTCACAGGGAGAACGTACAAACTCCATACAGACAGCACCCGTAGTCAGGATCGAACCAGGGTCTCTGGCACTGTAAGGCAGCAACTCTACCGCTGCGCCACCGTGCCCCCCCTTGTTTAGACAAGGGAAGGCAGGTTAATCCGTGCCCGTTGCGCACTTAATAGTTGTGACCTGTTCAGTCTAGAAGTCTAGGTTGTTTGCATGTACCGTATAGTTCAGTTTAGTTTAGAGATACAGCGCGGGTACAGTCTACCTTCGGTTTAAACTAGCATCTGCAGTTCCTTCCTGCACATTTATGCTTGATCTTGCCCCATCAGAATAAAAATCTCAGCCACGTAGAATGTGTCTCAGCTCATAAATGATCGTGCAGATACAGTTTTGCTCAACCTTTGAGTTTGTTAAATGCAGCAGATTATAGAGTCATGGAAAACAAAGGGGCGAAACGATGCAAGCTCAGCGGCATGACGTCTAAAGCAAACAGCTGGTCTGTGGAGGATGTCACTTTGTTACCCGTGGCATGGATGGTGCAGGTATTACACCACAACCAGCTTTTGTGCAGGATTGCAGAAAGGCCGTGAATTATGTTGGAAAATCAGAGGCCAATTGAACAATCTGGGAACAAAATTCAATAGCGCCTATTCATAGAGTCAATGTGTCAGACAGTTACAGCAAGGAAACAGGTCCTTCAGCTCGTCCAAGATGCCCCATCTAAGCTCGTCCCATTTGCCCAAATTTGGTCCATATCCCTCTAAATCCTTTATGTGCCATGATCACAATGAATGGCGGTACTGGCTCGAAGGGCCGAATGGCCTCCTCCTGCACCTATTTTCTATGTTTCTATCTATATCCATGTATCTGTCCAAGTGTCTAGGTGCTGTTAACTAAATGCTGTTATAGTACCAACCTCAACTACCTCCTCCAACAGCTTGTTCCATATACCGATCACCCCCCGAGTGAAAAAATTGTCCCTCAAGTTTCTATTAAAACTTGCCCCATTCATATTAAAACAATGTCCTCTAGTTCTTGATTCCCTTACCCTGGTTAAAGTCTCTGTGCATTCACCCTATCGATTCCCCTCATGATTTTATACACCTCTATAAAATCACCTCCTCGCCTACCTAATCTTTCCCTACAGCTGAGGCCCTCAAGTCCTGGCAACATCCTTGTAAATCTTCTTTGCTTTCTTTCCAGCTTAATGACATCCTCCTAATACAGTCTGGTGAAAGGTCTCGACCCGAAATGTCGCCTCTTCTTTTTTTCATGAGATGCTCTCTGACCCATTGAGATGGAGTATCTTATTTACGTCTATGTTCGGTTTAAACCAGCATCTGCAGGTCCTTCCTAGACATCTCGTCTTTCCTTCTAATCTTGACTTCTAGGTTTTATGCCCTTAAGTTGTAAGAGCCCGATGACGAGGAACAAATATGTTCAGGGTGGGTGGCATAGCCAGAGTGTGTGTTCAGTGGGAGTGCATGGTCACAGTGTGTGTGCGAGCTGCCCTGTCTCTTGTCCCTGCCCCACAAGCTGGGACATGTGGTTGAAGGACGGCTTAGTCCCTGCTGATGAGGCCCAGTCACCAGCGAGTGTTTCCCTGACATAATCACAGGAGCTTGGGCAAAGTATCAAAAATGTCTGCCCTAAACTTCTGCCAGCCTAGTTCAGCCAGCTGCTAAAACTCTAACTGCACGGACTTTCTACATTGCGGACTATTGAAAGAATATACAATAAAAGGTAAAACAAATCAAAATATTTCAAGCAATGTCATTCAGAAATTACTTATAAACATTTAAATACGTTTTTTTAAAACAATCTGAATTAATTAAATTTAACTCATAGCCGCATTAGGGCAGCATTGATGGCGCAGCGGTAAAGTTGCTGCATTAAAGTCCTGTCCCACGGAACGAGTTCATTCCAAGAGCTCTCACGAGTTTGCCCTGATTCAAACTCGGAGAATTACAAGTAATGGCCACTCGTCGGCACTCGGGGCTCTCGTGGACATTTTTCAACATGTTAAAAAATCTTCACGAGTCTTCCCGTGCTTACCTGCCATTAGCGAGTCTTCCCGAGTACCTGCCGTTAGTGTAACGAGCCGCTAAGAGACGTCGCCGAGCTCCGACGTACCCGCTACGTTCACTCTCCGTGCTTACCACGAGTTTGATTTTTTTTTAAACTCGGGAGAGCTCTTGGAATGAACTCGTACCGTGGGACAGGGGTTATTACAGCGCTAGAGACCTGGGTTCGATCCTGACTATGTGTGATGTCTGAATGGAGCTTGTACATTCTCCCTGTGACCGCGTGGGCTTTCTTCGGGGGCTCCGGTTTCCACCCACGCTCCAAAGACGCACCAGTTTGTAGGTTAATTGGTTTCGATAAAATTGTAAATTGTCCCTAGTGTAGGATTGTGCCAGTGCACGGGGTGACTGCTGGTCAGTGCAGACTCGGTGGGCAGAAGGGCCTGTTTCCATGCTTTATCTCTAAAGCCTGAAGCCTGAAGCCAATCCCCTGCCCAAGAATCAACAGTGCCATTGGTCAGACCATGTACTGGGAAGTAATTTGGGGGGCATGCGGGGTGGGGGGAAGGGGTGGGGAGAATTGTTGCAACTTTCCACATCTTGCTGGACATTGAGAAGAGAACGGCTGCAGAGTGCTGATAGAGGAACAGTCACAAGATGCCATCTGCAATCTCCACTATTTGGGTGATAGTCACAAGCAGCTGCAGGTGTTGCAGATCTGAGACGACAATAAAACATGCTGGAAAATCTCAGCAAGTCAGGCAGTATCTGTGGAAAGAGAAACAGACAATGATTCAGGCGTAAGAAGGGTTGCCAACTCTCCCGTATTAGCCGGGACAACCCGTATATTAGTTTGTCCCATACAGGACTGCCCTTGTCCCGTATTTGACTGCTACTACTCAGGTCAAGGGGACTGGCGGGTCGGAGCGCCGCGTCCGGCCCCGCCTCACCAGACCTGACGTAGTGCAGCCCATGGAGTGCAGCAGCAGCGCCTCCCCCGTCGGCTGGCAGCCCGGCCAGCTGTCCGACCTTCAGACCTTCGCTTACCGCCGACACCACCACCCCTCCCGGGCCGACACCACCACCCGGCGGGCCAGTTTCGCCCCAGGCCGCGCGATGTCGCGCGCAAAGTCCGGCGCCCGGGCCAAAACTTCTCAGCTGGCCCGCTCGGCTGGGCTTTGTGTGCTGTTCAGCACCCGGGCCTACTCATCACTCACCCAGCCATGGCTGAGTCGGTCAACAAATTGCCGTCGGGAATTTGTCCCTTACTTTGACCCTTTTGTCCCTTATTTGGGAGTGAGAAAGTTGGCAACCCTTGGCGTAAGAGTCATAAACTCGAAACACTGACTGCTCCTCGTTGCACAGATGCTGCCCGGCTTGTTGGATTGTCCTCGTGTTTTCTGTGTTTCTGTCTACGAACATGTGTTTACATCTAAATCCCAAACTTGCACAGAGCCCATCTGGGAAACGTCGGCAGTTGCATAGGGTGCATGCCAGAATTTTCCTGCAGAAACTGATATCAAAGATATCTCAGGGGTCGTGGCCAGGTCATGGATGTGATGCTGCAGATGGTCCAATAACTCAGAGCAGTGTGAAAAACCGAGTACTATTAATAATTTCTCCCCATCTTGTGGTTACAGTCACCCTGCCATGTTAAACCTCCCTGATCAGCTCATGTTCTCACACACTCAACAAACAGCGGATGCGATCTTCTCTCACCATGCAACTCATTGTCTCCTCTATGTCGTTCAGCTAAATCAGTGCAGCACATGTTGCACGTCTCATAGTTACCCTCACAAAAGCACTAATACCTGGACCACTTTCAGCACTCCTTGGCACATGGGAGAGTGCAAAATGTATTGGAGGAGGGCAGGACTGGAAATGGTCCCCCACAAATGTTACAACTCACTCGGAAGAACCAGTGAGGGGAAGTGTGTCGGGAGGAACTGCAGATGCTGGATTAAATCAAAGATAGGCACAAAAAGCTGGAGTAACTCAGCATGTCGGACGGTATCTCTCCCTTCCTACTCTCCTGAGATGCTGTCTGACCTGCTGAGTTACTCCAGCTTTTTGTGTCTATCGTTGGGGAGAAGTGTATTTCTCAGACTGAGGTGGAGAGACAGGGAACTTCCATCCATTCAACGATAGAATTATAGCCATCTCTTTACGAACACATGCGCTGGCTACACTGGATAGAGTCCGACAATGTTCACCAAGTCAAGTCAAGTCGAGGTTATTGACAAATACACAAGTATGGTGTGCTACAAGTCATCGTGACAATCTTATTTGCAGCAGCATCACAGGCTCTTGGACTCAGAGAACACACCTAAATGTAACTTATACACATTCATTTTACTTCTGAGTCACATGAGTGAGTCCGTGAAGAACCCCGCCAGTTCGCATGCGCGTCAGTTACGTCAGCCGCATTGGCGCAAGCACCGGACTGGCAGGGCAGCGCTCCTGCCGGCGGTAAGTTAATCCTAGAAGGTAAGTTTCCTTTACTTACCAGGGTTTTTTGTTCAAGCAGGAGCCTCTCTTCACAGAGGTTTCTTGCCAGATTTATTGCAGAGCCCGACGAGTGAGACGGCTATGGGCTGTGGGGACACCCCCGGTCCGACCGCAGAAGCGGATAGCGGTAAAAGATCGGGTTTCGCGATAAGCAGTCGCTGACAATGCAGTCAGTGGCTTCCAGCCTGCGGGGATGCCATGGAGTGGCAAGCAAGTAACGCCAGTCGCTGACAGTACGGTCAGCGGCTCACAGACACGTTGATCCCCAGGCAGGGAGTAAAATTGGTGGAGGAGAGGACTCGTTCAGCCCTATTGGACTCGGGTGAGTCAGGCTGCAAGGGTTTCTCTCTAATAATAAGGGTAGTTTTTGCATGTATGCTGTAGTACTTTTAACCCTTCACAGGTGAAGCTCTACACTACAAAATTAAATTAGTGAGACTACACTGTAATAGCGCGGGCCTATGGGACAGGCCGTGCCAGCAGCGCCTGGGATAGGGCTGCTTCATGTGTGAAAGCGCCGGCCTACGGGAGAGCCGCGCCAGCAGCGCCTGGTACAGGGCTGCCTCATGTGAAAAAGCGCCGGCTTCTACGAGAGGCGGTGCCGGCAACGCCTGGGACAGGGTTACTTAAGGTAACACATAAGTCTGCTAGGCCCATGGAGTCGGGGGAAGTTTCCCCACCGGGGCTGGATAGAAAAATAATAGGCCCACGGAGTCGGGGAAGATTCCCCACCGGGCTGGATAGTGTGTTTGAACGACTATCCCAAATGCAGCAACTATTGGATACAGTGCTCCAGCAGGGCACACTCCAGCAGGAAGAGTGTCAGCGCCACCCTGAACAAGAGGCGCCAGCAGCACCTAGTAGAGAGCTGCTTGATATGATGGATGATGAGGCGTGTGCCATGGGTCATCTTAGTTCTGACCCCGACTCTGATGGTGAGGTTGAGCCAGATGTTCCATCTCTGCAGGCCGCACCAGCAGCGCCAGTTGACAGGGCTGTTTATTGTCTCCCTCTTGGAGGCAGAGACCAGGTCGGGTCAGTATCCTGCTGACGCTGAGTCTCAGAGTATGGCCGTGGGGCATACCCCAAGGGATGAAGGGCACGTGTCAGAGGTACCCTTTCCTGGCAACAAAGTTGCCATCCCAGCAGAATGTTCCTTCCTGGTACAGGTCCAATGGGGCCGTATTAGCGCAGGTATCCTGCGGCCTGCGGCAGCGCCTGTTTAGGGCTGCCTACGAATCGCCCTCTCTGAGGAGGGGAGTGCGAAAGGTCAAGATGTAACTGACTACAGGCTCTAAAGAGGTCGATGGAACATACTGGAGCACATATGTGCCAGCAGTGAACAGCGCCAACAGGGGGGATGTGTTATTCAGGTAAGGCCTGTTCAACAGGGAAATTTTTTTAAAAATAAAGTTCATCGTTTCAGAACGCACCCCAGGCGCTCATCGGCAGCAAGCAGTTCACTGGAGCTGGGGGCAGCATGACAGCTGGGCAGATGTCCCACGCACGCTACCAGCCCTACTCAACAAGGTGGGTCTGGCACTTCCGAACCATGGGTAAGTGGATCACTTACAAGTTGTAATATTTACACTTGTTTTTACAACACACAAAGGATAAAAAACATCTGCTTAGAGGCACAGTGCTAGCATTCCAAGCAAGTTTGGGATTATGGCCAGGGTTGTCTTTCTAGATAGGCTCAGAAATCGGGCCAGAGTTGTCGTGCAAAGCACCCATGGAATAATGGCAGGAGTGGCCTATTCATCATGAAAAATGGAGTGTCGGGTAACTCGCATATGAACTTTCCGAATATAAAAACTTCTTTTCTGACTAACAACAGATTCATAAGGGTCTCAAAGATCCATTCTATGCAGTTCCCATTACAGAGGTTATCAAACACAATATAACTACTAATAACAGTAAAACATTGCTAAATAGGATAAACTGTTTCTTGGTCATTGGGATTTACCTTTAACTATTAATTAGCCTATGACTCCGCCCTGTGGCAAGAGATTGGAGTTAATAGCAACCTGTTATAAAACTAACTTCTATTTCATCAAGAGTAATTGGCAATATAGTAGCTGTGTTTCAGCTGTGCAAATCGGGGAACTGATATTGTGCAAAGTAGCGACCTCTCAAAGGACATGTAGATCATTGTTAACAATCTTATGCTATTATCAGCTGAAGCTACCTCAGTCACAATGATGAACAAACAGTATTCAGCATTGCTCCAGTAGTTTGGTTGGTCAAATTCAGTTATTACAAACTGATGCTAAGAGCTCTAAGGTGAGACGTTCCGAATACCATCTCTAGTTGGAGGTAGAGGAGATTTGCATGAGTTGCCAATTCTTCAGTTGTGGGTATCAACTAAATATATACACTAGATGCACCCCATGGATAAAGGGCTATTGAGCGAATATACATAATCTACATGCTCAACTTCAAGTTGCTACTCTATGGTGGTGACATATGTTAGTCACATGGCAATCAAGTAAAAGTATCCTGTAATAATTTACCTAATCGCCTCTGCCACTGGTGTATCATCAAGTTCAGATCGATGGCAACATAGAATAGATATTGGATCTCAAAGCATTATGAAATTATGGTTCAATGGTACATCAAATATCGCCATATTGGTTTCATGTTTATTCACTGCTTGCAAAAATATGTGGCAGAACAGTGCGGAGAATACATTCTCGCTACAAAAAGGAGGAATGTTTCTTTTATGTCTTCCACAATTTTGCCTCATAAATTGGGTCTTGAAACAGTCAGCAAGACCTCGCTTTAGGTTTTCGTACTGTCTGACTGGCTAAGCAGCCATGTTGCCTGCTTTCATCAGGCATAATAATACAACCGTATGCGGGTATTCTAAAAAAAATGAAAACTTTGCTGGTTCAAACTGTGGTTCGGGAAACCGGCCTCTGCATAACGAAACAGTTATTGACTTACACATTCTGAATGGACTGCCTTACGGCTCAGGTTGCCACATCAATCCATGCATGTGCTCACTGCAGAGTGCAGGGATAGCACCAAAAAAGCAGTACAGTCCTATTGAGGGGATCGGCAGCAGTTGTTCATTGTTAATGTTACATTTAATACGGTACAGATTACTGGCGTCTTCCAGTACATTCTTAAATGGTCTTTGACAATAATTCAGTTATAGAGCCAGTACAGCTGCAGCAAACGGGAACCACTCTGTCGGGTTCAACCCCGGATATCGAGTTGTAAAAGAGATCTTGACACAAGTTCTCCCGCTACAAGTATATGCAGTTAGGATATTGAAAATGTGTTAACAATACTTCACAGGGGGTTCCCGCTACATCCTTAGCGATGACACTAGTATCAGCACAACGATGGCAAACATTGCAAACGCTGTGGCTAGATAGGATGGAATTGGCTGCAGGTGCCATTACATTTTACATTTCTGATCTACACAAGCAGAGCAGGCCGGGGTGGCAGGATTTAACATCATATTTCGGATACCCCATGGACTCACGTCTATGTGGCAGGGTAGGCTTGCTATATTATATCAAGGCCACCAGAATCCTAAGAAGTGTGGAATCAGCATTGTTTATTAAGCGACAAACAACCACACAGGAAAGGTCGGTTCAGACTATTTCAAGGTGGCTGCAGCAGGTTCTGGTTTATGCAGGTATTAACACTGACGATTGTACATCTCATTCCACCAGGATAGCATCAACGTCAGCGGCCAGGGCAATGGACGTTCCCATCGACCATATCCTCGCGATCACGGGATGGTCAACTGAATTGATTTTTAATTTTTTTTTCCATAGGCCGGTTACTGACCCGGGCTATTTGCCCATTCTGTTTTGCGTCCACTTTAGCCTCCCCTGAGATAGAGGGGTTGCTATTGATTTCCTTATTAACGTAAACCATTAATACATTTGAATGAATGTCATGCTTAATGCATTTTTGATTATTCACTCATCCTGAGTCAATCGATGCAGTGAGACGCCGGGATTTGAATCTGCGGCATGAAATCACAGGGCTTTGAACCCTTCACGGAATCACTCACGTGACTCCGAAGTAAAATAGTAAGATTAAACGAGAACTTACCAGTTTGAAGTTTGATCTTTATTTTATGAGGCGTATGTTGGTGATTACGTGCCCTCCACGCCCAACCTCTCTCACAAAGGTCATTTGGTAGTTCTCAAGTTGCTAATCTTACTATGTTAACTTCGATTTTTGTTATCTGTGATTTCATACCGCTGCTTTGAAGATTGACGCGCATGCGAACTGGCGGGGTTCGTCACGTAATCACCAACGTAACTCCTCATAAAATAAAGATCAAACTTCAAACTGGTAAACTCGTCTAATCTTACTATTCTACAAGATAGTGAAAAGAAAAAGACTTCTGCTTGATGGTAGCAACAAAAGTCAATCACAATGTCTCGCTGATATTGAAGGAGAGGTTGGTGTCTTGGCACCAGGTTACAAGGTTCTCAATCTCCTCACCGTACTCCGTCTCATCATTATTGATATCCAGCCCCCTACAGTGATGTCATCTTGTGATTTTGTAGTTTGAGTGGGGTTGGTATTTGGCTGCACAGTCGTGAGTGTGTAAGGAGTATAGGAGGGGGCTGAGAACACATCCTTGCGGGGCACCAGTGTTGAGAATTATCATGGAGGACGATTTGTCACCTATCCTCACTGATTGTAGTCTGTTGGTCAGGAAGTCAAAGATCCAGTTACAGAGGGGAGCGCTGACTTCAAGTTCCACGAGTTTGGAGATGACCTTGGTGGGGACATTGGTATTGAACGCAGAGCTACAGTTGATTAATAGGAGGCTGACCTAGGTGCCCTTCTTATCCAGGTGTTCCAAGGAAGAGTGTAGGGCCATGGAGATGGCGTAAGCCATGGACTTGGTGTGGCGGTATTCAAGCTGGGCAGGGGTTGGCAACCTACGGCCCCCGGGCCGAATGCGGCCAATAACCCGAAATCATGCGACCTGCAGGCGGAATTTTTTTCCCGTAATCATCCGGCCCGCCGAGCTCTGGCTGTACCGCATCCTACGCAAAGCTGCCGGCACGGCCGCGCACCTTCTGTGAACACGTTTAAGGAAGAACTGCAGGTGCTGGAAAAATCAAAGGTAGACAAAAATGCTGGAGAAACTCAGCGGGAGAGACGTGCAAGGATTGCACGAGGCTGCCTCACCCGCTGAGTTTCTCCAGCATTTTTGTCTACCTTCTGCGAACACGTGATTTGGTGCCTGCCATCCGCAGCGGGATGGGGGTGGGATCCATGTGCACACGTGATAGATGTGGCCCACCATTCGCTCACAGACATGCGTCCTGGCCCCAATGTAAAACAAGGTTGCCGACCCCTGCTGTAGTGGATCAGGCTGCTTGGTACGCTGGATATAATGTGTGCCATAACCAAACTCATGAAGCACATTTGTTCTGGATAGGCCTACTGGTAAGGAGGAAAGATGACCCAGACATTATGAACAACATCTACAGCCTGTTTGAGGAAGGTCTACTGCCTGATGGACCTGGTAGCCACACATTGCTAGTCACTGCTCAACAATGTTCCCCATGCATTGTTGGCCACTGCCCGGATCTCTTTATCAGTTGCATTAAATACAATATGCCTGTCACACATTGATGACTAAGTTAAGGCTGAAGAAGGGTCTCAATCCGAAACATCATCCATTCCTTCTCTCCAGAGATGCTGCCATTACAGTAGTGTCTATCGTCTAAGTTAAGGCTGCCCTGCTACGGAAGCACCTTGAGTGGTGCTGAGGCTCAGATTCCCAAGTGTCGGCAGTCGCCGGTACCCTGAGGTTCTGAACTAGTTGTCTGGCCATTGGCATCGTAAGGCAAACATCCAATATTAAGCAGGTCAGGCATCATCTGTGGAGACGTGCGGAAAATTGACCCAAAATATGTGCTCTCTTTCCCCCTACTGCAAGTGCTGTCAGTCAGCTGAGTATGGTGGACACAAAATGCTGGAGTAACTCAGCGGGTCAAGCAGCATATCTGGAGAGAAAGAATGAGTGACGTTTCGGGTCGAGAGCCTTCTTCAGACTGAGTGTTCCCAGCACTTCTTTCTTTTGGACTTCCAGTATCTACTTTTGTAAATGTACATTGTTTTCTGCCCTGAAAATTGCGTCATCAGTGAGTGACCTGCCCGTGGCATTTTATGTCATCGATAAAGAGATTGTCCTGGTCTGTTGGCAGTGGCCTGCAACAGTACAGAGGAAATATTATTGAGTGGGGATCTTCATCCAGCAGGCTGCTGATGTCCACCACAACCCACAAGACCACTGCTCCTCAGCAACATCAAGGAATTGAGTCTGTCCATAGTCCTGTGATATGGATAATGCCTCACTAAGCAAACCTTAAAGCCACAACATGCCCTTCAGATGTTTATTCCACTGTGCCACATAGTTCTAGATTTGCAACCTTCGCCAGCTTGCCAGCTTACAATCCATGGTTGTAGAATCATGAAATCAGAGACATCACAGGGGCAAGAATAATCTGCAGTAACTATTTGTCCACTCACTCTTCCCTCTGCTACATATTTCCCTGCTCCTCTTCCTTCTCTCCCCTCCATGCCTTCCTCCTGTGCACCTCGGTGCTAAAACACCTTGCCTGTGCAGCCGATTTTGGGCTTAAGTTTCAGACTTTGCTTCATTCATTTTTAATTTCAGTTTCAGGGAATCCAGGCCGCCTCCTGCACGCAATGTCAACCTTTGATCCAAACAATAATGAAAAAAAAATTACAAGGATCACAATTAAATTGGAATGTGTTTATTCCATTCAGAATATTGTGATTGTTTTGCATTTCATATTTATGAAGCATATAAAAGAATGACACCATGTGAATGCAAATGCATGCAATTGTTTCCTGCTTGAAGCTCTGATTGAATGACATTCAAGGGATCAATATGTAGTATATTAAAAGGATCATGATTTCCCTCTCTCCGTCCCCTTCCACTTCCCCTTCCCAGTTCTCCCACTAGTCTTACTGTCTCCGCCTACATTCTATCTTTGTCACCCCCTCCCCTGACATGAGCCTGAAGAAGGGTCTCAAACTGAAACGTTGCCCATTCCTTTTCTCCAGAAATGCTGCCTCACCCGCTGAGTTACTCCGGCATTTTGTGTCTACCTTCGATTTTAACCAGCATCTGCAGTTCTTTCTTACACATTAAAAGGACACTCCTTTCACATAAGATGTAGAAACCTGTATTAGCTTTGATGCACGGTAAGGTAGGCTGGTCCAAAAGGTTTGGAACACATGGGATTCAGGCCCACTGCATACATTATTTGCTTGGTGGCGGGAGACAGAGGGTAATAGTGGACCATTGTTTTTCAGATCGAAGGCCAAATACCAGTGGTGTGCCACAACGAACAATGATGGGTTCTCTGTTGTTTACCGAATGTATTAATAATTTCAATGCAAATGCTAGGGGCATGATTAGTGAGTCTGCAGATGGCATTAAAATAGTAAGATTAAACGAGAATTTACCAGTTTGAATCGTAACTCCTCATAAAATAATGATCAAACTTCAAACTGGTAAGTTCTCGTTTAATCTTACTATTTTACTTCGGAGTCACGTGAGTGGCTACGTGAAGATTTTGAAGCTCTGTGATTTTCATGCCGTAGGTCATTCCATACGACACACTGCTTGAGTTTACACAGTAGTGTGTAAATAATATATATTGCTTGAAATTATGCAATTAATATTTTAATAATAATAATAAAAAGAAAAGTAATAACCCCTCTATCCCAGGGGAAATTACAACACATGATATGCAACAAAGCAAACAATTTGAACAGAACCCAACACAGCATGTGCAACCCTGGCACTGTGACAACAGGTTTATCATAAAATCTAGAAAAGTTCCTCTTTAGACCATCCTGTGGTCTCCAGAATTTGGTCGAGCGGCATGTCCTGCACCTTTGCCGCGGACATTGATACCGCCCTTGTGGAGTGAGATTTAAACACATCAGTGTCTACTCCAGTTAATCCAGAACCTGTTTATCCATCTAGAAATAGTTTGTACTGTCACTTTTTTATATGTTTCTTGTGGGTAATGAACATTGGTGTCTCACAATCTCGGAGACTCTTAATTCAATATATATTAAATCAGGTGCTTAACCACACACAATGTTCAGTTGACAGAGTATGTCTTAAAGATTACATTGGTTCCAGCCTTTCTTGGCTTGCTTTGCTTGCTTAGATCATTGACATAAAACGTCATTTTATCTACAGACAACTGCATACAATGTAACCACAACATTTGTAATGTTTGTACTCATTGTGCTGATATTAATGTCATCAACATAACCACTTTAAATATTAACTTCTGAAAAGACAGTGACATAATTGGAGTTCATTGCCGAAGCAATGTGAGAACTATACTCACATCCCAGATTTCTGTATATCTGGGTTTGGTAGAATTTTCTCATAAATCAGGATATTAACAAATGAGACCTGATAAATTGTCGTTCTCAAAATTGTCCTAAATAGGAGGACAAAGCACCCCGAGCTCTTTTAATGGTATTATAACTCAGGTGCAACATAGCAAGGAACTCCAATACATCCGATATGTTTGCAGTATGATAAAATATATCATAAAAGACTATACTTCCCCAGTGTAGCGAGAATGCATCCACCGCTAATGCTCCTGGGTCTGGCTCCCATGAGACACATTTAGACCACTGGAGATTTAATTCAGACGCAACAGATCAACATTTGGTACTCATACTGTCTAACAATCTTTTTTAAACTTTTTGAATTTTAACATTCATTCTGTATTGTCATTGAACTTTCGTGATCTGTTGTCCTACCACAATATTGTCTTGTCCCACAGCTGTGGTATTGTCTACTTGTAATTGAACATGTAAGTTCTTTATTGTAGAACAAACAGCTATCAATGCATAAAACGCCCCCAATAACTCCAAATAATTCATACCATGTGTTTGGAGAATTAAATCGTCTTGGACAGTCCATCGACCACGACAACTGGTGTCACTGTCCTTGGCTCCCCATCTGAGAACACTCCCATCAGTCTGTAATATCACCAAAGACTACTGAACAAGCACATTTTTACTTCTAGTAACTTGTGCAACATTGAGAATCCATAATTGCAATTCAGCTCAACCTTTTTAGTTGGTAATTGCATGGACCTAATCAATGGGCTGCACACTTTTTACGCTTATTCTCTGGACTTTGCAGACTTTGATCACTTTCCTTTACCACTATCACTTTACCAGTAACCATAGCTACTTCTTGGATAGTGGGATAATGTTTTTTTACCAAGACAAGTACAGGCATTTGTAACATCCCCAACCTTAATTGTTGGTAAAGTTACTGACATATCAACTGTATTAATGACAAACCCCAAATAATCAATTGTTTGGGATGCCTGTAACTTACATGTTGTTTGGATGTACAGAACCTTAGCCTTTCAATAGGCTTATGGTTGCTGAACCCAGTTCTTCAGCTGCTCCCATTTACAATTAACATATCCTCTAGATAAGTCATTACAATGTGATTCTGAGCCCTCATTAACACCAGTGCTGGTTTCAATAATTGTGTGAGCAATCTGAGGGCTGAATTTAACCCATTAGGTCATTCCTTCAGCTGACCCATCCAATTAATTTAAGTACCTGAATAATAAGGCATCTTTTTTAGGTCTAATAATAGCCATGTAGCAGCCTTGTGATAACAACTTCATTACAGTGTTGAAGTGTACTTTTTTAAAATGCCAATACTGAACTATAAATTTAAGTTTGTGAGTCCCAGAATGACTCTTCAACCCCTATACTTGTGTCTGGGATATATTATCTCTATCTGACGAGTTCCTGGTACATTCAAACAACAAGCTGATCAGATTGAATGCAGAATTACAAAGCAATTGTAATCTTACAACCAACCAGAGGTTGTTTCCCAGAAATTCCATGTGTGATGGAATGACGTTTCTGTACTTCCGTAAATGAACCAGAAGATCTCCTTTTCTTAATATAGGGGTTCGTATTCAACCTGTTTGTTTTCTCAAAGCAGGGATGAGAAGTTTTATAAGGCAAATATCCTTAATTGTTTGGGCAGTTTTTCATCAATCATAAATCTGGTTATAGCTTACCCACATAATCCTGCATTTTTTGGGTATAATGTTAGCCAAATGGCAATCTTCATCATCCAATTGGGTTTGAATATGCATTGCAGAGTAACACAAGCATGTCTTAAAAGTATTAGACATTATTGACCCATGTATGTCTTCCCCAAATGCAGTGATGCCAACTGAATATCAGCTAGAGGACATGCTGGAACACATTTTCTGTCCTCACATCGTTATACTCATGGGTGCCCAATTGCTGAGTTACTGTTGGCACCCTGAGCGAGGCACAATGGACGGGTGTTTTATATATTTTTTTTACTGTTTCAGTCATAACATTTTCTTGGAATAGGTGAGAAACCAAATAATGTTGGCCGCCAGGTTCATCCATAGCCTCACCAGTCCATACCGATATAGCAAAACTTGGTGCTACCTCGGGAATACCCGGAGCGTTTCTATTGTGCTCTGGTGTATACACATAAGTAGGGACACCAGCTTCAGGGTCAGTTTGCTCCTGCCCTGGTACTCCCGAGTCTTTGCTCTAGGAGACTTCATCCAGACCTAAACAAGGCACTGGTGAATGAGATTCTCATTTTTCTTGCTCTATAGGCACCATACTCAGTGTATGCAAAACTCCTTTCGGAGCCTGCCTTAGAATCTCATGGGTCTTAAAACCCTTAATTGTTTAGAATTTTGAGCATTTTATCTTGCTCTAAATACTTCATCCAGACCCATGTAAGGCACTGGTGAATGAGATTCTCATTCTTTATAGGCACCATACTCAGTGTATGGAAACTCCTTCGGAGCTTGCCTTAGAATCTCATGGGTCTTTAGAACCCTTGACTGATTAGAATTTGGAGCATTTTATCTTGCTCTAGGGATCTCATCCAGACCTAACCAAGGTACTGGAGAATCAGAATCCCATTTTTATAGGCACCATACTCAGCGTTTAAAAACTCCTTTGGAGCCTGCCTTACAGGAAGACATACATGGGTCAAGATCCCTTGACTAAGTCAAGTGTGAAGCATTTTCTCCATTTCCAGCCTCCCCCACATTCTTGTCCTCCCTTGGAGGAGAGTTACTTCTTTACTGTTTTGTATTTATGCATAAACCATATATGTTTAAAATTGTAATTCTGACAGGCACATTCTGCTTGCAGAATATTTGTATTAACCTCAGTATCACACAGGGTTCTATACATTTCCATAAAGAAAACTGCATCTGGTAACATATACTCAGAGCAGACTTTATTTTACAATTACTGGGTATTTGGAGCCAGCATTTAGCGCAGCCGTTATCTCCAAACCCGATCTAAATAGCGGTAAATAGCGGGAGCCGGCTTTTAAAGCAGCCCTTATCTCCCGATCCGATCTAAATCGGAAACTGCAGTTCCAGCGCGTTCTATTCATTTGCCGCAGTTTAAAAATACATTCACTCTAGCTGGCTCCGTATATCGACCAGAGTTACAGAGTTTAATTTTTTTTTTTCAAAATACATCAGCACTCTAGCTGGCTCTGCAGACTTACAGAGTTTAAACCCACTAGCAAGAAAGTTCAACAGCGACTTACCTGTGGGTTAAACGAGACTCCGAAGTAAAATTGGTGGCATAGTGGGCAGTGAAGAAGATTGTCTAAAGTTAAAACAGGATAGTGATCAACTGGGAAAGTGGGCAAAGGAATGGCAGATGGAAGTCAACGCAGTCATGTGCACAGTAAATGCTAGGATGCTGGGGAGTGTTGTTGAACAGAGAAAGATTCGGGAACAAGCACAGTTGCCTGAAAGCAGCAAAGAAGGCAAATAGCATGGTTGCCTTTATCGGTCGAGGCAGTGAGTACAAGAATTGGGAAGTAGTGTTACGTTATACAAAACATTCATTAGGCCACACTTAGTGAATTGTGTGCAGTTCTCATTGCCACACTATAGAAAAGGTTTTACTTCAGCTTGAGAAGGCACTGAAATAAAGATGCACAAGGATTACACCCCACCAGCCGGCAAATACAACATATAGTCCTCCGCCAGTTTCGCCACCTCCAACGTGACCCCTCCACCCGCCACATCTTCCCATTTCCCCCCCTGTCTGCCTTCCGCAAAGACCGCTCCCTCCGCAACTCCCTTGTCAATTCTTCCCTCCCCTCCCGCTCTACCCCTTCCCCGGGCACTTTCCCTTGCAACCGCAAGAAATGTAACACTTGTCCCTTCACCTCCCCCCTCCACTCCTTTCAGGGACCCAAGCAGTCCTTCCAGGTCTGACAGAGGTTCACCTGCACCTCCTCCAACCTCATCTACTGCATCCGCTGCTCCAAATGCAGATGATCTATATCGGTGAGACCAAGCGAGGCTTGGCGATCGTTTCGCCGAACACCTCCGCTCGGTCCACAATAACCAGCCCGACCTCCCGGTGGCTCAGCACTTCAACTCCCCCTCCCATTCCACATCCGACCTCTCGGTCCTGGGCCTCCTCCACGGCCAGAGTGAGCAACACCGCAAGCTGGAGGAACAGCACCTCATATTCCGCTTGGGGAGTCTGCATCCTTTGGGCTTGAACATTGAATTTTCTCAATTCTGTTAACCCTTGCTGTCTCCTCCCCTTCCCACCTCTCCCTCAGCCCTCGGGCCCTGGCATTCCCTCTATCTCTATCTCCCTCCCCCACCCCAGTCGCACCAGCTTCTCATTTTCACACCACAAACAGCTTACAATGGCTTGTTCCCTTTATCATCAATACTTTTTTGCATATCTTTCATTCATTGTTCCTTATCTCTCCACATCACTGTCTATATCTCTCGTTTCCCTGATCCCTGACCAGTCTGAAGAAGGGTCTCGACCCGAAACGTCGCCTATCTCCTTCGCTCCTTAGATGCTGCTGCACCCGCTGAGTTTCTCCAGCCTTTTGTGTACCCACCCTGCACAAGGATGATGCCTGGACTGGAGGACTTGAGTTATAAATTGGATCAGATGTGCAGGGATTATTTTCTCTGGGACAAATGAGGCCAAGAAGCAGCCTTGTAGAGGTTTGTAAAACTACGAGGGGTATAGATAGTGTCGGTATTCACAGTCTTTCTTCCCAGTGTAAGAGAGTCTAAAACTAGAGGGCATAGGTTAATGTGAAAGGGGAAAATGGAACCAATTTTTTCACATAGGGGTTGTGGGCAGATAGAATAAGCTGCCAGAGGAGGTGAAAGACACAGGTACATTTACAACATGGATAGGATAGGATAGGATAAGAAAGATTTCAAGAGGTATGAGCCAAACATTGGCAAATGTGATTAGCACAGACAGGTAACTTGGTTGGCATGGCTTCCATACTGTGTAAATCTATGAATCTATAAAAGTCCCACTAACAATAATGAGAGAAAAACTAAATTGTCCATTTTAGTGACAGTGGCTGAGGAATAGATATTGGCCAGGACACTGGTGCGGTTTCTGCAGCTCCTCTTCACAGCGATGCCTCTGTACTCACATCTAGCTGACAGAGCCATTGGGGCTTTGGGGTAAGGATGTGTCTGAGGGCTGACAGCTCAGACAGAGAAATACTCAACTGAATCTTGAATCTTGATCATCTGACTCCTCGACAAGAGTGCTGTCTTTGAGCCAAGGCTGACACCTCGGTGGAAACACTTAACGGACGTGGCGACAATGCACTTTCCCTCACCCCACCAGCTCTGGCAAGTTCACCCCTTGAGGGCAACAGGAAGGAGGATTTCCATATTATTATTTAGTTAAAGCCCCAAGTTTGTTTGAGGCCCATGTTAAGCATTCAGCATTGATGCCTTCAAAATGCCCCAGGGATCAGAAACTATAGCTATGAGACCCAGCGGGAGATAATGGGACTAATTCCACTTGAGCAAAGGTCGAAAGGAATCCAACCTGGTTAATGGGGAAAGTTAGGATAGGACAAAAGAGAAGGAGCGTTTGACGTAAAATGCCCAATTTTTCCAGTATAGCAATAAGACAGAGAAGCACGGTGGCTCAGTGGTAGAGTTGTTTTACAGCGTTTGCAGCTCTGGAGACCCGGATTCGATCCCGACTACCGGTGCTGTCTGTACGGAGTTTGTACGTTCTCCCCATGACCTGCGTGGGTTTTCTCTGAGATCTTTGGTTTCCTCCCACACTCCAACGACGTACAGGTTTGTAGGTTAATTGGCTTGGTAAATGTAAAAAATTGTCCCTAGTGTGTGTGTGTAGGATAGTGTTAATATGTGGGGATCGCTGGTCGGGCGGACCCGGTGGTCCAAAGGGCCTGTTTCCATGCTGTATCACTAAACTAAACTAATCATTGAATGTGCTGAAAGAAAATGAGCAAATATTTGAAGAAGAGAATGATGCAAAGATGTGAGGTGATACATTCACGAGGTTGGTTTTGGTTTGGCTTAGGAAAGAGCCAGCATAAATCTGACGGGTTGAAGAGCCTTCTCTATGCTGTAGGTTTCAGTAGAGATAACGTGGACTCTACCAACAGTGTCCTGAAAACATTCTCAGGTGCCACTCAATTTAAAAGTCACAGCATGTCTCTGTAAGAACAAAACACCGTAGGTGTGGGTAGTGGAATCCTCCAAACTGGGTTCAAAGATCCCAGGAGTATCCTTCAAAGGCTTCAAAGATCTCTCACACCTTCAGTGAATCATACCTTTAAAAACTGGACTCAGAGTCTTGCAATCCTTGCCCTCGTCAACTGGCAATTAAGACAACACATTGGGCCAACTAAAGTTTATGTTTGCATTGCAGACCAAAACATTCCATCAAGCAAGACATGAAGCAAAATCAAATTAGGAGATAGGGCTCAAATATGATTGAGTTGACTCAGATTTAGGCTTCAGTGCGTGTTATGAAGGAGGAAAGAGAGGCAAAGAGTTTACACACATCTGCAGAAATTGCCTTGCATGGTTTCTAGATACAATGGGTGCATATGAGGAAACTTTAAAGGGCCTGTCCCATGATACGAGTTTACCCGAGAGCTCTCCCGAGTTTAAAAAAAATCAAACATGTGGTACTTCATCATGAGTATTTTTTAACTCTTGGAAATTCTTTACACTGTTAAAAAAACTTCAGGAGTTTCACAAGCTTACCGCGTTTCCCGAGTACCTGCCGTTAGCGTTACGAGCCGCTACGAGATGTCCGCGAGCTCCGACGTACCCGCTATGTACATTCTACGTACTTACCACGAGTTTGATTTTTTTTAAACTCAGGAGAGCTCTTGGGTGAACTTGCATCGTGGGACTGGCCCTTTAGTCTCCTGGTGCAAGATGGCAGAGGATATGAACGGCATCCTTTCCGGAGTGGAAGTGTAGTCAACTGCACTTGTGAACCTGACTGTGTCTGGTGCCCAATGCGTGGCAGATGCAGTATAATATAGATAAATGTGAGGTTATCCACATTGGCGGCAGAAACAAGGGGGCAGATTATTATCTCAATGGTGTTAGGTTAGGTAAGGGGGAGGTGCAGCAAGACCTGGGCGTCCTTGTACACTGGTCACTGAAAGTTGGCTTACAGGTACAGTAGACAGTGAAGAAAGCTAATGGAATGTTGGCCTTCATAACAAGAGAATTTCAGTATAGGAGTAAAGAGGTTCTTCTGCAGTTGTATAGGGCTCTGGTGAGACCACATCTGGAGTATTGTGTACAGTTTTGGTCTCCTAATTTGAGGAAGGACATCATTGTGACTGAGGCAGTGCAACGTAGGTTCACGAGATTGATCCCTGGGATGGCGGGACTGTCATATGAGGAAAGATTGAAAAGACTAGGCTTGTATTCACTGGAGTTTAGAAGGATGAGGGGGATCTTATAGAAACATATAAAATCATAAAAGGACTGGACAAGCTAGATGCAGGAAAAATGTTCCCAATGTTGGGTGAGTCCAGAACCAGGGGCCACAGTCTTAGAATAAAGGGGAGGTCATTTAAGACTGAGGTGAGAAAAAACTTTTTCACCCAAAGAGTTGTGAATTTATGGAATTTCCTGCCACAGAGGCCAAGTCACTGGATGGATTTAAGAGAGAGTTAGATAGAGCTCTAGGGGTTAGTGGAGTCAAGGGATATGGGGAGAAGGCAGGCACAGGTTATTGATAGGGGACGATCAGCCATGATCACAATGAATGGCGGTGCTGGCTCGAAGGGCTGAATGGCCTCCTCCTGCACCTATTTTCTATGTTTCTATGTTTCTATCACCGTCCAGCATAAGTAGTCCCCATCCCCAAATCTGAGAACTTCAATGGAAACCCCGCTTTCAAACACCAACAAAGCAGTTTCAACCCTGAGAAAGTTTAAACAGCTGAACGAAACACCAAAGAAACCAGAATGCTCAACTGAAATACCCAAGCCATTTGGTGTCTGGATTTAGAAACATAGAAAATAGATGCAGGGGTAGGCCATTTGGCCCTTCGACCCAGCACCGCCATTCAATGTGATCATGGCCGATCACAATCAGGACCCCGTTCCTGCCTCCTCCCCATACCCCTTCATTCCGCTAGCCCTAAGAGCTCTATCTAACTCTCATTTGATCTTCCACATAACTTACGGGCATCTCTGGATCACAAACGCATGGATTACGATAGACTTGGAAATAATGCATAATAGAAAATAATTTCTCCAGTGTGCAGCTTAGGTGAAGAAGAGACAATAAAACACTTATCAGTTCACTGCCCGCGCCATAAATATACTGGAAGTATCTCAATAATATACCCTGCCACTCCTGACATAATTGCCTGCTTGAACATCAGAAAGTTGTTGTTCTACTGCAGGATGAGCTGACGCAAAGCTCTGGCCTCATGAACATGCTGACTTCTGCAGCAACTCCGCCCAAACGTTTGCGGAACTTTGCTCCGTGCCGATCTTTACTCCAAGCTTGTTATTTACCTCCCTGCTGATCTTTACTCCAAGCTTGTTATTGCAAGCCTGTCATCAACACTAAGCTTTGTGCCATCTTCCTTAATATTATCTGGTGATTCAGGTAAAAAAAGGTTGATAATATGCCGTGTTACTGTGAAGTGTCATGGTACACTTCACCACATTGAAGGCAGTCATAAACATAAGTTGTAGTAACAGTATGGGTATGTGTGATGGATATACAGCTTTGCCTCTGTTTTCAAACTGGTAAAAATGCTGCAATAATTGTACTAATACTCCCATAGGCACAAGGGTTGGTCAGGAAGCAGCCTTCAATATTCACAGCAGAAATACTGAATAGTGCAGACTTAGCACATGGAGGCAGAGAAGATCTATGAATGCACATTGGAGACTTCTTCTTGTTGAGTCCACACATAAAGGGGCTGTCCCACTTGGGCGACCTAATCCGCGAGTTCTGGCGAGTTTGCCCTCTGAGTCGAGCATACTCGCAGCATGGTCGACACGAGGTCGTAGGAGGTCTTCGTAACTCTCCTTCATGCTCGAGAGTGGTCTCTGCGTAGTCAAGGCCTCAGCTAGGTTGCGGCGTTTTTTCAACATGTTAAAAAATGCCCGCGAGTAAAAAAAGGTCGCCATGGAAATAATCGATACTTTTTTTACTCGTAGGTTTAGTCGAAGCAGTGTGTGGTAGGTCGTAGTAGGTCGTCATGTTAGTCGTAGGTAATCAAGGGTAGTCGAAGGTAGTCATAGATAGTCTTTATCATAGTTGAAGGGGGGTCGAAGGGAGGTCGAAGGAGGTCGTCATCACTCTCCACTATTCAGTGTCCAATTTTCTCGAAGTTAGTCGTAGCTAGTCGTAGCTAGTCGAAGCTGGTCTTCAACATAGTCGAAGGAGGTCTTCAAGATGTCATTTTTTCAAACTCTTCTAAACTCGCCAATTAGGTCACCCAAGTGGGACAGCCCCTTAAGATTAGAAGTTGTTCAGCCAGAGCTGAACACACTTCTCGGCATCTGCATACAATGGTGTCTGTCTTGCGCTTCTTGTGCGTGGTGGTGGAAAGATTGGTGGAAACAGGGCCGCGAAGTGAACGCTATTTCCTTGACCCCCACATTGGGGTGAGTGGTGGGGGAGGGGAGGGGGTAGCATGGGTGGTCGGCAAGTTAAGAAAACTCAGCCTGTGAGTTTCTGTAGTAATTTAATCTTATTTTCTGGCATTATTTAGACTTTAGTGATACAGCGCAGAAACAGGCCCTTCGGCCCAGCAAGTCCGTGCCAACCGGAAATCACTCCATATACTAACACTATCCTAGGCACTAGGGAGATTTTGCAATTTTACAAAAGCAAATTAAGCTACAAACCTGCATGTCTTTGGAATGTGGGAGAAAACCGAAGCACCTGGAGAAAAACCACACGGGTCACACGGAGAACGTATAAATTCCGTACAGACAGCACCATAGTCAGCACCGAACTGGGGTCTCTGCTGTTGTAACACAGCAACTTAATTTTTTCACACAAAGGGTGGTGGGTGTAGGGAACAAACTGCCAGAGGGGCTGGTTGAGGCAGGGACTATTGCAACATTTAAGAACCAGTTAGACAGGTACATGGATAGGGCAGTTTTGCAAGGGTGTGGACCAAACACGGGCAGGTGGGAACTGGGACATGTTGGGCAGGTTGGGCATAAAGGGCCTATTTCCACACTGTATCGCTCTAAGACTCTATGACTCTATAACTCTGCCACTGCGCCACCGTGGCGCCCCGAAAAGGAATTTGCTTCATATTCCTTATAGACCTGTTTGCCCTGTGTTTTCAAAGGAATGACCCTTGGTATATACTGTAAAAAGAAAGGTCAGTTCTTAAGGATCAATGAGAGGTCATGGAACCCTGGCCCTAACAGACGACCAGAGCTCTCCATACCAGTCATGCATGTACCATTCACACTGTCGGTCCATTGGCATATTACTGACGTAATGTGCTCAAGGTCACTAAGTTGATTCCGTCGAGTACCACAGCAAAAAGCGGTTGGTACAACGACTGTCTCTGAACATTAGACTTTGTGGACACCTAACAAGGGGGACTCTGGCAATGCTGCAGTAAGGACCATCTGCTCGAGATGATAGGACTGGTAATCTGTTCTTAATCACTGTAATTGTTTCCATTAATAACATTTTATTTCAGCATTTTCTCCCTTTAATGGAGCACATCGAAAAAATTTGCCAAGAGCTTTGGTTGCGACATATGGTGGCTGTTTGTGAACCAGCGCCATTAGCGAGAGTGGGTGGGATCCTGCGATTCATTCATTAATACTAAACTACAGCAGCAGCGATTGTCTATTATTATTCAAATTAATTCAGTGCAAGAAAATAATTCTTATCCTGGAGGGGCCTGCTCAGCAGGCAGAACTATTTCAGAAGGATGTGGCTTCATAAACACCGGTTCCTCAAGGGACCACCAGTGCCAGGAATGAGTTAAATGCAGGGCTTGGCTTCACAGACATTTAGATACAAGAACAATCGGAGTGATGTGGTTTTGCTTTTGAGAAAATTAAGCTGTTTTCAAATAACTTAGATTCCGAAGGGAATTATTGACATCAACCTCTGTGCAGAAGATACACTGTGGTTATTTAAGTGAAGGGTAACAGAAGTTAGAATCCGATAGATTATTTGGGGGCAAAAGAAAGATACATTGCTGTTTGGCTCAGGGGAAGAACACCTTGACCCAAGGATTAAACTTGAAAGATCCATGGACATCTTCGAAGATGTCAAAAATTCACACACCATCCCGAGAAAAGGAAACATAATTTTACTTTTTATTTTTCTTGAATACATTTTTCCTATAATATATATTATACAGGTGACAATAAAGTACCAGCGACCATTGGCCAGTATTCCATCTTAAAGTCCGGACACATTAAAAGGCTGGAAGAAATCCTGACAAGACATTTGTGCCATAAATGTTTATGAACCAGACGACAAGATCTAAAAAAAAACATGTTTCTGTGCCCGTAACTGAAGCCATGTCTTGCGATGCGAATTTTATGTGAAAACTCAGAGGGTATTTCCCCGAATCTAATTCACAAAGCAAGTCAAAGATTGCTGGTTCATATATGCACACATTGCTGCCATTTTGTGACTTGATCACCCAAATTTCTAAAACATCACAATTATTGCTTAGACACCAAATGCTGGTGTAACTCAGCGGGTGAGGCAGCATCTATGGAGTGAAGGAATTGACGACCTATTGGGTCGAGAGTCTCAACCCGAAACGTCGCCAATTCCTTCACTCCATAGATGCTGCCTCACCCGCTGAGTTACTCCAGCATTTGGTGTCTACCTTCAATTTACCAGCATCTGCAGTTCTTTCTTAAAGAATTATTGCTGAACCCAGCCCAGTGGTGTAGTGAGTAGAGCTGCGGCCTCACGGCACCAGAGAGCCTAGATCCTGACCCTGTCTGCACGGAGTGTTGCGTTTGCATGTTCTCTCTGTGACCATCTGGGTTTCTTCCAGGTGCTCCCGTTTCCTCCCACGTCCCAAAAGACCTGCGGGTCTGTCGGTTAATTGGCTTTGCGTGACATGCTGGTGCAGCGGTAGAGCTGCTGCCTCACAGCACCAGAGACTCAGATTAGATTCTGGCTACGGGTGCTGTCTTTACAGAATCTGTACGTTCTCCCTGTGACCATGTGGGTTTTCCCCGCGTGCTCCAGTTTCTTCCCACATTCCAAAGATGTGCAGGTACATAGGTTAATTGGCTTGTGTAACTTGTTCCCAGTGCGTAGGAAATCCTAGTAATGGATAAGTGGTTATATCCTTCACGCTAGATACTGCACAGGTGATCGGCAAGGCCTGTTTCCACGCTGTATCACTAAAACTAAAACTAAAAACCCCACTTGTCCTTCAGGATCACTTCTACTTACATCCAGGGATAATCCTGGTTGGTTATTCTGTTTGTGATGGACTAACAGGTGTTATAATACCTTATACAAGCTCAGGATATCCCAGGCATTTTACTCCCACTAAAGTACCTCTGCAGTGTGGTTAATATTGTGATGTGGGAAATAATATAACTCTGTACACATGCTATGCCCCATGAAATACAATACGAGTCAAGAGTCAAGTGAGTTTTATTGTTGTGTGTCCCAGATAGAACAATGAAATTCTTATGGGCCTGTCCCACGTGTGATTTTTCAGGCGACGGTCGGCGACTGTCAAGAGGGGGGAGAAGGAGCGGAGACCAGTTTTAAGAAGCCAGAGACACACGGCTGTGAAGCTCGGTGGATATTAACATTACCGGTTAGTTATCCTTGGTTCTGAAAACTACTGTTTACCTTTTTTTTCCCAATAGAGCCAATGAAATTCACCGATCAGCATTGCTACAACTTACGAGAACCTGCGACCTCCTGGCAACCCACTAGGATCTCCTGGCGACCCACCTGCGGCACGAGAATTCTTTCTACTCTCCATGGCGGGACACGGTAGCCACTGAGTGGACCAATGTCATACAAGTGATTCCCAATCAAAAGATCTTGAGAGGTTAAGAAGCCAGAAGCAGACATCCATGCAGAAAGAGAACCATGAAGACTGATAAATGGTCTGCTATGTGGGAGGGAGAACTCCAGGCCAAAGAAATGGGTGCAGCGGCATATATAATGGAAGAGAAGCTCAGCACCAGCCTCAAACCTAACACATGAGGAGATGGAGGCAAAAGGATGAAACTGAGATCTTTGCCAAGAGCTGATTACTCAGAAGGAAATAGTTCAGAGGAGATCCTGAAATAACAGTGAGAATGGGAGATGAGTGGGGACAGAGGAAAGTGAGATACGGTGCAAGGGAGCTGTTGAAGTCTGCAATCATTGACAGATAAAAGGAAGACACGTGGTGTTGGTTGGTAATGTAGGTAAGGGGGCAAAGTATTACGTAAAAATATGGATTCATCCAGCTCTGAGTCTTAAGGACTTGATACAGAGAAACACATGGGTTTAAAATTGCACCTGTGATCTGGAGTATTATTACTTCAGGGAAGGATCTGAGATCTGAAGAGAGGAGCTTCTGTCAGAGTTACCATTCAGTCAGTTAGATCTGGAACCAAACAAACCCCAAACATGTAAAGTTTTATAGCTTTTAAAACTCGTTCTCCTTTTACATAAATATAAATGGCTCTTATAATCAAAATACTGCAAATATATCGTGAGTGTTTGAACAACTGGAGTAAAACAAGTTCATGTGGGATTTGTGAACTCTTTCTCCGAGCTGACACACACACTAACACTGAAGATTGATGCAGTTGATGCAATTGTTAGCAATTGCTTGGGATCGACGATGATTTGCTTCTATGGCAGTTTTATGGGTTTTAAGGTGGATGATGAGGCAAGGTAAAAATCACAGGCATAGTTAGTTCAGAGAAACTTGCCTTTGGGCCTACTGAGTCCGCTCTGACCAGCAATCCCCGCACAGTAACACTATCCTACACTCACTGAGGGCAATTTACATTCATACAGAGCCAATTAACCTACAAACCTGTATGTCTTTGGAGTGTGGGAGGAAACCGAAGATCTCGGAGGAAACTCATGCGACCAAGGGGAGAACGTACATACTCCATCCACACAGCACCCGAAGTTGGGATTGATCCCAGGTCTTTGGCGCTGTAAGCGCTGAAAGGCAGCAACTCTACCACTGCTGCACCGTGCTGCCTGCATGAAGCAGTGCTTTGTGTAGATCCCTGCAGTGTCCAGCACTTTCTGCAGCGTCCTCTGTTCCTAGTTACCCTAATCAGGCCATGGCTTATCTAGTCTGGTGTGCTTTCTGCAGCACACCTAGAGAAGTTTGATGGAGTATTGAGAGCCATGATGAATCACCTCAAACCTCTGACGAAGTAGAGGCAATGATGAGGTTTCTTTGTGATTGCACCAATGTGCTGGGCCCAGGACAGGTCTTCAGAGATGTGCACCCACAGGAACTGAAAGCTCTTGACTCTCTCCATTGCTGTCCCACTGATGACGTTCATGGATCCTCAGCTTTCCCTTCCTGAAGTCAATGATCAGCTACATGGTTTTGCTAATGCTAAGGGCAAGATTTTGTTCTGGCACCATTCAATCAGATTATTAATCCCTCGCCTCTAATGCGTCTTATCATTACCTGTTATTCGTCGGACAACAAGGGTATCGTCATCAAATGTAAGGATGGTGTTGGAGCTGGAGGATGGTGTCTGGATTCTTAGCTGTGGGTTCGAGAGTAGAGCAGGGAGTTGAGCACACAGCTTCGAGGTACTCGTGCGATGTTGCTCAGCTTCTCTGTGAACTGTTCCCAAGAGTCACCGGGGAGATCACACTCCCGGATACGAGTGCCAGGAATGTGGGATGGCTGTGCGGTTTGGGTTTGGTGACCTTTATGGCGCGGACAGTTCGCCTATCCCTGCAGTCAGGAATTAGATGGCAAATTTCAATACGTACCACCCTGTTGCGACAGCCTATTTATTGTATGCACACAAATAGCCACTAACAATCCTAAGCAAACTCATAAAAGAAAGTTTATTACTTTATAAATGTGAAAACGGACATTTGTTACCATCAGAAGATTAGGCATATCTCTGAAATTAATGATGAGGGCAGCACAGTGGTGGAGCAAGGAGGCGCAGCGTTAGAGTTCTTGCCTTATAGTGCGAGAGACCCGGGTCTGATCCTGACTACAGGTGCTGTCTGTATGGAGTTTGTACGCTCCCCCCACCCCCCCCCCCCCCTCCCTTTGACCACCTGGGTTTTTTCTGGGTGCTCCGGTTTCCTCCCACATGCCAAGGATGTTTGTAGATTAATTAGCTTCTGTAAATTGTAGATAGAACAAGTGTATGGGTGATCATTGGTCAGTGACCCAAAGGGCCTGTTTCCACACAGTATCTCTGAACCAAACTGAGAAAGAAATTGAATGGTAGACTTTAGGTGACATGATCCATGAGTTAGAAACACAAGAAATGAAATGGCCGCATTCTGTGAGCAGCAAAACGGACGGTCAGACTTGTGCACTGATATTCATCCTGCTAAGAAGTCCTGACCAGTTCAGGAGGAGAGTCAATGGATTCCAGAGAAGATCTGCAGAGTTTAAACTGCTCGCTGTGAAATCATAATATAGCCAGAAACTCACTGTGGGTTTGAAATTGCTCGCTGTGAAATCATAATATAGCCAGAAACTCACTGTGGGTTTGAATAAGCAAAAGCTGATAAAAATATTTAATATGTTCTTTGAAGATGAGAGCAATGCATCACATGTAATTAGTTAGTGCACAATCAGTTCCACGTGCATTGTTGAAGCTGAGATGTTTTGTAAAGTTGAAGCAAGGAAGCCTCTGTATGGAAAATAAATATATAAATGCTGCGGTGCATTTGAGTGTAACAATGAACTTTGTCATGTGGGCATGTAATGCAAAGATGTCATGAGCAGACGTATTAGCTGTTTTTAGCAAGAAAGTACAATCCTTTTTGTAGAGATCCTAGTATCTAACCGAAGAAGGGTCTCGACCTGAAACGTCACCCATTCCTTCTCTCCAGAGATCCCGCCTGGCCCGTTGAGTTACCCCAGCGTTTTCTGTCTATCTACGGTTTAAACCGGCATCTGCAGTTCCTTCATACAGGTATCAATTGGATATTATTCTAGTTTGCATTTTTTGGTGCTAACCAGATGCACTAAATTTGGTGGAGAAATTTGTCCCAGCTATTGATAGCGATGAACACTGAAGGTAAAAAAAAAGTGATCAAAGAAAGATTTTGCACAACTTCGTTGGAGCATCACACATCACCCGACAGATCTTGGAACCCTGGTGAAGGAGGAATGCGAGTGTTCCTTCAATTGGTGCATCCTTGTGGCAGTGACCAATAAGACAAAGTAATAAGATAGTAAACGTGAAAACAGAGTCAATCTGTACAAACAATCAAACAAGCGGTGTCAGCCTGCAGTACCAACAAAGACATCTGTAAGGGAACGGATTGAGTACCAGTTATGTGGGAGGTGGAACAAAATGGCAGCTCAATTGCAGGCACTTTGTCAGGGAAGCCAGGGTGCGGAGTGGAGGATGTGAGATTCGCAATCTCTGTAGAAAGAATGACAGATTTTTTATTGCTAAGAATATTCTTGAACTGAATACTCACTTGGAGAATATGCAGGTATTGTGAGCTATTCCGGGGGAGTGAAAGAGAGTGATTTGATGCTGGCCATTGGTTCTGAAACATATCAGACACTCACTGATCAGGTAGCACCCACAGAATCCCAAAGATGTTCTTTTCACAGAGCTCGAAGTGAGTTGGAAGTTTGACCCATTGCCGCTTGGGACAGCTGCGAATTTGGACTGGGAGGAAGGGAGTGGAAAAGACTGGGAATGCTAGAACAATCACGACATTATAACTCTAGGGCATTTTGTGCAGTATCTTTCTGCGAGGGCTAAGTTGATGACCAGTTGTGGTGTTAAGCTGCAAACCCTGAAGAGCCTCGCCTGATGACCGAGCCTCGCCTGATGACCGAAGTTTGCAGCCTCGACGGGCGTGACACTGGAAAATGCCACGGAGTTTCTGCCAGTGCCAAGTGCAGCCATGACAGTGGTCCGGATTCAGTGGCAAAAGCTCGCCATCTCCACCCCCCACCCTGCCCGACCTCATTTAGTTTCACCTACCAGCTTCAAACCCAATAGTTCTCTCATATTTGACAGTGAGACAATTATCTGCACAAATAGAGGTTAGATTAATGGTTTGCTAAAGCAAGATACTTTGCAACCACTGTCGTTTCTGAGAATGAGATACCTGTATACATTTCTACAAGAAAATGTTTAAAGGGTAACAGGAAAGACACAAAAATGCTGGAGGTTCTGTGAACCTAGAGTGTTAGGAAGAAGACTGAAAAGCAGGACTTCCTGGGTGGTTATCTCTGGATTGCTTCCAATACCTTGTGCTAGTGAGAGCAGGAACAGGGAGATAGGGTATCTGAATGTGTGACTGGAAGGCTGGTGCAGGGAGCAAGGATTTCGATTTATAGACCACTGGAATCTCTTCTGGGATAGGGGTGACCTGAACAAAAGGGACGGGCTACACCTTAACTGGAGGGGGACCGACATTCTGGCAGGCAGGTTTGCTATGGCTACATGTGTGGGTTTAAACTAAATAGTGGGGGAAGGGATTGACAAATTAGGATTATAAAGATGGAGTTAAAGGGGAAGTGAGTGCAGGAATACTTACAAAAGACTCCTGAATTAATGGGAAGTTCGAGAAGTGATAAGAGAGTAAGGTCAGGGCCAATAGTGACCGGAGTGAGTGCCACAGAGGGCAGTGGAGGCCAAGTCTCTGGATGGATTTAAGAGAGGGTTAGATAAAGCTCGAGGGGCTAGTGGAGTCAGGGGATATGGGGAGAAGGCAGGCATGGGTTATTAATTGGGGACGATCAGCCATGATCACAATGAATGGCGGTGCTGGCTCGAAGGGCCGAATGGCCTCCTCCTGCACCTATTTTCTATGTTTCTATGTTACTCCCTCTCATTTATATCTTCCTTCCACACTCCCAATCCTTAAACAGGGGACTCAACCTGAAATATCAACCATACCTTTGCCTCCATAGTTGCTGCTTGACCCGTTGATTTCTTCCAGCAGTTGGATTTTAGCTCCATCTTCTAGCATTTCCAGTCTCTTTATTCCAGTTTGTTATTCCTTTTATCATGTATCTGAACACTGTGAATGGCTCGATTGTATCATGTATCTCTGCTGACTGGTTAGCACGCAACAAAAGCTTTTCACTGTACCGTGTACACGTGACAATAAACTAAACTGAACTCTTTTGTCTTGATACTCACGCATCTCCATCATCGCAAAGCTTTAGCCTCTTCATTCAGGGGTCGTTTATCTCTGACTGGACGTGGATATCAATAGGTTACAGCCGGCTAGAGTTAAAGTATCATGAAAGATCAGAAACCAACAGGTATAGGCAAGAAAAGGACACAAGGTGCTGGAGTAACTCAACGGGTCAGGCGGCATCGCTGGAGAGCGTGGATAGGTGATGCTTCGGGTCGAGACTGATTGTAGGCACTGAGAAGAAAGCTGGAAGAGAGGAGAGGCAGGACAAAGCATGGCAGATAATGGGTCGACAAGGGGGGTTTTGATAAGTAAATGGTTGCAACAAAGGCCAGAGAAAAGAAAGGAAAACATAGAAACATAGAAATTAGGTGCAGGAGTAGGCCATTCAGCCCTTCGAGCCTGCACCGCCATTCAATATGATCATGGCTGATCATCCAAACTCAGTATCCCGTACCTGCCTTCTCTCCATACCCTCTGATTCCCCTTATCCACAAGGGCCACATCCAACTCACTCTTAAATATAGCCAATGAACTGGCCTCAACTACCCTCTGTGGCAGAGAGTTCCAGAGACTCACCACTCTCTGTGTGAAAAAAGTCTTTCTCATCTCGGTCTTAAAGGATTTCCCCCTTATCCTTAAGCTGTGACCCCCTTGTCCTGGACTTCCCCAACATCGGGAACAATCTTCCTGCATCTAGCCTGTCCAACCCCTTAAGAATTTTGGTAAGTTTCTATAAGATCCCCTCTCAATCTCCTAAATTCCAGAGAGTATAAACCGAGTCTATCCAGTCTTTCTTCATAAGACAGTCCTGACATCCCAGGAATCAGTCTGGTGAACCTTCTCTGCACTCCCTCTATGGCAATAATGTCCTTCCTCAGATTTGGAGACCAAAACTGTACGCAATACTCCAGGTGTGGTCTCACCAAGACCCTGTACAACTGAAGTAGAACCTCCCTGCTCCTGTACTCAAATCCTTTTACTATGAAAGCTAACATACCATTCGCTTTTTTCACTGCCTGCTGCACCTGCATGCCTACTTTCAATCTGAAGAAGGGTCTCGACCCGAAACGTCGCCTATCTCCTTCGCTCCTTAGATGCTGCTGCACCCGCTGAGTTTCTCCAGCTTTTTGTGTACCCTGCCTACTTTCAATGACTGGTGTACCATGACACCCAGGTCTCGCTGCATCTCCCCTTTTCCTAATCGTCGGCACCATTTAAATAATAGTCTGCTTTCCTGTTTTTGCCACCAAAGTGGATAACCTCACATTTATCCCACATTATACTGCATCTGCCAAACATTGCCCACTCACCCAGCCTATCCAAGTCACCTTGCAGTCTCCTAGCATCCTCCTCACAGCTAACACTGCCCCCCAGCTTAGTGTCATCCGCAAACTTGGAGATATTGCCTTCAATTCCCTCATCCAGATCATTAATATATATTGTAAATAGCTGGGGTCCCAGCACTGAGCCCTGCGGTACCCCACTAGTTACTGCCTGCCATTGTGAAAAGGACCCGTTTACTCCTACTCTTTGCTTCCTGTTTGCCAGCCAGTTCTCTATCCACATCAATACTGAACCCCTAATACCGTATGCTTTAAGTTTTGTATACTAATCTCTTATGTGGACCTTGTCGAAAGCCTTCTGGAAGATTCCAGATATACCACATCCACTGGTTCTCCCTTATCCACGCTACTAGCTACTAGTAAAGGAAGGTGCGAGACAGATTTGACGTTACGATTGAAAAGCCAGAGGGAGGAAAGTAGCAGATGGGGAGGGGGCAGATGAGGGAACAAATAGGTGGGAGTCCAGAGCGGCACATGGGAGCGATGGGGGGCGGGGGGGGGTGGGGGCAGGGAATAGAGGGAGGAGAAGATTGGAGCAGGAGGAGGGGGTAGGAAGGGGGATTTGCGAGAGGTTACATAAAATTGGAGTATAGAAGTGGATATGGATTAAGGCCCAACATAACATCATGTAACAAAGAACCCACCCAGAAAAAGATGTGTAACTGCAGCTTCACGATAGCTGAACAGGGAAGGTTGGGTGCATTTTAACTGACACATAATTGTAAGGTTAAGGCCGGCTTTAGTGCACACACTGACGACTTTTGCACATCTTTTGAACATCTGGCATTGAATCATGTCCCATCCACTGACATCTTTGCACATCTGCCATATCCAGCAAGCGTAAGTTCTAACAACTTGGAGGCAGGAGGCGGATCACGGAAGTTGGAGGTGGAGTTGATTATTGGAGACAAGAGAGTTAGCACTGTTAGCATTGTGGGCGTAGAAGAAGGTGAATGCACATGGAAGTGTGCTTAGTACTTAGCATTCGGGCGCTAAGATTTGGGGATAAGGTTTATGTTAATGTTCATGGCACTCATTGCACTGATAGAATTTCTAGACCAAAGTCACGTCTGCCACAACTGGTTTCCACATGTACGTGGAGTATTGTGTGCAGTTTTGGTCCCCTAATTTGAGGAAGGACATTCTTGCTATTGAGGGAGTGCAGCGTAGGTTCACAAGGTTAATTCCCAGATTGCGGGACTGTCATATGCTGAGAGAATGGAGCGGCCGGGCTTTATATACTCTGGAGTTTAGAGGGATGAGAGAGGATCTTATTGAAACATATAAGATTATTAAGGGTTTGGACACACTAGCGGCAGGAAACATGTTCCCGATAATTGCGAAGTCAACATATCCTCCCAATTTTGTCGGAAGGAACTGCAGATGCAGGTTTACACCAAAGATAGACACAAAATGCTGGAGTAACTCAACGGGTCAGGGAGCATCTCTGGAGAAAAGTGATAGGTGCTGTTTTGGCTCGAAACCCTTTCTTGGTTCGATTTTCTAAAATGCGGTCTGATGAAAGGTCTCGTGCTGAAGCGTCAAATATTCCTTCTCTCCAGAGATGCTGCCTGACCCGCTGAGTTAGTCCCGCATTTTGTGTTTGTCCAAATTGTTCTTTAAGTTGGATCTACATTTGCACATAGTTGTTGAAGGTGTTTTTTATACCTTGTGCGGAGAGTAGCACTGGATGCAGAGTGGAACAAGACAAGCAACTAGACACACAATAGACTGCAGATGCTGGAACACTGAGCAAAACACAAAGTGCTGGAGGATCGCAGCGGGTCAGGCAGCTTCTGCGGAGAGAACGGACAGACAAGTTTCAGTTTGGAACCCTTCTTTAGTCTGCTGGATTATGTGGGAGAAAGCTGAATAAGAGATGTGAGGGCGGGACAAAGCCTAGCAAGTGATGGGTGGATGGAGGTGGCTGGGCTCTTGGTTGGCAGATGGGTGGAGTAAGTGGCAGAGACTGGAGGTGAAAAGGAGACAAAAGGCTGTCAGATAAGGGGAGAAGAGGCATGGCACGGGGGCGCAGCAGTAGAGTTGCTGCCTTACAGAGCTTGCAGTGACAGTGACCCGGGTTCGATCCCGACTAAGGGTGCTGTCTGTACGGAGTTTGAAGGATCTCCTCGTGATGGCGTGGATTTTCTCCAAGATCTTTGGTTTCCTCCCACACTCCAAAGACGTACAGGTTTGTGGGTTGATTGGCTTGGGTATAAGTGTGTAGGATAGCGTTAATGTGCGGGGATCGCTGGTCAGTGTGGACTCGGTGGGCCGAAGGGCCTTTTTCCGCGCTGTATCTCTAAACCAAACTAAACTAAGAGAAGGAGTGAAATGTAAAACCAGGAGGGCCAAACTACGAAGCAATCTCAGAGCCAGAACTCATCACTCTACTCCCCGCCAAAGAAGATGAGAAGCCATTGCTAGCAACTGATCAAATCTCAACTTTAGTGCAAGGACAATGTTTGGATATAAACAGACTGCTTTAATTATAGTAAGCCAAAGCTTAAAAAGGGAAGATGGCAGCGTGTGATTTACTGTAAATGAATGATTACTTGGGGAATCCGAAATGACTTTATGAAAGCACATTTGTAAGTTATAACACAAATAGTTTTCAGAAACAGTTACCTAGTCCTTTCATGTCTTTATTTTTGAAACGGAAGGGAAGCATTTAATACACAGATCACAGTAGACAAACACCTGGATTTATTAGTTCCTTGCAGCTGCTGAAGTATAACAGGTCACTGTTTACTTACTTACCATTAATTAAGCGAAAACTGGTTCAAACTAGCCCCCTGATGCAGAGATGAATGTCTAAAAATTTGACAATCAACCTCTTTTTTTAACATTAGGAGATTAAAAACACTATTTTTCTGGGTTGGAATGAAATGACGACTTGCCCTGAGTTCCTTCTATCCATTTTGGAAATTACGCAGCCATTCCGGGATACACGTGATGAGTCCATTCACTAGGCAATTCTCCTTCTGGATTTGGGATGGCCAACTGTTGTACAACCTGGTTTTCCCACTGCAATGTAAGATTGAACCCACCCGTCCTCCCACCCTGTATCTGAGCTCCCATTGAGAAAGCTACCTCCTAGCATTTCTTCCTCCTGTCCTCCTTTATACCTGAGCCCTTGACCAGCCCCATCTCAGTCTCAATAAACCCAACACGTTCCCTTACCCACCCTGAGGATTAGATCTCTCAATCACTTCGCCAAATCCTCTCCGGCCTTGACTCCCCAATCTGCTAAGGTCTTCAATGGAGGCCTTATCCTCCAATTTCACCAGCTTTTTCCCTCCTCCACCAGATCTAAAACACACAGGACATACTTGCAGATCCACCACAACACATGTATAATGCACTCTCACCATTTCAAAGCACTGTGTCTAATAACTCTCAGATGCGCTCGAATTGTGCTCTGGAAGACACAAACTCATGATTGTATAACAGATAATGAATCAAGTACATTTCCAAACTGATCAAAACCTGACTCTAAGGCTAATCAAAATATACCATCACTTACCAAAAATACACTCAGCTCAACCATGCATCGTCAAACTATTGAAGTTCAAGTTCAAATCTATAACCAGAAATCCAGCCCCCGTTGCATTAAAGCACGTTTAAAAGCAACTGGGTTTGGCCGACAGCTCGACACAAAGCGATTGCCGTTTACCTTCATCGGGGCCTGGCGGGGGTAGCACAAGACCGCAGAAGTCTCCAGCTCGCTGGCTGGCCTTCTCTGGCAACCTCGTGGCTGGACTCTGCGACGGGGTTCTGGAGAAAGGCCACAGTTGGAGCACGGGCTTGGTAAGATTCCCTGGAGGTTTCTCTGGGCATTCTGCTGATGGAGTCTCAGACATTTTAGGGAAATGAGAAAGGCAAGAACCAGATAGGCTCGGTTGTTTAAAATTATTTGCACCTGAGGTGATGCTTTTAATTATTTAAATATGTTCTTAAGTGTTTTTGTGCACAATCCCTCTACCCATTCCTTCTCTCCAGTGATGCTGCCTGTCCCGCTGAGTTACTCCAGTATTTTGTGTCTATCTTTGACCCGATCTATTCATGTGTCTGCCTAAATGCCTTGTAAACATTGCAATCACATCTGCTACTACCACCTCCCCCTGGCAGTGTTTCCAGGCATCTACCACTCTCCATGTTAAAATAAATTACCGCACAAATCTTACTTAAATTTTCCTCCTCTCATCTTAAACCTACGTTTTCGAGTATTTGATATTTCCACCCTGGGCAAAAGATTCTAAATACCCTTTGTATGCCTCTGATAAATTTATATCTTTTTACACACCATCAGAAATCAATTGTTATTTTCTCCTGTGAGCTGCCAACAATGATGCAAGTAAAGCATTTTAATAAATAATAAATAAATAAAATGATGTAAAAAATGAACAATAAGCAATAAATAAATAAATAAATAAATAAATAAATACATAATAAATAATACAAAAAAATTATTGATTTCTCTAACTTCAGGTTGCCCCGGCATTCCCTCTCTCTCTCTATCGCTCCCCCACCACAGTCGCACCAGCTTCTCGTTTTCACCCAACAAACAGCTAACAATGGCCTGTTTCCTTTATCATTATTACTTTTTTGCATATCTTTAATTCATTGTTCTTTATCACTCCACATAATCGTCTATATCTCTCATTTCTCTTATCCCTAACCAGTCTGAAGAAGTGTCTCGACCCGAAATGTCACCCTTTCCTTTTCTCCAGAGATGCTGCCTATCCCGCTGAGTTACACCAGCATTTTGTGTCTATCTCCTGTGTCTTTAAGTGGCAAGCGATCAGAGTTGCATCCTTTCATTATAGCCCAGTTACTTGTCGGAGGCCCACACTGTTCTAAAGTTACAGCCGCAACACAAACAGCAGTTGAGCGTTTTATCCCCAGTGACAGCTCTGCTATAGACTTGGTTTCATTACACGTGGATGCGTCAGATGCTCAGAAATGCCTGATTCAGAAGTTCACTCTGCATTAGTTCACGCTAAGGAGTTCTGATCGCATTTCACTCGTTTTATGGATCCAGGGGTACCCTGATCTCGTCAACCCACCGACTAGATTGTAAATGCAATTATTCTATTATTGCTTCTTTGAATAAAGTGAAGCCTGCAAAGGGAGTTTCATTTCTAGGTTACATGTAAAATGTAGCACCTGAACGTCAGCACAAGAGACTACGTGCTGGAGTATGGAGGAGCAAACTATCTCCCCCCATCAGAGGGATCTATCAGAGGCTCTGACTCAAAAAGGCAGCCAATATCATCAAAGACCCAGACCATCCTGGCTGTGCTCTCATTTTGCTACTACCATTGGGAAGAAGGTACAGGAGCCTGAGAACTGTCACCACCAGGATCAAGAGCAGCTTCCGCCCAGCTGGTATTTTCTTGTGATGTTATGCATCAATATGGTATCAACGGATGTTATGCATCAATATAGTAGAAAGTACTGACACCTATAAAAAGTAAAAAGCCATGTGGCACGTATGTTTATTAAAAGTGTGTATTGGCACCTTAAAAACACTGTTCCCAGTGACCATACAGTTCTAGAATACCATACAACACTAACCCCATGCAGGGTTACACAAAAGGCTGGAGAAACTCAGCGGGTGCAGCAGCTTCCAAGGAGCGAAGGAGATAGGCGATGTTTCGGGTCGAGACCCTTCTATCGGTAGGCAGGTGGAGGTCGGCGGCAGCATCGGCGTGGAGGTCGGTGAAGGCGGCGTCCTGGTGAGTCCTGGAGGCGCTCCTCATGGACAAGATGGCGTCGGGGGACTCAGGCCGGCGGCTCGGGCCAGAGTTGGGGCCCGGGGCCTGGGTCTCGACCCGAAACGTCGCCTATCTCCTTCGCTCCTTAGATGCTGCTGCACCCGCTGAGTTTCTCCAGCCTTTTGTGTAACCCTCGATTCTCCAGCATCTGCAGTTCCTTCTTTAACACTAACCTCATGCAACTATGTTCTTCCATATACTGTGTCTGTGGTTGTATTGCAGAATTTAGCTTTGCACTATTATCGTTATCTGATATTACTGTTTAAAATGTATTGTATTATTGATTAATAATAAAAGGATCTGTGTGTTTTTATTGTTTCGTTGCCAGCACACAAAAGACCCTTGACTCCTGTAATTTTACCATGGAGAAAGACGTGAAGTCTAGGGAACTTGGGAAAGTTAATGGAGATGTCCTGTGGACAGTCTGACAGTTGAGGAGATGCTGAACGTCCAAAGACATATGAAGGTAGACAAGGCTCCCGGCCCTAATCAGCTATCCAGCTTCCCACGGTCTCCTTGGATATATCTGTAGAGTGCTGGCTGAGGTATATGAACCATTATTAAATGCAGCTGAGGTGTCAGAAGACTGGAGGGTGGCCAACATTGTGATTTAATTTAAGAACAGCTGCAAAGAAAAACCTGGGAGCTAAAAAACAATAAGCCTAACATCTGTGGTAGGAAAGTTACTGGAGAGGATCCTGAGTGATAAGATATGCATGTATTTGGAAAGATACGGGTTTGATTAGGGATAGCTTTACAAGGTCTTGTGCGTGGGAGATCAGGCCTCAGGAATTTGAATGCTTTTTTTTGAAAAAGTAATAAAAGAAAGTTGAGGATGATATATTCTATATGGACATCAGCAAGGCCTTCGATAAGGTTCTGCATGGTTGCTCTGGAAGGTCAGATTGCATGGGATCCAAGAAGAACTTATTAACTGGATACACAATTGGCTTCATGGTACGAAGCAGAGGGTAGTGGTGGAAGGATGTTTTATGGACTAGAGGCTGTGATAAGAGTTAGTAGTGGCGTGCCTCAGCGATCGGTATCTGCACATTGCCTTTTGTCAGCTACTGTATATCAATGATTTGGATGAGAATGTACAGTGCATGCTTAATAAGTTTGCAGATGGCACTATAATAGGTGGTCTTCTTCTTCTTGCGCATGGCGTGCACAGCCTAAAGTTGTAGGACAACTTGTTCTATTTGATCTTTTGTGATTGTGCACGCCAGGTTGATTGCATTAGTTGAAACAGGGCGGACCACGTGAAGGTTGCAATCTCCCACCCCATAGTAGGTGGTGTCGTAGACAGACAAGGCGGTTATCAAGAATTACAGTGGGATGTTGCTCAGTTGAGTAAGCGGGCCAAGGAATGGTTGATGGGGTTTACTTCAGATATGTGTGGCATATTACACTTTGGGAAGTCCAAGAGAGGACCTTCAGGGCGAATGGTAGGGGACTGTTATAGAGCACAGGGATCTAAGAGTCTAGGTACATACTTCTCTGAAGGTGGTATTGCAGGTGGATAGGATGGTAAAAACAGCTTTTGGCATGCTGCTCTTCATCAGCCAGGGAATTAAGTACAGAAGTTGGGACATTATGTTACAGTTGCACATGACATGAATGAGGCTGCACTTGAAAGTTTGTGTTCAATTGTGGTCACCCTGCTCCAGGGACAGCTGCTATTATTCTGGGAGAGAGTGCAAGAAGATTTATAAGGATGCTGCCAAGACCCAAGGGCCTGAGCTTTTGTGAGAGATTGGGCAGGCTAGGATTGTATTCCTTGCAGTGCAGGAGGCTCAGAGGTGTATGAAATCAAGAGGGTAATACACAGGGTGAGTAGGGGGGTCAACATCTAGAGGGTACAGGTTTGAGGAGAGACAGGAAAGATTTAATAGAAACATTAGGAGCAACTTTTTCAAACAGAAGGTGTTGAGTATATGGAACGAGCTGCCAGAGGAAGCAGTTAAGCCAGGAACAATGGTACCATTTGGAGTACATTTTAAAGGTACATGGTTGGGAAGGGGTTTAGAGGGATATGGTCCAAATGCAGGCCAATAGGACTGGCTAAGGTGGGGCAATTTGGTTTGGATGAACCAGTTGTGTGGATGTGCTGTATCCCTGAGGCACACCCCTAGTAACTCTTGTCACAGCCTCCAGTGCATGGTGGCGCAACGGTAGAGTTGCTGCCTTACAGCGCCTCAGCGCTTGCGGAGACCCGGGTTCGATCCCGACTACGGGTGCTGTCTGTACGGAGTTTGTGCGTTCTCCCCGTGACCGCGTGGGTTTTCCCCAAAATCTTCGGTTTCCTCCAACACTCCAAAGACGTACAGGTATGAAGGTTAATTGGCTTACGGTGTGTGTAAATTGTCCCTAGTGTGTGTAGGATAATGTGCGGGGATCGCTGGTTGGTGCGGATCGCTGAGCCGAAGGGCTTGTTTCCGCCGTGTATCTCTAAACTAAACTAAGCTAAACTCTATGGCACTTTCAAAATTACAACCATGGAAATAAGAGTCTAACAGCCAGCAGAGATTAAACTTCAAAATGTACCTCATTGGCTGTGGCATGCTCAGGATGTCCTGAGATTGTGAAAGAGGGAAAGAGAATAGTAAGATTAAATGAGAACTTACCAGTTTGAAGTTTGATCGTTATTTTATGAGGAGTTACGATGAGGGATTACGGGAAGAAGACCCCGCCTGGTGCATGCTCAGCATACTTCAAAGCAGCGGCATGAAAAACACAGAACCAATAGCCGGAGTAAGATAGTAAGGCTTACATAGACTATAACTACCAGATAATCATTTATATTATGAGGGTTGGGAGTGGAGGGCACGTAATCCCTCATCATAACTCCTCATAAAATAACGATCAAACTTCAATCTGGTAAGTTCTCGTTTAATCTTACTATTTTACTTCGGAGTCACGTGAGTGACTACGTGAAGATTTTGAAGCTCTGTGATTTTCATGCCGTAGATCATTCCATACGACACACTGCTTGAGTTTACACAGTAGTAAATAATATATATTGCTTGAAATTATGCAATAAATATTTTAATATTTTAATAAAAATAATGAAAAGAAAAGTAATAACCCCTCTATCCCTGGGGAAATTACAACAAATGATATGCAACAAAGCAAACAATTTGAACAGAACCCAACACAGCATGTGCAACCCTGGCACTGTGACAACAGGTTTATCATAAAATCTAGAAAAGTTCCTCTTTAGACCATCCTGTGGTCTCCAGAATTTGGTTGAGCGGCATGTCCTGCACCTTTGCCGCGGACATTGATACTGCCCTTGTGGAGTGAGATTTAAACACATCAGTGTCTACTCCAGTTAATCCAGAAACATAGAAACATAGAAACATAGAAATTAGGTGCAGGAGTAGGCCATTCAGCCCTTCGAGCCTGCACCGCCATTCAATATGATCATGGCTGATCATCCAACTCAGTATCCCGTACCTGCCTTCTCTCCATACCCTCTGATCCCCTTAGCCACAAGGGCCACATCCAACTCACTCTTAAATATAGCCAATGAACTGGCTATATCCATCTAGAAATAGTTTGTACTGTCACTTTTTTATATGTTTCTTGTGGATAATGAACATTGGTGTCTCACAATCTTGGAGACTCTTAATTCAATATATATTAAATCAGATGCTTAACCACACACAATGTTTAGTTGACAGAGTATGTCTTAAAGATTACATTGGTTCCAGCCTTTCTTGACTTGCTTTGCTTGCTTATTAGATCATTGACATAAAACGTCATTTTATCTACAGACAACTGCATACAATGTAACCGCAATATTTGTAATGTTTGTACTCATTGTGCTGATATTAATGTCATCAGCATAACCACTTTAAATATTAACTTCTGAAAAGACAGTGATGTAATTGGAGTCCATTGCCGAAGCAATGTAAGAACTTTACTGGCATCCCAGATTTCTGTATATCTGGGTTTGGTAGGATTTTATTAAAATTCCTCTCATAAATCGGGATATTAATCGACGAGACCCGATAAATTGTCGTTCTGAAAATTGTCCTAAATAGGAGGACAAAGCACTCCGAGCTCCATTAATGGTATTATAACTCAGGTGCAACATAGCAAGGAACTCCAATACATCCAATATGTTTGCAGTATGATAAAATATATCTGACTGTATACAAAAGATTTTCCATTCCTTATATGAAGCATATATTGTTTCTTAGTGCTATATCTCCAAGCTGCAGTTATGACATCCATGGTCCTATCCGACATTCCATCAGAACCTGCAGATTAACAATTAATACGGTCATGTAATGGATGACTTCTGCTGTAATTGGATGTACCAACAATTACTGCACCTGGGATGTGTTATGAATGTCTGAATCATCATTCTGAGCACCAATGGGAACAATGGCTGTGTAGTAATGGTCCCTAGATAAGGGACGTATCAGATATTAAACTGATAAGAACAGATACTACACTTGATCTTAGCCAAAGGGCCGAGAAGGAATACCAGTTTGGAACCACCAAACGCCTGCGGCGGAGACTTGCTCTATTTTGGTGACACATTGCCTAATCAGGCAAAATGGCGAAAACATAAAAGACTATACTTCCCCAAAGTAGCGAGAATGCATCCACCGCTAATGCTCCTGGGTCTGGCTCCCATGAGACATTTAGACCACTGGAGATTTAATCCAGACACAACAGATCAACATTTGGTACTCATACTGTCTGACAATCTTTTTTAAACTTTTTGAATTTTAACATTCATTCTGTATTGTCATTGAACTTTCGTGATCTGTTGTCTTAACACAATATTGTCTTCTCCCAGAGCTGTGGTATTGTCTACTCATAATTGAACATGTAAATTCTTTATTGTAGAACAAACAGCTATCAATGCATAAAACACCCCCAATAACTCCAAATAATTCATACCTTGAGTTTGGAGAATTAAATCGTCTTGGACAGTCCATCGACCACCACAACTGGTGTCGCTGTCCTTGGCTTCCCATCCGAGAGCACTCCCATCAGTCTGTAATATCACCAAAAACTACTGAACAAGCACATTTTTACTTCTAGTAACTTGTGCAACATTGAGAATCCATAATTGCAATTCAGCTCAACCTTTTAAGTTAGTAACTGCATGGACCTAATCAATGACCTGCACGCGTTTTATGCTTATTCTCTGGTCTTTGCAGACTTTGATCACTTTACTTTACCACTATCACTTTACCAGTGACCGTAGCTACTTCTTGGATGGTGGGATAATGTTTTTTACCAAGACAAGTACAGGCATTTGTAACACCCCCAACCTTAATTGTTGGTAAAGTTACTGACATATCAACTGTATTAATGACAAACCCCAAATAATCAATTGTTTGGGATGCCTGTAACTTACATGTTGTTTGGATGTACAGAACCTTAGCCTTTCAATAGGCTTATGGTTGCTGAACCCAGTTCTTCAGCTGCTCCCATTTACAATTAACATATCCTCTAGATAAGTCATTACAATGTGATTCTGAGCCCTCATCAACACCAGTACTGGTTTCAATAATTGTGTGAGCAATCTGAGGGCTGAATTTAACCCATTACGTCATTCCTTTAGCTGGCCCATCCAATTAATTTACCTGAATAATAAGGCATCTTTTTTAGGTCTAATAATAGCCATGTAGCAGCCTTGTGATAACAACTTCGTTACAGTGTTGAAGTGTACTTTTTTAAAATGCCTATACTGAACTATAAATTCAAGTTTGTGAGTCCCAGAATGACTCTGCAACCCCCATACTTGTGTCTGGGATATATTATCTCTACCTGACGAGTTGGTACATTCAAACACCAAGCCGATCAGATTTAATGCAGAATTACAAAACAATTGTAATCTTACAACCAACCAGAGGTTGTTTCCCAGAAATTCCATATGTGATGGAATGACATTTCTGTACTTCTGTAAATGAACCAGAAGATCTCCTTTTCTTAATATAGGGGTTTGTATTCAACCAGTTTGTTTTCTCAAAGCAGGGATGAGAAGTTTTATAAGGCAAATAACCTTAATTGTTTGGGCAGTTTTTCATCAATCATAAATCTGGTTATAGCTTGCCCACATAATCCTGCATTTGTGAGAAACCAAATAATGTTGGCCAACAGGTTCATCCATAGCCTCACCAGTCCATACCAATATAGCAAAACGTGGTGCTACATCGGGAACACCCGGAGCGTTTCTATTGTGCTCTGGTGTATACACATAAGTAGGGACACCAGCTTCAGGGTCAGTTTCCTCCTGCCCTGGTACTCCCGAGTCTTTGCTCTAGGAGACTTCATCCAGACCTAAACATGTCACTGGTGAATGAGAGTCTCATTTTTCATAGGCACCATACTCAGTGTATGCAAAACTCCTTTCGGAGCCTGCCTTAGAATCTCATGGGTCTTAAAACCCTTAATTGTTTAGAATTTTGAGCATTTTATCTTGCTCTAAATACTTCATCCAGACCTATGTAAGGCACTGGTGAATGAGATTCTCATTCTTTATAGGCACCATACTCAGTGTATGGAAACTCCTTCGGAGCTTGCCTTAGAATCTCATGGGTCTTTAGAACCCTTGACTGATTAGAATTTGGAGCATTTTATCTTGCTCTAGGGATCTCATCTCGGTAAAAGACGCCCTTTTGGTCTGCCCGAGCATTGTTCACCACCCAGCAGAGCGAGATGTCCGTCAGGGAATGTTGCCGACTGGCCCGCTGCAGACTGCAGGAGTACGTGCTGAGGGACGCACTGAAGCTCGGTGCAGCCAACGCCAAGGCTCGGTGGGGGAGGGCCACAGTCTAAGGCCCTTCTGCTGCTGGACATGGGGGGGGTACAGTATTGTGGAGACGCCCCTAAATATAAGGGAAGGTATCCCACGCCATTGTGGCATGAGTGGGGGACTGATTTGTGGAAACTTGGGAAAAAGAAAATGTCTAAACTGTATTGATCTATTGTACAGCCTCCGAAAATGTCGGATGGATTTTCCGCAAGGTTAATGTATTGTATATATTTATCATTCGAATAAAGTATATTTTGAAATATTTAAAAAAAAAAGGATCTCATCCAAACCAAGGTACTGGAGAATCAGAATCCCATTTTTATAGGCACCATACTCAGCGTATAAAAACTCCTTTGGAGCCTGCCTTACAGGAAGACATACCTGGGTCAAGAACCCTTGACTAAGTCAAGTGTGGAGCATTTTCTCCATTTCCAGCCTTCCCCACATTCTTGTCCTCCCTTGGAGGAAAGTTACTTCTTTACTGTTTTGTATTTATGCAATAACCATATATGTTTAAAATTGTAATTCTGACAGGCACATTCTGCTTGCAGAATATTTGTATTAACCTCAGTATCACACAGGGTTCTATACATTTCCATAAAGAAAACTGCATCTGGTAACATATACTCAGAGCAGACTTTATTTTACAATTACTGGGTATTTGGAGCCGGCATTTAGCGCAGCCGTTATCTCCAAACCCGATCTAAATAGCGGTAAATAGCGGGAGCTATTAAGTTTATTTAAGCTTATTTCACAAGCTTAAATAAACTTAAAGAGTTTATTTAAGCTTGTGAAATAAACTCTTAATTGTTTCTTTGCCACACTGACTGGCAAAGTATAAGTGGTGCAGCAACTAGAGACACTGTCTTAGAGAGCTTCTCTTCAACATTTTTGCTCATTAATCTGCACTGGTGCATTTGGACTTACAATCAGAAATTCCCATACCAGCGCAGGTCCTAGGTTTCATATTATAAAATACATTCAGAAAGTCTTAGAGAAACCATGCAGATTGCTTTCACCTCAGTCTCACTTGTTGAAAAATACGGTGAGCATCTCACAAAATTTTAGTATCTGTGATGAAGTGCTCTTTCATTTTCTTCCTTCCATCAGGTTTATGCCACCACTCCTTGAAATGAATGGCTTCCCCAATGAAAAATGCAACTCGTCTGAAATTCAGGTTTCAGTGCGTGACGAGATTGAATAGCTTTAAAAAAAAATCAAAATAAACTTTATTCAAGTAAAAAATATGTACAATGCAGGAACCGTGCAAAACATTCTTCCGACATTGTCGGAGGCTTTACATACATTCAATACTGATTACACAAATCACACAATTTTACCCCACACGTTTGCCACTCATGTGGCCTCCTGGGGTGAAATCCCTTCCGTTATTTGAGGGGCATCTCCACCACAAAATGCCCCCCAAATGTCCAGCAGCGGAAGGACCCTAGACTGTGGTGCTCCCCCACCGAGCATGACGTTGGCTGCACCGGGCTTCATTGCATCCCTCAGCACGTACTCCTGCAGTCTGCTGCGGGCCAGTCGGCAACATTCCCCGATGGACATCTTGCTCTGCTGGGAGATTGAATAGCTTTCACCAGGAAAATCTGCTATAAGAAAATTAGAATATCCACTACCTTGGTCCTCAGTCCTAACCTTGGGCGTTCTACCCATACATTTGACTGAGGGTAGGTCAACTCACTGTAACCTCCAAGACTCACTTCCCTCTGCTGGATAATCATGTCATTGCATATTTTCATTTTAAACACAACAACCTAGGTTGTCATCTTTTTGCAGTAATTGAGGATTATCTGAGCGCTGCTAATGTTATTAAGCCTTATGCAACACTAACAGTTTAGTGTTTCGTTTCATGCAACATGGCAAGCATTGAAATTTTCACACACACACACATCGGCCATCCGTCTGAAACCTCAGCTGCAATGATGCTATCCAGCACCTGTTTCATAATCAAAGCAGCCACTTAAGGCTTTGAAACAGTCCACTCCACCACAGTACAGCTGCTTCCCAAGTAATTTCTCTGCAAGAGTGGAATGTCGGAGGTGCAGGGTTGCTGTTCTATTTAAAAGTGTTTGAGGCTCTGATCCGCAGAAGTGAGATTGAGGAGAAACATCGTTTATGGGCATAAAAAATGGCCGACACACAGGAGCCATTTTGAGTCATTTGAAAAGCGAGTTAAAGCTGGGACATCACATTGCAAATCTTGAAAACCAGTTAATTAGGATTGCTGAAATTGACATCATGCAAAACCAACTTAAAAAAAAGAACAAGAGTTCACTCACAGCCCCTAAACCTTAATAACAGAGTCATAGAATCATACAGCATGTGTGACTCATTGGCACACAAGGCCGTGGAGGCCAAGTCAATGGATATTTTTTAAGGCAGAGATAGATAGATTCTTGATTGGTACGGGTGTTAGGGGTTATGGGGAGAAGGCAGGAAAATGGGATTGAGAGGGGAAGATAGATCAACCATGATTGAATGATGGAGTAGACTTGATTGGCCAAATGACCTAATTCTGCTCCTATCACTTATGAGCATGAAAATACGCCCTTTAGCCCAACTTGTCCATGCTGACCAAGCTGGTCTAATTAGTCTGTGTTTAGCCCACATGTTTCAAGCCTTTCCTATCCATGTACTGCCCAAATATTATTAAAATGGCTGTCATAATACCTACCTCTTATGGCAGCTTGTTCCACATACCCATCGCTCTCTGTGTAATAGTTGCCGCTCGGGTTCCTATTAAATCTTTCACATGTTGAAAAATGCCCGCGCGTAACAAAAGGTCGCCATGGAAAAAAACAATATTTCTTTTACTCGTAGGTTTAGTCGAGGTAGGTCGTAGCAGGTCGGCATGTTATTCGTAGGTCATCGAGGGTAGTCGAAGGTAATCGAAGGTAGTCGTAGATAGTCTTCATCATAGTCAAAGGGAGGTCGAAGGGAGGTCAAAGGAAATCGAAGGAGGTCGTCTTCATTCTCCACTATTCGGTGTCCAATTTACCCGAAGCTAGTCTTCAACATAGTCAAAGGAGGCCTTCAACAGACACTTTTTCAACTCTCCAGGGACTAAACTCGCCAATTAGGTTGTCGCAGTGGGATAGCCCCATTACCTTAGTGCACGACAGCCAAGGTGGGGCAGGGGAGGTGTGCAAGGCCTGATGATGTAGCTATCTGCACTAGAAGCCATCCAGAGAGGATAGGTCAGAGGTGATGATTCATACATTTCAAAATGGTCAACATAAATGGCCAAACGCAGGCAGGTGGGAGTAGTGTAGCTGCGACATGTTGGCTGGTGTGGGCAAGTTGGGCTGAAATGCCTGTTTCCACATTGTATGACTCTCTGACAGGAAAACAGGCCAGTGTCCACAGGGAGATGGAGGGAGAATTAGCGTCATACAGCGTGGAAACAGGCCCTTTAGCCCAACTTGCCCACACCGACCAACATGTCCCATCTACAGTAGTCCCACCTCCCTGCATTTGGCCCACATTTCTCTAAACCTGTCCTATCCGTAACCATAGTGATGTGCAGGGCCGGCCTTAAGCCGATTGGACCGATTGCTCCCAATTGGGCCCCGCAACTAATAACCCATTATCTGTTATTTGCACTTTATTCGTTTATTTATTCATGTGTGCATATATTTGTATATGGTATATGGACACACTGATCTGTTTTGTAGTAAATGCCTTCTATGTTCTGTGTGCTCAAGCAAAGCAAGAGTGTCATTGTCCTATCAGGGACACACAACAATAAACTCACTTGAACTTGAACTTGAACTTGAGTAAGGGGGCTCCGCGGGGCCCAATTAATCCTATCTCAGCTCGGGTAGATGTACCCCGGGTGGAGGGGGGAGAGAGGGGCGGGGAGAGAGTAGAGGGGTGGAGGGGAAGAAAGGGGTAGACGGGGAGGGGGGTGTGATGGGGAATGGAGAAGGGGGAGAGGGGGAGGTGGGTCGTTCCCTCACAGTCCCGGGGCAGCGCTCCCGCCCCTCCAGTCGCCGTGCTTCACGCACACATCACCAGCTCCCCCCCTCTCTCTCCCCGGGGAGACGCAGTGAACAATACACGGAGGGCCGGGCCAGGGTTTGGAGCAACGTTTACAAACCTCGGCCTCAGCTCACACCCGCCGGCCCTCTCCCTCCCTTCTCTCCTTCCCTTCTTCCCTCCCTCCCTACTCTCCTTCCCTCCTTCCTTCCTCTCCCTTTTCCCTTCTCTCATTCGCTCCATCCCTTCTTTCTCTACTTCCCTCCCTTCTGTCCTTCCTCCCTTCTCTCCCTCCCTCCCTTTTCTCCCTCCCTCCCTCCCTTCTCTCCCTCCCTCCCACACACACATCACACACAGACAACTAACACATACAACTAATTAGGATGGGGTAGAAGCCCAAAGGGTAGGATGGGGCTGAAGCCCAAAATGTAATGCCTGGACTGGTTTTTCACCAATGGTTATTGGTTTTCCAGGATCTATTTAATTAAATTTTTTTTTTTTTCATTTCACAGTCACTAAAACAAGTGGTATTGTAACTATGTACTTTTCAGAGGTGATCTACACATTTTGTTTGTTACTTGTAGGATTACATGTATGCAATTTTATATTAAAATGTAGCTTAGATCTGTTTGGTCCATTAAGTCGCATGCACTTTTTAAGCGCACATTTTGATTACTTTCCATTCTACCATAGAGATATAAAGTCTATAATTGACCTTAATTATATTTCTATGAATCTACAGACCTTGGCTGGGGACCCGGGGCTCACCAAAATTGTTCCCAATTTTGCCCCGCACCTCCTAAGGCCGGCCCTGATGTTGTGAAGGCAGAAAGTTGGAGGCAGGGGAGACCATTAAAGTGGAAACTGCTGCTATTGGACATGTAATAGAGTCATAGAATTGTCCAGCACGTACAGTAACGGACCCTTCAGCCCATAGTGTCCATGCTGACCTTTATGTTCATCTACACTAATCCCTTTTGCCTTTTTTGAGTCTGAGAAGATTTTGGGAAAGATATTTAATTGCAGTTGTCACTGATAACTAGTGCTTATATGTGTATATTGCCTCTTTTTAGGGTAAACCAGTGTTGTTTTTCTTAAGTGTGTTTATTTTTATAGACTGCATGTACTAAAGTATGACATTTGATACTTATTTGCATTAACTACAGTTGATTGTATTTGTATAGCGTACAGTTTTGGTCTCCAAATTTGAGAAATGACATTCTTGCCATAGAAGGGGTACATAGAAGGTTCACCAGACCGATTCCTGGTATGTCAGGACTTTCATATGAGGAAAGACTGGATAGACCTGGCTTGTACTCGCTAGAATTTAGAAGATTTGAGGGGGGATCTTATAGAAACTTACAAAATTCTTAAGGGGTTGGACAGGCTAGATGCAGGAAGATTGTTCCCGATGTTGGGGAGGTCCAGAACAAGGGGTCACAGTCTAAGGATAAGGGGGAATTCCTTTAGGACCGAGATGAGGAAAACATTTTTCACACAGAGAGCGGTGATTGTCTGTGGAATTCTCTGCTACAGAAGGTAGTTGAGGCCAGTTCATTGGCTATATTTAAGAGGGAGTTAGATGTGGCCCTTGTGGCTAAAGGGATCAGGGGGTATGGAGAGAAGGCAGGTACAGGATACTGAGTTGGATGATCAGCCATGATCATATTGAATGGCGGTGCAGGCTCGAAGGGCCGAATGGCCTACTCCTGCATCTATTTTCTATGTTTCTATGTTTCTATGATAGTAGGGTGTTGTTTGCCATTAATAAGTGTGTTTGACTAGAAGTGATCCTGTTTTACTTTGATGAATGGTAATATAGAAAATATAGGTAATATAGAAAAGAACCTGCAGACATCAGTATTCTAAACAATTTTGGAAGCCTCTTATCAGTCAATGTCGGTCTGTTTAAAATTAAATAAAACTCTCATAGTTCTAATTCCACCCATTTTTTTTCACAAACCTCACAATTCCTCAATAATAGTTTACAAGCATACATGCGGATCAAAAAAAATCTCCCTTACCTGATAAAGTATCCTATTACCATTCTAGAAGAAAACAAATCAAGAACAATGCCTCAAACAACAACCAAATAGCCCAGGAAGCAATTTTAATGAAAATACTATTAAAGCTGCCTTTTTCCACCTTGTGCTCCATATTTGATTCAATGAGCAATAACATTCAATACATTTGTCTAAACATATGTGGCAAAATACATTTTTTAAACTACTTTGAATGATTTTACTTGTATTCTGTGGTGCTAAAATTAGTACAGGATAAAATAATTCAGGAGCACTGTGCTTATCTAGAGACAGGTTGGCACAGTGGTTAAGCTACAGGCCTAACTATCCAAGTGAATGATTCATGAGCTGGAGATATGAGTTCAAGTCCCGCTACGGCAGATGGGGGGATTTCAGTTTAGTTAAGTAACTCTAGAATTACAAAGTAGGGATTGTAATGCCATGGGTCATCCTTTGCCCAGTGCTGATGAAAGATCTTCAGATTGAAACTTTAACAGAGAAACATAGAAAATAGGTGTAGGCCATTCGACTCTTAGAGCCATTCAATATGATCATGGCTGATCATCCAAAATTAGTACCCCTTTCCTGCTTTCTCCCCAATATCCCTTGATTCCTGTTAGCCCTCAGAGCTTTATATATAACTCTCTCTTGAAAACATCCAGTGAATTGGCCCCCATTGCCTTCTGTGCCAGAGAATTCCACAGATTCACAACCCTCTGGGTGAAAATCACAACTCCCTGGTGAAAAAACTTGTCTATCCAGAGAGGCTGCCTGTCATGCAGAGTGTTTCCTGCTGTATTTATTTTTTTCAATGTTCTTCATCATCCTTACCTTTTGTGGCCCATATATAACTCCAGGCTCCTCAGCATTTCTGTGTTCCTAAACATGGTACTAAAGTTGTCGTACTCACCATACTGCAGTCTCAGCTTGCTACACACACCCTGATTAAGGTGGAATACATTTGGAGGCAGAGTTTAACATGCTATCCAACGTGTGTCTGGACAGAAGAAGTGTCTCAACCTGAAACATCACCCATTCCTTCTCTCCAGAGATGCTGCTTGTCCCGCTGAGCTACTCCAATCTACCTCCTGTTTCTGTACAGTAGACGTCTGTACAACTAACCCTAACCTTAACCATGATCCTAACCGTAGAAAAGGCCAGATAGAACAGAGGATAACCTGTGAGCAAAAAAATGTGGTGTATGCAATTAAATGTAAGGAGTGTAACTTCCTGTACAAACGGGTAACAGCCTCAGAGTCAGGCTAACAGGACACCTCAGCAACATTACAAGGGGAGTCCAGACCAAACTCAATGGCAGACACTTCCAGCAGTACGGAATCCAGTCCATCGAGTTCATGGGCCTAGAAACAAACATAAATTAGTCAACCGGGCATAGGAAGAGGGCAGAGAGGAAATGGATTGAAGCATTACAGATGCAAGGGCCCACAGCCTTAACCTAGCATAAACTTAAACCTAGGGTGGACCCAGACTGACTCCTACAAATCTACAGAAGGGCAGGTGTAAAGGCGAGTAGATTTGGACGGGGGGGTAATGAGACTGCGGGCTGAAGCAAAATGGCAGTACATTGTGAAAAGGAATCTCCAGGGGGAGATCATTGAGTACCTGATTGTCCCGCAGCCCAATAAATGATAACCTAACCCCAGAAAAGGCCCAGTTAGCCACAGGGTTCAAGGCGACATAAGAATTGGCCCATTCACTAACATATCCCTTGGATGAAAATAAATAAAGTCTGCCTGCAGCATTCTCTACAAACACGGGTTGGTAAACTGGGAGGAATGAAGAGATCCGCACATGAGGTTGAAGAGAAATACTGTACCTGTATTACAAGTTGTGCAAGTGATGCCTGCTAATAAAAATCGCCTTCATTCAGGACCGATGGATTTATATGTCTCCTTTAATGAACGGAAAAGTATCAAATCACTTCACAGAAATGTAAACAAACATCAGTTGCTATCTTAAGACCGGCAACACCAGTTCTAAGTGATTTATGAGGGAGTGAATGAAACATAAGGAGGAAGCGAGAGTTAAGGAGGTAATTCCAGAGTGTAGTTTTAGAAGGCTGTGCGCGTGGTCAGCAATGGTAGGGAAATAGATTTCAAAGGAAAAGAACAGGGTCTTAGTAGTCTGGAGATTGGTGCCACTGAGCCACTAAACAAGACATTTGATCAGATGTATAAGAAAGAGATTTGTAAAGGTAAACAAAGAGGGTTCTGAAGAAAGTTCCTGACCTGCAACGTTGCCTGTTCATGCCTTCCATTTTGTGTCTAGATTTATGGAATAGATTTAGGAAAATAGTTTGAAGCCAAAATTCAATGTTTTTTTTTGCAATTTGTCTTTGGAACAATGCAAAAATTGTAAGCAAGAGGATGTCACCTGGTCCATAATAGCTCTGTAGTAGAACTGGTTGCTAGCAAAGATGAGCCTATCCCCAAAATGGTGCATGTTTGCTTACAGCATGACAAAGAGGGAAAACCATGTTGTCCCACAGATTCTGCTGCCTACGTTGAAGCTTTAGTTCGTTTAAAGCAAAGATAGACACAAAAATGCTTGAGTAATTCAGCAGGATAGGAAGCATCTCTGGAGAGAAGGAATGGGTGGCGTTTCGGGTTGAGATCCTTCTGAAGAACCCTTCTCTCCAGAGATGCTGCCTGAACCGCTGAGTTACTCCAGCATTTTGTGTCTATCTTTGGTGTCAACCAGCATCTTCAGTTCTTTCATGCACACTTTAGTTAGTTTAGTTCAGTTTAGTTTTAGTTTATTGTCACGTGTATCGAGGTACAGTGAAAAGCTTTTGTTGCGTGCTAAAGAATCAGCGGAAAAACAATACATGATTACAATCGAGCCATTTATAGTGTAAGGATACATGATGGTAGAGCTTTAAAGGGGCTGTCCCATTTAGGCGACCTAATTGGTGAGTTTAGAAGAGTTAAAAAAAATGACATGTTGAAGACCTCCTTCGACTATTTAGAAGACCAGCTTCAACTAGCTACGACTAACTTCGGGAAAATTGGACACCGAATAGTGGAGAGTGAAGACGAAATCCTTCGATCTCCATCGACCTCCCTTCCACTATGATAAAGACTATCTGCAACTCCCTTCGACTACCTTTGACTACTCTCGATTACCTACGAATAACATGCCGACCTACTACGACCTACTATGACCAAACCTACGAGTAAAGAAAGTATCGATTTTTTCCATGGCGACCTTTTTTTACTCGCGGCCATTTTTTAACATGTTGAAAAAAACTCTGCGACCTAGCTGAGGCCACGAGTATGCGGAGACCACTCTCGAGCATGAAGGAGAGTTGCGAAGACCTCCTACAACCATGCTGCGAGTATGAGTCGAGGGCAAACTCGCCAGAACTCACGGATTAGGTCGCCCAAGTGGGACAGGCCCTTAAGAGGGTTGTGCAGTTGCAATATGTGATTGTAGTTCTGCTTCTGTGGCTAGCATGCAAATAGTCCCCTGGGTTAGGAGCCATCTTGGAAGCATAATACCTTGGAGGCTGGGCTGTGTATCAATAAATACAAGTTTATTTTCTGGAAGACTAACTTGCCTTTCTGCAGCTTGAAGCAGATGGCTCCTTTGTCTCACATTCCTTTCTCCTACATCTCTTACAAGAGATGGTGCTAAGAATTATCCTCAGGTTCATAGCCGTAATGTGAGCACGTAATCTGGACAAGCACTACTAGGTAGCAATCAGCTGAAAAGGTTGCTGGCTGCAACCTTACCCCCATCAACGAACTGTACACTGCAAGGGCCAGGAAGCGAGTGGGTAAGATCATCTCTCACCCTGGCCACAAACTCTTTGAATCACTTCCCTCTGGAAGGCAACTCCGGACTGTCAAAGCCGCCACCGCCAGACATAAAAACAGCTTTTTTCCACGAGCAGTAGCTCTACTCAATAACCAAAAGTCTGTAGCCTCCTTTTGCTCTGGTATTTTATTTCATTCACATGTTAAACTATATTTTAATGTTTTATGTTCTATTCTTAATTGTTTACTGTTTGTCGTGTTGTTACTTGCGAGCGGAGCACCACGGCAAATTCCTTGTATGTGTACATACTTGGCCAATAAACTTGTTTGTTCATTCATTCATTCATTCATTCATTCATTCATTCAATATGAGAGGCATTGGCTGGGAATTGCCTGTGAAAGTTGAGAATCAAAGCAATGACATAAATGCACTTTGTCAAGCAAAATAAATAACACATTATCGAAATATTATGTTGACCAGGCAATATTGAAATGAAATCTTATGAGATAAAGGGAGTCAAAGCTGGTATTTAGATTAGCTACGATCAAATTAGTTTGTGGATCTTGCTCCTGTTTCCATGTTGCCTCAGTGCAATATCTCCAACACTATAACAAGGACAGTTCAAGAAATACTTTGTGAGTTATAACGTGCACTGAGACATACTGTGTGAACATCTACTGGAAGAGGAAGGAGGTTATTGCCATGTTAAAAAGTGGCCATGTGCCTGCATGGGCAGCAAACTGACTCTTATCAGCCTAGATCAAGTCAGAACAAATAAGATTCCAGATAACATGGTCTATATCTCCTGGATATAGACAGGAGATAAAGATAGCTTAGTCTTTACCTCCTGTTTCACTTTTTCAGACATTCTCTGACAATGGATGGAAAAGAGTCATAGAATCATAGAACATATTCTGTGGAAACAGGCCCTTTGGCCCAACTTGCCCACATTTGCCAACATGTCTCATCTACACTACCTACCTGCCTGCATTTGCCCCATGGCTCTCCAAACCTGCCCTATCCATGTACCTGTCTAAATGCTTCTTAAGTGTTGCAATAGTGCCACCTCCACCGGCAGCTCGTTCTGTACACACACCACCCTTTTGTGTGAAAAAGTTACCCGACAGGTTCCTATTAAATATTTCCCCCCTCACCTTAACCTATGTTCTCTGGTTCTTGATTCCCCTACTCGAGGCAAGAGACTCTGAGCGTTTGCCCGGTCTATTCCTCTCATGATTTTGTACACTCCTATATCCAGCTGCAAAATGGGACTGACCAGTGGACTTCTGCACCAGTACATTGCATTTGCTGCCATCTTGGACCTCCTCATGCCTGAATCTGGGCAACTTCTAGCTCTCACCAAAGCGATGATGCTGCGATTGCCGTTCTTCTCCCAACTCGCATGTGTTCCAGTATAAAACATTTCCACACGCTCACAGAGTGACAGTAGAAGTATGAAATTCAAAAGTCAAAAGCCATGCACTTTTCCATGCAAATACAGGAGACACAATACCTGTCCTTTTACCTCCTCCCTTCCCACCATCCCGTCACCCCAACAGTCTTTCCAGGTGAAGACGTGTAAAATTAACTCTTTCCACAGATGCTACCTCTTCCAATCCCTGCACCTCTTCCAATCCCTGCACCTCTTCCAATATAGAATACTGCATTCAATGTTCACAATGTAGAGAGCAGGCACAGCACCATTTTTCCGCCCACCGAAGTGGATCCTGAGCCTCGAATTGCCTGCCATTTTAATTCACATTCCCACTCCCATGCACTGTGTTCTCTCTCTCCCATGCTGTTACAGTCCAGCACAGTTCTGAGGCCCAATATAATCTTGAGGAAGAATACTTCGCCTTCCTGTCTGAGAACATTGCAGCCTATGTCAAATTCTCCAATTGTAGACAACTCATTCCTTCTTTCGAAGACAGACACAAAATGCTGGAGCAACTCAGCGGGGCAGGCAGCATCTCTGGTGAAAAGGAATAGGTGAAGTTTCGGGTCGAGACCCTACTTCAGACTGATTCAGGGGAGAGGGAACTCTCGTTGGAGAGAGGAGGAGAACTTCAGGACCCTGAGGAGATTTTGCGGTGAAGCAGGCAAAGTGTGTTGGAAGGAACTGCAGATGCTAGTTTATTACTACTCATTCCTTCTTTCTGTTTGCAACTGAACTGGTTATTTCTACCCGTCATAGTTTTGGATGAGATTTTCTCTAGTCGTTTGTAGGGTCTGGTTTTCTGGCCATGTCCCCATGCCTTGCTAGCAGCAGCACATACACAAACAACCCAGCTGAATGGGCTTCTAACCACCATAGTAAATCTTTTGGTCTCACCTGATCACTGATGTTTCTCCCCAATGTCAGCTACTGGAAACAAACCATCATCTCTCTTCCCCAATTCTGACAAAGGGTTTCAGATGTGTAAAATTAACTCTTTCCACATACCTCCTGCATTCCATGTTTTTATTGCTTCAGAAGTATATGCCATTGTGTTCATAAAGTATATATTTTTCTCTTCATATATAACTCTCTTCATAAGATAGTTAGCCTGATCCTCGTTTTCTGTATTTCCATCTTTCAAGCAATTTTCCAACACTGTTTAACAGGCCTTATAAATCCAGTTTCAACAGTGATATATAGCATCGAATTCCAAATCAACGCCACTTCTTTGTGACGGATTTATTTTCTATAAGCTGTCTTTTAATTCCTTTTGCAGTTAAATGTTAAATTTGAACTCTTGCTGTCATCATATTGACCAAAGCAAGCAGCTCAAAATGTTCATAATCTTTAAAGGCATCAAGCACCTCCCTCCTTAATCCGTGTAGCTGCTTTAAAATAAAAAAAGCTACCTTCATGGCTGGGACACCGCATTCATCACAATATCCCCAAATCAAACTTTTCCAGGCCAGATATATCCTTTTTGTAAAATTGTGTGCAAATCTGTGTACAATCCCCCAACTACGAGACATCTATTTAAATAGGAATTGTACTAAGGTTGACAAAACTGCTGCATGAGCTCATTGCTATAATGCAAATCGTGGCAGCATTACTTTCTTAACACTTGCCATAACCAAGTATTACATCCGTTCCACAGTGAAATGACCATCATCTAATGATACCATCCCATGATATTAGCAATACAAGTTGCAGGTTTTTATGATCATTTCTCCAAATAGAAGAAAAGCAAAAAACAACAGAAATTGCATTTGTGCAACATATTCTCCCTTCACTCAAAATGTTCTAAACACTGCAGAGCTTCTATCCCAGGTTCATTCTCCACATTGGGTGCTGTCCATCTGGTGTGTATGTGGTGTTTGCATGTTTTCCCTGTAACAATTTCGGTTTTAACGTGTGATCCAAGTTCCCCGCACATCCCAAATATCTGGTTTATACCAAAGATAGACACAAAATGCGGGAGTAACTCAGCAGGTCAGATAGCATCTCTGGAGAAAATGGAGAGGCGACGTTTCAGGTCAGAACCCTTCTTCAGTGTCTATCCCAAATATCTGCTGGTGGGTTAAAGGACACCTGCAAGGTGTCCCTAATGTAGGTTGGTGGCAGGAGAATCAAGGGGAAGTGATGAGTATATGGGAAAGGATGAGTTAGAGGTAAAAGAACAGGGGAATAACACTGATGACATATTGGGCATCAGAGATAACAGAATGGGCATCAGACCTTATCACAATGTTTCACAAGCTGCAAGCCGTTAACTCCTTTTGACATGAACAATCCCAGGTATGAGTAGGTTAACCTATGATGAGCGTCTGTCGACACAGGGCCTGTACTCGCTGGAGTTCAGAAGGAAGAAGGGGGATCTCATTGAAACGTACAGAATTGTGAAAGGCTTGGTTAGTGGATGCGGAGAGGATGTTTCCAATAGTGGGAGAGTCTAGGACCAGAGGTCACAGATTCAGAATTAAAGGACGTCCTTTTAGGAAGGAAATGAGGAGAAATTTCACTAATCAAACGGTGGTAAATCTGCGGATTTCTTTGCCACAGAAGGCAATGGAGGCCAGTCAGCAGATGTTTTTAAGGCAGAGAACTGCAAATAAGTAAATGACTATTGAATTGCTTTGATCTTGTTATGGGGGACACATTGCTAGTATTCCACAAGGAACATTCTCCTCCTCTTCTTAGGAAAGGATTATTGAATATTTCACAGCCATATAAACAAGAAGACAAAACCGTAGTTAAACACACAATCTAAAGGCAGCACTCCAAATATGAATAGTCATTCCACCCGTCAATACTACAGTAACAGGGCCTTGGATCTTCAGTGCCCCCCTGTGAAATACCCAGAGTCCTTTAGTGGATGAGCACTTCCTTCAAAGGAACACCCCACCAACAGCACTTCCTCACCAATTCACTCAGATCACCCTGTGTTAAGTGTTTGATACTTGCCGGAGACTTTGAATGCTAGGAGATTTGACTGCGATGAGTGTGTCAGCAAGATGTTCAAATATTATTCAAAGATGCAACATACAAGGAATTCGGTTTGCCATACAGTCATGCCAAAAAAGCAACAAGATACAAAACTACATAAAAATTTGACATAAACCTCCAGGGCCGGATTTAGATGAAGAGAGACCCTAGGCTGTTCCACTTGTGAGGCCCCTCCCAATCCCCCACCCCCACGACTAGAGGAAGATGGTCCACCAGATTTGCAGCCGAGCGTGGCCAATGAGATAAGGGGCTGGAAAGCTGCGCTTATTTATTTATTTATTTATTTATTGCCAGTGCTGGTGTGGAGTTATCGGCTTAAAACACTATTATTCTGAAATGGAGGGCAAGGAAAATTACTGAAGGGTTGTTTAGAGACTACAGTGCTTTGTGACAGCACATGTAAGAAAGGCCGATAACAGTGTCAAAACTATTATACACCTTGCAGGGCTCTCACTTAATTTTTTTTCTCTGTTGCCAGCCGGGCAACCTTGGCAGCTTTTAAAGTTGCCAAATGACAGTTTAGGTTGTCATTTAAGACGGCCTGCATGACGCATGTGATAATGTGCTTGGATGAAGTGCGTAGTTACCAGTCGGAATTATGCTCAATGAAGCACTCACATATTATTTCTGCTTCAAATAAAGTCACAAACTAAACATATTCAACAATCAAGACCACCACAATGACATGCGGCAAAATTACAATACAGTATCTCAACTCTTTTTACAAATTGCAATGAATGCAATTTCTATTATTTCTTTCCAATTCCAAACAAAAATGTGGTTGGATTATTCAGCGTATGATCAACTTCAGTGAGACCAAGCGCAGGCTTGGCGATCGCTTCGCACAACACCTCCGCTCAGTTCGCAATAACCAACCTGATCTCCCGGTGGCTCAACACTTCAACTCCCTCTCCCATTCCGAATCCGACCTTTCTGTCCTGGGCCTCCTCCACTGCCAGAGTGAGGCCCACCAAATATTGGAGGAGCAGCGCCTCATATTTGCTTGGATAGTTTACACCCCAGCGGTATGAACATTGGCTTCTCTAATTTCAGGTAGTCCTTGCTTTCTCCCTCCTTCCCCTCCCTTTCCCAGCTCTCCCACAGCCTACAGTCTCCGCCTCTTCCTTTCTTTTTCGTGTCCCCCCCCCGACATCAATCTGAAGGAGGATCCCGACCAGAAACGTCGCCTATTCCTTCGCTCCATACATGCTGCCTTACCCGCCGATTTTCTCCAGCTTTTTTGTTTACCATTGGGATCCCACCACTGACCACATCTTCCCATCTCCTCCCCTGTTGGCTTTCCGCAGAGCCCACTCCCTCCGTAACTCCCTGGTCAATTTGTCCCTTCCCGCCCAAAACAACCCCTCTCCTGGCACTTTCTCTTGCAACTGCAGGAAATGCTACACTTGTCGCTTTACCTTCCCCCTTGACTCCATTCAAGGACCCAAGCCGTCTTTCCAGCTGCGGCAGAGGTTCGCCTGCACCTCCTCCAACCTCATGTATTGCATCCGCTGCTCTAGATGTCAGCTGCTCTACATCGGTGAGACCAAGCGTAGGCTTGGCGATCGCTTCGCCCAACACCTCCGCTCGGTTCGCAATAAACAACCTGATCTCCCGGTGGCTCAGCACTCTCCCTCCCTTTCCGAATCTGACCTTTCTCTCCTGGCCCCTTCCATGGCCAGAGTGAGGCCCACCATAAATTGGAGGAGCAGCACCTGATATTTTGCTTGGGCAGTTTACACCCCAGCGGTATGAACACTGATTTCTTCAATTTCCGGTAGTCTCTGCTTTCTCCTCCCCTTCCCAGCTCTCCCTCAGCCCACTGTCTCCGCCTCTTCTTTTCTTCTTCCCGTCCCCTCCCCCCCTCCCCCCCCCACCCTCACATCAGTCTGAAAAAGGGTCTCGACCCGAAACATCGCCTATTTCCTTCGCTCCATAGATGCTGCCTCACCTGCTGATTTTCTCCAGCATTTTGTCTACCCATTCACATAAGTTCTGTTATCCCACTTTCCTCACCCACTCCCTACACATTAGGGGCAATTTTACAGAGACAAGTTAACCTACAAAGCCAATGCGTCTTTTGGGATGTGGGAGGAAACACACACGTTTGCAGGGAGAATGTGCAAATTCAACACAGACAGTGCCCGAGGACTGGATCGTTTACAGATCTCTGGCATGTGAGGCAGCAAGTCTACCAGCTGTGCCACTATATTTTGTTTTCCAACACACAAAAAATTATACGTTGATAACTTTGGTTACTAAAAAAATGAAAATATCAATTTTCAGTCTTAAATCTCCAAGTGACGCTATATCCCCCTTTACAGCTACTGTATGTTTTAATTCAGTTCAAGACTATGGGTCAGTACATTGGCCATAAATTTGCTGCCTAAAAGTGCCAGGGACCCAGAATTTTTCCTGAATATGGGTGCTGTCCGTATGGAGTCTGCTCCTTTTCCCTTTGATCGCATGGGGTTTGCTCCGGGTGCTCTTGTTTCCTTCCACATTCCAAAGGTGTGCAGGAACCTTTTTCAGACCCAACCCAAAACATAATATTTTCCTTTTGTCCAGAGATTCTGTCTGACCTGTTGAGTTACTCCAGCTTTTTGTGTCTATCTTCAATTTAAACCAGCATCTGCAGTTCCTTCCTAAACACACGATACTATACGATACCACTTTATTAATCCCAGGAGGGAAATTGTGTGTGTGTGTGTGTGTGTGTGTGTGTGTGTGTGTGTGTGTGTGTGTGTGTGTGTGTGTGTGTGTGTGTGTGTGTGTGTGTGTGTGTGTGTGTGTGTGTGTGTGTGTGTATATATATTATATATACACACACACACATATATATATATATATATATATATATATATATAGTTATGTATTCATATATAAATATACACCATTTTGTTTTCTCGTTTATAACATTGTTTACAGAGTATTATGTTTACATATTCTGTTGTGCTGCTGTAAGTAAGAATTTCATTGTTCTAACTGGGACGTGAGAGAATAAAACACTCTTGACTCTTGACATACGTCACTAATGTGTGGGATAGAACTAGTATATGGGTGATCGGTGGTCGGCGTGGACTCGTTGGGCCGAAGGGCCTGTTTTCACGCTGTATCTTTAAATTAAACTAAAAACACTAAAACCAGAGGGAGTCTAAAGAAGGGTCTCTACCCGAAACGTCACCAAATTTCTTTTATCCAGAGTTGCTGGCTGCTCCATGAAGCTCCCCCGCACAATTAAAGCACGGAATAGTCTTCACCCTACCAAAGTTACCCAACCAGACGCAACTAAATTTAAGGTAGCTCTTTTTTCCCCCAAGAACCCTTTTTAGCTTAAGTTCAAGTCAAGAGTCAAGAGAGTTTTATTGTCATGTGTCCCAGATAGGACAATGAAATTCTTGCTTGCTGCAGCACAACAGAATATGTATACATAATACAGAAAAGGAGATAAAAGTTCAGTGTGTTTATATACCATAGACCATATATATATATATATATACACACAATAAATAAACAGATAAAATGCAATAGGCTGTTATTGTTCAGAGTTTGTAGTTTGGTGCTGGACCCCCCACCAACTCCAGTTTAAATTCCATTTAGAATATTTTTGGAGGACCAGGAAACCAGAAGCAAGAGTTACTCCAGAGAGTTACTGCAGCTCCAGAGAGTGATTCTGCGTTAGTGTTCAGCGGTCGCTGCGAGGCGGCGACCGGACAGCAATGGCGGCCAGATCTCCCACAATTCAAAGCGAGGGAGAAAGTGCCCAGCGCCGACCAGTGGCCGTGGCAGTGCGCATGTGCAGGGGGAGGATGTGCTGGCCACAGCAGTGCGCATGTGCAAGGTGGCCTGCCGTGCCGGCGGATGAGGAGCGAGCGGAGAGAGGAGACCCAGCTGCCCGGACACGGATACGGATGGCGGGCGGAGACGGAGAGTGACACAGAGAGAGGGAAGGGGAGCCGCTCAGAGTTGAACGTCAGGTGTCCTGCCTTGGCCCGAGGCCCCCTAGATTTAGAGGCCGAAGGTTTCAGCCTATGAAGCCTACTGGTAAATCCGGCTCTGCCGAGGCCCCCCGAGATCTCGAGGCCCTAGGCTTAAGCCTATGAAGCCTATACGTAAATCCGGCCCTGTAAACATCCACCACAGTGGCTTCTCGCCATTCCCCACTGTGATGAAAGGCAATAAAGTCTTATCTTCTTTACTCCCGCAGTCAGGGGAGTCGAACATCCGCATTCAGGACGATCGAAGCTCCCGCAGCTGGCGATCGAAGCTCCCGTGCCGGGTCGATCGAAGCTCCTGTGATCGTAACCAGGGACCGCGACCTCCAGGATGTTAACGTCCGCAGGCCCCAATGTCCCCACTAAGTTTTAGTAGCTCGTGTGCGCAGAAATCTTGTGCAATTTGTTATGCTGTTACAAATATGTGTGCGCTCTGAATTCGTGCAAATATATGACCTCATGTGCTTTTGGGGTATCAGTTTTTACTATTTCGTTAAGCCATTCAACTTTAAACAGCTTGCAGTTCTTTTGCGCTTCACACCCTTTGCATCCTTTGAATTTGACATAGTGAATCAAAATTTATTTCAATAAAAACTCAATAAGCCAGCTACAGAATTTGAAATGGATCTTCGTAAACTGTACAATAAAGCCAATACGATCAGGACATTTTTACAAATAAGTATAAATTATATTCTGTATAATACAGTATTATTATTATTATTGATTACTACATTTTAGGTAACATTGTGGTGTCTATGACATAGAGACTCTTGAATGCTTTCATTTTTCAAGTGAAAGTTCTTTATTTTATCACTGTTCGTCCTCCCCTTCCCCCTCTCTCCTCCCCCCTCTCTCCTCCCCCTCTCTCCTCCCCCTCTCTCCTCCCCCTCTCTCCTCCCCCTCTCTCCTCCACCTCTCTCCTCCCCCCTCTCTCCTCCCCCTCTCTCCTCCCCCCTCTCTGCTCCCCCTCTCTCCCCCCTCTCTCCTCCACCTCTTCCACATCTCTCCTCCCCCTCGCCCCTCCTCCTCTACCCCCCCCCCCCTCTCTCCACCCGCTCTCTCCTTCCCTTTCCCCATTCCCTCTCCAGCCCTCTCTCCTTTCCCCCCATCCCCTCCCTCCCCACCTCCCTCTCCCTCCTCTCCAAGGTCCAGTCCTGTCCATTGACCACTGGGTTCCTTGGCCAGCAGCGCAGGCCATCTTTGAGGAGGGCGGGGACGGACCGGAACTGTTTAGAGTGTAAGGTCCACGTTATCTTCCCCAACGCAAGTCAATGGGAGATCTCTGCCATGTGGTCGTGAATAAGTGGAGTTAGAAACGCAAGAACAGAGGACCAATCAGCCACACAACACTGCTCATCAATGATATCATCTCATTTGTCTGGTAACCTTTGACACACTGTCAAAAAACAATGCTCGAAAATCTCAGCCTCCAATCGTCCTGTTGTCCAATCCCACATCTTTTATGGGGCAGGAAGTTTCAGTTCTATTAGCCTTTGTGTGAAGAAATGCTGATGGCATCACTACTGAATGACTTGCTCTAATTTGATCATCAGATTGTTTTGATTCCCCAAAAAAACAAGTTCTCTCCATGTATGTTATTAAATATTAGTCATCTCCATCACCTCAAACAGAAAAACAGCTAATTTTCAGATTTACTTCTGACGTGGAATGAGTAATTTGGCCCTTTGAGTCAGTGTCAGTTCTCACAGCATTCCCATTCTCCCGCATATTTCCCTGTAACCCATTCCCACTCACGTACGTATCAACCGTTGATTTTCTTACCACCCACCTACATTAAGAGGAAATTATGGCGTTGGATTAGCCTGGCTTACAGCACGTCTATGATTGTGGGTGGAAAACAGAACAACTGCAGTCAGGGTGTTTCACGCAGTTACAAGGAGAAAGGGGCAAACCCCGCGTGTGGCACAGCTACTGGAGCAGACGGCTTGCAGTGCCAGAGTTCATGTCATAGGACTCGATGATTCAGCCCATCTAGTCTACTCTGCCATTTAATCAAGACTGATCTATCTTTCACTCTCAACCGCATTCTCCTGCCTTCTCCCCATTATCCTTGACAGAGATGTGTAGGAAGGAACTGCAGATGATGGTTTGAACCAGAGATAGACACAAAATGCCGGAGTAACTCAGCGGGACAGGCAGCGTCTCTGGAGAGAAGGCATGAGTGACGTTTCGGGTTGAGACCCTTCTTCAGTTCTTCAGACTTAAGAAGGGTCTCAACCCGAAACATCACTCATTCCTTCTCTCCGGAGATGCTGCCTGTCTCGCTGAGTTACTCCGGCATTTTGTGTCTTCCCTTGACAGAGACCACGGTTCGATCCTGATCTCGATTGCTGTCCGTGTGAAGTTTGCACTTTCTCCCTCTGATCTTTCTCCAGGTTCTCTGGTTTCCTCCTACACTGCCAAAGGCATGCAGGTTTGAAGATTTATTGGTTTATCTAAATTGCCCATTGTGCGGAGGGAGTGTGGGTGGGGGAGTTGATCAGAATGTGAGAAGAAAAAAAGAGATTAAGGTAGGATTAGTGAAAATGGGTTTTGGATGGTCGGTGTGGACTCAATGGGCTGAATGGTCTGCTTCTGTGCTGCATCTCCTTGTGCCTCTGTGACTCTGCACAAATAGCACCAGTGATCACAACCTCATGCTTGTTAAGGTAGACAAATTTGTCCAAGTAATAGAAGGCATCTCAATATGTGTATCTTTCTACCATATTATCTTTGTAAACAATCATTTATTGATGCTTACTTCTCCATTTAAAATATTTGTTATGATTATCTGGACCAAGGGGAATTAACCATTATTTTTACAATTTTATGATCTGTAATAATCCTCGATGTATAATTTTGATTTTCACTTGCCTTCATTGCTGTGCCCATCTTCCCCAAAGTTTAGTTCAGCCAGAATTCTACCACCCCTGTCATAAATTGTACCAGGTTCTGCTCAGTGTGTACTCAGGTCTTTATCAATATTCATTGGATTTGTTTTTGTTAGCGTACTGACTTTGCAATCCCCATGAGGTGAATGCAGACCACTCAATGGCTGTGGCCAGCAATACTCTCTGTAACCTCTATGAACCTCATGTCTCAAACACATTTCCCAACCCTTCAATCCACTGTGAACACAGTGCTTTGTGGCTGGCTTTCTATTCCAGAGTTTACCAAATCCCTCGACCTTTTTACATCTCAGTGTAAAATATTTCACTTTCCACAAATTATAACCTCTGATATTTAATGTCATATCTAAAATGCTGCAAAAATATGTTTTTTTTTTAATGTGTAAGAAGAAACTGCAGATGCTGGTTTAAACCAAAGATAGACACCAAAAGCTGGAGTAATTCAGTTGGACAGGCAGCATCTCTGCAGAGAAGGAATGGGTGACGTTTTCAGGTCGAGACCCTTCTTCAGTTTTTTTTCAATGTTCTATAATAGCTTTGTGCAAAAGGTCTAATGATAGAAAAGTGAGTTGGAAATAGTGCAGAGATGGATTGTGTTAAAACCTACCTTTTCGCTCTGGTCTCTGTTTAGTAACCAAGCTCCTTTTCGTACAGCAATACTAAAGTTTTCTTGTTGCTATCAGAACTGGAAATAAACGTGATAGTACTGTACACCATTTTGATTCGCCGACCTGTTGTGCAGTAACACAATTCATCTCTGCAATATTCCCACTTTTCTATAATTGCACTTTTGGTGCAAAGCACTAATAGAACATATTTGGGGGGAAAAACTTTTTCTCAGCACTTTAGATGTTACTCTAAATGTCAGAGATTATAGTTTGTGGATAAGTCTAATTACAGTAAATCTAATAAAAGCTTCTTGTTACCACAAGCCTCAGTTCAGAAAGACCTAATTTTTGTTTTGTAACATAATAAAAAACAGATACTCTACAAATACTGATGCATCAGGACCAGACTGGAAGAATGCACCATGGCTGCAGAAATCTTGCTCGTTCCATATTAATATATAACGCTGAACCTTAAAAGCATCCCCATGGGAATGAACAGCAATCTGTCGCCAATACTGTGTCACATATGGTAGAAATCGATAGCTATCACGTCATTATTTTTGTTGTCTTAACAGAGTTCATTTTTGAAAAGCGAAAGAAGCATCCTCTCACTAAGTGGTACAAATAATCCTTTATTTTAGGTGTTTTAAGAGACTGCAGAGAAGTTTGAATGGTGAGTAAGGTTTTTGTACGACATCTGGCTCGCTCCTCCCTGAAGTTTCTGTTTTTGTGTCTGTTTTGTGTGTGTGTGTGTGTGTGTGTGTGTGTGTGTGTGTGTGTGTGTGTGTGTGTGTGTGTGTGTGTGTGTGTGTGTGTGTGTGTGTGTGTGTGGCATTACGCCAGACACTGTGCCACACAAGAAATGTCATCAAGATGCATGATATTTATGTGATGCTGCGTGGATGTACAAACTGGTGATACAATAATGCCTTTTATTCCGTCCATCATCTGTGGATATGTGGGCTCCAAAGGTTTCCCGACGTGGAGCAATTTGTGGTTTTTTAATTATTAGCAGAAAATATTTTCTGAGGCGTTTAAAGGGGAATACCAGCACATGAACATAAAATGGGGAGATTATTTTCTCAAGTGCTGCTTGTATGGCTCGTGATTGTTTACAAAGATAATATGGTAGAAAGATACACATATTGAGCATTACTTGACAAATTTAGGTGTATTTATTGGATGCCTTTTATTCAACAACAAAAAAATCTAATGGCGTAACAATGCATATGACTTAAAAATAATTATCACTTTGTGATAATGCAGATAAGAAGTTGATTCACATGAAAAAGAACATTTACAATATGTTAATTTTATTATTCACATTGTCAGTAATGCAAAAACACAATTCTTCTTCATTTCACCAAAGGCAGAAATTTGTGCTTTCTGAAGAGGCACTATGAAAGAAAGTTTGTTTTCAAATAGATAATATATGACAGGTGAGGAATAAATAGACATATATGCATTGTACTTTTCAAATCTGGCAAGACTATCGGCTAAAATGCCCATAGATTCACTTAAAATCACTGCAGTTCTCGCAGTGCAATAAAACTGAATAGGCAAGAAATAGCATTGACAATTTCCAGTACATATTTTGGTTAAAATATTACAAAACAAAGTGTCCTTATTAATGGAGCAGTTTGTACAAATTCAGCAGATGTAATTGGGTGTGGGGGGAGGGGGTGGGGACGGGGGTAGGGGGGAGGGGACAGGGGGGTGGGGGTGGGTGGCAGTCTCATGTCACAATAAACTACTCGAAAAAAGAGAAACACTAAATATTGGTCCTTTTTACTACAGCGGCAGTTGCTTTGTGATCATGTCTGTTAAATATCTGTATAAGAGCAGCTTCTTCTAATGTGTTAGCCTTTCTCTATTAACATCTGTTCATCCCTGAATAAAATTCACTTCTGCCTAAGATCAAGTTTCCTGTTGGCACTCCTGAGTTATATTAGCTAGTGTTCCACTCCATGTCAAGGTCGGTCATAGTTATGTCTTTCAAATTGAAATCTGCTATTTACAGTTTGCCTAATGAAAGCCAAATCACATCTGAAATTCTTTTGAGGAAATTAAATATATCTGAAGGTAACAACAGAAATAGTTGGGAACACTCAGGAAGCCTCTGTGACGATAAAAGCAGAATTACCATTTCAGGTCAATGCCAGTCGGCTGATGAAAGCACATCAACCATCAACCCAAGTCCATTTTTTCCTCCACAGAGGCTGCCTGGCTTGCTGAGTAACTCCAAGACTTCCTGCTTTTATTTGAGATTTCCAGCATCTGCAATTTTTTTTTTTTTTGTTAGATCTAGAGAGAATGCTTTTGCTTTCTTTAGTGGAGAGCCTGGCAGTGGCTACACCTCGTTCCTGCTGGCAGTGGGCAGTTCACAGGTTTTGAGGGATGCAAGCAAAGGAAGATTGACGTAGATACATGTTCTTCTGTGCACAAAGATACAACACTGGTTTTCTCAACAAAACTCTCATTGAGTTGTGGCAATTTAAAAGATACCTCTGCAAACCTTTGCTCCTTTAAGCGTGTGTTCTGGAAGCTCGGATGCAGTGTGTTAGGCACCCAAAGCCGACACCTGCAGAGTCACAATGGATATTATCTGCGTGGGCAGCAGTGCAAGGTGGCTAAACCGAACGCCGTGTTGGACATTGGACCACTGCTTCCATCTGCGGCTCGCAGTGTGTGCATCAACCACGCAGTCACACGCAACTCTGCTCATGGCCATCAACAGACAGTCAGCTCATTAGCTCTCATCAAAGCATCTTCAAACACTTGTAAATGTATTGCTGACTGGTTCCTTCCATGATTTTAAAAGTGTTTGGGTGGTTTTATATTTCTTGAAGTCCATAGTGAGCAGTGTGGCAGATACTTAAGGGTTTGGGCTTTAGAACAAATCTTTAGGCTTTAGAACAAATTAAGCTTTAGAAAAGGCTTCCCTGAATAGGGTTTATCAATAGACATTCCCCTCCGCACCTTCAATGACAGGGAGACTGCACCAAGGGCCTACACGACAGGTTTAGCTGGTTGCTGAAGAATTGAGATGGACTTTTGAAGGACTCGCAACAGAACACAATATCTCCCCATTTAATTCTGGGAACAGAACTGCGATTCGAACCTCTGATGAGTATGCAAAAAAAAACTCTGCTTTTCAATAGAAATGTCCGCTCTGAAATCTCTGAAAAATGTCCGTAAGCCCAGGAAGTGCTTTCCCTAAGGCCCTGCAGGTCAATGTGACAATGAACACATTAGTGTGCATCCTTCTAGGCTTGAGCTGATGATGATTGCAACATTGCACAGCTTGACATCAATTAATGTGTAAGGAGATCTCTGCCACTCTTGGTTATAGGCAAGGGGATGTCAAGGCTGGTGGGGGTTAGTGGAGGGAAGGTGACTCTCTTATCAGGAAGCAGCAAGCAGAGATAACTTGGCACAGCAATGCATTTATGTTGTTTTCCCACCTGCCAGCTCTGAGCTACACCACCTTCAGAAGGGATACTGTTGCCCTAGTATTCAGTAACATGCAGTCCAAGCTGATGCTGGATCTCCTGTCTCCAGACATGATACCCTCATACAGGGGTAGCACGCTTAACCAGAGTTGTGAATGTAGCCCAGTCCATCACACAAACCAGCGTCCGTCCCCCCCATCAACATCTCATGCTGCTCAGGAAAGCAGCCAACATCATCAAGGACCGTTCACACCCAGGTTATTCCAATTTCTCCCTTTGGACAGAAGATACAAACACCTGAAGCTATTTACCACTGGATTCAGGAACATCTTCCCCGATCTCAGTTCTTTCCTACGCTAAAGGGCCTGTCCCACTTGGTGATTTTTTCGGCGACTGCCGGCATCATAGAAGTGTTGCCAAAAGATTTTGAACATTTCAAAATTTAAAAAAATGTTCCGACACCTGAAAAAAACACCGCGCGTCATACGTCATCACGCCACGTCACACTGCAAAATGTTCGGTGACCTGATACACCGGTCAATGATGCCGGCAGTCTCCGAAAAATAATCGCCAAGCGGGACAGGCCCTTAAGGCTGCAGTCATGATCTCCCAATCTATCTCATTGCGGGTCTTACACTTTTATTTATCTGCTCTTCCTCCGTTACTGTAACACAATATTGCTCTCATACTATATTCTCTTTATATTTGTTGTACTCGTGTATGGCCTGATGGACTCATGTGTTGTATAATTTGACTGGATACCACGCAGACACCATTTTACATATGACAATAATAAACCAATATCAACACCACTTAAAGTAAGGACTTTCTGCCAGTGCTTTGGAGCCCAACACCGATGCATGTGCTCCAACGACCCATAAACTACTGTGTAATATGTGTTAATGCTGTGGTAATACTTCCACCGCCTGCAGGACCTTATAATGCTTGGCACAGCATTGCCGGGTGTCACAGGCCTGCTGTGTACTTGCAGTCTTGCTGTGGTGCAGCTGCGGGCCTTAACCATCAGCCACGCAGTGGTTAGTAGGAGGAACATGTTGGGAGGAACCAATGCAGACTGCCCATTTCTGGTTGAGCTTATGTGGACAATTCAACTGAACTATTCTTTCGGGTGATGCCATCCCAATTTCTTCCCTTTTTAACTGACCACTTGGATAAAATGCAACAGTAAGAGCCGACACACTAAACCTACCAAAGAGATGTATAAATCCAGTCATACCGTAAAGTACCTCTTGTGCTTTGCACTTTTCTCCGGCCTTCTCATGCTTTTGCCTGGCGCGGTGCCCTATGGCACTAATCTCCATGTGGGTGCAACAGGGAGGGGGAATGGCTTCATGACCTTGAACAGCTTGGCTGCAGATTGCACCTTCCAGGACTCTTGCCGTGTAACTGGAGCACAAGCAGATCCTACTTGTAATTCCACTGCACTGCACATAATTACGCTCCTCATGGCCTTTACCAATGTCTGGCCAAATTGCCGATCTTGGCTCCGATTACATGAGGGGGACATGCTTACATTATTGTGAAGCAGAAGAGATTGTGCGATGAGATGGAAGTGGGATTAGTGGGCATGGCCATCATCTACTGCTTCGGCCCAGACACTGGCCACAGGCTGAGTAACAGCTATTCTCAACATTGTCTCCCAGTCTTGGTAGTACCCATGTCCGAATGAACCCATGTGTTTTAATGAACATGGTGCAGTGTGTTTGGATGGTGTCCCTGGAACCGTGAGTTTGTGAGCGGTGCAATGTAGCGCGCGTCTTGCCATGTGGCTGAAGCTATGAGGATGAGGGGAACATCTAAATGTAGTTTGTAGATCGGTGCTGGACAAACGATGTGGACGGTGAATTGGGAAAGTCTGCATCCAGTTGTACTTTTAACAGGTAAAGGCACTGGAAAAACCATTTGCTGGCTTTAACCACACAATAGAGCATTTACCTTTTTATTGCAATGAGAGCCGCAGCCCTCTCCTTGTCTTTTCACAGATGGCATGCAGTGTTTCCTGGTCCCTTACAACTAAACTCCATTTCACCACTTTCTATCGCCTGCATTGATGCCTCTAGTTCTCTGCTTGAAGCCGCTGGATTCTGCTCCCTCCAGTGCTACGCCAGTTCAAATTCCAAAACGTCTGCCAGCGCACTGTTACTGCTCCAACAAGCCACCTGTGTCAGAGCTGCAGGCTGGTTCTACACATTACACGCAGGCTATGTGCAAGATTCAACATTTATGTCATTAGACCCGCTGAGGGGTGAGGCCAATAACGGGGAAATTGGTCCTGGCTGCTCAGGGAAATGTCAAGTTTGTAATTCAAAAGCAACCAACACAGATTATTTTTTTGCACCTGTTTTCAGGTACTTTAGCCCATTCTTTAACGTCATATCCAATTTGCTTCGATTATGCTGTGTCTTATTTGAGTACAAGCATTTAAACATTCCATCCCATCCAGTCCTTGTGGCAGCCAAGAGTGTGAGAGAGATAACAAGGCAGAAAGGTGAAAGGGGTGGGGGAGGGGGTAGGAATGGAGGAGAGAGGGAAGGGGGGGGAGAGGGAGAGGGAGAGGGAGAGAGAGGGAGGGAGGAGGGGAGGGGAGGGGAGGGGAGGGGGAGGGGAGAGGGAGAGGGAGAGGGAGGGGGGGGAGAGGGAGAGGGAGTGGGAGAGAGAAAGGTTCCTGAATGAGTTAAACATTTGAATTCTAGAATCAATTTTCTACCAACACTGTTTAAGTAAGAAAGAACAACTGTGATGAAGATGTTGGCTGTGAAATGAACTACAAATTCTTAATGGCCTACTGAATTTTCAACCTTGGAAATAATTAGTTCATAACTATGTGCCTAGCTTAGCAAGAGCAATATGGCACTTTTTAATCCATATACATTAAAAAGGTCTCCACTATGCCAGCAAGCCTCTGTCCTAGGTATCGTGGAATTGAATATTACTATCTAAATTTTCTGAGTCATTCGTAACTGTCTCTGTATGTCATGTTGTTACTTGTGGGTGGAGCACCAAGGCAAATTCCTTGTATGTGAATACTTGGCCAATGAACCTACTTTCTTCTTCTTCTTCTTCTATTCAATGCCTTATTTTATTTTATTTTTTTCCTCATTAACTAATGTGGTTAGTTCAGTCCCATTTGCAGAGATCTACATTGCGATTCTGATTCCTGTGTCCCTCAGCACCACTGAAATCCACACTTCCTCCTTTTGACAAAAGTATGAACACGTGGTAGAAATGACACAGCTGCCTGAATCACACAGCACCAAACGATAAATCTGTAAATTTCACTACCTTCGCAAAGATATATCTTGTATTCGCCATTTCTGCTTTTGTTTTTCTCGTTTGGCAGTGGTGTTTTTCCCTTCTCGGGAAAAGTACAAACCTCAAAATATTTTTATGGTCACCTGGCAGGCAGCCAAGTTGAAAAAATTGGAAAGAACTGAGAAAATAAATAGGAATTTTAAAAAGCAGAAAGCCACAACACCCCCCCATTGCAGGCAGCTTCTCCAGAGCCAAAACAACTCGTCATAAAGTGGTTTAGAGGACAAGACAGGGTGAACCTTCATTTTACATTTCAGTGTAAAGTCACAGAACTTTTGTATAACGTTTTCCTATGAAGTCTTGGGTAAGTTCTGAGAACGTCCTTTTTCAACGCCCCCAGCGTTCCTTTATTCAACTTTTAGTGCAGGATCGAGTGAGTTAACAAACTCCGGAGTCAGTTTAATCTTTCTCGGTCTGTGAGACTCTCAAAAGTCTGTGGAAAAGAATTGTTTCTGGAATTCCATATCAAGGCAACATTAGATCACACCTGCATATTCAATACTGCTGTACACCAAATGCACTGACTGCATAACACAAATCTGCACATCGACAGTCAACAAGCTTCTACGTAGGAATGCTTCACATTATTTCTGGTCCACCTCTGGAGGTTTGGCTTTGGTGTCGCTGGGGTTTTGCTCTCCCGCCTCCATGCTGTACATCTCCGAGCCCTCCTCGCTGTCGTTCTCCTCGGGCTCAGTGAGCAGCTCCTCATCCTTGTACTCCGCCACGTCGATGGTGGTTCCCAAGTGCTCTTTTAATTTACCGTGATGTTTAACGTGATATCGTTGGTTCTGAAAAAATTTGATAATGGTGTGCTTGGGCAGATCGAGCTGGGCGGAAAGTGTCTGAATGGCCTCCTGGTCAGGGTATAGGCCCACGTCATGGATAAAGCTCTGAAGGATGCCCAGTGCTTCCACGGAGATCTTAGTGCGTGACCTTGGTTTTTTGGCACAGTTATCCTCAGCAGCAGCTTGTGGCTGAGTGCATTTCTCCTCTCGCGGGGGTGAACTCTCCTTTGCAGGCTGTGATTGCTGTCGGTGCGGCGCCTAAATAATTGACAAAACGCAAAATTACTTTCTGACCCAATTCTTGCTGTTTATTCTTTTCTGGTAGACCTTTAAACAGCACAGAGACTATTTTTATCCCCCTTTCGCTTGGGTTGGACTGACTTCATTTTAATTGTAATACAATCTTCAAGGAGTCACTTACACAATTGGGCACGTAAAATAATAAAAATACTTCAATGCAGTAATAATATTACATGAACAAGATCCGCTGCACAAAATCTGTCAGATACTAAGAACGGGTCCACCTTGTGGATTAGGTATTTAGTCACGTTTGCACAGACTGAAGGCACGGCGGCAATGAAACTTATCCTTGGGTCTTAGTTAAATTTAATTTCCGTTCAGAAGCTACAATTATCCCAGTGGTGCTCCCTAACCTAATCCCTTCCCCCATCTCCATGCTACTTTAGAATAGCTCCATATGCTGTGGCCCACGGAATCTAACGTCCCCATCACAAGTTTAAGATTGTTTGATTTGCTTGTAAATTTGGGACAGATTTTGCTGATGTGCCTTTTTCCTTCCCAGCCTTTTCTCACCTGGTTCTCACGCTGAAGCATAACAGAGGCGTCCCCTCTCCAAGGTGAGATTTGATTAGTTTAGTGGCTCCGTGTCCGGGAGGGGCAAGGAGCACCGCCGCTCCACCCAGGGTCCGTAAGGGGAGGAGCGGCTCTGCTGTCAGCACACGAACAAAGGACTGGTGACGGGATCTAGGGAGTGGGCAGGGCTGAAGATGTCCTGGTTGGGTTGCTCCTCGGCCTGGCCAAGCTGGCCATCCGCGAGTCACGGCTCCAGGCGGAAGAGGGCTTTGCCCGAACCTGATGCCGGGTGGTGTTAGAGAGTGTGGTGTGATTTGCAACATAATTGTTTGCAATTTCATCTCTGAATAGTTTGGTGATTCTGTAATATGGTGGTGGGTGTGTCGTCGTGGTTTTGTTTTTTTTTTGGTTTTTATATCATGTTGGAATTTAAATAAATTATTTTCTTATACAAACAAAAAGATGAGATTTGATTTTACAGTCACACCCTGAGTTACCTTGACTGTGTTAACTGCACTGCTGTGAGTGATATCTAAAGATGGCCATAAGCTAGGCTTACCTGAAGGAGTAATACATAAATAGAAAGACATAATTTCCTTTCCTTGCCTCAGTACATCTTCACTCACGGTTACGTAAGTTCCTTAACTTGCAGTGTAGGTTCACCAGGCTAATTCCTGGGATGGCGGGACTGACATATGATGAAAGAATGGGTCGAGTGGACTTGTATTCACTGGAATTTAGAAGGACGAGAGGGGATCTTATAGAAACATATAAAACTCTTAAGGGATTGGACAGGCTAAATGCAGGAAAAATGGTCCCCATGTTGGGGGAGTCCAGAACCAGGGGTCACAGTTTCAGAATTAGGGGTAGGCCATTTAGGACTGGGATGAGGAAAAACTATTTCACCCAGAGAGCTGTGAGTCTGTGGAATTTTTCACCCACAGAGTTGTGAATCTGTGGAATTCTCTGCCACAGATGGCAGTGGAGGCCAATTCATTGGATGTTTTCAAGAGAGAGTTAGATTTAGTACCTAGGGCTAATAGAATCAAGGGATATGGGGGGAAATGCAGGAACGGCGTACTGATTTTGAATGATCAGCCTTGATCAATCATATTGAATGGCGGTGCTGGCTCCTTCATAGTTTAACACCGGTGTCGAGAAGCATTTAGGGCTTAGCAAATTATCCAATCGCCAACTTTTTGCAGATATAATAATTATATTTGAGGAGTGCGGGGCAGGGGAATAGTTGTTCCGAAAGGATTTGAAAGAACTGATGTCAGATTACAAGGCTGTAATGTGAGACAACTTTCAGACATGTCCGATACATTCTGTACTATTGCAATAACAATGCATTTACGTTCCATCTTCAGCTTAGCAAAACATCCCACACTGGGTAGAATTTGCCACTGGTGCACAGAATCTAGATACTTGCGTCCTGGTGACAGAAACTAACTTCTGTAGGTTTTAATGAGCATTGTAAAGGAAAGGATAAATGGAGAGGCAGAGAAGATGGGGAAATTAATTCTGTGCTCAGTTCTAAATGGTTGAAAGTGTGTCACCAATGCTGAGTCGTTTAAATTGAGAAAGTAGACGTGAAGCCCTGTCCCACGGTACGAGTTCATTCCAAGAGCTGTCCCGAGTTTAAAAAAATCAAACTCGTGGTAAGCACGGAGAATGAATGTAGCGGGTACGTCGGAGCTCGGGGACGTCTCTTAGCGCTAACGGCAGCTACTCGGGTAGACTCGCTAACAGCAGGTAATCGAGGGAAGACTCGTGAAGATTTTTCAACATGATGAAAAATGTCCACGAGAGCCCCGAGTACCGACAAGTGGCCATTACTGTAAATCTCCGAGTTCGAATCAGGGCAAACTCGGGAGAATTGGAATTAACTCGTACAGTGGGACAGGGGTATTCGGGGAGGTTAAAGACATTGAAGGCGTATATCGAGCTGAAAGAGGCAACAAATAAGAAACAAGACTTGATACCCATTCCACTCAATTCTCGGCCAACAGCCCATCCAGCTCTGGCCTGACAACAGACACTATTATAACCATTAGAAGAGTAACCAGTCTCTGCTGGAAGACAAAAATGCTGGAGAAACTCAGCGGGTGAGGCAGCATCTATGGAGCCAGTCCCTGCTGGCAAGTCGGTGGCTGCAAGAATGCCCTACATTCGGAACTCAGTTCCAGTTTCCTATAAATTCATGTGGTTTGTGAAATTCTCAGAGGGGAAGAGTGTTTCAATTGCTCGGAGTTGTGTTGGGTTTCTCTGCAGTAACATCACACTTAAACGGACATTGCCGATCGTCGGTTTACGAGCAGTGTTCCCTATTGATGCGCGGCAAGCTTCCCCAGCTGTCACCAGTTAACTCAGCAGGTTCCGCCTCTGTAGCCAGTCAACCATAATATAAGCCAGTTATCGGTGATGCAGGAGATGCTGCCAATGATACAACAGCGGCAACCACCCTAACGCAACCAGAGAACAGTGCCAAACTACTATCAACCTCACTGGTGACCCTCGGAATATCTTTGATCGGACTTTGCTGGCTTTACCTTGCACTAAACATTATTCCCTTATCGTGTATGTGTACACTGTGAATGGCTCGATTGTAATCATGTATTGTCTTTCCGCTGACTGGATAGCTCGCAACAAAATCTTTTCACGCTACCTCAGTACACGTGACAATAAACTAAACTGAACTTCAATGTAGAATGTTCACAGGAACACTATCAAATAAAAACTGACGTGTGATTATGTTAGGAATTTAATTTTCCTTTGCTTTGAGGCTCCAGACATTGATGGCAAAGCAAATTTATTGCCTGCCCCAGAGAAGGTGGTTGTGAGGCAGTTTTTTAACCATTACAGACCTTCCAATGAAGGTACTCTCACTGTCTATAGAGGGACGGTGGGGGTGGAGTGTTTTGCTTGTTCCAAGATTTAGACCCTATGCCAATGCAGGACCTGCAATATATTTCCGAATCAGGACGGTGCCCGACTTGGAAGGTGACAGCAGGAGATGGTCTTCCCATGTATCTGCTGCCCTTGTCCTCCTGGGCGAGAGAGGTTCCTAGTTCGTCAGAATTGTCTGGGTAACTAAAGTGCATGTTGTATATGGTACATGCTGTGGCCACTGAGTGCCAGTGGTTCTAGCTGTTGATATTTACGGTACTAGACAGGTGCTAGTCAAGCAAGCTGCTTTCTCCTCAATTGTGTCAAGCTTCTGGAAGTTGTTAAGGTTGCAATCATTCAGGCAGGTATTGAATGTACTCTGGGTGGGAAAGTCAGTGTACTTCAATAGCATTTCAATTGAATCACATTTCTAATTTGGAAAGGACTAGCATGTCAGGTGGCGAGCTGCACATCCTAATTTGATAGTGATTGATGTAAACATGGAAAATAGGTGCAGGAGTAGGCCATTCGGCCCTTTGAGCCAAAATCAGTACCCCATTCCTGCCTTCTCCCCATATCTCTTGATTCCGTTAGCCCTAAGAGCTAAATCTAACTCTCTCTTGAAAACATCCAGTGAATTAGCCTCCATTGCCTTCTGTGGCAGAGAATTCCACAGATTCACCACTCTCTGGGTGAAAAAGATTTTCCTCATCTCAGTCCTAAATGGCATTCCCGTTATTCTTAAACTGCGACCCCTGGTTCTAGACTCCTCCAACATCGGGAACATTTTTCCTGCATCTTGGACTTCCCCAACATCGGGAAAACATTTTCTGCATAGAACAATTCAGTACTTCAGAACTAATGGTTAGACGTTCTCTGGTTGCAGTGGCCGTTGTCTGACAGCTTAATAGCATTAATATTACCTGCCATTAATCGGGCCATGCCTGCATGTTGTCTTGCTGCTTGCATGTATAGGATTTACAAATGGATTGAACGTTGTGAAATCATAAGCAAACAACCCCCCTTCTGTCCTAACGATGGAAGGAAAGTCACCAATGAAGCAGCTGAAGATAATTGAGCCTCGAAAACTGCCCAGAGGATCTCAGGAAGAAGCCAAGATTGGTCACCGATTCAACACTTTTAGTTTTAGCGATACAATGATGAAACAGGCCCTTTGGCTCACCGAGTCCGCACCGACCAGCGATCCCTGCAGATTAACACTATCCTACACACACAAGGGACAATTTACACTTATACCAAGCCAATTGACCTACAAACCTGTACTTATTCGCAGTGTGCGAGTTAACCAAAGATCTCAGAGAAAACCCACGCGGTCATGGGGAGAACGTACAAACTCCGTATAGACAGCACCCATAGTCAGGATCGAACATGGGTCTCTGGCGCTGCATTCGCTGTAAGGCCGCAACTCTACTACTGCGCCACCGTGCCGTCCTTCTTTTTGAACGTAGTCCTCCACTACCACAGATGTTGCCGTCGAGTATCCCGCTTTGGGGGACATTGCAGGTGTCAGCACACCCGCAGTGCAATAGGATAGCCTTGTCCTGGGAGATCCGCTTGTTTGATCATGGTCTCTTCCCTGCCAGGTAAGGTACTTCTGGTTGAACGTGGTTGCAAATGCTTCAGTCTTTTCTTTAGCACGTGCATTTTAGCTCAGTCCTGCCGTTACTGAGGAAGGGAGTGTCCAGGACGCCTTCTCACCTCCCTGCAACCTGCAGCTCACCACCATTCAGGCTTAAACGTGGCAGAGCTGAAGAGCTTTAATGGTGGTCACTTCTACCAATGCTATTATGGATAGATGCAGTTGCTGCAACTGGCTTGGTGAGGATGAGCTCACGTTGGTTTATCCCTTGTATCAGTTCATGCACCGCCTGCTGCAGACCCAGTCTGACAGCTATGTCCAACAAGAGTCAGTAAACCTGAGCTATGGTGGTGCTGCTGAGCTATTCAAGTACACTGACGTTCACACCCAGAGTACATTCACTGTCCTTGCTACTTTCAATACTTTTTGCAATTGGGGGAGCACTGACTCATCAGCCATAATAGGATGGTATGCAAAAAGAAGGAGGTTTCCATGTCTGCATTGGCTATTATATGTGTAAAGAAGCAGCATCTTGGTCAAAATCTTAGTCAAAAAGGTGGGGATTAAGACTTGGTTTATCAAGGGAAAGTGTGACGGAGAGGTGAAGATTGGGAATTGACAACTGCCTTATCAAAATCTAAAAGATTTAGATGGTACACACTGTCATCATGGATATTTACAAACAATACAGGCAGGACCAAACAGGTAGGCCTGAAGAAGGATCTCGACTCCAAATGTCACCTATTCCTTTTCTCCAGAGATGCTGTCGGACCCGCTGAGTTACTCCAGCTTTTTGTATCTATCTTCAGTTTAAACCAGCATCTGCAGTTCCTTCCTTTCTGATATTTTGTGAGGAAACATGATTTTCGGCAGGACACGGTTTGTTTTCATCCCAGAAACCATGTACAAGCAAGACCTAGCACCGTCCTGTGAATTTTAATCCGGGAACGGACAGGACTTCCAGAGGGTAAGTTTCAGCAAGTCAGATACGTGATTCAATTCACGCATTATGTACTGTCTGTAAAAATCCAGATTTTGAATAGGTAGGTTATTCATTCCCACCCTTTATCACTCATGACTGGTTGCACACTGCCCAGCTCCGCCACAATGCACAGAGACCTAGGGGACTACAAGAAAAACTTCAATCACGTGAGGAGAAATTAGTTAGCAGATATTAACTTTTCATTTTCTGCAACACTCATTCAGTGGTGCGGTTTTAAGGTTGCTGTTAGCTGAACTATGAATCCTGTACGCATGTGCGATGTAAAGGGCCTGTCCCACTGTACGAGGTAATTCAAGAGCCACTGTACGAGGTAAGCTTCAAGCTCGAGCTTAAAAAACCCGTGAAGATTTTTCAACTTGTCGAAAAATGTCCACGAGAGCCCCGAGTACCTGCGAGCGGCTATTACCGTAATTCTCCGAGTTCTAATCAGGGGAAAATCGGGAGAACTCTTGAATTAGCTCGCACAGTGGGACAGGCCCCTTTAGAATCGCTATGAGGTATTCCACGGGCTTCAAAACATAGCTAAATATTGCATGCTGCATCCATCACATTACCCATGAAGAAACCATTTGCGGTGGGGATGCATTTTCATTCCTTTATTATATTTCTCTGTCTTATCCTTTTCCTGTATTTCCCTTTTGATCTCCATAAATCCACAGCTGTGGAATTTCCTCTTGCTTTCTAGGACAAGAGGACAAGCTCAGACAGAGATTTGTCAGGATTCCTCTCTGCTATAATGACACTCGGGGCATAAAGTGTAGCTTCACTGAGGCTGCACGAGGACCGCAGTCTTCCTTTCTCTCCATGGCTCCTGGGTGTCAAACTGTCATAACCCTCACACACTGGAAGTCAGGATCCTCGAGTAGCAAGGAGGAAGTTTGCAATGCCCTGTAGAGCTAGCCGTCCATTGATTCGGTTTCAGGAATTTTCATTGAGGGCACTGGGGTTTCAATAAGAAATGTAGATATGATTCCAAGCAAAGTTGCTGGACGCTTTCCAAAGATCAACACTTCTCTCAAATGCAACAGTGACAGCACTGAGGCATATCACTTAAAGGAGACAAAGGGACGTCAGTGGCATCTTCAAGTAATCAACCAAAATGTTGGGTGTTGCCAAAATAATTCAATAACTGTATTGAAAACCCTAGAGGAATCATCACGAGATTGGATTTATTCAAATTGTGGCAAAGTCCTCGGCCCCAACGCAGACACTGTTTCCATGTTGTTTTTGGAGCATAGCTGCTGCTTTCTGCACGACATTTCTCTTCGCTTTTTTATTAGTCCCGAAGTCACAAGTGTGGTAAGAATTAAGAATTTATTTATACCATACAGGGGGCAAACGAAGGGGTGAGGCACTGCATTTTCTCCTTCAGCAGACACTAGTCGCTAAATCCATTTGGTAAAAATGAAATGTGACCCTTTAACTAATAAGGTACCAGAAGTGCACTGATTGAAAAAAGATAAGAGGGGAAAAGAAATGAGATAAAGGGGATAATGTGCTGAAAACCACAATTAAATGCAGCTGGGAGCCATGTGTGAAGTGCCTGCAGGGAAGGAAGTAAGATATTGAATGATTACATTTAGGAACATTGTAATAATGTACTGGAATTGTGTGAGTGATCTGGATTACTTTTCATGGAAAGTGGGTTACCATGGAATTTTATATATGAAATAAGGAACAATCAGCGGGTGGCTTCAAATTTTATTTTGCAGGTGGGGTTGTTCTCTCTTAGAAGGAGATTTCAAAGTGTCGAGCACCGAATTTCAAATTAAATTCAGGTGACTTCTTGCTTTAAACGTGGAGGGGGGAAGAGTTGGTGGAATATCGCGAAACATTTTCAATATGACTCCCATATAACTCAGCTCCACGTGTTTCTGCCACATGTGTGGTCTGGCTGGTGCTGGTGGTTCATGGTCGGTACAATTTCACTTCTAACAGTTGCATGGTTTAACCCACTCAACCCTCGTTTGTGGCCAAATTAAAATCTAAAAGTCACAATTACGTTTAATCCCTTTTAATGAATCTGGTGTAAATAGAATACATTTTGACATGGGATTGATTTGGATCTGTGCCATAGCCCTTGTGATCCAAAAGAACTATGTGGATTATTTATGGTTTGAGATAATATTCAGTGTTTATTACAAGTGACTCTGAGCCTTTCTCATCATGCATTTTGTGTTTGCATTTTTACATAAACATGGCTACATTTTTATTAAATTAGTTTTTAATATAATTTTAAAACCTAATATTAGCCTAGAATGAGTTAGTGTAGGTCATTTCACGGCATGCTGTGAGGGCCATGGAATTATTATAGCGTTGAAGAAGGCTATTCAGTTCACAGAGTGAACTACCAATCCCAACAGCCCACATGTGGCCATTCCCACCCCACCCCCACCCCACCCCCCTGCCTTCTGTGTGTATGTTTATCATGCAATGTTTATCTAAATTCCCTTTTAAAGAGACTCCCAGGCTGTGTACTCCACATCAAAACTATTTACTAGTTGCCAACTCTTGTCCTCAATATTAGACCCTTTACATTTGTGTCCCCCAGCCCTTTCCTTTATTTATCCCATCCAAATCTGCTGAGATTTTGTATACATGGAAATAAATATTCTCTCAACTTTCCCTCCCCCATTGAGAACAAATCATACCAAACCTGGAATTTTTCTGGGAAACATTGAAACATAGAAAATAGGTGCAGGAGTAGGCCATTCGGCCCTTCGAGCCAGCGCCAACATTCAATATGATCATGGCTGATTATCCAATATTAGTACCCCGTTCCTGCTTTTTCCCCATATCCCTTGATTCCGTTAGACCTTTGCTACATTCCTAAAGTGCCTTGACTGGCAGCACACCACCCTTTTGCAAAGGTTCAATGCAATCTCCTTGCTTTTGAGATCTGTGGCTCTACATGTGCAGTGACGGTCCCATATGCTTAATTGATCTCTTTCTCAATGTGCTCTTCCATCTTCAGTGATTAGGCAAGAGTACAGCCAGCTCTCTACATGACACTTTAGAAAGGATATTGTGAAAATATGTCCACATGCCAGCGCCACATAATCTTAACCATTCCTCTCCTTTACCCTGTCAGAAAACCAAATCGGAAAAATCAATACATGAACTCCAAGCTCAATCTTATTCATTCACGCTTCTCTGAATGACTATTTCTACTGCCCTTGATCATTGTTTTAGAGGCATAGATAGGGTAGATAGTCTAGAACTTTTAATAGATAGAACTTTTTCCTCAGCGTGGGAATATCAAAGACTACAGGGCATAGCTTTAAGTGGCTACGTTTAGAGGAGATGTATTTTTGTGGAGGAGGTATTTTTACACAGAGAGTGGTGGGTGCCTGGAACGCATTGCCAGGGGTGGCGCTGGAGGCAGATATGATAGTGGTGTTTCAGAGGCTTGTGGATAGACATTTTTAATGTGCAGGAAATAGAGGGATATGGATCACATGCAGGCACATGAGAATTGTTTATCTTGGCATCATATTCAGCACGGACATTGTGGGCTGAAGGGTCTGTTCCTGTGCTGTATAGTATGTTCTATGTACTTCACACCTCCCCACTCCTGGAGTTAAACTAATTGATATGCAATTGCTGAGTGTGTCCACTGGTTGTGTTTCGAACAAGGATCTAAAATATGTCATTGTCTGGGTCTCTGGATATAATTCCTATATCTTGGACAGACTGGAAGGTCTTGGTTAACTGGACTTTAATTACCACAATTAGTTCTCTCATCACTTCTCCCAACTTAATAATGTACAAATGCAGAATTGTTTGAAATTCACATTAGGTTGATGTTGAGTTCTTGTTTTTGTGAAGTTGCTGGGAACGCTGTAAATCATTTCAGCCTTTCAACTTCACTGAAGCGATGTGGAACTTCCTCGCTCACCGCGTAGTCACAAGCTACTAATTCACTGTTAGTCAATTGGAATTAAAACATTCAATGGAGAGAAACATGTAAAAAGAGAGTGGATATTTGGAGGATATTCAATGACATGATGCAGAATGCAGAGTTATTCCAAGAGTGACAATAACTAAATTATCCAAATGTCAGCAGCATGTGTCAGTTGTATTTGGACTTGTCAGTACCATTGTAATTACAGAACGACACTGGAACTTGCTTGGCAGATTGCACACAGACCTGAACACAACTATTCACCACTATTTTGTTTAAATACAATTTTTTTTTTTAAATTATGGGTTTTCTTTCCGTTTCACTGTTTATTTTATTGTTCCCTGGCTGATTGAAAATAGTGAAGATTTTCCACCATTGCTTACATCATCGATATATTTCAAAATCCATTTGCATTGAATGATATTTTGGTTAAATAAATAAATTTGAATTTAAGGTCAGAAGGAATCGGAGTAGAATTAGGCCATTTGGCCCATCAAGTCTACTCCCGCTGATCTATCGCTCCCGCCTAACCCCATTCTCGTGACTTCTCCTCATAACCTCTGACACCTGTAGTAATCTAGAATCTATCTATCTCTGCTTAAAAATATCCACTGACTTGACCTCCACAGCCTTCTGTAGCAAATAATTCCACAGATTCACCACCCTCTTACTGAAGAAATTTCTCCTCATCTCCTACCTAAATTTCAGACAATGCACTTGATTATTTTCATCACCTTCTGCAGAGCTGTTTTGTTTCAGGCCTAAGAACAAGTTTGTCAGGCCTAAGAACAAGGTGTCTTTGAGTACAATGTTGAACTACTCTGTGAGGTTGGTTAATGAATTTCACTGCACGAGTGCAATGAACAGAGGTGCCTGAGGAAATTGATAAAGGGGAATGTCACGGCATTAGTCTGAGATGACATTAATGATGGTTCATCCAGTGAGGCTATATGGGCGGTGCTGAGAAATAAAAATGGGATGATCACCTTGCTGGGAGTGTACTACAGGCCCCTAAATGGTCAACAGGAATTACAAATATGCAATGGTGTTTTATCATTAATGTTTTATTATTATTAATCTTTAGTGTTTTCTGAGTCATTTGTAACCGTCACTATATGTCATGTTGTTACTTGTGGGTGGAGCAACAGGCAAATTCCTTACATGTGAATACTTGGCCAATAAACTTACTTACTTACTTAGATTGCAGGCAGCTGCAAGCCTGATAGGGTTGGCATAGCAGAGGATTTTAACTTTCCCAATATAGACTGGGATTGTCATAGTTTAGTTTAGTTTAGAGACACAGTGTGGAAACAGGCCCTTCAGCCCACTGGGTCCGCACCAGTTCTATCCCACATACTAGGGAAAATTTACAGAAACCAATTAACCTACAAACCTGCATGTCTTTGTAATGTAAGCAGTAACGCCTACAGGAGCACCCAGAGAAAACCAACTTGGTCGCAGGAAGAACGTGCAAACAGCACCCATTGTCAGGATCAAACCCGGGTCTCTGGCACTGTAGGGCAGCAACTCTACAAGGCTGCGCCACTGTGCCGCCCCTAATATCAAGGACGCAGATCTGGTAGAATTTTTTGAAGGTGTTCAGGGGAGTTTCCTTGGCCAATTCATAGAAGGCCCTACAAGAGAGAGGAAAAAGCATGACCTGCTCTTCGGAAATTGGCATGGGTGAGCGACTGAAGTGGCTGTGGGCAATCCTCTTGGCACCAGTGATCACAGTTCTATTAACTGAGTTATAATAAGGAAAGAAAGGGCCCACAAGTTAAAATTCTGAATTGGGGCAAGGCTGACTTTATGGGATTAGACAGGAACTTGCTAAAATTGATTGGAGCAGGCAAAGGGACACCCAAAAAGTGGGATGCTTTTAAAAGTGTGATGATGAGATTCAAGGCATGCCTGTTCCTGTTTGAGTGAAGAACAAGATAGATGGGGGTAAGGAAGCATTGGACCATTTTGTCCTGGCTCTGATTTGTTCTGAACCTTTTCATACCTGCAGTTTCCTTCTTCCACATTTTGACTGAATAAAGAATTGGCTTCGTGGAAGGAAGCAGAGGGTGTTGGTTGAATATTGTTTTTTCGGTCAGGAGTCCTTCACCTCGTGGTGCAGATGGTGCAGATGGCACTAATGTGGGTGGTATAATAAATAGAGAAGATGACTATTAATAGCCACTGAAGGATCGAGATCAGCTGGGCAAGTGGGCTGAGGAATGGTTAATGGAGTTTAATACACGTAAGTGTGAGTTGTTGCATTTTGGGACCTTCACAGTGAATGGTATGTCCCCGGGGATTGTTGTGGAGCAGAGTGGTCAAGCACAGGTATGTCGTTCCCTGAAAGTGGCGTCAAAGGTAGATAGAAGATCGACACAAAATGCCTGAGTATAGGATGGTCAAGGAGGCTTTCAGTACACCGCCCATCGTATGTCAGGGTATTTAGTTGTCATGTTATGTTACAGTTGTACAACATATTGGTGAGGCCACACTTGGAGTATTGTGTTCTGTTTTTGGTCACCATGCTATAGGAAGGATGTCATTAAGCAGGAGATAATGCAGAAAGGATTTACAAGGATGTTGCTGGGACCCGAGGGTCTGACCTATAGAAACAGGTTGGGCAGGTTGGCACTTTATTCCCTGGCCAGGAGACTGAGGGGTGATCTTATGGAGGTGTCTAAAAACATGAGGGGAAAAGATAGGGTGAATGCACAGTCTTTTATTCAGACTAGGGGAATCAAGAACCAGAGGTCATTGGTTTAAGGTGAGTGGAGAAAGATTTGAGGGGCAATTGTTCACACAGGGGGTGGTGGGTATAGGGAAAGAGCTGCCAGAGGAGATAGTTGAGGCAGATACTATAACAGCATTTAAAAGACATTTAGAAGGATACATGGATAGGAAAGGTTTAGCGGTATATGGGCCAAGCATAGACAAATGGAACCAACGAAGATGGGGCATTTTGGTCGGCATGGACATGTTGGGCCAAAGGGCCTGATTCCGTGCTGGAAAATTCTGTAAATATTAATTTCTACACCAAGGGTGGCCACGGTGGCGCAGCGATAGACTTGCTACCTTACACCAGAGACCCGGTTCGATCCCGACTACGGGTGCTGTCTGAACGGAGTTTGTACGTTCTCCCAGTGACCGCGTGGGTTTTCTCCGAGATCTTCGGTTTCCTCCCACACTCCTAAGACGTACAGGTATGTAGGGTAATAGGCTTGGTGTAAGTGTAAATTGCCCCTAGTGTGTGTAGGATAGTGTTAATGTGCGGGGATCACTGGTCGGTGCGGACTTGATGGGCCAAAGGGCCTGTTTCCGCGCTGTTTCTCTAAACTAAAACTTAACTAAACTGAACAACATCGCTAAAACAGGTAAGGTGTTCATCATCAGGCTCCTGCTTGTGAGAGCTGGCTGTGCACAAATTTGTCGTCTGTTTGGCCCACAGTGGTTATCCTTCAGATAATGGTGCACTGGTTGCAAAATACTTTGGGATGACTGGGAATTGTGAAGATAATGATAGAAATGCATGTTATAGCATCATAGTGTCACACAGACAGAAACACTGTGTCCTTGCTACCCAGCCAATGCATTCAACCTTCATCGCATTCATCAGCACTTAGCCCTTTGCCTTTTATAGAGCAAATATTGATGTACGTTCTCGGATCCCCACACCCTTAGTCCCCACTGTAATCTCAGTCACCAAGGCAGATGTCAGGAGATCATTTACGAGGGTGAACCCTCGGAAAGAGTCCGGCCCTAATGCTGTTCCTGGCTGCTTTCTTAAAACTGGGTAAACCATCTGGCAGACGTTTTTGCAGACAAGTTTAACCACTCACACAAGAGGTCTGAGGTTCTCAAGTGCTAGAGAAAGACATCCAGATATCCAAAGACATCCCAGAAGGTCAACGAGTGTGGTCAGAAATGGGAGGGGGTGTGGGAAAGAAACATTGTGGTGGGGGTGTGATCGAAAGGGAAGGGGGAGAGTGATGTGGTTGGAAGTTACCTAATATTGGAGATTCAATGTTTTTTTACCGTTGGGTTTTCCAGCATCTCCAGAGATGCTGCCTGACCTGCGGAATTACCCCAGCACTTTGTGTCCTTTTGTGTAAACGAGCATCAGCGGTTCCTTGTTTTTACATCAAACTCGGGGAAGCTGGGTCTCCTCTCACCCCGATGCATTTGCATCCTCGGCTTTCCATTCAGCGGACCACAATCAGCAATAACACTTCCTCCTTGATGACCATTCCACTCAAGACTACCACAGTCCCCTGAGCATTGTGTGCTCAGTCCCCAGCTCTGCTTTCTCTATATCCATGAGTGTGTAGCCAGACATAGTTCCAATGCCATCTTTAAATTTGCCAATAATACTGCTGATATACTTGTAGATGCACTGATATACACTGTATATACACTGTATCATGTAGATGCACTGATATATACTTTATATACACTGTATCTTGTATATGCACTGATATACACTGTATATACACTATCTTGTAGATACACTGATATACACTGTATATACACTGTATCATGTAGATGCACTGATATACACTGTATATACACTGTATCTTGTAGATACACTGATATACACTGTATATACACTGTATCTTGTATATGCACTGATATACACTGTATATGCACTCTATCTCGATGCACTGATATACACTGTATATACACCGTATCTTGTAGACACACTGATATACACTGTATATACACTGTATCTTGTAGATACACTGATGTACACTGTATATACACTGTATCTTGTAGATACACTGATATACACTGTATATACACTGTATCTTGTAGATACACTGATATACTCTTCATATTAAAGCTGTGTCCTCTGGATTTTATTGTTTCTGTTATGGGACTATCCTCTCATGATTCAGCCACCTCCATCAGGTCCTCACTCAGCCTCCTCTGCTCTAAGGAAAACAAACCCAGCCTGTCTAATCTCTCCACCTAACTGAACTGTTCCAGCCCAAGCACCATCCTGTGAATCTCCTCTGCACCCTCTTCAAGCAATCCTCCCCTCTCTATAGTGTGATGATCAGAACTGCACACAGTATTCTAGCTGTGGCATAACCAAAGACGTGTTCCTTTATTTCGTCGCCAGCTTTACTGCTAGTTTTAATACCTATTTCTGCTCAGCGTTTTCAGTGGAGTAACGTGGTGGATGTGATGGCTCAGGTGGATTATTCATGGAAGCAGACCCAGGATCACCATCTGCGTAAACTATTCAAATAATCAGCCATAGATTAACGAAAAATCTATGCACGAGCGTCACAAATGTAACTGTTCTGCCTGAGTCAGCAGGGAATTCAATTTGGTGACCAGGTATGCGTGATATTCTAGATATTGCTATTGCTGGATGCGGCCTAGTTTCACCGGGGTACTTTGCTCATTTACAACTGTACTTGGCAGTGCAGATTCAGAAAGCAGAGCAACAGTGTATGATATGGTAGTCTGCCTCCACACGGGACAGAGACACCTGTATGGTACTACCGGATTACCTTGGGCACCTTGTTATAGGAAAGATGTTGTCAAGCTGGAATGGGTACAGAGAAGATTTATGGGGATGTCGCCAGGACTCGTGGGCCTAGGCTATAGGGAGAGATTGAGTTGGCTGGGGCTCTATTTCTGGGAGTGCAGGAGGATGAGGGGTGATCTTGTAGAGGTGTATAAAATCATGCGAGGAATTGACTGGGAAGATGCAGAGTCCCTTGCCCAGAGTAGGGGAATCGAGGACCAGAGGACATAGTTTTAAAGTGAAGGAGAAAAGATTTAATAGGAATATAAGGGGTAACTTTTTCACACAAAGGATGGTGGGTGTATGGAACGAGCTGCCAGAGGAGATAGTTGAGGCTGGGACTATCGCAACGTTTAAGAAACAGTGCGACAGGTGCATGGATCAAACGCAGGCAGGTGGAACTAGCGTAGCTGGGGCATGTTGGCCGGTGTGGGCAAGTTGGGCTGAAAGGCCTGTTTCCATGCTGTATCTCTCGATGAGATCATCTTCCTCTACATCTGTATTTACTCCATCCATTTATTCTCTGTTCTGCTTGATGCAGCTGTTGAATTGAAACTGCAACCTTGTGGTTTATTTTTGTTCATTAAAGCTACAGCAATTAGCATAAAGGGCCTGTCCCACTTGGGCGTCATTTGCACGTCACGCAGATGGCGCGTGGAGATATAAAATCCTGGGGCGCCGCGCGCAACCGCGCGTCACTGTCTACGTCGCCATGCACCATGCTCGCATAATGCACACCATGCATGCATCACATGCGCGGCAAGACACGCGCGTCGTGCGTCGTGACACGTAAATGATGTCGCGTAAATTACTTGCGAATGACGCCCAAGTGGGACAAGCCCTTTACCGTCAACACTCCCTTTCCCAACAGAAGATGCCTCACCTTCAAGCATCCTCCTTCGGTTGGAAGTGTGGGTGAACGGGTCACGGACTCTCGTTTGATCACAGATCCCAACGGCACTCCATGCTCGGACGATCGTATGTGGGTGTGCTGCAGGAGGAGATAGACAAGGTCAAGATTAAGTATTTAGGGGAAAATGGCTTCATGAGGTGTCCCACCTAACTGGGAACAGAGAAAACGTAACACAGACAGCCAGCAAACGTGGTTCCCTTATCTCAGTGTACCTTCAAAGTAAAACGTTACCTGATGCACCAGCAATGCCGTCATCGTCCATTGCTTCACCATAGAACATAGAAGAGTACAGAGCAGGAACAGGCCCTTCAGCCCACAATGTCCATCCCAAACACGGCGCCAAGCTAAACTAATCTCCTCTGCCTGTACGTGATCCATATCCCCCCATTTTCTACATATCTAAAAGCCTATCTAAAAGCCTTTTAAATGCCACTATCATATCTGCCTTCTCCACTATTCCCAGCTGTGCGTTCCAGTCATGCATCAATCTCGGAATGTCCCTGCACATCTCCTTTAAAACTTGATGCTTCACCTTAAAGCTACGCCCGCATGTCCTTGACATTTCCACCTGGGAAAAAGATTGAATGAATGAAGACTTTATTGTTACATGTGACAAGTCGGAGTGAAATTCTTTGCTCACATTACGCAAGGTATGCAAATAGTCGCTCATAAAGGGCGCTGACAAAGTATCCGTGCCACGTCCCCCATTGTTGTCCCCCCATCACCTTCCCTCACGGCAACCCCCCCCATGCCGGATCCTCCATTGTCCATTGTCCTTACACCCCCCACCCCCCTCATCTCCCCTTCACGCCGGTCCCCCCATGCTGGGTCCTCCATTGTATGGGGTCGATTCTGACTTTCCACCCTATCTATGCTACTCATAATTTTAAAAATTAGGTCTCTCCACAACCTCTCACATTCCAGAGAAAACAATCCCAAATGTGTGCACCGTTGCCTTATAGCCGATACCATCTAATCTAGGCAGCATTCTGGTAAACCTCTTCCAAACCCTCTCAATAGTCTTCGTATCAACCCAGACTTTCAATTTATACTTAAAAAAAACGATATGGGTTGACTGTCAAGGTGTCAGCTTGTGAAGTACACAATGAATTTAATAAATAGAAAAATACTTAAAGAGATACTTAAATGCTTTAGAGGCAGCACAGTGGCGCAGTGGTAGAGCTGCTGCCTTACAGCACCAGAGGGCTGGGTGTAGTTGTGTGCAGCTCTTGACGCCCCATTACAGGAAGGATGTGGAGGTTTTGGAGAAGGTAGAGAAGAGGTTTACCAGGATGTGGCCTGGATTGGCGTGTAATGGCTATAAGGAAAGTTTGGACAAACTTGGATTATTTTATCAGGTGTGGTAGATGCTGGGGAGACATCTGATAGAGAACGTGAGCCTAGACCTCTGAGATACTGCATTAAGATTCACTTTGCAAAAGAGATTCACTTTTGCAATCTCTGTATTTTTGCTCCATTAAATTAGTTGCTTAATCACTTATAAATGCAAATTTATTGAATCAGAACAAGCATTTAAAGTTGTACGTCTCTGATTTAGAGTTAAGTTGGTGGATACAGCAGTCTCCTACAACAATTCAGCAACCCCATAGAGTTGCTGCCTTACAGATCTTCCAGCACCATAGACCCCCCAGATGTACAGGTATGTAGTTCAAATTGACTTGGTATAAGTGTAAATTGTCCCTAGTGTGTGTAGGATAATGTGCGGGGATCGCTAGTCAGTGCGGACTCGGTGAGCCGAAGGGCCTGTTTCCACGCTGTATCTCTAAACTAAACTAAATTAAACCAGGCAATTATGAGTGATGATGTGCTTGGAATCCCCAGCTATGCTGATTACGGGGACAGGAGGTGGCAAGTGCCAGTAAAATTGGGGAAAATCACCCCTGGGTTTTCTCCCGATCCCCTCGGCAACTCTTCGCAGAGCAGCATTGATGAAGGCCCAAGAACAGTAGTGCAACTACCCTTATTGATGGATGGAACAAAAAGCTCCATGAATAAGGACATTTAAAACATCTGGAGGCCAAAAGCACACTCCAGTCCATTATACAACAAATGGCTTGACTGGCCATACATTTAGTAATTTAACGCTCCCAAATCAGAATGGCAAGAGTATCAATTTGCTGGCAACTCCGTCCGCTCCAACTCACACGCTATGCTGACGTGGAGACAAATCACCATTCCTTCATGGTAACCGTGACAACATTGTGGGAACTCCCATCAACCACTCTGGGGGCACCATTGTAATGTTCCGAGAGAAAGCTCCATCGCCACCTCCTCGGGAGCAAGAGGGTCAGAGAATCATAGACAATAGGTGCAGGAGTAGGCCATTCGGCCCTTCAAGTCTGCACCACCATTCAATGTGATCATGGCTGATCATTCACAATCAGTACCCTGTTCCTGCCTTCTCCCCGTATCCCTTGATTCTGCTAGCCCTAAGAGCTCTATCTAACTCTCTTTAGAATACATCCAGTGAATCGGCCTCCACTACCTTCTGAGGCAGAGAATTCCACAAATTCACAACTCTCTGAGTGAAAATGTTTTTCCTCATCGCAGTTCTAAATGGCCTACCCCTTATTCTTAAACTGTGGCCGCTTGTTATGGACTTCCCCAACATTGGGAACATGTTTCCTTCATCTAGTGTGTCCAATCCCTTAATAATTTAAAATGTTTCTCTAAGATCCCCTCTCATCCTTTTAAATTCCAGTGAATACAAGCCCAGTTGTTCCATTCGTTCATCATATGACAGTCCCACCATCCTGGGAATTAACCTCGTGAACCTACGCTGTACTCCCTCAATAGCAAGAATGCCATTCCTCCAATTAGGAGACCAAAACTGCACGCAATACTCCAGGTGTGGTCTCACCTCTTTGCTCCTATATTCAAATCCTCTCGTTATGAAGGCCAACATGCCACTGCCTGCTGTACCTGCATGTTTACTTTCAGTGACTAATGTACAAGGACACCCAGGTCTCGTTGCACCACTCCTTTTCCTAATCTGACACCATTCAGATAATAATCTACCTTCTTGTTCTTGCCACCGATGTGGACAACCTCACATTTATCCACATTATACTGCATCTGCCATGCATCACCCAACCTATCCAAATCACCCTGCAACCTCATAGCATCCTCAGTGTTCACACCGCCACCCAGCTTGTGTCATCTACAAATTTGCTAATGTTACTATTAATTCCTTCATCGAAATCATTAATATATATTGTAAATAGCTGTTGTCCCTGCACTGAGCCTTGCGGTACCCCACTAGTCACTACCTGCCATTCTGAAAAGGACCCGTTAGTTCCTACTCTTTGTTTCCTGTCTGCCAACCAATTTTCTATCTATGTCAATACTCTACCCTCAATACCATGTGCTCTAATTTTGCCCACTAATCTCCTGTGTGGGACCTTATTAAAGCATTTCTGAAAGTCGAGGTACACTACATCCATTGGCTCTCCCTTGTCCATCTTCCTAGTTACATCCTCACAAAATTCCAGAAGATTAGTGAAGCATGATTTCCCCTTCATAAATCCATGCTGCCTTGGACCGACCCTGTTATTGCTATCCAAATGCGCTGCTATTACATCTTTAATAATTGACTCCAGCATCTTTCCCACGACCGATGTCAGGCTAACTGGTCTATAATTCCCTGCTTTCTCTCTCCCTCCTATTCTTAAACTGTGGCCGCTTGTTATGGACTTCCCCAACATTGGGAACATGTTTCCTTCATCTAGTGTGTCCAATCCCTTAATAATTTAAAATGTTTCTCTAAGATCCCCTCTCATCCTTTTAAATTCCAGTGAATACAAGCCCAGTTGTTCCATTCGTTCATCATATGACAGTCCCACCATCCTGGGAATTAACCTCGTGAACCTACGCTGTACTCCCTCAATAGCAAGAATGCCATTCCTCCAATTAGGAGACCAAAACTGCACGCAATACTCCAGGTGTGGTCTCACCTCTTTGCTCCTATATTCAAATCCTCTCGTTATGAAGGCCAACATGCCACTGCCTGCTGTACCTGCATGTTTACTTTCAGTGACTAATGTACAAGGACACCCAGGTCTCGTTGCACCACTCCTTTTCCTAATCTGACACCATTCAGATAATAATCTACCTTCTTGTTCTTGCCACCGATGTGGACAACCTCACATTTATCCACATTATACTGCATCTGCCATGCATCACCCAACCTATCCAAATCACCCTGCAACCTCATAGCATCCTCAGTGTTCACACCGCCACCCAGCTTGTGTCATCTACAAATTTGCTAATGTTACTATTAATTCCTTCATCGAAATCATTAATATATATTGTAAATAGCTGTTGTCCCTGCACTGAGCCTTGCGGTACCCCACTAGTCACTACCTGCCATTCTGAAAAGGACCCGTTAGTTCCTACTCTTTGTTTCCTGTCTGCCAACCAATTTTCTATCTATGTCAATACTCTACCCTCAATACCATGTGCTCTAATTTTGCCCACTAATCTCCTGTGTGGGACCTTATTAAAGCATTTCTGAAAGTCGAGGTACACTACATCCATTGGCTCTCCCTTGTCCATCTTCCTAGTTACATCCTCACAAAATTCCAGAAGATTAGTGAAGCATGATTTCCCCTTCATAAATCCATGCTGCCTTGGACCGACCCTGTTATTGCTATCCAAATGCGCTGCTATTACATCTTTAATAATTGACTCCAGCATCTTTCCCACGACCGATGTCAGGCTAACTGGTCTATAATTCCCTGCTTTCTCTCTCCCTCCTTTCTTAAAAGTGGGATAAGATTAGCTACCCTCCAATCCACAGGACCTGATCCAGTATCTATACAACATCGGAAAATGATCAACAATGCTTCCACAATTTATAGAGCCACCTCCTTGAGTACCCTGGGATGAAGACCATCAGGCCCTGGGGATTTTTCAGCCTTCAGTCCCATCCTACCCAATACCATTTTCTGACTAATGTGAATTTCCTTCAGTTCCTCCGCCACCATAGATTCTCTGTACCCTGGTACATCTGGGAGATTGTGTCTTCCTCAGTTATACGAGCTTGCAACACCACCACATCCCAGGGCAAGTCATTCAAGTATTTCTGTAAGAATAGTGTTGAGTTCACAGGAGCCCAAGATATATTAGGTAGTGTGACTCAAGTTACACTCACAGTTTTACACCGGAGGAGACCCAGGTACTGGAAGGCAATGAGTATTGGTTCCACTGGAATTTCCAAGCATAGAATCAAATGAGGTTTTAGCAGATGAAGGTTCTGACGGATAAGGAGCAAAGGGTCTTCATGACAGCTGAGGTTCAAATCGTCCCTGCTTCAACATGGACAGAGGAAGTCTAGGGTGTTGACTGGACTATTCCTTTACAATACTTCGGCAATCTTCTTGAAATGTTTTCACCGCAAAGCAGGATCAGGCTTCTGCAAGTTTATGTGACCACTTTTAGCTTGGTTTATTTTAGTTTTGAGATACAGCGCGGAAACAGGCACTTCGGCCTACCGAGTCCGCGCTGACCAGCGATCCCCGCACATTAACACCATCCTACACACACCAGGGGCAACTTACACAAAACACCAAGCCAATTAACCTACATACTTGTATGTCTTTGGAGTGTGGGAGGAAACCGAAGATCTCGGAGAAAACCCACGTGGTCACGGAGAGAACGTACAAACCCTGTACAGCCAGCACCTGTAGTCGGGATCGACCATTGCTCCATCATGCCACCCTACGTTTTGTCATGTAAACATCCAAAGTACAGCAGATACTTTGCTCTGGTATTTTATTTAATTCACATGTTTAATCAATAATGTTTTATTAATAATGTTTAATGTTTTATGTGTCATTCCTAACGGTCACTGTATGTCATGTTGTCACTTGCGGGCGGAGCACCAAGGCAATTTCCTTGTATTTGAATACTTGGCCAATAAACTTATTCATTCATTCATTCATGTCAATGCAGCTGAGCAATGGTTACGTCACCCGACCTTTTATTTAGCAGTTTAGCGAGCAGGGAAACTGGCCAGTTACAACATAGGAGTGGGGGTGAGTGTTCTATGTTCTACATTCTGTAAACTATTTTACAATTCCAAAATATACATTCAAGCAACCTTATTAAAACCTGCAAATAATAGTTTATGGCATCACATATTTCCAAAAATATTTCAGTACGTTGTATTGTAATAATCCTAATTAATGTATATTGCTTGTGACTAAAAATATATCAAAACCAGGCTCATTATTACATACCAGTGCTCGTAACTACACACATACCACATAATGCATCAGTTAAAAATTCCAATTGTTAATCCATTCAATTCTCCAGGTGCATATATGTCACTCTTGGCTCGACTGGTAGCACTCTTGGATCAGAAGGCTGTGGATTCAAGCCCCTTTGATAAACATAAGATTATAATTTGGGCAAACACATTAGTTCAATAGCAGGAGAGTATTGCACTGTCTCAAAGCACAGTCTTTCAGATGAAATGTTAACCAGAGTTCATTCTTGCCTCTTCAGATGCCGAAAGTTGCACTTCTTGAAGACCTGGAAAAGCACTGACTCCTTCCTCAACCAAAGATAGACAAAAATGCTGGAGAAACTCAGCGGGAAGGGCAGCATCTGTGGAACGAAGGAATAGGTGACCTTTCGGGTCGAGACCCTTCTTCAGACTGATGTGGGGGTGAGGGGGGCAGGCGGGAAGAAGAGAGGAAGAGGTGGAGACAGTGGGCTGTTGGAGAGCTGGGGAGGGGAAGGAGGGAGAAAGCAAGGACTACCTGAAATTGGAGAAGTCAATGTTCATACCGCTGGGGTGTAAAAGTCCCAAGCAAAATATGAGGTGCTGCTCCTCCAATTTGCGATGGGATTCACTCTGGCCATGGAGGAGGCCCAGGACAGAACTGTCGGATTAGGGAGATAAGGTTGGTTAGTGCGAACCGAGCGGAGGTGTTGGGCGAAGCGATCGGCAAGCCTACGCTTGGTCTCACCGATGTAGAGCAGCTGACACCTAGAGCATCGGATGCAATAGACGAAGTTGGCAGAGGTGCAGGTGAACCTCCTCTTCTTTCCTCCTCTTTCCTCAACCAATATCAATTTTGAAGAAACTGTCTATATTCTCCTGAATGTACAAACCTCTATATTGTTTGCCCAGTTTAGGTTTCACCAGGACCTCATCAAAGCCTTAATCCAAACTACGGCCAAAAAGATGGTCAAGAAGTGAAATGAGAGTGATGGCCATTGGTTGATTAAGGTTTATTTAAATAGGGACAGACACAAAAACATAGATACACTTGAAACCGTCATCTGATGTATGCATCGTAGTGTTTTTAGCCAAAGCTAATTTGCAACACTTGTTCCTAGTAGGGCTTTTGGTTAATGATAATACAGATTAACATTATTAAAAATAGGAAAATGGAAATGGAAATGAGATTAAAAAATGGAAAAGAGAAAAAGACATACAGAGAGAGCACAGTGTAAAAACTAAATATGAGAACAAGATTGTTGTTGAATTAGCCACAATTTTATGTTTCTTTTGAATGTGACATATGTAGGGATACATTTCAAGTGGTCCGGCAGTGAGTTCCATAATTTTGTCCCTTTTACTGAAAAGGCAGTTTGAGCAAAAGATGTTCTGCAGAAGGGGCTACTACAATTGCCTTTTTGACGCTGCTCGGGTGGTGGATCAGGTACCACTTTGCAGTCTTGTTATTGTTTTGCACAGCAGCTGGGGAGCAGCGCCATTTAGGCACCTGAAGACCAATTTAACTAAATGTAAGGAAATAAAGTTAGCAAAACTTAGGATCTTATATTTGCTTAGAATTTGACAGTGATGATACCTTATTCTTTTTTTTGTCCAAGACTTTCAAGGCTCAGTTATAGAGACACTCTATGGCCTTAATTGATGACTGGTGAGCCTGGGACCATGTGGTTAAGCCATAAGATATATGTGAGAGAATCATAGAATTCATGAAAAGAAAAGCACAGTTAAAAGTCAAACAGTTTCTTATAATCATAAAACAGCCCAAGTTTGCCTTAATGGTTTTACACATTTTCTTAATAAGACTTTTAAAGTTCAACTGATTGTCTATAATTATTCCCAGATATTTTACTTCAGGTACTTGTTCAATGAGCTCCCCATTGATTTTTATATTAAGGAGGTTTGTTACGGGTAGTTTTTTGATGGAGAAGCAGACAGAGTTTGTCTTTTTAGTGTTTAAAGTTAAACAAGATGAGGCCAGCCAAGATGATATTTTGTCTAAGTTGGCATTTAGTTTCTCAGCCACAAAAGTACAGGTTTTACCAGATGCATATACAACTGTGTCATCTGCATACATCTGTAGACCTATATCTGGGCATACATCTGGCAAATCATTGATGTAGAGGCTAAAGAGTGTAGGCCCCAAGACAGTGCCCTGAGGGATCCCTGTTTCAATTTTGAGAAAAGTGGATCTCACACTATTAATTGTAACACATTGTTCACAGCCCTTTAAATATGACTCAAACCAGGACAATGACTGTTTTGAAAAATTGAACTTAGTTTTGAAATTAAGATGTCATGATTTACTGTATCAAACGCCTTTTTTAGATCTAAAAATACTGCACCAACCACATTTCCTTTATCAAGTGAATGTTTGATATTTTCGGTTAAAAAACAAGTGGCAGACTCTGTAGAATAGTTGCGTCTGAATCCGAATTGCATGGGATGCAAATAATGGTTTGTCTTAAGGTGGTGCATCAGTTGTTCTGAGACAATCTTCTCCAGGACTTTATAGAAAACTGGAAGAAGACTAATAGGTCTATAGTTAGAGGTCATTTCAGCATCTCCAGATTTAAAAAGTGGTATTACTTAAGCAGTTTTCCACCCATCTGGGAATTGCCCAGATTTAATGGAGATATTAATAAGATGGGTGAGAGGCTGGATTAGGATGCTACTATATTTCTTAAGAAAAGCTGTGTCTAGATTATAAATATATTTTGAGTAAGTGGTGTTTAGGTCATGTATAGCTTTTAGGACAGCTGTCTGACCAACCTCCCTGAGCTGAAATGAGCTATCTTGATCGTCAGGCATGTCTATTGCTGTTAGGGCAATATCATTCCTGCAGGAGAAACCTGAGGCAAGGTTTTTAACAGATTCTATGAAGAAATTATTGAACTCGTTTGAGACATTGATATCAAAGCTGCATTAGTGTAGTAACAAGGCACCCTAGTAAAACTCAATTAGACTGGCTGCATAAATACTATGGTGGCGGACATGTCTTGACAGTCAAAGCCCTTTCAACCACTAGTCAGGAGAATACTCTCCATTTTTTCTGGATGAGTGCAACACCAACAACTCTCCACAATCACAAAACCATTGAGGATAAAGAAGCCCGTTTGATTGGCAACTTGTCAACCATCCTAAATATTCACTCTTCCCACCACCAGGGGACAATGGCTGCAGTGTGTGTCAGCTACAAAGTGCACTGAAGTTCTCGTCAGGGTATTCTGACAACATCTCCCGAATCAATGACCTCTATCACTAAGAAGGACATGGGAAACAGATGCATTGGAATATTACCATCTGCTGGTTCTTTTCAAGTTGTGCACCATCCTGGTTTGGATATATATTATTTTTTCTTCATTCATCCCAGGTGTAAATCCTACACAGGACAAGATGGCGGCACCTCGCAGCAGTGGCCTCTGCATTCCGTCTGTCTTTTTTTTTTCCTTTCTGTCCTGTTAGGTGTATGTTTGGTTTTAATTTTATATTATTTTTAGCTGTGTATATGTGGGAAACCTTTTTAATCTCTTCCCTGAACGGGGACCCGACTTTTTCCTTGTCGAGTCTCCGTTGCCGTTGTCGTTGGGCCTAACATCGTGGAGCCGGCGGCTTCCAACCGGAATCGATCTGGGGCTCCAGTTGCGGAGCCTGCGGACTCACCATCGCCTTCGGAGCGTGGAGCGCTGTGGTGGCGCGCGGCTGCGACCCGACTTCGGAGCTTCGGAGGCTTCGGCTGCAGGCCCTGTGGACGGTAACATCGGGAGCTCGCGGGTCCCTGGTGGGAGGCCGCTTTCCGTAGCTCCCGCAATAGAAAACTTCGCCCGCCTGAATCGAGGGGTTAAATTGTCACGGCCGCCGGGGGCTCTAACATCAAGAGCCTGGATCAGCTCAATGCAGCAGTTTGACTGCTTGACTGCGGGAGAAGAATAAGAACAGGGAACAGGGAAGAGATAAGACCTCCGCCTTCCAACACAGTGAGAAAGTGTTTGGAGATTCACTGTGATGGATGTTTGTGTGGAATTGTGTTAATGGTGTGGTTTTTTGTTGTTGCTGTTATGACTGCAGGAACGTTATTTTGTTTGAACCTATTTTTAAATGACAATAAACGGCATTCTGATTCTGATTCAGATTTTGATCTGATACTCAACAATACTGTGGGACTAACTTCTGTAGAATCATCACAGTGCCCCAAGAAGGCAGCTCACCACTACCTTCTGAAGAGTAACTAAGGATGGGCAATAAATGCTGCCTTTGACAGCAACTCACTGATCCAGAATATTAACAAAAAACTGCTTATGCATTTAATGATTTAATGTTTTATGTTTTATGCTTAATGGTTTACTGTATGTTGTGTTGTTACTTGCGAGCGGAGCACCAAGGCAAATTCCTTGTATGTGTACATACTAGGCCAATAAACTCATTCATTCATTCATCTACAAACTTGTGAATACTAATATGCGAGGCCAGTTTGAGATTAGGAAGGAGGAGGTGTTGGGGCTCTTGAAAAACATTAAGGTGGATAAATCCCCAGAACCTGATGGGATCTAAACTAGATTATTTCGAGAGGCAAGAAGGAGATTGCAGGAGCCTTGACAAAAATCTGTGTGTCTTCTCCAGCTACAGGTGAGTTCCCAGAGGACTGGAGAGGAGCTAATGTTGTTTCTTTATTTAAGAAGGGAAGTTGAATGAATCCAGGGAATTATAGGTTGGTGAGCCTCACGAGGGAAACTACTGGAAAATATTCCTTGGGATAGGATTTAGGTTTTAGTCATAAGTTCATAAGTGATAGGCAGAATTAGGCCATCTGGCCCATCAAGTCTACTCTGCCATTCAATCTTGGCTGATCTATCTCTCCCTCCTTATCCCATTCTCCTGCCTTCTCCCCACAACCACTGACACCTGTACTAATCAAGAATCTATCTATCTCTGCCTTACAAATATCCACTAACTTGTTCACAGCCTTCTGTGGCAAAGAATTCCACAGATTCACCACCTTCTGACTACAGAAATTTCTCCTCATCTCCTTCTTAAAAGAATGTCCTTTAATTCTGAGGCTATGACCTCTAGTCCTAGACTCTCCCACTAGTGGAAACATAATTTACTCCCACTTGGAAGAGACTGGGGTCATTAGGCACAGTCATCGTGGTTGTGTACATGGCAGGTCATGTCTCATTAACTGGGTTGAGTTTCTGATGCAAGTGGACCAGTGGACGTTGTCTACATGGATTTTAGTAAGTCATTTGATAAAGTACCCCATGCTAGGTTGATCCAGAAAATTAGGATGCATGGGATTAGCAGTGACTTGATTGTGTGGATTCAGAACTGGCTTATTGATAGAAGACTGAAAGTTGTGGTGGAAGGACAATATTCGGGCTGGAGGTCTGTGACCAGTGGAGTTCCACAGTGATCTGTGTTGGGACCTCTACTGTTTGTGATAGATCTATACATAACTTGGATATAAACATAAATGGGTTGATTGGTAAGTTTACATATGACACCAAGATGGCTAAGGTCGGGGGCCGTGAGGTATTCTGTCAAAGTATGCAGCGAGATATAGATGCACTACCGATATGGGCAGTGAAATGGAAGATGGAATTTAATCCAATCAAGAGTGAGGTGGTTCACTTTGGGAGGTCAAATGTAAGGGGAAAATATATAATTAATGGCATGACCGTCAACAGCATTGATGTACAGAGGGATCTTGGAGTCCAAGTCCATAACTCTCGAAAAATGGCACCACAAGTAGATAGAATGGAAAAGAAAATGTATAGTATGCTTGCCTACATTGGTCAAGGCATTGCGCATAAGAGTAAGGGAGTCAAGGTGCGATTTTAAAGGACTTTGTTTAGGCTACATTTGGGGTATTGTGTCCAGTTCTGGTCACCCCATTACAAGAAGGATGTGGAGGCTTTGGAAGAGGGGCAGAGGAGGTTTACCAGAATGCTGCCTCGATTATGGGGTATTAGCTATGGAGAGAGGTTAGACAGACTTGGATTGTTTTGCTCTGGAATGCCAGCGGTTGCGGGGAGACCCGTTAGAAGTATATACAATTATGTGAGGCATGCATGGGATGGACAATCAGAACCTTCTCTCCAGTATGGAAATTTCAAATACCAGAGGTCAAATACTAGAGGTCTTAAGGTGAGAGCGCCAAAGTTTAAGAGAGATATGAGGGCAGGTTTGCTTATACAGAGGGTGGTGAGTGCCTGGAACACACTGACTGGAGTGGTGGGTGAGGCAGATACAAGAGTAACATTTTGGAGACTGTTGGATAGGGAATGGAGGGATATGGATTATGTGCAGGCAGATAAGAGTTGCTCTTGGCACCAAGTTTGGCACAGACGCCATGGGCTAAAGGGCCTGGTACCGTATGCGGTACTGTTCCACATTCCACATTCTATGTCTCGATCGAACCTTCATTAATATCTATCAAAAAGAATGGTGTCCGAATACCTGCACCATGAGGACCACCACTGTATAACTCCCTCCAGTCTCAAAACAATAAGTCACCACTGTCCTATGTTTACTCTCCCTTAGTCGACTTTTCATCTATAGTGTCATTATCCCTTTAATTCTACAGGATTTAATTTTGGTAACAAGATTGTCAATGGTAATATTGCTTCAAGAAGGAATATATTATCAAAGCACTTTGGGATTTAATTGAGCTGTGAAAGACGATGATGCAATTTCATTAGCTACCATATCACTAATATTGTCAACAGTTCATCAATTATACTTGTTCAGAGTAGGAGTGTTGCTTCATCCTTTTAAGCTTTTTTAATCTTTTCATTCCAGTCTGCTTTTGACTACCTCCCTCTATGTTGTATTTATTTCTGGTGTCTTCTTGGTTTTTATTTCATTTTTTAATTTTTTAAATTTTATTACAAGGTTAATACAGTACAAAACAATACAGTGGTACCTAATTTTAGGTGCCAACTATGTCATAACGTAATACATTCTATGTACAACCTCTAGTTTTATGTTTTTGAAAAGGAAATTAAAAAAAGACAAGAAATAGAGAGAAGAAAAACAGGAAAAATAGATAGTAGAAAATAGAAAAATGTGAAGTGTGTATATAAGAAAAGAAAAAGTAGGAAGTAGAAATAGGAGAAAAAGACCCTTAAAAAGGAAACATTTCAAATCTTTGTTCGGAGATGTAATTCTACCCACGACCTGACCGGAAATAGTCATCTTTACGGTACTGTTGCATCACATGATTCCAAAAAGTCGATGAAAGGGGACCAACTCATTAAGAATTGGTCATATTTATCTATTAGGCAGAGTCTCATTTCTTCAAGGTGAGCTATGTCAGTCATATTACTAATCCCCGAACACACTGTTGCCACCTGGTGCAGAACTGGTCCGCAGAGAGTGGGTTACACTGAATCGTCTGCGAACTGGTGTTGGGCGTTTCAATCATAACATCATAACATGAAACGTTGGGGACTGCGCCCATCAGCAGCCTGTACTTGTGGACACCCCGACCAGACCGCACACCATGTAATCCATGACTGTCCCACCCTCAGCCCACCAGATACCACTACCATCGACCTGACCAACCCCAATCCTGACACAGTGAACTGGCTGCGACGCCTGAATCAAACTGTGTAACTGACTCATACGCAACAAGAAGAAGATATTACTAATCCACATTTTAATAGTTGGTATAGCTAGTCTCTTCTTGTTTTGTCATCAAATAATCACACTGTATATCAGAACTGAAAATTGTGTTAAAGATAGACACAAAGTGCTAGAGTAACTTTGCGGGTCAGGCGGCATCTCTGGAGAGAAAGGGTAGATGAAGTTTCGGGTTGAGACCCGAAACGTCATCGTTCCTTTTTCTCCAGAGATGCTGCCTACCCCGCTGAGTTACTCCAACATTGTGTGTCTATCTTTGGTATGAACCAGCATCTGCAGCTTGTTTCCGAATGTTTGTAGATTGTGGAGATTTTTTGTTTGTCTCTCAATTTCTCCATCAATTAGGTTTTTGCAATTGGCTAAAAATCACATTTACTTAAAACAACTATAATCATTGAACATCTAACCTATATTTCTCAATGTTTATTCATCTTAACTGACAGACCACATTTAGTTAGGATAGATAACAATTCATCCTCTATGATAATCCTCAACACTGGTGCTCCACAAGGATGTGTTCGCAGCCCCCTTCTTTACTCCTTATACACCTACGACTGTGCAGCCAAGACAACACCACCATAGTAGACTGTACATTAAATAATGATGAGACAGAATACAGGAAGGGGATTGAGAACAACCTTTCTCTCAATGCTAGCAAGGCAAAGGAGATAGTGATCGACTACAGGAAGTGATCCTGGTATACATTGGTGGTGGCGAAGTAGAGATGGTTGAAAACCTCAAGTTCCTGGAGTAAATATTACCAGCAACCTGTCCTGGACTAGCCATATCACAGCAATGGCCAAGAAAACACACCAATCCCTCTACTTCCTTAGAAGGCTCAGGAAATTCGGCATGACCCTAACAACCCTTACCAACTACAGCGCCGTATAAACCATTTTATCAGGATGAATTGGTTTGCATGGTTTGGGAATAGCTCCATCCAAGACCACAAGAAATTACAGAGATCCGCGAACGCAGACCAGACCATCACACAAACCAACCTCCCTTCCATTAATACCATTTACACCTCACACTGCCTCAGCAAGGCCACCAACATAATAAAGAATGAGTCTCACCCTGGACAGTCCCTCTTCTCCCATCAGGCAGGAGATACGGAAGCGTGAAAAGGCATCCATCCAGATACAGGGACTGTTTCTTCCCAGCAGTTATAAGGCAACTGAACTAGAGAGTGGTCCTGAGCTACCATCTCCCTCATTGGAGACCCTTGGACTATCTTTAATTAAACTTTAATGGACTGTATCTTGCACAAAATGGTGTTCTCTTTATCCTGTATCTGTACACTATGGACTGCTTGATTGCAACCATGTACTGTATAGTCATTCTGCTGATCAAATAGCATGCAACCACAGCTTTTCACTGTATCTTGCTACACTTAACAATAAACCAAACTAAACTAAACAATAGATCCTAATGCACAACCGAGCATTGGTGTTCTGTGACTCATTTTGTTCACCAAATTGTAATTACTTCCTTCAAGCAGCTGCTCTCACACCCAATGTACAAAGTAGCATTTGGTCAATGGAATTCCAGTCAGCAGAAAACTGATGGTGGGATCATTAAGACTACGCAATATATTAACTCAATGTATTAAATAATTGAAACAAAGTCTTTGAGATTCCATAGAGTCATAGATCTAGAAACACAGCATGGAAACAGGCTGTTCAGTTTACGTTGTCCATACTGACCAACTTATTCCAGATAGGAACTGCTATCGAAAAAGTTGGAAGTGTGGAATTATCTGCCACAGAAGGGATTGGAGGCCAATCCACTGGATGTATTCAAGAGAGAGTTAGATATAGCTCTTAGGGCTAATGCAATCAAGGGATATGGGGGAAAAGCAGGAACAGGGTACTGATTCTGGATGATCAGCCATGATCATATTGAATGGTGGTGCTGGCTTGAAGGGCTGAATTGGCCTACTCCTGCAGCTACTTTCTATGTTTGTCCTGAGGTCCCTCTTAAATCTCTTCCCTCTCACCTTAAGCTTATGCCCTCTCGTTTTTGAATCCTCTACGATGGAAAAAAGACTGATAATGTTCACTTTATCAATGCCCCTCGTGATATTGTGTACCTCAATAAGATCACCACACAGCCTCCTCGGCTGCAAAGAAAAAGTCCCAGCCAATCCAACTCCTCCCAACAACGCAAGCACTCTAGTCCCCGTCCTGGTGATGCTTTTCGACACCATTTCAAATTTAAATATCATTCCGTGCGGCACAATTTTCGTGTCTATCTGGATTTACTAACAATGTTAACTACATTGTCATCCAATTCGTTAATGTATATAACAAACAACAGTGGACACATCACTGACCCATGCTGCACTCCACTTGGTCACAAGCCTCCAATCAGTCAAGCATCCTTCCACAACAACCCTTTGATTCCTTCCACCAAGCCAATTTGGAATCTAATTGGCTTGGATTCTATGTGTCCTAACCTTCCATATTAGCCTTCCCTGTCAAAGACCTTGTCATGGACCACAAAGGCAACATCCACTGCCCGGCCCTCATCAATTCTCTTCCTTCTCTTAGCTTTTCCCATTCTCTGCTTTCCACATGAGTATTTAATTCAGGGAAATCTTAGCATTATCCATCCTAGAGCTTGATAAAACTATGTTCTCTTGTCTGCCTTGAGAAATAGAAACATAGAAAATAGGTGCAGGAGTAGGCCATTCGGCCCTTTGAGCCAGCACCACCATTTAATATGATCATGGCTGATTATCCAAGATCAGTTCCCCGTTCCTGCTTTATCCCCATATCCATTGATTCTGTTAGCCCTAAGAGCTATATCTAACTCTCTCTTGAATACATCCAGTGAATTGGCCTCCACTGCCTTCTGTGGCAGAGAATTCCACAGATTCACAACTCTCAGGGTGAAAAAGTTTTTCCTTATCTCAGTCCTAAATGACCGACCCCTTATTCTTAAACTGTGACCCCTGGTTCTGGACTCCCCCAACATCGGGAACATTTTTCCTGCATCTAGCCTGTCCAATCCTCTAAGAATTTGATATGTTTTATAATATCCCTTCTTATCCTTCTAAATTCCAGTGAATACAAGCAAAGTCAATCCATTGGGACATGAAAATCTTGTAGCTCTAAAAACACATTATCTTTGAAACGCAGAATCAAAAGCACCAAATGTAATTTGTGCAGCTGATCTAATGTCTATTAATAGCGTCATGAACTCAATAGAAGCATCCAATAATTTATTGGTTCTAAGTTGACATTGTATCATTTTTTGGAAGAACAGCTAATTTTTATTTGGAGTCAGAGCATTATTAGTCATAGTTATACAACACAGCAACAGGCCCTTTAGCCCAAAGTTAATATAGATCTAATTATTTTAACTGTTTGTGATACTACAACCCTCGCCATCCCAGGAATTGTCTAGGCAATCTCTGGTAAGTTGCCTACAATATCACTCCATCCTATCTTGACTATAGAGACCAAAACCGTGCACAGTATTCCAGCGGCAGCTTCACCGTAACCATGTACAATTGTAATAATACTTCCCTGTTTCTTAGCTCAAACCCTCTTGCAATGAAGGCCATTCACTCTTACTATGCTTGCCTGCTCACTTTTTCCATGTCATGAACAAGAACATTTAGATCGCTTTGCATTTTGTTGACCTGTGGCCAATCTGTGACAGAATCCTCACATTCCACTTCCCCTTCACCTCACAATCTATTCTGATCAACATGCCGCAGGTGGTGGTAGACATGCACGCCTTACTTTCCCTCACTCCCTTGATAGCAACTTTTACCATTATCGTTTCAGGCAGCCAAGAACCGCAATCCCGCTTGTCAGTGGTGCAAAGCTCAAACCATGCAATAGAGGTGCTGGTGGAGAGGCAGGATAAGCATGTGACGAATGGCAGGATGCAGGGGACTTCAGTCACCCAGGGGAAAGCAAAAGCTAGATACCAGCTCCTTGTAAGGATGAGGCTAATCACTGGTTCCTGTGCGATATAACTCAGACAATAACATTGATCTGGTTGCAGATGGATATGCACAAGAAAATGCATGGTGCAATTCCTGGAAATTCCAATTATCCCAGGAATATATGCATGCACTGCCCAGGGGAATGGTAAAGACAGCATCAAATCTGCACCGATATTTGGGCAAAATTTGGAGGTCATCCTTTCCATTATGAGAGTGGTGAGCAACCCTTGGAGCTCACAATGACTGCTCTTGCATGCCCGATTACTCGGCTTGCATTGCAACAGAAGCAAAAGTCATCCAGCGTTCATTGAGAGCCATGACTTCAAGGCCCAAAGCTCCTTCTGCTAACGCAAAGCAGCAATCTCCAGCACCTGTGACATTGTCACTTGGAAGAGCATAGCTTAGGACAGACAAAAGGAGAAAAATAATCAAGTACAATAGTTGTCTTCATATTAAATCAGGCATCCTGTGATATATAAGGGCGCCTTAATATGGAACATCACTTCTCTCCCATCTCATCTTCTTGCCCATGACTGTTCACCATTTGGTTGGTGATAAAGGATGAATTCTCATGATTGCTCATTTGGCCCATCTGACCATGAGACCAAAATCTCAATAGTTGTTTAGATTAGCAAGACCATTGCAGTATATGGTTGAGCAAACTTTGTCTGAGCCAATCTATATATGCTTTTGTTCATTCATGAGTCGTCACAGTATTTTGTAGCCATAGGGTAGCAAGCCAAGTACCCTAGGAATGGACAGTCAGTGATCTCCCTTTTATTTCTTGCTTGAGTTCAATGGCTTAGACTGCAGTGCTTCTTAAACTGGTGAATGGTTCACCCAAGTGGCGAGTGGAGTGCCGCAAGGCTCGGTGTTGGGGCCGCAACTGTTTACCATATATATTGATGATTTGGAAGAGGGAAATTAGGAGCAACACTAGCAAGTTTGCGGATGACACAAAGCTGGGTGGCAATGTGACCTGTGAAGAGGATGTTAGGAGGTTGCAGGTTGAGTGAGTGGGCAGATGCGTGGCAGTTGCAGTATAATGTAGATAAATGTGAGGTTATCCACTTTGGTGGAAAAAAACAAGGGGGCAGATTATTATCTCAATGGGGTTAGGTTAGGTAAGGGGGAGGTACTGCGAGACCTGGGTGTCCTTGTACACCGGTCACTGAAAGTTGGCATACAGGTACAGCAGGCAGTGAAGAAAGCTAATGGAATGTTGGCCTTCATAACAAGAGGATTTCAGTATAGGAGTAGAGAGGTTCTTCAGCAATTGTATAGGGCTCTGGTAAGACCACATCTGGAGTATTGCGTACAGTTTTGGTCTCCTAATTTGAGGAAGGACATCATTGTGATTGAGGCAGTGCAGCGTGGGTTCATGAGATTGATCCCTGAGATGGCGGGATTGCCATATGAGGAAAGTTTGAAAAGACTATGCTTGTATTCACTGGAGTTTAGGATGAGGGGGGATCTTATAGAAACATATAAAATTATAAAAGGACTGGACAAGCAAGATGCAGGAAAAATGTTCCCAATGTTGGGCAAGTCCAGAACCAGGGGCCACAGCCTTACGATAAAGGGGAGGCCATTTAAGACTGAGGTGAGAAAAAACTTTTTCATCCAGAGTTGTGAATTTGTGGAATTCCCTGCCACAGAGGGCAATGAAGGCCAAATCACTGGATGGATTTAAGAGAGAGTTAGATAGAGCTCGGGGGGGGCTAGTGGAATCAAGGGATATGGGGAGAAGGTAGGCACGGGTTATTGATTGGGGATGATCAGCCATGATCGCAATGAATGGCAGTGCTGGCTCGAAGGGCCGAATGGCCTCCTCCTGCACCAATTTTCTATGTTTCTATGTTTCTACGTCTAAGGGTGAATTAAATTATTTTGGGGTGAATGAAACTAGAGGGGTGAATGACGTAATTTATTCAGATATTATACACAAGGGAGAATTAGACAAAAATTACCAAAAAACATAAGAAAATTTAGTCGAGGGTGAATGAAATTTTGTGATTAAGACTTAAAGGTGAATGACACTGAAATAGTTTAAGAAGCACTGATTAAAGGACTGCCACAGACTAAAGGAATCATGGCTGCTCCTTTTCCACAAGGTCACACACTATGGATAGTCAGGAAGTGAATTTGTTCACCCTGAAAGCAAGATGTATGCACTATTGGAGAGCCCACGGTTTAAACACGCCCCACTCTCACATCTTTTTGCAAGGGAAAGGAACTGAGTTAACTTTCTTGGAATAATTACCTCCCAACACAACAGTGAATGCAAACTGAGATACACACAGCAAACAGTAGCTCCACTCTGTAGAGAGTCTGATGTATTAATGTTCATGGTCTCCATGGCACAAAGGATATTCACATATTTCTGCTAATGTAGTGAAGTATTGTGGTGAGGATTTTCTCAATGAATCGCAGGGGCTTCATGTCCTGTTTGTTGCTGAGGTGGGAATTGGAAAATTCCTTCTGGAAGACACTTGGTACTGTGGTCTTCTTCTAAAGACCTCCCTTCAACTCCTTCCCATTCTAGGAGCTTGGCCTGTTCAGCCTGGCCTTTCTATGTTATCTCAGTCAATGAGCACTCCAAGGAGAACGGCTCTGAAATCAGTCGTGGCTGAGAGCCACTTGTATTGCTTTGAAGTCAACAGAAACCTCCATAGGATAGACTTTTCTAAAGAGGTTTGCAAACTCTAAAGATGTTTAGAAGTCCAAAGACTAAATTCTTCAAACAAATATTATGCAGGAGTCAATAATTAACTAATCTGGGAGTAATGGATCATCTGTATAATGATCTCTTTAAGAGGCATAAGTGGGAAGCTTCTCGTAGTATCAAAGGATCCCAACTTGAAACGCCATCTGTCCATTCCCTCCACGACTGCTGCCTGAGCCACTGAGTCTCTTTCACAGTTTATTTTTTGCACCTGAACCTCCAGGTGGTTTTGAATCCATCCCATCAGCTGCATTGTGTCCAATTTGCCCGTACCACAGATTGACCCTCCAACCTTCATGCTTCCAGCAGCTGCAGACGTTGCAAGTGCCTGCACCTTTCACAATCTACAGTCACTACAACTCACAAAACAAAGATGTTTGCCATCAGCAAAAAATGTGCCAAATGTTTCCAGCAGGATATAAATGTAAAAAGACATTTAAAATCTGTCATTTCCTCATTTTGAAAGCTCAGATTAGGTGCTCACCCGTTCCATTATAGAATCATAGATTACCATTCTGCACTCTGGTTAGTTTTCTCTTTGATGTACTTGTGTATGGCTTGATTGCACTGGCGTATGGTATGATTTGGCTGGATGGCTTACAAACAAGGTTTTTCACTCTATCTCAGTAAGCATGACAATAATTAATCTTTATCAATACCAACATAGAAACAAGCACCTGACCTCAAGCACCCATTTACACAAATCACACTTTAATCTCATTGTATGTTCACATCAATTTCCCCAAATCCTACCACTTACCTACAGACTAGGGGCTATCAACAGCGGTCAATTCTGCTGCCAACATGCATCGTTTTGGGGGGAAACTGGAGCCAGGTGGTCACAGGAAGTATGTGCAAATTCCACTCTGACAGCATCTGGGGTCACCCATGTTTCTGGAGTTGTGAGGCAGCAGCTCTTCGAGCTGCATCATTTGCTTGCCATATTTTGGGCATTAATTACCCTTTGTATTTTATTTGCATAATGCTAAATTAAAAATAATAATAATAATAATAATAATCCCCTTTGCAGAATGTAGCAACTATGCCCCTGTAAAACAATTAGGGTAATTTTAAGAGGATACACAAAGGCCATAACTTGGGTCAAAGGGTACAACAGCCCTTGCTGTAGTGAACTGACTACAGGATTTTATTTTGCATTTCCTTCACTGGAGAATAAGTAATGCATTATGCATCATTGCCAAAAGACCCATTTCAGTGCTGATCCTCCACCATTAACAATAATAAGGACAACACAGTTTGTTATCATCCAGAACACACCAAGATGTGGAAAGAATTGAAGATATGAAAATAGGAAAACCATGAAAATCTAAAGGAGCCAGAATGGTTTGCAAGTTAATGGAGCAGACTCAATGGTTGTCCGCATAAAACACATAGAATACGTTCCTTTTTCCTTAGTTGTTATGCAACTTGTGTTTCCCTCTTTACTAAACTATGGAATATTGCTGGCTAGATATCCTCAAAACATGGCAATGCATGGCTCAGTGTGTTTGGCTGAAGTCCTAGTTTGTAAATAAGCGATTCAAATGCCTTAGTCATAAACTAGAGGTTAAACATTAACAGCAGTGGTTGATATATCCTTATAAAAACTATTTAAAATTCACACCCACAACACTCACATTACACCAGTCTGTGTGTAAGTGTGCAAGCCAGAACCAAGGGTGTGAGCTGTCACTGTCTTGTCAGCTTTGGCCACAGTCTGCTCCTGGCTGTTTGGATTTCCCCCTCCACTTCCAGAGCTAGTGAAGGCCTCCAACCTTGTCACAATTATTGCTCCTAGAACAATCCTGCACACTCCGTCGATCTTCGGTCTCAACCAACTGTACGGGTTTGTAGGTTAGTTGGCTTGGTTTAAATGCAAATTGTTCCCAGTGCGTTAGGATAGTGTCAATGGTCGGCGAGGACCCAGTGAGCCTGTTTCTGCACTCTATCTGTAAAACTAAACTAAATCCATTTTTCAATCTACTTTAGGGCTTCGCTCGCCATCCATGTCTTCCTCCAAACTTTGACAACAACTTTAGCCAAACTACATTCATCTTAGGTACACAAAAAGCTGGAGAAACTCAGCGGGTGCAGCAGCATCTAAGGAGCGAAGGAGATAGGCGACGTTTCGGGTCGAGACCCTTCTTCAGGGTCACAACCTACATTCATCTTACTTTGTAGTCTGAACTCCCTTCTATTGTCTCCCCTTTATTTGCCGTTCACTTCTAAGACACATGCATCCTATTAATGTCGACAAAAGTTACCTGTGAGATTTCTCTATGGATCCATACCTGGCCCTATTCTATCTGTACACTGTTCCTTGGCATCTCTCAGCAAATTTTCTGAACTGTAAGTCTAAACCACCAGCCTAGGTTAATGACATGACTTAGACAAGCAAATAGGCCTCTGGAAATGATGTGCAAAATGCCTGGAATTACTTCTGTTGCAGACAACCATTCTTGCTGAATACAGAGTGACATAAAGGGTTCAAGAGACACAATAGAGAAAACAATGTGTGAACAATTTCCAAATGCCCAGATGCAGCCAAAATATGCTCAGATATTTATAATCAATAAGAAATTATTGATTATAAATATCATCAATCATGTGCAGCAGTAGAGCTACTGCCTTACAACACCAGAGACCCGAGTACGATCCTCACTATTGGTGCTTGTCTGTATGGACTTTTGTACGTTCTCCGCGTGGGTTTTCTCCGAGATCTTCGTTTTCCTCCTACACTCCACAGCTGTACAGGTTTGTAGGGTAATTGGCTTGGTAAATGTAAGTTGTCCCTGGTGTGTGCAGGATAGCGTTAATCTGCAGGGATCACCAGTCGGTACAGACTCAGTGGCCAAAGGGCTTGTTTCCACACGGTATAACTAAACTAAACTATTTATTGTTTGCTTTCATAGAAATCACAATGACACCTCGTCCAAAAACCTCCTCCCTCTGCATGAACTCCTACACCAGCACATAACAGAGCACAGCTTGACATGGTAATTTGGTTCACACAGCAAGGATGCGATCGTCAAACTTTTAAAAAAAAAGAATCAAAACTTAGATCAATAGAGAGAAAGTAGCAATTACTAAAGAGGGGGTGGTATGTTAAGGATATTGACTTCTTTGGCACAATGACAGTTTTGGGCTCATCATGTTCCAAATGGCTGACCATATCAAAGTGCCAGAAGATGTGCAATTATCTAACATGAAAATGCAAATGTATTTGACCAAGATCACTGTGATTATACATGACAAAATTCAAAAATTAACACAGGCGAAGCAGTTCGGCCTGATATCTGATCGCTAATCACGGTCAGTAAGTGTTCAGACAGAATAAGGAGATGAAAATATTGTTTCATATATTAACCCCAAACATACCACTTTGGGAATTTTCATTATAATTACATCCTTGTGCTATCACGAGGAATTCCTCATGTTGATCCCACCTTTCTCATTAATGATTTATGTATGATTTTTGAAGTCAGGATATGTGAAATTCTCTGTACATATTTGTATGACGTATCTTTACATATTACTTTGGATTTGTATGTGCGTGTACATATCAAGCTTGCGCCTGCTTTATCAAAGGCCAATTCTGATACAGTCAGGGTCAACTTGTCCCATTTCCCCTCAATTTTCATTCATGAACTTAACAGTGCAGCATTAAATGGTATTTAACTCCCTGAGGTATAAAGAGATGACTTTGAAAGTCTGGCAGTCAGAGGGTTAAAGAAACAACGTAATGGGGAGCGATTTCAGGAATTTGGCATTTCCTCATAAACTCCACAAAGCAATATCTCGGTTTGATCTAATAAACAATTTACAAAGTGAAAAGCAGATAAACTGGTCAGGAAAGAACGCCTCGGCTCCATTAGAACAGTTGCTGAACAGATTGTAAAATGGCTCCAAAAGTTTAAATTTAATTGAACAGCAAAGGCCACTTTAATTAAAATGCTGTCAAATAGGATTGGATTTAATCACAGCACATAGAAGAACTAAATAAGCCAAGTTTATTTAGTAACTGGAAATCCTAGTTTTATTGATTTGGTCTGGAGATGACCTAACATTCCTAGCCTTGATGAGTGAAACTCTGTCTCCTAAAATAAGCTTTACCATTAAATATTGAGTTCCATTGTAGCATGATACATATTCAAATAAGAACGGGGGAGAAAGTTAGAAGATCCTGGAAATATTAGTGAGTTGGAGGCTCTTTGTAATGTGAGCAGTGCGATAGAATGTTCTCCATATACCTGGAGATCTGCAACTCATATCATACACAAGAAACTCAACACTATGCCAAACAGAGCAGACCACTTGATTGGCACCCTATATTCTTTCCACCACTGATTCACCATGTACCATATCCCTCATGACAAAGCCCGGGGCTATTTCAGCTTATGAAGTCTTTGGTGACTCGCAGAACAGATCCCATTCCACGCTAATCTTCAGTTCCCCCCAGATTCTACAATAATGATTTCTATAACTTTGAGTAACTTTATTTAACCATCAGTAACAGTTATCCTCTGTAAAATTAGCTCAGATTGTTTCTTTTCCTTCTTTATGCCCCTCTGTCTTATCTCTCTCTGTGGGAATGGGGGATATGCCTACCCTGGTCAGCTGAGCATGTCCTCCTGATCTACATTTGGCAACTCCCACATTCTTTTGTCTATGTGTAGGAAGGAACTGTAGATGCTGGTTTACACCGAAGATAGACACAAAATAGTGGAGTAACTCAGCGGGACAGGCAGAGTCTCTGGGGAGAAGGAATGGGTGACGTTGCGGGTCGAAGCAGGGATTCAACCCAAACTGTCACCCATCCCTTCTTCTCCAGAGATGCCGCCTGTCCCGCTGAGTTACTCCACCATTTTGTGTCTGTCTTCTTTTGTCTATGTTGCTTCATCTAACTGAATGACCAGATTCACTCAATGACCAATGTTGACCACTTGTCCCATGGTCACCCCAGTTTTACTCTATCGAGACAATCCCCCACCCCACTGCTCATGCAGCTTAACAAGTGTCTTTTGTCCCCTTTTCCAATGTGACAAAGGCTCTCTGACCTGAAACAACCTCTATTTCCTTTCGCACAGGTCTGGCCTGACCTGAGCTGTTTTTTAGATTCCCAGCAGTTCTGTTCTTTAATTTTCCCTACCTGTGCAAATCACAGCATCTCATATTTTGCTTGGGCAGCTTATAGCCCAGTGATATGAATATTGATTTCCTAACTTCACGTAACCCCTGCGTAACTTCACATAACCCTCTCCATCCCTCCCCCATCCAAGTCATACCAGCTTCAAAGTCATCTTGTTTAGAATCTGTCTTTACTCATTCTCGCCCAGGCCATAGCTAACAATGGAATGTTTCCTTTATCCGTTACTTTTTTGCATATCTTTCTTCATTTGGTCTATATCTCTCTTCAACACCGTCTATATCTCTCATTTCCCTTTCCCATGACTCTCAATCTTAAGAAGGGTCCAGACCCAAAATGTGACTTATTCCATCTGTTGGCATCTTCTGCCAGGTCGAAATTAGGCATTTCCACCCCCATAGGTCACCCAGAACAGGGGCCTGTGTCAAACCGAGCAGAGCTGGGACCACTGAGCAGTCACGCTCACTCACTCACTCACTCACTGTGAGTTAGAGGGGCCGTCTGGCGGCTGCTCTACATACGTCTGACACCTCTTCATGTGTCTTCTCTTCATTTGTCTGCTCTACATACTGTACGTCTGTACTTCGCCCTCTCATTGCAGCCATTCCTGTTCATTTCCAACCTACAAAGAGTGCAGGTTACAAACACTTCTCAGTAATACTCACCAGGGTTCCAGCAACTATGTTACAGAGAAAGGTTGAACAAGTTAGGTCTTTATTCTTTGGAGCGCAGAAGGTTAAGGGGGGGACTTGATTGAGGTCTTTAAAATGATGAAAGGGATAGACAGAGTTGACGTGGATACGTTTTTCCCATTGAGGGTAGGGAAGATTCAAACAAGACGGCATGACATGAGAATTAAGGGACAGAGGTTTCGGGTAACGTGAGGGGGAACTTCTTTACTCAGAGGGTGGTGGCTGTGTGGAATCAGCTTCCAGCAGAAGTGGTGGAGGCAGGATCGATTTTAACATTTAAGAGTAAAGTGGATAGGTATATGGACGTGAAGGGAATGGAGGGGTATGGTCTGAGAGCAGGTAGATGGGACTGGGGAAAACAAATGGTCGGCACGGACTGGAAGGGCCGAGAGGGCCTGTTTCCGTGCTGTAATTGTTATATGGTTATATGGTTATATGGTTCTCAATAATACAGGGACCTCCTATCAAACGGAAAAAGAAGCACTTCATCCTTCGCAATTCATGAGACCATGGGCGAGGTTCGTACCCAAAATGTTGGAAGCAACCAAGCACATTCAGAACATTTCTTTTGGTTATTGATGATATCAGCTTCTGGTGAGTCAGGAACCCTGTGCAATCAGATAGAACTATCAATCGGCTCAATTTGACCCATTTGATGGAGCTGAACAGTTCACAGCTCCATTGATTCAGATTGCTGTCACAGTGCTGTCTGTGTAGAATTTGCACGTATGCCCTTTGATCGTGTGGATTTTCCTGCAGATGTGTTGGTTTCCTCACGTCCCATAGACATGTGGATTAGTACTGTATACGGCCACTGTAAATTACCCCGGTGTGAAATGGGCGGTGTGGGGAGAATAGTAGGATGAGCGTAAATAGGTGCTTGCTATTTGGGACGCAATCGGGGATGAGGTGGGGAAGGTGGGATGGGGAAGGGGCACTGTTTCTGTGTTAACGAAGAAACTGCAGATGCTGGAGAATCGAGGGTTACACAAAAAGCTGGAGAAACTCAGCGGGTGCAGCAGCATCTAAGGAGCGAAGGAGATAGGCGACGTTTCGGGTCGAGACCCTTCTTCAGACTGTTTCTGTGTTGTCTGAGTTTTTTACTTTATGCAAGCCTGGCTTTTTGCAGTCAAGTAGTTACAAGTTGCCACCAGTAAAAGGTAAAAGGCACCAACTATAATAATAAATTACAGCTGTTAATAAAATAGTTTTTAACATTGTGCTTCACATTAAGGCGGCTATTTCTGACACAGAGGTGACCCACAATCAACAAACTTTCAAAACGTTGATGCTTTGCTTCCTTTTATGAGCTCCCTGTTAACTATGTGCTGCCAAAAGCCATATATCTGCAGAGCCAGCAATTGAGCCAACTGTGACCCAAAAACCTTTCAAAGTCACTTAGAAGATAGAACAGTACAGCACAGGAACAGGCACTAATATATTGTGCCTTTCTAAAACCCACTACCCTGTCTGCCTCCACTACCAGCCGTGGCAGTGTATTCCAGGCACTCACATCTCTTGCCCCGATCATCTCCTTTACATTTTGCCACTCTCACATTAAAACTCCGGGGTCAAGGAAGTAGCGTTCGCGTCGCGGCATCCGTTTGCACCAATCTTTCCACCACCACACACAAGAAGCACAAGGCAGACACCATTGTATGCAGATGCCGAGTAGTGTGTTCAGTTCTGGCTGAACAACTTCTAATCTTGTGTGTGGACTCAATAAGAAGATTAAAGCTACACCTATCGTCTTTGGTATTTCCACCTTGAGAATAATGTTCTGACTGTCCACCCTTTCTATGCCTCTCATAGTTGTATATGCATCTATCAGATCTCCCCTCACCCTCTGTTGCTCCAGACACTTGCAAGCTTAACATTGTTGACTGATCCATTCACGACTTCAACCATTTGGTTGCTGTAGTTTGATCTCTATGGGTTTTAACATATGTTTTTTAAATGTGGCTTTCAAATAACATAATGTCTCATTGCAAATTAGAGGATTCATGCATTTCAACAAAATTATAAAAAAGCTGTATATACTATGATTATTGGGCCTATTTTGCAGAATTTATTTTGCACTTTGAAGTATCATTTATCTAAAATATGTTCTCAAGGACCAACATTTCAAAGCACTCGTTTAAAGATTATCCAAATAACATTCAGCCACACTGTTAGAAGGAAAGAAATTCCACAGCTCCCAAAGAGCACTTTACAAAAACAACCCTCCTTTTAGAACTTTGCATTTGATTACAAACGCTTGAGTTTGGAGACGGTCACAAATAATAATCGTTTCATTTAGTTCTTTTTTTTTAATGTAAAAAAAAACTTTTTACTTTCCTATCCCAGCTGCTCCATACCACAGAAGATGAAAGAATGGGCAAGAGTTGTGACCAGCTGAAAAAGAGAGGCAGCTCACTATTTTGAAAATAATTACATATGTTGCAAAAAACATGATGTGTGTGTGCGTGTGTGTGTGTGTGTGTGTGTGTGTGTGTGTGTGTGTGTGTGTGTGTGTGTAAAACTTTTCATTTGTGATTCTCATCTCCTCGAAAACCCAACGCGGTGACGGTGAAATTTTTACATATTCGGTAGAGATTTACTTCATGATTTCAAAAAATCCCCTCATTGGCCCTTCTGCTCCCCCTCTCTCCCCCCTCTCTGCCCCTCCTCTCTCTCCCCCTCTCTCCCTTCCCCCTCCTCTCTCCACCCCGCTCCCCCTGCACCCCTTCCCTCCCTTCTATCTCCCCTCCACTTCCCTCCCCCTCTCCCTCCTCTCCCCCCTTCCTCCCCTCTCTCCCCTTCACCCCTCTCCTCCTTTATTTCTCGACTCATTACTGATTAGTCTAAACAAGTGAAAAGACTGAAAATGAAAGCACCAGCTTCAATTGATGACATCACAATGACTCAGCTCGCAGAGACCAGCCTCAATGAAGATTTCATCCTATATTTCACACGTTATTCGTGATTAAAGCTTTAAAAATGCCAACTTTCACAAGATTTTTACATATTCTGATTCACATTTTTTCCTTCGAGGCAGAGATCACTTTCACTGAACATTTTATGCTTTATTTCTCGACATTACTGATTAATTGCCTTGAATTTCAAACCGACCAGTTTCAAAATATGACGTCTTTGAATTTCAAACCGACCAGCTTCAAATGATGACGTCACAATGGCTCGACTAGAAATGAGAGGCCCAATTGCTATTGCAACACGCAGGGCAAGAAAAGATCACTGCTGAGGGAGGCAAGGGGAGTGCTGGAATCTGACGTTCGTGAATGGCTTGAGTTGGACCACACCTCCCGTGGGGGCTAAAGGTAGGGAACGGGTGCGTTGGGGGAGCAGACCCAATGAGTCTGCACTTGGTCTAGTAAATATATGTGTGTGTGCGTGTGTGTGTGTGTGTGTGTGTGTGTGTGTGTGTGTGTGTGTGTGTGTGTGTGTGTGTGTGTGTGTGTCTGTGTGTGTCTGTGTGTGTCTGTGTGTGTCTGTGTGTGTCTGTGTATACATATGCGTGTGTTATATATTACATGGGTAATAATTTACAGTATGCAAGTATTATAATATATTGAATATATTTCAGATTACACAAAAATAATGCTTGGAAAGCTAGCTGTTGGGACTGCATACACTGCTTCCTTTATCATAATGATCTTTATTTGTTATGACAATAACTGGGTTAAAAAGAAAATACTTTTATTTATTGGACACATTTGCACTTTGAGGACAAAGAACATTGATCATGGTTTAGTGAGAGTAATGCCTGTGGTCCATCTAAATGATGTGGCTTTCAGCTAGTAAGAGTACTTATGTTCTGTGTGGTGCTCCTGCAGGCAGAGTTTACATTGTGAAATAGTTTGCTGGCTCTTTCACGTGGATATTTGCTCCTTCCATAAACCAGTTCCCAGTTTTATGGGTCGGAATTCAATCCCATTCTGCCCACTTTGTGCTGCATAGCTTCCAACTGTTCGGTACCGGTGGTGATGTAGTATCCAAAGGTAAAATTACCAGTTTACAGCATCAACACTGCCATACAGCACCAAAGTGAAATGGCATCCACTGCACCTTGAGAAGTAACTGCGACACATGTTTATTTCAAGGGCACAGGTAACTTCTAGATCCCACTGTCCCACTCCCTAAAGTCAAGGAAGCCTGTGGGTACATCATCGATGATCCAGCATCCGCTCCATTCCAATGCAGAGGTGAGTAATGGCTGCACATTACTGGTCTGTGTACTCATGTCTTGCCCATTCTCTTCTGCCTTTAACCTTCAGCCTATCTTCTGAACGTTTACAAACATCCAACTAATTTTTGGTTCACATGTTCTAACTTTGTCCTCAAATATTCTCCTTTTAAATATTACTGACATGCTCTTGCAGTCTGCTCCCTGCACCTTATTCTGGTCTGCTCCTGGATGCAAGTTATACAATTGCATTAATAACTAGCTCCACGTACAAATGGCAGAACCTCAGCCTCAGTGTCTGGTTATCTAAATGGTACAGTTCCCAAGAGATGCCTTTGAAGCAACCACCAAGTGGTTCCTCCTAATCTACTAAAACCATGCATCTACTGGAGGCGCAGGGGCGGAAAACCCGGGGGAAGCAGAGGGGAGGGACAACCCCAATTTTTTGTCATCCGGATTTTAAAATCTCCACTTTCCGCGAGACAGTGGAAGTGGGACTGCTGGTCGAGGGCGCCGATTGGACGAGAGAGACGCCGGTCAGCAGGCAATGGGGGCGGGACTTGATGATTCCGCGCGATGATTGGAGGAGGGAGGAGTGGGAGAGGGAGGGTGGGACTGAGGATAGAGCGCGGTGATTGGAGGAGGGAGACGTGACACAGACCTGCGCCTCATCCGCAGCCAGGATCGATCCCGGCCGGGTCTCCGGCGCTGTCCCGTCCCCACCGGAGTGCCCCATCCCCCCATGGGTGGCCAGAGAGGTCTAGAGTCAGACGGGCGCACAGCCAGTGCAGAGAAGCAGCCCTAAACCCAGCTCACTCTGCCTGTCCCGCCAGGCGAACCTGCCTGGGCTTGTGGGAAATATGGGCAGTGCGGAGAAGCAGCGCTGGTGTCCCGTCAGTCCAGGCAGGGCTGTAGGTTAACTCAGTGAGACAGGCAGAGTTGAGCTGCATTTAGCGCTGGATTGAGCCTCCGAAGCCTCGCGCATGTGTGTGTGAGAGTGCGCATGCACGCGCGGCCGCCAAAAAATTGTGTGTCCCCTGTCCCCTGGTCCCCTCCATGTTTTGATAGCGAGTTCCGTGCCTGCTGGAGGGCATTTCCACTGGCCACAAACTGCTCATTTGGATGCGTTTAAGATCACAACATCCTTTTTTCATTGCCAACAGTCATCTTACTACATCTCATAATGTTACTACCAAAGACTTCCTTGCAATTGCATCACGGGTGATGTTTTTTTCATCAAGCTAAGTGACTGGATGAGAAAGGACAGTGTGGACACCTTGCTCAGGTGGGTCAGGTGATATTGGTTGGGGCTTGGGCGGGCCGGGCTGTTTATGTTTGGCTCTCAGGTGAGAAGGAGCTCCAATTATTCGAGCGATGATTATTCACCCTTGTGTGAGTCAGAATCATAAACATTGGTAATGATTACATCAAGATGGTGCTGCTTGTTGTTTACATGAGAAGGGAGGTGACGGGTCAGTGTTTGGAGATTTGGCAAAGGAATGGTCGGTGCTGACGTGAGCAGGGAAGATGACAGTTGTCATCATGTTAGAATGGATGGCAAGATTTACTTCCTCGAACGGGCCAGGTCAGTAACGTTGGGTGCTTGGATGATAGGGAACGACAAAGGTCAGTGCTCATGTGAGAAGCGGGGTTTGCCGTTGTTTGAATGGGGTCAAGGAAAGAGCGTTCACGTCGCGGCCCTGTTACCACCAATCTTTCCATCGCCACGCACAAGAAGCGCAAGACAGACACCATTGTGCAGATGCCGAGAAGTGAGTTCAGCTCTGGCTGAACAACTTTTAATCTTCTGGATAAGAAGATAAGTTGTTTGGATGCAGTGGGACCGGTGGTTGGTCCATGTGTGGGATAGGACATTCATAGTTAGTGCTTATAGACTGTCTGGGACGTTCATAGTTGATGCTCGGTTATAGAAATGCAGAGTTATAGAGCACAGAAATAGGACCCACGGCCCAGCTCGTCTGTGTTGATCATGCTACCTATCCAAGATAGACACAAAAAGCTGGAGTAACTCAGCGGGTCACACGGCATCTCTGGAGTTCTGAAGAAGGGTCTCAACCCCAAATGTCACCTATCACTTTTCTCCAGATATGTTGTCTGACCCGCTGAGTTACTCCAGGAATTTGTGTCTATCTGCGGTTTAAACCAACATCTGCAGTTCCTTCCTACACATGCTACCTATCTACGCTACTTTCATTTCCCTGCATTAGCCCGTATCCTTCTACTCTATTCCGATCCAAGTATCAGGTTGAAAGGGTGCAACGGGTTGGTGATCAGGCGGATCACGTGGTAACAAGCGATCCGTGGGTGTGGTGGGATGGTGAAGGTTGGTGCTTGGATGAAATGGGACAGTGAAAGTTGTTCTGCTGAGATGGTACATCCATAGTGCTTGTGTGTGGCGGACATTCATTGTTTAGTGCTCTGGTGTTGATGAATGGTGTTCGGGTAGGTTAGGAATATGATGATTCATCGATGGTGATGATTAGTGTTTGGTTTGAAGGAAATGGAAAGATTATCGTTGTTGCTGTGTAAGAATGTTGGTATTGGAGTTACAAACCTTCGTATTTGGTTGGTATTTGAATTACAAACACTCAGAACATGAAGTGAATGGTTTTTTTAAGGAGAAAAAAATTCACCTCATCTCTGTCATAAATGGATGACAATTTAGTTTAAAACAGTGACTGGATGCTCCCTAAAGAGGCTGTCCCACGGCGACTACCTAATTGGCGAGTTTAGAAGAGTTTGGCCTCGACTCATACTAGCAGCGTGGTCGACATGAGGTTCTAGGAGGTCTTTGTAACTCTCCTTCATGCTTGAGAGTAGTCCCCGCGTACTCGAGGCCTCAGCTAGGTCACGGCGTATTTTTCAACATGTTGAAAAATGCCCGCGAGTAAAAAAAGGTCGCCATGGAAAAAAGTCGATATTTTTTTAACTCGTAGGTTTAGTCGAAGTAGGTCATAGCAGGTCGGCATTTTATTTGTAGGTAATCGAGGGCAGTCGAAGGTAATCGAAGGGAGTCGAAGGTAGTCGTAGACAGTCTTCAACATAGTCGAAGGGAGATCGAAGGGAGGTTGAAGGCGGTCGTCTTCACTCTCCACTATTCGGTGTCCAATTTTCCCGCCGTTAGTCATAGCTAGTCGAAGCTAGTCTTCCACATAGTCGAAGGAGGTCTTCAACATGACATTTTTTCAAACTCTCCTAAACTCTTCTAAACTCACCAATTAGGCCGCCGCAGTGGGACAGCCCCTTTACGATGAAACATCCTCCCCACATCCACCCTCAATGTCACGATCATTCAGGATCTCAAACATTTCAGTGAATTCCCTTTCAATGCTTTTAAATTCCAGCCTGTACAAGCTTAGCCTGTCTATCATTGCTTCAGAAAACAGCCCTCTGCATTGGGTATCAGTACAGTAAATATTATTTGAACCGCATATTAAGATGCTTTTTAAAAAATGAAAGCCAATACTGTACATAGCATCCAGATGTGGTTTCTCGAATTCCCTTTATAACAGAAGCAAAGCCCCCCTTCTTTTTTATCAATTCCTCCAGCAAGAAACAATTAAACGCTAACTTCCATATTACTTCCTTAGAGGGCGGCATGGTGGCGCAGCGGTTGCCACCTTACAGCACCAGAGACCTGGGTTCGATCCTGACTACAGGTGCTGTATGTACGGAGTTTGTATGTTCTCCCCGTGATTGTGTGGGTTTTCTCTGGTATCTCTGGTTTCCTCCCACACTCAAAAGGCGTACAGGTTTGTAGGTCAATTGGCTTGATATAATTGTAAATTGTCCCTAATGCGCGTAGGATAGTGTTAATGTGCAGGGACCGCTGGTCAGCGCGGACTCAGTGTGGCCGAAGGGCATGTTTCTGCATTGTATCTCTAAACTAAACTTGTAAACCTGCATACTAGCCTTCTGCAAATCGTGCACAAGTTCACTCTTTGGCCGCAGAATTTTGCAATCTCTCACCATACGGATAATATGCACCTCTCTCATTTCTCCTCCAAATTTTACTGCGATATATTTTCCTCCATTTTCCCCATCTTTACCCTCTCAGTTATCCTATCCATATCCCTCTGTTTTCATCAATCTTGGTTTCCCGCCTATCTTTTGTATCATCAGAAAACATAGCCTCCTCGGGGCATTCGTCCAAGTCATTTATATAAATTGTAAAATGTTGAGACCACAGTGATCCCTATGGCACAACACTTGGCACACCGCTTATTATATCTTGCCAACAAGAAAAGCATCCATTTATGCACTTTGCTTCCTGTTACTCAGCCAATTTTCTATCCACACCAATATGTTCTTGCGTATACCATGGGGTTTTATTTTCTGTAATAATCTTTCACGCAGCACCTTATCAAACGCCATCTGGAAGTATTAGACTATAAAATTCCCCTTTATCCACAGTATATATTACTTCTTCAAAGAGCTTCAGTAAATTGGTCAAACATTGATTTCTCTGTTTATAAAACCAGGATGTCGGCCTAATTATCTTGAATTTTTTCTGAGCACCCTATTATAACATCTTTAATAAGAGCTTTTGACATTTTCCCAACAAGTGATTTCAAGTAACTGAGCTATAGTTTCCTGCTTTTGGTCTCACAGAGTCATAGAATCAGGGTCAGGGGTTATGGGGAGAAGGCAGGAGAATGGGGTTAGGATGGAGAGATAGATCAGTCATGAATGGCGGAGTAGACTTGATGGGCAGAATGGTATAATTCTACTCCTATCACATGAACTTATGACTTATGAATGATATAGCACGGAGGCAGGCCTTTTGGTCTATCTCATCCATGCTGACCAAGGTGCCCCTTCTAAACTGGTCCCATTTTCCTGTGTTTTGCTCAGATCCCCCCAAACCTTTTTTTAAATCAATGTACCTATCCAAATGTAATCAATATACCTATCATAATTTGAGGAAGGACATTCTTGCTATTGGGTGAGTGCAGCGCAAGTTCACCAGGTTAATTTCCGGAATGGTGGAACTGTCATATGATGAAAGAATGGAGCGACTGAGCTTGTATTCACTGGAATTTAGAAGGATGAGAGGCTATCTTATAGAAACATATAAAATTATTAAGGGACTGGACACGCTAGATGCAGGAACCATGTTCCCAATGTTGGGGGGGGGGGGGGGGGGGGGTCCAGAACCAGGGGGCCACAGTTTAAAAATAAGGGGTAGGCCATTTTGAACTGAGATGAGGAAAAACTTTTTCACACAGAGTTGTGAATTTGTGGAATTCTCTGCCTCAGAAGGAAGTGGAGTCCGATTCACTGGATGCATTCAAAGAGAGTTAGATAGAGCTCGTAGGGCTAGCGGTATCAAGGGATAGGGGGTAAGGCAGGAACGGGGTACTGATTGTGGATGATCAGCCATTTTTACATTGAATGGCGGTGCTAGCTCAATGGTCCGAATGGCCTACTCTTGCACCTATTGTGTATGAATCTATGTAAATTACTTTTAAATTTTGTTATTGTATCTGCCTCAACTACTTTCTCTGGTAGCTCATTCCATATTCCCACCATACCCTGTGTGAAAATGTTGCCCCTTAATTCTTTCTCTTCTCGCCTTAAACCTATGCTGTCTAGTTCTTCAAAAATACTCTGTGCATTCACTCTGTATATTCCCCTTACAACAATTTTATACACCTCATAATATCACTCCTCAACCGCCTGCTCTCCAAGAAATAAAGTCCTAGCCTGCCTAACCTCTCCTGAGGGACATCACTAGTCGCAGGCCTCAAGTCCAATAAACAACCACCCACCACCGCCCTCTCCTTCCTGCCACAAAGCTAATTCTGCATTCAGTTAGCCAGATCTCTCCGGATCTCATGCAATCTAACCTTTCAGAAGAGTCTACAACGCGGAACCTTATAAAAGGCCTTTCTGAAATCCATGCAGATAACGTTTATGGTCCTGTCCTCCTCAACCTTCTTATTTACTTCTTCAAACAACACAATTAAATTTGTGAGTGATGGCTTCCATTGCATGAAACCATGCTGACTATCCCTAATCAACCCGTCTTTCCATATATCTTATCTTATATCTTATCCCTCAATCTCTTAGTTTGCTGAGTTAATGAGTATTATTTGCCACTTTACCTTCCTACTGGAATCTTCTCAGGAACTTGGGAATGAAGGACCATCAAAACCAACAAATTAACGACCTCACTAATCACTTCTTTAACACCACAGGATGAAATTTACTAGTTCCAGAAGCATTTGTTCAATATCTCTGCCCTAATAATTATAATTTTCCAATTTCATCTTTCCTTTCGATTCCTGATTTCAAGTTATTTCTGGATAATGAAGAATGATGCAAAATAGTCAGCACTTCAACTCCCCCTCCCATTCCGTATCCGACCTCTCGGTCCTGGGCCTCCTCCACGGCCAGAGTGAGCAACACCGCAAGTTGGAGGAACAGCACCTCATATTCCGCTTGGGGAGTCTGCATCCTTTGGGCTTGAACATTGAATTTTCTCAATTCTGTTAACCCTTGCTGTCTCCTCCCCTTCCCACCTCTCCCTCAGCCCTCGGGCCCTGGCATTCCCTCTAAAACTATCTCCCTTCCCCACCCTAGTCGCACTAGCTTCTCATTTTCACACCACAAACAGCTTACAATGGCTTGTTCCCTTTATCATCGATACTTTTTTTGCATATCTTTCATTCATTGTTCTTTATCTCTCCACATCACCGTCTATATTTCTCGTTACCCTGATCCCTGACCAGTCTGAAGAAGGGTCTCGACCCGAAACGTCGCCTATCTCCTTCGCTCCTTAGATGCTGCTGCACCCGCTGAGTTTCTCCAGCCTTTTGTGTAACCCTTGATTCTCCAGCATCTGCAGTTCCTTCTTTAACACATTATCTGCTATCTTGGTTTCTTCATTGTTAATTCCACTGACTCACTTTCTAGAGGAGCGATGCCTCATGTTAACTATTTTCCCTCTAATATATTTATAGGAACTCTGGACTAACTGATTTTATATTTCTGGCTATCTTTATCTCACACTCTAATTCTTCCTTTCTAATTAATCAATTCATGTTTTTTTCTAAATGTTCCAAACCGCTGATCTGCCACCCTTTATGCAATCATATAGTTCTACCAAATGTTATTTAACACTCTAAGCAAAACAACAAACTGCTGGAGAAACTCAGCATGTCAGGAAACATTTGTGGAAGGAAATGGACAGCAGGCATTACGGCTCAGGACCTTTCATAGTAAAGAACAATGAACAATGCTCTAACCTTCATAGAGTAGAGGGTCGAGGCCTGAAGCAATATGCACCAGAATTTTTATTTATATAATGCATGGCTCTACCTGAGCCATGCTGCCATAAATAGTTCAGGCTTCGATTGGTCATTTCTCCAGAATGTACATGACTGCGTCTATGTCTGAATTTACTCAGACATACACTCCCTTTGCCCATCAGCTTGTTATTCCAGGATTGCAGCTGCGACCTCTTATTATTGCTTAAGTAATCTCATTAGAGAAGTGCGGATCCTGTTAGGTATTAATTGGAAAATAATGAAATTGCTTTTAATGAGCTTTGTTTTTGTTTCACCGTTTATATCATCCCTGTTTATTGGTTCACAATCAGGAAATCTTGCCTTATTCATAATAACTTAGTCGATTGCTTTTGGATATTTTCGAGGGGATGAAGCATAACAGTTTAAAACCTACTGCAATGTTCTTCCAGATTCAGCTTTCCAGTTAGTACCACACAAAAAATCCTTTTACTTCTGGTTTTATTTCTCCATGGTCAACTGTACATTTCTGGATCAACGGTGGTGACTTGCAGTGTTAGTGAGAGCTTAATTCATTCTCATTCATGTTTATGGAGAACCGGTTGTTGATTTTGCAAGGAAAATCAACTTGTTTTGACTATACTGGTAGTGAATAAGTTGTCAGCAATGTACAATGGGTGATCATGTTTCAACTGCCTCTTAGCGTACCTACCCGTTCTTTCATTCAATTATCTGCAGTGAAACCTAACACCGGATGGGCCATCTAGTATGCAGCTGATAACGCAATGACGAATTAACACAGCATCCCAGGCAAATTTCTAATCGGTATGTTAAAGTCACTGATAGTAATAGAGTTGCACAGTACAGAAACACCCCTTCAGCCCACCACATCATGCCAACCTTTTCACCTATCTACAGTATTCTCATTTGCCAGCATTAAGTCTGTCTCCTTCTATCTTTCCTGATATGCGTCCAAAGTTCTCTTAAATGTAGTGATAATACCCGACTCCATTAAACCCTCTGGCAATGAGTTCCAGACATTAATCATTCTCAAACTAAGACACTTTGCCCTAAAATCCCCAATAACGTGTAAAGCTCATGGTTACAGGATCGAGGGAGCTGGTTTGGAAACACTTTCATTATATCTGCAAGTGTGACCTTATTTTTTTTGGTCATCTGTCTCGTTAATTCTCTGCCCACTCTGACTCCACTCTGTACTTCCATCTTTAGACTGAGCACACTACAGCAGTCCGGACTTTAAAATGGTCAACTATTTCTGGTTAATGATCCTCCTGAGCCATCCTTTGACTTTTACCAATATCATGTAATCCCTTCTCCCTCAAGGAAGAGGTGTTCCTATTGTTATCGTGTTTCTTGCCCCTTTCGCTTCAAGCTTCACAGGTTTGGTTTCATTCTGCTGAAAGATCATTGATCTGAAAAGCCAATTTGGTTTCTCTCTCCATATGTGCAGCCTGACCTGCTGAGTATTTCCAGCATTTTGTTTCGCTACTGCCTTCCTTGTTGTGGACATGGTACGCAAAGGAGATGAGTGGGGCAAATTGTTTTACACAGAGATTGGTGGGCACTTGTAACACACTGCCGGCAGTGTTGGTGGAGGCTAATCCGATGGTGGTGATTACGAGGCTTTTTAATGTGCAGGGTACAGAGGGCTAGGCATCACCTGTAGGCAGAGGAGATCAACCTGGCATTGTATTCAGCAGTGACAATGTGGCTGATGGACCTGTTCCTGTGCTGTAACTTTCTATGGTCTATAACACCAGTTATATCACTAGGAGAGATATGCATTTGTTAACTAATTCACGACAAATTTCATTTCCATTCATATAAATTCTTTGACCTAGTGCTTGACACGCAGTCTGGACCTGTTAAATCAGCATAAATGGACTTTCCCACCTGGATAGGTTCTGGGGACAGTTGGACAACATGTTGCAAACGTTCATTGTGATGGTGCCGTGATTCCTCCTCGTAGACGACATCCCTCTCGGCTTGAGGAAGGCTCAGGAAACGCAGGATAGTGCACAGGTTTTCGCACAGGGTTCTGTTCTCTGGAGTAGGGTTTTCCTTCCAGCGGAGCAGCTCACACAACCATCCCTGTGACAAGGAAGACGGAGAAATGACATGAGTCCCTGGCTGGAAAAGTGAAATGGTCCATGTTCGCAGTGAAGTACAAACCAGTCAACAAGCAAACAAGCCAGCCAGCATTCATATCAGGAGGACTGCAATACAAAAACAGAGATGTAATGCTGAGGCTCTATAAGGCACTGGTCAGGCCGCATTTGGAGTACTGTGAGAAAATTTGGGCCCCATATCGGAGAAAGGATGTGCTGGCTCTGGAGAGGGTCCAGAGGAGGTTTACAAGAATGATCCCACGAATGAGTGGGTTAGCATATGATGAGCGTTTGACAGCACTGGGCCTGTACTCGCTGGAGTTTAGAAGGTTGTAACATACAGAATAATGAAAGGCGTAGATAGAGTAAATGTGGAAAGGATGTTTACACTAGTGCGAGAGTCTAAGACCAGAGGTCATAGTGTCAGAATTATAGGGTGCTCTTTTGGAAAGAAGATGAGGAGGAATTTCTCTAATCAGAGGGCAGTTAATCTGTGAAACTCATTGCCACAGAAGGCTGTGGAGGTCAAGTCAGTGGATATTTTTAAGGCAGAGATAGACCAATTCTTGATTAGAACGAGTGTCAAGGGTTATGGGGAGAAGGCAGGAAAATGGGATTATGAGGCAGAGATCAGTCATGATTGAATGGCAGAGTAGACTCGATGGGCTGAATGGCCTAATTCTACCCCTATAATGTGAACTTGTGAACTTGTAAAGTCAAATAATTGCTCTGTGCATCACAGATTTATAGCCAGGAATGGAAAAATGGATTAAAATACTTTCAATACCAACTTTCTGGGTAGAAAATGCATCAGAGTCTATGTGTAGTCAAGTTTAGATATTTGTGGGTTAAGTCTCCAGTGACTTATTAAATGCATATATAGATACTAGTAATATTAAGGATGTCTGGAGAATAGAAAACCCAACCGGACAAGAATATTCATTTTATTCATCAGTACATAAAACATATTCAAGAATAGATTATTTTTTGGTGGCCTCCAAGCTTATTCCATTTACTTATAACTCGAAATATCACAATATTATAATCTCGGACCATGCTCCCTTAACATTTATGATTAAATTAAATGGAAGGACGGAGAGACAGTCACAAATTTTAAAGGAAAAAGTATGTCAGGAATATCTCACTAAACAGATTAATATGTTCTTTGAAATCAATGATAACCCTGAAACGTCTGCCTCCCAACTTTGGGAAACATTTAAAGCATTTACTCGAGGAGCTATGATCTCCTCCCAAGCATTTCATAATAAAGAGAATCAGGCTAAACAACAGGCACTGGAAAGGGAAATAAAACAATTAGACATAGAAAATGCGGCTGCACCAACTATGATAAAACACAATAAAATTGCAGCATTGAAATATAAATTAAATAAAATCTATTCAGACCAAGTTATAAAATTTTACCAATATATTAAACAACTACATTTTGTATTCAGTGATAAACCTCAAAAATTATTGGCTTGTCAACTACGGAAACTGGACGGGGAAAAAACAATTCATAACATTAGATCAGAAACAGGACAACCACTAGTACAATCTAAGGATATTAATGAGAGATTCCTGCAATATTATCAAAACCTTTACTCAGTTAAAACGATAGATCACCGGACAGGAATAGAAGCATTTTACAAAAATGCAACCTTAAAGGGCTAGATTTGAAAGATAGAGAATTACTAGATGCTGAAATAACAGTAAAAGAAATTGAAGAGTCTATCAGATCTCTAAAAAATGGTAATGCCCCGGGCCCCGATGGTATAGGCTCTGAATTCTATAAACAATTCTATGATCTGATTGCTCCACGTTTAAAGACACTGTATGAACATATCTATACCCAACAGAAATTACCGGAAATGCTAAATGAATCTATAATAACTTATACCAAAAATAGATAAGGACCTGGATGATCCAGGTTCATATAGAGCTATAGCTCTCCTAAATACTGATCAAAAAATATTAACTAAAATCCTAGCACAAAGATTAAGCACAGTGATTAATAAATTAATACACCCGGACCAAACAGGATTTATACCAAAACACTACTCCTCATATAACCTGAGACGATTATTCAATATTATATACTCAAAGAGAGGTACTAACGAAGATCTAGCAATTATTTTGTTAGATGCTGAGAAAGCATTCGACCAGGTGGAATGGCCCTATTTATTTTCGGATATGAAAAATTTTCAATTGGGCAAGAAGTTTAGTACATGGGTAAAACTTTTATATACTAATTCAACAGCTAGAATATCAACAAATCAAATGTTATCAGCTAAATTTAATTTATCTAGAGGCTGTGGACAAGGATGTCCGTTATCCCCGTTATTATTCGCTCTCGCAATAGAGCCACTAGCAGAAAGCATTAGGTCCCATCCTGAAATATATGGGTATAATACTAAAGATACTGAGAATAAAATTTCCTTATATGCAGATGATGTATTAATCTACATTACAAAACCTGGTTAGCATCCCAAACTTATTAAATTTAATAACTCAATATGGTTCGTTTTCAGGATACAGAATTAATTTGAATAAAAGTGAAATCATGCCAATAATGGAAAGTAATCCACATATATTACAATAATTTCCCTTCAAAATAATAAACGAAAAATTTAAATATCTTGGAATTTATGTAACAAAGACATATACTTCTTTATTTAAACTTAGCTTTCCGCCTTTATTGAACAAATTACATAAGAATATTTTATATTGGAAAACATTACCTATCTCAATGTTTGGTAGAATTAATGCAATAAAAATGATTTTTCTCCCGCAATTATTGTACCTCTTTCAATCAATCCCAATATATCTCCCAAAAGCTTTTTTTTTAAAAGGTTGACTCTATAGTCACTAATTTTATCTGGGATTATAAGAACCACAGAATAAATAAAAAGCACTTATGTAAATCAAAAATAAATGGAGGTTTAGCCCTACCAAAATTTATGCTCTATTTTTGGGCAGTTAACATTAAAAATATGAATTTTTGGTTGGAAGAGCTGGACCAACAACCAGATTGGTTAAAAATGGAAAAGGAAGACTGTTTACCTTTTGAAATTGGGGTCTATCTTATTTGCTATTACTAAATTAAGCAAAAAAACCTATAGTGAAAACCCCATAATATATAGTGGAATACTCATTTGGAAACAATTAAAAAAGACACTAAAATTGGATAATTTACCACTACTTCTTCCCATTGTAAACAACCCTACATTTAAACCCTCAACGATGGATTTTTTACAATGAGAAAAATCACGGAATTGCAAAGATGGGTCATCTTTACAGGAAAGGTACATTCCTCTCATTTCAGGAGCTACAACAATTTATGGACTTCACTCAAATGACTACTTTAGATACCTACAACAGAGACTATGCTAAATCAGATACACAGGACTATAGAAATAGAAAGACAGAAATTCTTGATGAATGTTTGAATAAACACCCTAACACAGAAAAATCTATATCTTATATTTATAATATCCTATTAGATAATGATGCACCCACGACGGAAATATATAGGCAATCATGGGAAAATGAACTAGGCCAACCAATAAGGCAATATATTTGGGACGAAAGCTTACAACATATACATCACTGTTCGTTATATGCTAAACATTCTTTAATACAATTTTAAAGTATTACATAGATTGCACTATTCAAAAACAAAATTAAATAGAATTTTCCCAAGCATATCTCCTATTTGTGAAAAATGTCAGCACTCAGAGGCTAACTTAACGCACACATTTGTAAGTTGTATAAAAATTAATAATTTTTGGACGGAAATTTTTAAGATAATTTCGGAAGTTGTCAACATCCAATTGGACCCCGATTTAAAACTAATAATATTAGGAATACTAGAACAAAATCAAATGTTTACAACAAGCCAAAGAAACTTTATCGACTATAGTTTAATAATTGGGAAAAAATTAATATTAAAATTTTGGAAAGGCCCTATAACCCCCATAATTAAAATGTGGATTATGGAAATGTCGGAGACCCTACATTTGGAAAGATTAAGATTTGTCTTAATGGACAAACAAAGAATATTTACTAGAATATGGTCTCCATTCATTGACTATTTGAAGGGGCAAAAAGGTTCGGCACTAGAACCTGACAGAAACCCGAATCAAGGATTAGATGAAGAATTAAATTTTATAATTCACGGACATATCTCCAATGATGTATAATTAGCTGATTATTCCATTCTCTTTTAATTTTTTTTGGTTTCTTTTCTCTCTCTCTATTATTTTCTATCTGTATAAAAATTAAAAATTAAAATATATAGAAGTACAATTATTATACAATTGATAATATAAACAATATTAATAATGTATGACTACTACAAAATGTTTTTATTATGTATTTTCTTCTAATAAAATATATATATATATATATTTTTTTTTAATTTAGAAATTGCTGGGCACAATAAAAATTGATCAATGAACCAGTTATTTAGAGTGTGGTCGGTGAGAGTTGGTGATCTGCTTATCAATATTTTAACCGATTGTCTGTAGTCCCAGATGAATCTGAAATGATTCCTTTTTAACAGGTAGACAAAAGTGCTGGAGAAACTCAGCAGGTGCGGCAGCATCTATGGAGCAAAGGAAATAGGCAAAAAAGGAAATCAGTCTGAAGAAGGGCTTCGGCCTGAAACGTTGCCTATTTCCTTCGCTCCACAGGTGAACAAAGAGGAAGGAAGCTGACTGAACTTTATTGCCTTTCCTCACAATGGGAAACGTTGATTCTGCTGTGTGGGGATGTTCATGTTAAATTCTATCGTGTGTTGTGTTCTTTTTATTCGTATGGCTGTATGGTAACCCAAATTTCACTGTACCAATTGGTGCATGTGACAGTAAATGTGAACTTAAACTTGATCTTTCTCTCCAAGTATTCAAGCCTATAAAGGTTCAACTTTTATTTTAATGAGACAGTTATAAATCTCCTCTTTGCTTCACTTAAAAGGTAGAAACAAGGAACTACAGATGCTGGTTTACCAAGGAAAAATACAACTGGAGCAACTCAGCGGGTCAGGCAACATCCTTGGAGAATATGGATAGGTGATGTTTCGGGCAAGATCTTTTTTTTTAAAAAAGCTTACTCACTGGCAACTAATCGCGCTGTTTTCCTCAGAAACCTCCAAGTACGTTAAATATTTTGCACAGAATATTAACAATATTTGCCGGTCCTAAACCAGCCTGATGATAAATTATCTGAATTGAGGTCCAAATTTCAGCCCCACCAAAAGGTCTGTTGCAAATATGTCCTGATCCCACAGTAAATTATATTCATAATCACACAAAATTGTTGGAAAAAGAGCTCACCGTTCAGTCATTAAGCCTAATTCAATTACACAAAGACTGAAATTAGGTCATAATTTAGCTCTATTCACAAATTCGCGAGTTATAGGAGTAGAATTAGGCCATTCGGCCCATCGAGTCTACTCCGACATTAAATCATGGCTGATATCTGCCTCCTAATCCCACTTTCCTGCCTTCTCCCCATAAACCTTGACACCGGTTCTAATCAAGAATTTGTCTATCTCTGCCTTAAAAATATCCACTGACGACTTCCACAGCCCTCCGTGGCAATGAGTTCCACAGATTAACTACCCTTTGACAAAAGAAGTTCCTCCTCACCTCCTTTCTAAAAGAGCACCCTTTAATTCTAAGCCTATGACCTCTGATCCTATTCTCTCCCACCAACCTTCCTTGTTACTCTTTTAGAACCAGGAATTCCAATTCAGCATCTCAAGATGAGAGAGGTTCCAAATTCCCCCTCCCGTTTCCTCATGTTGCTCTTTAACGATCTGCCTCTAATCTTAAAATGGTGGCCACATGTCCAGTGTTACTCGTGAGAGAGATTCAATAAAGTCATGTGTCCCAGATAGGACAATGAAATTCGTGCTTAGCTTCAGCACAACAGAATATTGTAGGCATAAATAAATGCAGAATAGATCAGTGTGTCCATATATCATTGAATATATACACACATAAATAAGCATATAAAGTGCAATAGGCTATTAAAGTTCAGATTTTTGTTTGAGTTAAGTTTAATAGTCTGATGGCTGTGGGGAAGAAGCTGTTCCTGAACCTGGATGTTGCAGATTTCAGGCTCCTGTACATTCTACCTGAAGGCAGCGGAGGGATGAGTGTGTGGCCAGGATGGCGTGGGTCCTTGATGATGCGGCCAGCCTTTTTGAGGCAGCGACTGCGGTAGATCCCCTCGAGGGTAGGGAGGTCAGAGCCGACGATGGACTGGGCAGTGCTTACAACTGGGAGGTGAGTATTCTAGGGATATTTTTCCTGTTTTTAAACAGAATCAATCAGATCAGCTGTTCAGTATTGTGGGGAATCTGCCCTGCAAGCACTTAAGGCTAATATATCTGTACCAAGGCTCTCGATCTATTTGATGGAATACAGTTCTTTAGGTGGATTTTATGCCTCTATACAGCCGAGGCATTCGTTCCACTCCATCCCTTGAGATAAACCACAATCATCCACTAGCATAGTCACACCTGCTTTGAGTAATTTATATAATGGATGCACTGGTTCTTCTCTTTCCAGAACTCCTAATCCCTTGCATTGAAGAAAATATTTTGTGTTGTATTTCTTGTGAACAAAATCAATTATCTCACCATTCCCCACACTGGACTCCATCTGCCATAAACTCTCTGGCTGACTTAATATATCCATGTCCTTTTGTAACCTTACAGAACTCATGCTGCACATCTGAAATGCTGGGAATTCTCAGCAGGTTAGGAGACAGAGACTGAGCTCATCGTTCAGGCCAATGACCTTTCATCAGAACCTTGCTATAAAAGGCCATTGACTTGCTTCTCTACCTGACAGGTCCACCGACGTAGGGGGCAGCACGGTGGCGCAGCAGTGGAGTTGCTGCCTTACAGCACCAGAGATGCAGGTTAAATCATTTCAATGGGTGCTTGTCTGTGCAGAGTTTGTATGTTCTCCGCATGAACGCGTGGGTTTTCTCCGTGATCTTCGGTTTCCTCCCATACTCCAAAGGCGTACAGGTTTGTAGGTTAATTGGCTTGGAATAAATGTAAAAATGGTCCCTAGTGTGTGTGTAGGATGGTGTTAATGTGCGGGGATCGCTGGTCAGTGCGGACTCGGTGGGCCGAAGGGCCAGTAAACTAAACTAAACTAAACCAAAACTAAACCTTCCTGGAGTGAATCTTCAAACAGCAACTTTCTGTATGAAGGCATCTCCAAAATAGCTAAGCATCTCCACACTATGTACCTGGCAAGCCCCTCCTCCAGGAATGCTTCAATGCCGCCAGGCCCAGCAGCTGTTAAAACTGTTACAGAGTCTGAATGCTTTAACACTGTAGGCCTTGAGATATTTCTCAAGAGAATTCAGGCCATTAACACTATTTCTTTCTCCGAAGACACTACCTAACCTGCAAAGCATTTGCAAATGTTTACATTTCTTATTCCTCTGAGATATAAAATTAATAGGTTCATCACCTTTTGCGTGCAGAATTTCCTTCTTATTTCAGTCTTAAATGGCTTACCCCTTATTCTCAGACTGTGACCCCCTAGTTCTGTTGTCAGGCAAAACATTCTCCATGCATCTGGTCTGTCAAGCTCTTTAAGAATTATGCATGCTTCAGCAAAATCTCCACTCATTCTTCTAAACTCTGGAGTATACAGTCCTAGTCTACTCTATTTTTTTCTTGTTTGGTAAATTCACCATTCCTGAAAGCAGTCCGATGAACCTTTGCTTCATCTCCTCTGTGGCATGTGTACCCTTTCTAAGGCAAAGAGACCAAATCCACGCACAGTTCACCATCCTGTGATGCTCATACAGTGTGAAAACAGGCCCTTCAGCCCAACTTGCCCACACCGGCCAGCATGCTGCAGCTACACTAGTCCCACCTGCCTGCATTTGGTCCATATCCCTCCAAACATATCCTATTCATGTACCTGTCCAGCTGTTTCTTAAATGTTTGGATAGTCTCTGCCCCAACTATCTCCTCTGGCAGCTTGTTCCATACACCCACCACCCTCTGTGTGAAAAAGTTACCCCTTCAGATTCCTATTAAATCTTTTCCCCTTCACCTTAAACCTATGTTCTCTGGTCCTCGATTCACCAACTCTGGGCAAGAGATTCTGTGCCAATCTATTCCTCTCATGGAGATGCAGAGAAATCCTGGCACCTAAATCATATCAAAGCAATTGCAGGAAAGAAGAGTTATAGGGGGTAGGGCAGGGCCGTCTTTGCAGCATTGTAGGCCCCCGGGCAAAGCAGTACACTGGGGCCCCTACCAACACAACCACTCACAGGAATAAAAATGTAAATGGTCGATAAAATTAAAGCCAGTTCAAACGCTGCTGCCCCATTGTGCTGCGAAGCTGTTTTTTGTTATGTTTCAGTCTTGAACATGAACGTTCTCCTGCACAGTTGGTCACCATCATGCACATGAACACTGAGTGCATTTTCAACATTGGGAAACACAGATTTCAAGTTGTCAAAATTATTTTCATCCTCTTCTTCTGATCCATCATATGTGGTAAGACGCACACTAAAGGGCCTGTCCCACTTTCACGACCTAATTCGCGACCTTTTTTACTCGTGGACATTTTTCATCATGCTAGAAAAAAACGCCCCAACCTACTTGATGCCACGAGTACCTACGACTAGCATCACGGCCTGCTACGACCTCGTGACGACCATGCTGCGAGCATGAGTCAAGGGCAAACTTGGCAGAGGTCATGAATTTGGTCGTGAAAGTGGGATAGACCCTTTAGCTTTCGTTCCTGTTTTTTCACATCGCTATAATCTGAATCTGGACACCTACTCCTGGCTTGTAATTCATATTCGCTAAATTTGTCTCTAAGTTCCTGAAGATAGGTTTTCAGAGACTCAAGAAGATTCATGGCAACAAGTATGTTCACATCCTCTGACTGCAGGACCTTACTTATTTTGTTCACTCTTTGAAGGATGTCATTCCAAAGAATTGTGAGAAAGATCGTTTCCAGGGTTCTCCATTTTCTCTCCACCCATTCCAATATTGGTGCCCTGTGGGGAGGGGGGGGGGGGGGGCTTTCTGGTAGTATGGGTGTTGTGGGCCAAAGGCACTAGTTTCCAGAGGACTAGTATGGACATTGTAGGCCAAATGGATTCTTGGGCTGGCAGCTCAGTCACTCAGGCTGGTGGGCTGGCAGTTCACTCATGGCTATTCATTGAAATTCCATTTCAAGCAGAGTGCAGGCCACCAAATTCATTTCATACCATTTCAAGCAGAATGCAGGCCACCAAATTCAAATGCAATTTCATACCATTTCAAGCAGAGTGCAGGCCACCAAATTCAAATGCAATTTCATACCATTTCAAGCAGAATGCAGGCCACCAAATTCAAATGCAATTTCATACCATTTCAAGCAGAGTGTAGACCACCAAATTCAAATGCAATTTCATACAATTTCAAGCAGAGTGCAGGCCACCAAATTCAAATGCAATTTCATACCATTTCAAGCAGAGTGCAGGCCACCAAATTCAAATGCAATTTCATACATTTCAAGCAGATGCAGGCCACCAAATTCAAATGCAATTTCATACCATTTCAAGCAGAGTGCAGGCCACCAAATTCAAATGCAATTTCATACAATTTCAAGCAGAGTGCAGGCCACCAAATTCAAATGCAATTTCATACCATTTCAAGCAGAGTTCAGACCACCAAATTCAAATGCAATTTCATACAATTTCAAGCAGAGTGCAGGCCACCAAATTCTAATTCATACCATTTCGGCTTTATATTCATGCCCCCCCCGGAATGGGCGTCACCTTCATCATAGTGATTGACAAGCGAGAGGACATAGAAACATAGAAACATAGAAAATGGGTGCAGGAGTAGGCCATTCGGCCCATTGAGCCTGCACCACCATTCAATATGATCATGGCTGATCATCCAACTCAGTATCCTGTACCTGCCTTCTCTCCATACCCCTTGTTCCCTTTAGCCACAAGGGCCACATCTAACCCCCTCTTAAATATAGCCAATGAACTGGCCTCAACTACCTTCTGTGGCAGATAATTCCAGAGACTCACCACTCTGTGTGAAAAATGTTTTCCTCATCTCGGTCCTAAAGGAATTCCCCCTTATCCTTAGACTGTGACCCCTTGTTCTGGACCTCCCCAACATCGGGAACAATCTTCCTGCATCTAGCCTATCCAACCCCTTAAGAATTTTGTAAGTTTCTATAAGATCCCCCCTCAGTCTTCTAAATTCTAGCGAGTACAAGCCAAGTCTATCCAGTCTTTCCTCATATGAAAGTCCTGACATCCCAGGAATCAGTCTGGTGAACCTTCTCTGTACCCCCTCTATGGCAAGAATGTATTTTCTCAGATTTGGAGACCAAAACTGTACGCAATACTCCAGGTGTGGTCTCACCAAAACCCTGTACAACTGCAGTAGAACCTCCCTGCTCCTATACTCAAATCCTTTTGCTATGAATGCCAACATACCATTCGCTTTCTTCACTGCCTGCTGCACCTGCATGCCTACTTTCAATGATTGGTGTACCATGACACCCAGGTCTCGTTGCATCTCCCCTTTTCCTAATCAGCTAATCTCAAGATTATTTAAACATTCTTAACTTTTGTTTTTTTAATCGATCGGAAAAATCCTCAGGGCTGCCTCAGCGGAGGAGGACTGTGAGTAAGATGGGCAAATAATCATAGTGATATGGGGTAGCGTTTTTTTCTAAAATCAATATACAGCGCAGACAGGAAGTGGTCAAGATGAGACTTTTAATTATATAGATAGATGCTGTTAACATATTGCCACTTCAAAGAATCAATCTGTATTTCAATTAGCAAATCAAGATAAAAAAATATTCAAAGTTAGATACAAATTGCTGGAGTAACTCAGTGGGTGAGGCAACATCTATGGAGCGAAGGAATGGCCGATGTTTCAGGTCGAGACCCTTCTTCAGACTTGAATATATTCATATTCATATGGAGTTTAAATCACCAAGTGAAATATCCACTGCAATAACCACCAAGATAAAATTCCCATTCACCAATGTGCCCGCTTTACATACATGGAATTCATCCTGAAATCCTAATATATAGCATTAAAAAACTGCAGAGATGAAGAGTGAAAATAAAATATTTTCAACAAAAACTGCATTTGAATTTGGTGGCCTGCACTCTGCTTGAAATGGTATGAAATTGCATTTGAAGTTCAACAAAAGGAAGAAAATTCTGCATTACACGCATTCATTGCAATTTTGCAAAATATGTTATGAAAAAAGAAAATCCTCCTACACTATGCCTTAGACAATGGGAACAAACTAAGAGGAAAGTTGCCTTTGTGCTGTGAGCACTGTGAAACCTTCCAAACATTGACATTTCATTGGATATATCAGGTCCACAGAGGAGAGGGTTGTAACTGATACATCTAACAAAATGTTTATCTGTACTTGATGTGAAATATACTGAAGCATTTAGATTTTTCAATACAAGATCAGTCTGAAGAAGGGTTTCGGCCCAAAACGTTGTCTATTTCCTTTTCTCCATAGATGTTGCCTCACCCGCTGAGCTTCTCCAGCATTTTTGTCTACCTTGTTTACAATCTATTGTTTTGCTCATGGTTTTAATATTATAGCTTAGGAATTATTGTTGATATAAGTATGACAAGGGTTACCAAAATAATTAAATAACACCAACAAATAACGTCAGTTAAATATAATGAGAATTCCTCCAGTAATATTCCTCCACTTCCGATGCATGATACCAACCGCCAGCAAGTCTGAAGAACAAGTGAAGAGAAAAGTTCATAACCTGTACGAGCAGAATTGTCTATCTCTACCTTAAAAATATCCATTGACTTGTCCTCCACAGCCTTCAGTGCAATGAATTCCACAGATTCACCACCCTCTGACTAAAGAAATTCCTCCTCAAATCCTTTCTAAAGATACATTATTTTATTCTGAGGCTATGGGCTCTGGTCCTAGACTCTCCCATTAGTGGAAATATCCTCTCCACATCCACTCTATCCAGGCCTTTCACTATTGGGTAAGTTTCAATGAGGTTCCCCCCTCATCTTTCTAAACTCCAGTGAGTACAGGCCCAGTGCCGACAAACGCACATCATATGTCAACCCACTTATTCCTGGGATAATTATCGTTGCTCAAAAGTAGCTTTGAAAACATAGTAATGCCAAAGGGCAGGCAGGCAGGATGACTTGTTTTCTCTAATTGCAAATTTGATGTATTTTCAATAAAACATAACATTACTATTTTGGTGCTTTGAAATTCTGCACAATATTAACCACATTTCACTGCAAAGAGAAAGTGTGGATATGCTATGGGTAAGAGTTGGAATAGCCACTCTCAGCCACAACAGGATCTAGCATCATGATTGTTTTTATTAGAATGATACATTACAGCCTAAGATTGTCATTGCAGAAAATCCGTCACATACTCATTTTTTCCAACTCCTCTCGTAAGAAAGCAGACCAAACCTGCCTAATGTAGGGCATGGATAACATTCCCTGATCAACACTCACAGTCTAATGATCCAAAAGAAGCAAGGAGATTGCTTCCCGTGGGAATAACAACAGATCGTCCAAAGAAACATTTCTTCTCTCTGATTCAATGCACTTTGCAGAGCAACAGGTACACAGAGCAGAGATAGACACATTAATTTTGTGTACAAAATGGTGAGCACAGAGGAGGAATAAACATGAAATGGGAAGAATGAAAAAGAATGTTGGGAGGCTTATTAAATAAATGAGCCAAATTAGATAAAACAAATACATTTGTTTCAAACAAATCTCAATTGTGCACTGGCAATGAAACTTTTGTATAATTGGTTACTTTGGAGTACCCCACCCTACCCAAGTGAATTTCTCCAACAGACGCGTTCTTTGCACTTGAGTGGATTACACAGTTTACGCCCAGTGATTTAATATTGCCAGAGTTACAAACGTTTTAAAATTAAATATTTATAAAGATGAAACAACTCAATATTATATATCCCACGATTAAAATCATACAATGACCCCTGAAATAAAATTGGGTAGATATTTGTCCATGATTGCTGAGGATACATCGACATTGTAATAATTATGTGCTGTACTCCAATCTGCTCACCTACCACTATCTTGCAGCTATTTTTGATAGGAATAACTTCAAAGTTCAATATTCTCACAATGAAAGTTAAAGAACGTTAAAGAACTTTCAACTGTACATTTTATTTGTCTTGTAAATTATGATAAAGTACACACTTAGATATAGATTTAAGCAGTGTACAATATTTAGCTTGCCAGCATGTACATCGTTTTACCTTTGTATGCACCTGCTGTCAAATTCTTCTCTTATAAATTTCCACATACATGGACTAAGCAAACTGCTTATGTAAAGTTGTCACAATGTGCCTGCGTGCAGTCACTATTGGGACAACTTCGCTTTGACATGTGTACAGAGGTACTTACAATGTTAGGAGTATAATATATAATATTGCCACGAGAATATTGGTCTAGTAATGCGCTGACTTCAAAATCTGCTTCACCAAAAGGCAACCTTTGATATTGAATCCCCATGGCTTAATTGCGAGGGAGACCTTCAGCAGGTACATCAGATTTCAAATGTCACACTGTCACATGCAAATCTCCACGATAAAACTTTAACAAGAAAGTCTGAAAAAGTGGAGGGAAGCCAATAACTTCACAATCAACAATGGCAGCAAAAGCATTGCTTAGAAATTAATTTGCGATAATGCTAAATGCAATAAATGAAAATGACAGCCCTCTGTTTTGAAATCCCTGTAATGGAATTTAATCTCGAAGGCATTATCATCGTTACTTTTTTGCCTATCTTTCGTTCACTGTTCTTTATCCCTCCACATCATCACCTGTATCTCTCGTTACCCTTATCCCTAACCAGTCTGACGAAGGGTCTCGACCCAAAACGTCACCCATTCCTTCTCTCCAGAGATGTTGCCTGTCCCACTGAGTTACTCCAGCTTTTTGTGGCTATCACTGAGTTATTAATGACTGCTTACTGATACTGATATGACTGATATTGGAAAATGAATAGTTACTGGGGTGGTGTTACATTCCTTCAAATTATGAATTATTTTAACTATAGTTTCAAATATATATATTTTTTAAATAAATTGTATTTTTGCTACTTCTCTGCCCCTCAATGGATGCATACTTTCTTCTCTTTATTTATTTTCTGCGTCTAATCTGTGTGGTGACATTGAATTTTCTAACTTAAAATGCCAGTCTATGTGCATTCCACTGCTGTAGATTTCTCCACCCTTCACCCTCATTTTTAAAGAAATGCAAAGTTGTTCCATCTTTTGCCAAGATCTCAGTTCTTTTGCCCTGACCGAGTCATTTAGCTTCCAACAATTATCCCCGTGCCTCTATGCCTGTATGTACAATTCCAACTCATGGTGTATGCCATCGGATCCCTACTGTAAATCTGGCCTATTGAGTGCTAAATGGTTAAAAATTACTGCCTCATAAAACAGCTCACTCTTTATCCTCTCATAAGCAGCACCAAAGGAGATCGTATACAATTTTAAATTTTTACTTTAAAGTGTTTCAAATCTTTCATCACAAACAACATCACTTAAATCAGATCATCAGGTTACTATCTCAGTGCTGTTAGCGGGGCTTTTCTGTGGCATATTGGCCGTTGTGCTTTCCAATATTGCAACAAAGATTGCACTTCAAAAGTGGCAGTGAAGTGCTTTGAAGGAAAATAAAGGACTAACATTTTTACAGCAGCTTACACAACCTCAGGAAATCCCAGAGATATAGTGAGGAAACAGACCCTCTGGGCCACCGGGTCCACGCCGACCAGCGATCCCCGCACATTAACACTACCCTACACACACTAGGGACATTTTTACTTTCACACCATGCCAATTCACCTAACAACCTGTACGTTTTTGATGTGTGGGAGGAAACCGAAGATCTCGGAGAAAACCCACGCAGGTCATAAGTAATAGGAGCAGAATTAGACCATTCGGGCCATCAAGTCTACTCCGCCAGTCAATCATGGTTGATCTATGTCTCCCTCCTAACCCCATTCTCCTGCCTTCTCTCCATAACACCTGACACACGGGTCACAGGGAGAACATACAAACTCCGTACAGACTGCACCCATAGTCAGGATCAAAGCCAGGTCTCTACGCTGTAAGGCAGCAACTCTACTGCTGTGCTACCGTGCCTCCCTATTGTGAGGTCATGGCATGAGTTATGCAAATCTTTTTTACTTGCAACTATGGTAGGACTTGCTTCTAATTAAGAGCTAAATCAGTACTGCTTCTCAGCCTTTTAGTTTCACCGTGTACTGAGGTACCTGCTCCAGCTGCTGGAAACCTGGGCTTACCAGAACAAGTAAAAAATACAAGTGCGAGGAATCATTGAGGATGGCTTTCAAACACCACCTGTCCCACTTGGACATCATTTGCGCCACATCATTTACACGTCACGTGGCACGATCCGCACATCGTGTACGCACATGACGGGCACATGACGCGTGGTGAGGCGTGGTGGCAAAGGCAGTGACCCGCGGTACCCCAGGATTTTGGGATTCACAAAATCTTTGCGCGCCACTTGCGTGAGGCACAAATGATGCCTGAGTGGGATAGGCCCTTTACTTAAGATTCTTGTGTCCTGTTTAACGACTAGTGGTCCCAACAATACCAAGATGCAGTGATTATATTCAATGCAGCTAACTGCTATAACACGGTGAAACACATGCAGTTCTTTTTATTGGGACTTTCAAATAGCACTTTATAGCACTTTATGTCATTTAATAGCCATTTCAACCGAGGTACGTCAACACTATTTGTGATAAAACTGGAATATAAAGAATGGCATGTCGCATTTACAGAAAACAATTCTGATGTGTTGGTTGGACTGGGTGGTAGAAGTTGAAAGTGATGGTATCCCACTTAACATTGAGTAATGTCATTTGGATGGCTGGAATAATGCTGCTTGTAAAAGGCTATTCACCATAGCTGCAATACAGAACTTGTGAAATATCAGTACTAATCCCAGCATCAGCAGGCCCTTTATTGTTTGACTTGTTCTAGTCTCTCCCTACAGCAGAAATACAGAGATTTGATTATCTCCGCTGCAGCAGCCAAGATAGCAACACCAGCTGTTCTTATTGAGCAGCCTCATCCACACAGCCTACATGTTAATAACCTGATCATTCCATTTTCCCCTTCAACTGCCGGCTGCAGCACGTCGAGAAGACAAAACCTTGTTCCATCTGTAGCAGCTGTAGGAACTGAACTGTGAAGCCACTGGGGATTTATAAACTAATCTGTAACACAACACTGCCTTGTTTCAACATGTACAGGCCAGATTCATACAAACCTGAGCTGCTCTCTCTTAGCAAAGAAACAGGCAAAGAAACAATGGCTGCAAACAATCTGAGAGCAGGAACCTGCTAGGGTGCGATGTCCTGCCTTCCCCTCCCTCCCATCACAACCCCCAACCTCCCTGCTCATCAGCAGCCTTGTGGAGGGGTCGCTCACACTTTGCATTCTTGCTCTCCCTTCTCTGAGCATCGGTGCGCCCAAAGCGGATGGTCTAAAGACAAATGAGTATTAAGCCAACTTTAGTTAAGTTCCTTTCAAGAATCGGTGTCCCCAGATGTGCACCCAAGTAAGTCCCACCTGAAAGGTCAGAAGATTAGGAGCAGTTGGGGCTGGCGGCTGGGATTATTGCAGCAGCCTCCAGATGACAAAGGCTGCACGTTTAATTTAAACCTTGAATAAATCAATTGCAATTTGCAGCACTTGCTTCCTTTTAAAAACAATACGTGGCTGGCCGCAGTATTCCCTCTTCTGTCAACTGATTTTAAGTAAGAAAGTATTCAATTTGTCCCCAACATGATAGGTCCTGACCTTGGAGCTATTAGGAGGCAGATTATGTGTGAGTGTGACCATGTGTGCAGGAGTGTGTAAACAAAATTATCATCTGGCAAAAGAGGCACCAGCCAGGATTCAGATTCAATGACATCATGATAATCGAGGAATCCCCTAACGGGAAGCCTAATGGCATCTTTTTGGGAAGTCTAATATTCAAGGTGAAGTAGATTCACAGTAATTAGAGGATTATTAATCCTGTTTTCCCCTAAAGTATTTGCATGACTGATCAGATTAAAGGATCTACATTTCAACAACATGCCCTTCCCAACAGAGCTGGTGAAATTTGTGACAAAGCACAGACTCTGACATATTGAGCTCTGTGTATCCAGCTGGTGTTCTAATCACCTGTATTAATTTACTGATCTGCTTTATTTTTTTTTCATTTTCAAAAATAATTAAAAATCCTTTGCCGGGAGAGCATTCCTGAATAAGTTGATGCTCCTGGAAGCAGAGGCAGAATGAGTGTGGCTGTGTAGCCGAGAACAGGCCCACTGCGGTCGTTCGGTCGTTCGGCCGGCGCAAGGCAGCAGCTCCACCATGAATGGGACGGAGTTTGAACTCCTGAGGGCTCTGGGCCCAAGTGCAATATGCAGATCTTCAGTGTGAAACAAAGAGTGGCATATTTAATGGATTTGGATGAATTACTCTGTTTATTCTACGGGGTGTTCTGACTGTGGATGGTGAAACTAGGAGGCTCATGTGGAACAGAATAATGGCATTTCACACCTGTGATTGAATGTTTGCCTGTATTTAACTGGTGTGAAATACTTATTTTAGTCATGTGAAATGACTGCTGGTGCTCACAGAACAACAGAAGCAAAATACATAAGCACTGTTACAACTAAAATGAGTGTGCATTAGTTACCCGTTTGTATAATTACATGTATTTTGAGGTGGGAATTTCAATGGTTGAAGCTGTTAGCCTGCATGGTGGTGTAGCGGTAGAGCTACTGCCTAAAAGCCCTGTCCCACGGTATGAGTTCATTCCAAGAGTTCTCCCGAGTTTGCCCTGATTCTAACTCGGAGATTTACGGTAATGGCCGCTTGTCGGTACTCGGGGCTCTCATGGACATTTTTCAACATGTTGAAAAATCTTCACGAGTCTTCCCGTGCTTACCTGCCGTTGGCGAGTCTTCCCGAGTACCTGCCGTTAGCGGTACGAGCCGCTAAGAGACGTCCCCGAGCTCCGACGTACCCGTTACGTTCATTCTCCGTGCTTACCACGAGTTTGATTTTTTTTTTAAACTCGGGAGAGCTCTTGGAATGAACTCGTACCGTGGGACAGGGGCTATTACAGTGCCAGAGACCCAGGTTCGATCCTGACCACGGGTGCTTGTCTGTACATTCTTCCCTTGACCTGCGTGGGTTTTCTCCGAGATCTTCGGTTTCCTCCCACACTCCAACCTCGTACAGGTTTGTAGGTTAATTGGCTTGGTAAAATTGTAAATTGTCCCTAGTGTGTGTAGGACAGTGTTAATGAGTGGGGATTGCTGGTCGCTGCGGACTCAGTGGGCGAAGGGCCCGTTTCTGTACTGTATCTCTGACTAAACTAAACCAGAGTTGGCTTAGCACCATTTCTGGTCTCAGGATAGCCCAAAGCATTTTGAGGCAATAGCATAGTCGTGAAGCTCTATATTGACACAGCGAGTTCCCAAAGAAAGCCATAAGATAACGGCCAAAATATATTTTGTTGTTGTTGAGGGACACCCAGGAGTATTCTTGGAATATACTCTTGGAATATTGCCACGGAAACCTTTGCAATGTACGGGGAAGCCAGACCGAATTGCTGATCATTGATTATCTCGTCAGTAAGACCGCACTTGGATCCTGACCTGAAACTTCACCTATTCTTGACTTGCAGAATGCAGGAGTTTGCATTTAGAAACATAGAAAAATAGATGCAGGAGTAGGCCATTCAGCCCTTTGAACCAGCATTCAATATGATCATGGCTGATCATCCAGAATCAGTACCCTGTTCCTACTTTCTCCCCATATCCCTTGATTCCTTTAACTTGGGCTCAGGATCAGATGAAAAGGTATACTCTATATTCCTTGATCTTATCTCCAATGATGTATTAATGGTAAATTATTCCATTCCTTATGGGCTAAATATCTCTCACTTGAAACATCCTGTGAATCGGCCTCCACAGCCTTCTGTGGTAGAGAATTCCACAGATTCACAACTCTCAACGTTGTCCCAGCACTTTGTGTTATATTTGTAACCCAGATTTTGCAGCTCCAGGTATCTAACAGTTCCAACAGTGTGGCATTCCCTCAGTATTTCCTCAGTACTCAGTAAAAAGCTTTTCACTGTACACGTGACAATAATAAACTAACCTAAAGTAAATTAAACTGTGAAGGAAGGAACTGCAGATGCTGGTTTAAACCGGAGATAGACACAAAAAGCCGGAGTAACTCAGCGGGAGAGAGAAGGAGAACTTCTTCAAAGTGTTGGAGAGAGGAGAAGGGTCTCGATCTGAAACGTCACCCATTCCTTCTCTCCAGAGATGTTGCCTTTCCCGCTAAGTTACTCCAGCTTTGTGTAAACTAAACTGTACTATAGTCAGCTGTCAAGATTCAGAGGTGTGATTTGAATCCCCAAGCATTAGAGGTTATAACATTATGGAAAAAAAATCCATGAAGAGTTTTACTGGAGCATATTAATGTCCTGACCCGAAAGGAATATATATATATTTTTAAAATATTTATTATTAGAGGTAAGCAATAAATTGGCAAACACATATTATGGTATAAGTATTTCGTGTACATCAATCATACATTATTAATATTATCAATTGAATCATTCTGCCTCTAGTAGTTTTTTTTTAATAGATTAAGAGTAATAAAAGAGAGAAAAAAGAGAAAAAAATAAAAAAAATAAAAATCATAAGGAATGGAATAATTTACCATTAATACATCATTGGAGATAAGATCAAGGAATATAGAGTATAACTTTTCATCTGATCCTGAGCCCAAGTTTCAGTTGGGTTCCCCTGCCGAACCAATCTACCCTTTTAAGTAATCGATGAAAGAAGACCATATTCTAATAAAGAGTTCTTGTTTGTCCATTAAGGCAAATCTGATTCTTTCCAGGTGTAGGGTCTCCGACATTTCCATAATCCACATTTTAATTGTGGGGGTTATAGGGCCTTTCCAAAATTTTAATATTAATTTCTTCCCGATTATAATACTGTAATCTAGGAAATTTCTTTGGCTTGTTGTAAGTGTTGAAAGGGATATTAAGAAAATTGTCTATAAACTCAAACAAAATGATGGCTAATAAGGGGGAGCTCTAAAGAGAGTGAAAGGGGAAGTTACAGAGGTTTGGGAGAGTAATTTGAGTGCTTAGAGCCCAAATAGCAAATGCGACAACAGGTCCACAGATTAGAAGGTATCTGGTCAGCTGGTAGAACCGCTACCTCCCATGTCCTGTGACACCTCTTCAACTCTGACCTCGAACGTTGTCTGCTCATTCTCCCTGTGACCTCTTGTGTTTCCCCCAGGTGCTCTGGTTACCTCCCATATCCTAATGACCTGCAGCTATGTAGTTTAGACAGCCATTGTATGTTGTTCCTGGTATGAACAGAAGAGTTCCGAATGGAAGAGTCGATGGGATTGTTGGGACAACAACAACAAAAATCAATGTATGATTAGTGTTAGTGGATTATGCTCATCTGTGCAAATTCAGAGAAGGGGTGGGGGGGCAAAGAACCCATTTGCATGTTGTATCACTAAATGACTGTCTTCGTTGTCATTGCTATCCCTCGAGGTCGAGGATGATGGTCTACACGCCGTTGTTCTTATGGGCTCTCAGGTGGTTTACGAGAGCGATTGAATCAAGTATTCACCGCTTCCCTGCCGGTGCTTGACTAGGAGCTTCTCGCCATCACGTGGCCTGCTCCCGTCACCCTTCCACCGATCGCCGAAAATCTTGAGAAGTTTTGTGCTGCTCACAGAGTGAAGACGCCTGTGCGTGTGTTTGTTTAACGTGTACTTAATGTTGCGCTCCAAGAGGGACACGGTCCTTCGCAAATCAATCAACTCATTCCAATGGCCAGGGAACCAAGACAATTGGAGCTGAGAGATCTGTTGCAGCCTTCGTCCGTCTTCACAGCCGTTGTCCGCCTGGTCCGCCGTTGAGGTCTTGTAGGTTGGATCGTTCTTAGTCGGGACCCTCATCCTCGACCTTACCGCCATGGGTGGCCCTACCGGAAGCCGGTGCCTACAACGGCATCGCTCTCGGAATCACGGGGGCACACAAGCCTCTTCACCACGACAAGGTAAACAATCCGAAGATTAAATTACTATGTCGTCCCCTTCTCCTAGCTAACAATGGTTTTTCTCTATATTTTTCTTGGTCTCGACCCAAAATAGCTCCCATTCCTTCTATCCAGAGATGCTGCCTGTCCCGGTGAGTTACTCCAACGTTGGGTAATGTCTTTGGAAGGTAAAGGCACCCGATGCCTCTTTAGAGGGGAGTTGCTAGTTACAATGCAAAGCACCTACCCTCGGACCATCCCCACCCCCATGCAAGTCGTCAGGTTTATTGTGTGTACACAAGTACAGTAACACACAGTCATAATGAAAGTCTTACTTTCAGCAGCATCACAGGCAGATAGACTCAGACAAACACACAAAACACATTAATTATCCTCAAAATGCAAGAATGGAAAAGCTCGTGCATAAAAAGACACGAGTGCAAACCACAATTAAAAAACACAAGTCCATGATAGTGCAAGGGGTGTCCCCTCTCTCCCACCCAGCCAGCCATTTTACCACAAGAGCTCAGCAAGACGTACAGGGGGGCAGAAAATATTAGAAAACAAGATAAATATATTCTAACACAAGTGGCATTGTTCATTTTAGCTAATTAACACAGCAAATCCGCAGCCACTTTAATTACTGTTGATTTTCTCCATGCCATTTTCTTCCAACATCTGCTTTCCGCTAAATCTCGGGGACGCAGCCTCAGCAGAAGTGAGTTGTGAGCCGAAGAAGACCAATTCTGCAGTTTGTGTAAAAACAAAGGCTGGTTTGTTTTGAGGTAAACCTTATCTGATTGGTGTCACTCAATCTCTGAAAATGGTTGATAAAGGCACCGGATGCAAGGTAATAATAGATACAAATCTAGATAAACTACTACTTGTGTGGTTGCTTAACTAATTACGGATTGACTTTAATCTGGGGACTACACACATGCCTCTCTGACTAGGTCTGTGCAGATCAGACAGACTGGCATAGTAAGAACAGTCAGACGGTAAAAGGTTTCTTATTGATGTAACATTTGATAAGCAAATGACCCTCAATTAAACTATAATTAAGGCTACATGTGGAGTGCATATTTTATATCTGTCCATATCAGTCAATGATCGTGAAAGGTTTGCTCTTTTGGCAGGTGAAATGCAATGCTTTGGATGGATATTTAAGATCATCCTAACTAAACAAAATGTGTCAGTAATAGGTTTTCTCCTATTCCTCCTTTTGGTAATGTTTAATTTCCAGTTTGGTGTGGTGTCGAGTAAATGGAGAAGAGTTTTCTAAGCCTTTGTTTGCTTACAATTCTCCCTCAAAAGTGCAGCCTCTGCATTAAGGCACAACCCCAGAATCCAATAACTTTTCATTAAAATGGAAAAAAAGCCTCTAAACAATTTATGAAATCTTCGTAAAGCGAATGCACGAGTTTCAGAAGTAGTAGAACAGTACTGTGCTATTCTATTGCTTGTCAATACAATTTTCCCAAAGTGCTTTGCACTTCCTCGTGTAAATTTTTTTAAAGCCATGATGTGTTACAATGGTGCAGCGGTAGAGATTCTGCCTTACAGCGTTTGCAGCGCCGGACACCCGGGATCGATCCCGACTCTGGGTGTGTACAGAGTTTGTACGTTCCCCCTGTGACCACGTAGGCTTTCTCCGAGATCTTCGGTTTCCTCCCACATTCCAAAGATGTACAAGTTTGTAGGTTAATTGGCTTGCTATAAATGTAAATTGTCCCTCGGGTGTGTAGGTTAGTATTAGTGTGCGGGGATCGCTGATCGGCGCGGACCCGGTGAGCCGAAGGGCCTGTTTCCGCATTGGATCTCTAAACTAAACATTCACACATTTATGCGGTTTGTATTAATGTTATTGATCTCGTGTTGCCGGAGTTGAACAAAGTATGAACCAACTTCCCGCACCAACGAGTCAGCTGATCGGCTCAGAAATAAACTGTTGAATTACCGTGCAGCTTCTACCTTACGCGACTGAAGGCTGTGTGAATTGAACCCCTCTGTAACTATGTGTAGGAAGGAACTGCAGATGCTGGTTTAAGCCGAAGATGAACACAAAATGCTGGAGTAACCCAGCGGGACGGGCAGCTCTGGATGGATGGAAGGAATGGGTGACGTTTCGGGTCGAGACTCTTCAGAGTCCTTCTTGACCCGAAACGGCACCTATTCCTTCTCCCCAGAGATGCTGCCTGTCCCACTGAGTTACTCCAGCATATCGTGTCCTCCCTCTGTAACTAGTTCAAGTTCAAGTTCACATTTATTGCCACATGCACTTGTTACGGTACAGTGGAATTTGATTTACCATGCAGCCATACAATCAAAAAGATCACAATACACAATAGAAAACGACATGAACATCCTTCTTCAACATTCAACATTCTTCACTGTGGTGGAAGGCAGTAATGTTTGCTGGAATAACTTTGGAAACGTCTCAAAATTTATGAAAACAAACAAACTAGGAGCAGGAACAAGTGAGTGAGCTTCCCGAGCCTGCTCCACCATTTTGTGTCTATTTATATATTACCATAAGTAGACACAAAATGCTGAAGAACATGGGGAGAGGGTGGTTTGGGTGGGAAGGGACGAGTTGACCAGAGAGTTGCGGAGGGAACAGTCTCTGCGGAAAGTGGAAAGGGGTGGAGATGGGAAGATGTGGCCAGTGGTGGGATCCCGTTGGAGGTGGCGAAAATGTCGGAGGATTATGTGCTGTATGCAACAGCTGATGGGGTGGAAGGTGAGGACAAGGGGGACCCAGTCCCTGGGTGATGGGCAGATGGAACCAGGTGGGGGAAGGGTAGATGTGCTTAGTTAAGGAGGAGTGAAAGGGATGGAAAGAGAGAACAAAGGGAACGAGACAGTGGGTAACCTGGTGGGAGTGAGAAAGGCACTCAGGGGGAATTGGGTTACCTGAAATTGGAAAATTCAATGTTCATGCCCTTGGGTCCGAGGCTACCGAGGCAGAATATGAGGTAATGTTCATCCAGTTTGTGTTTAGCATCACTGTGGCCCCCCGTGAAGAAGCCCAAAGAAAGACAGGTTGATGTGGGAATGGGAAGGAAAGTCGAAATGGCATGCAACCGAAAGCTCAACATTGGGGATCCAGTGGACAGAGCACAGATGCACTGATAGACAGTCCCCTGGTCTTCCAATGCAGTGGAGGACACATCATCAACACCAAAAGCAAAGGATCGGGTTGAGGAAGAGAATATAATGTCCCACGACCCTCAGAGAAGACGTTTTGCATTATCGCTGCCTTAAATGAGTGACACCTTTATCTAGACTTATTTTCAACCTAGTATGATATTCTCCCAAAAGTGGAAGCATCCTCTTCACGTCCACCCAATGATGATCCCTCATGATCAAATATGTTTAGAACAAGTTCCTTCGCTTCTCATTCTGAAGAAAGACACAAAATGCTGGAGTAACTCAGTGGGACAGGCAGCATCTCTGGAGAGAAGGAATGGGTGACGTTTCGGGTCGAGACCCTTTCTTCACACTGATTGTTATCATTCTCAAGGCTGATTCCTTCTCATTCTTCTGACCTCTGGTGGGGATAAGGCCAATATTTCCAGACTGTCTTCCTGACACATACTGCCCACTCCAGTATCTTCTCTGTGATGATTCCACTGCATTTATTATTTGATGCCCAATTTTCACATACCTATCTGGACACCTCAGTCAAACATTGGGAAAGGAGGGGTGATTTTTGAAATTAACCTCCCAAGAAGGATCAGTTCAGTTTATTGTCGAAGATCGACAGAAAATGCTGGATTAACTCAGCGGGACAGTCAGCGTCTCTGGATAGAAGAAATGGGTGACGTTTGTCACGTGTACCGAGGTACAGTGAAAAGTCTTTGCAACCAGCCAGTGGAAAGACAATGTATGATTACAATCGAGCCACTCACAGTGAATGCGACACCATGGCAACATCTTGCCTGCACAAGTTACATGTGTAGGAAGGAATTGCAGATGCTGGTTTTAACTGAAGAGAGACAAAATGCTGGAGTAACTCAGCGGGGCAGGCAGCATCTCTGAAGAGAAGGAACGGGTGACGTTTCAGATCGAGATTCTTCTTCAGTCTGAAGATGGTTCTCGACCCAAAACGTCACCCATTCATTGTCTCCGGAGATGCTGCCTGCCCCGCTGAATTACTCCAGCATTTTGTCTCTATCTTTTGTACAAGTTACATCCTATCCCACATGCACACTCCATTCAATTCACAAGTTTCTTGTTTCTCGCCAAGCCCAATTAACCGGATGCAACTCATACACAGCCCATTTCGTATGATATCAGATTGACATCATGTGGGCGTCACACTAATTTAGCCCTCATCACATTCCACCAAGAAAAATCAATTCGCATTCTGTCCGATTTACACCCTCGTCCCATTTACACCCGTGATTCCATTTACACGGCAAACAAGTCACAACAAGTCCGATTCACATCTTATTCAAACTATCAGGATAGTTTTTTGCAGCAGTACATAGAGGTATCGACCAGAGAAGGGGCAGTGCTGGACCTCCTGTTAGGAAATGAGGCAGGTCAGGTGACGGAGGTATGCGTTGGTGAGCACTTCGGGACCAGTGATCACAATACCATTAGTTTCAATATAATTATGGAGAGAGTCAGAACTGGACCTAGGGTGGAGATATTTGATTGGAGAAAGGCTAACTTTGAGGGAATGCGTGAGGATTTTAAAGGAGTGAATTGGGACACTTTGTTTCATGGGAAGGATGTAGAAGAGAAATGGAGGACATTTAAAGGGGAAATTGTAAGAGTACAGAATCTTTATGTCCCTGTTAGGTTGAAAGGAAATAGTAACAATTGGTTTTCAAGGGAAATTGGACACTTGTTTCGAAAAAAGAGAGATATCTACAATAATTATAGGAGGCATGGAGTAAATGAGGTGCTAGAGGAGTATAAAGAATGTAAAAAGAATCTTAAGAAAGAAATTAGGAAGGCTAAAAGAAGATATGAGGTTGCTTTGGCAAGAAAGGTGAAAGTAAACCCAAAGGGTTTCTATGGCTATATTAATAGCAAAAGGATAACGAGGGATAAAATTGAACCATTAGAGAACCAGAATGGACAGCTATCTGCAGAGCCAAAAGAGATGGGGGAGATATTGAACAATTTCTTTTCTTCGGTATTCACCAAGGAGAAGGATATTGAACTCCGAGTTAAGGGGAAAAAGTAGAGTAGCTATGGAAACTATGAGATTCAAAGAGGAGGAAGTACTGACACTTTTGAAAAATATAAAAGTGGATAAGTCTCCAGGTCCTGACAGGATATTCCCTAGGGCATTGAGGGAAGTTAGTGTAGAAATAGCAGGAGCTATGACAGAAATATTTCAAATGTCATTAGAAACGGGGATAGTGCCGGAGGATTGGCATACTGCGCATGTTGTTCCATTGTTTAAAAAGGGTTCAAAGAATAAACCTAGCAATTATAGACCTATTAGTTTGACGTCAGTGGTGGGCAAATTAATGGAAAGGATACTTAGAGATAATATATATAAGCATCTGGATAAACAGGGTCTGATCAGGAACAGTCAACATGGATTTGTGCTTGGAAGGTCTTGTTTGACAAACCTTCTTGAATTTTTTGAAGCGGTAACTAGGGAAAACAAGCAGTGGATGTTGTCTATATGGATTTCAGTAAAGCCTTTGACAAGGTTCCCCATGGAAGGTTGGTTAAGAAGGTTCAATCTTTGGGTGTTAATGGCGGAGTAGCAAGATGGATTCAACAGTGGCTGAATGGGAGATGTCAGAGAGTAATGGTGGATGGCTGTTTGTCAGGTTGGAAGCCGGTGACCAGTGGGGTGCTTCAGGGATCTGTGTTGGGTCCACTGTTGTTTGTCATGTACATCAATGATCTGGATGATGGGGTGGAAAATTGGATAAGTAAGTATGCAGATGATACTAAGATAGGTGGTGTTGTGGATAATGAAGTAGATTTTCAAAGTCTACAGAGAGATTTGGGCCATTTGGAAAAGTGGGCTGAAAGATGGCAGATGGAGTTTAATGCTGATAAGTGTGAAGTGCTACATCTTGGCAGGACAAATCAAAATAGGACGTACCTGGTAAATGGTAGGGAATTGAGGAATGCTGTGGAACAGAGGGATCTAGGAATAACTGTGCATAGGGAAGTAATGTTAAAATTGTACAAGGCATTGGTAAGACCAATTCTGGAGTATGGTGTACAATTTTGGTCGCCTAGTTATAGGAAGGATGTCAACAAAATAGAGAGAGTACAGAGGAGATGTACTAGAATGTTGCCAGGGTTCCAGCAACTATGTTACAGAGAAAGGTTGAACAAGTTAGGTCTTTATTCTTTGGAGCGCAGAAGGTTAAGGGGGGACTTGATTGAGGTCTTTAAAATGATGAAAGGGATAGACAGAGTTGACGTGGATACGTTTTTCCCATTGAGGGTAGGGAAGATTCAAACAAGAGGGCATGACATGAGAATTAAGGGACAGAGGTTTCGGGGTAACGTGAGGGGGAACTTCTTTACTCAGAGGGTGGTGGCTGTGTGGAATGAGCTTCCAGCAGAAGTGGTGGAGGCAGGATCGATTTTAACATTTAAGAGTAAAGTGGATAGGTATATGGACGTGAAGGGAATGGAGGGGTATGGTCTGAGTGCAGGTAGATGGGACTAGGGGAAAACAAATGGTCGGCACGGACTGGAAGGGCCGAGAGGGCCTGTTTCCGTGCTGTAATTGTTATATGGTTATATGGTTATATCCCGTGTCAAGTTTGCACCCTGTTTAATTTCACCTCCATCTCTGTCACACCTCACCTGATTTACACCTTCCTCACTTGTAACTCATTCCACTTCCACCTTTTCTGGTTTACACCTGACTGATGGTGCAACGCATACAAGCACATTGAAGATACATGCTATCCGATACACATTGTGGCTTATTTATACATTGCCCCGTCTCACTTACACCACAAAATGTGTGCCCAAGGGTGAGGAGCATCTCTCTACATCACCGTCTATATCTCTCGGTTTCCTTTCCCCTGACTCTCAGTCTGAAGAAGGGACTTGGCCCGAAACGTCACTTATTCCTTTTCTCCAGAGATGCTGCCTGATCTGCTGAGTCACTATTAATATCATGTCCATTTAAGATATATCAATTTCATTTACATTATGAAATGTTCTATTTACGATTTATTACTTTGAACAAGAGCCAGATTTGGATACGGCTGTCTGGGGTTATGGGGAGAAGGCAGGAGAATGGGGTTAGGAGGGAATGATAGATCACCCATGATTGAATGGCAGACTTGATGGGCTGAATGGCCTAATTCTTCAACTATCACTAATGATCCATCTGAATTGCACACAGCCTAATTTACAGTCCTTCCTGATTATGTCCATTTTCATCCCATCACATATACTGCCCATTTTACATTACGAATAACATTCCATCTGAAGTAGGCCAAACCATTTTGTACCAATTTGCACAGTCTTATTTACACCCAGTCTATTTTACACCTCATTGAATTTATATTGTCATATTTACACCCAGGTCTATTTCGCACCATCAAATTGACACCCTGTCATATTTACACCTCAATGTACATCATTCTCCATCACCTGTCACATTTATACCCTGGCCCCCATCCGCTTAGAACTGGCTCATGTAATTTACACCATATCCAAGTCAAACCCTATCCTAGATTAAAAAAATCTGGAGTAACTCAGCGGGACAGGCAGCATCTTTGGATAGAAGGAATGGATGACATTTCGGGTCGAGATTTTCAAAATACTCACGCATTTTGTGTCTATCTTCGGTGTAAACCAGCATCTGCAGTTGCTTCCCACTTAAACCCAATCCTTTTTATTCCTTGTGTACTTTACCGCCCATCTGTTTAACATGCTACCTTTTATTCACTCTGTCTAATTTATGCCCTGTTCATTTATAACCGGATTGATTATCACACCATTTAGTTTACCATCGCGTACACAACCATCTGCTTCACACCTTTGCCGGTTTATATACCACCAAATTAATAAACAGTCCAATTTACCGATTCATAATTTATACAATTTAGACTCTATCTGGGTTATAACCAAACTACGCCTCAGTTAATTCACAGTCTGCCTCAATCAAAACCCTCTTGATTCACACCTCTGAAGGTGGTTTGAAGAAGGGTTTTGACCCGAAACGTTGCCCATTTCCTTCGCTCCATGCTCGTACACTCTGGAGTTTATGAGGATGAGAGGGGATCTTATTGATTGAAACATATAAGATAGTTAAGGGTTTGGACATGCTGGAGGCAGGAAACATGTTCCCGATGTTGGGGGAGTCCAGAACCAGGGGCCACTCTTATTTAAGAATAAGGGGTAAGTCATTTAGAACGGAGACGAGGAAACACTTTTTCTCACAGAGGGTTGTGAGTGTGTGGAATTCTCTGACTCTGAGGGCGGTGGAGGCAGGTTCTCTGGATGTTTTCAAGAGAGAGCCAGATAGGGCTCTTAAAGATAGCAGAGTCAGGGGATATGGGGAGAAGGCAGGAACGGGGTACTGATTGGGGATGATCATAGAAACATAGAAATTAGGTGCAGGAGTAGGCCATTCGGCCCGTCGAGCCGAATGGCAGAATCAACTTTGATCAGCCATGATTGCATTGAATGGCGGTGATGGCTCGAAGGGCCGAATGACCTACTCCTGCACCTATTGTCTATTGTCCATAGATGCTGCCTCACCCGCTGAGTTTCTCCAGCATTTTTGTCTATCTAGATTCACACCTCCTTATTTACAACATGGCTGATTTAGACCTCACTGGTTTAATTCTGATCCACATGATGTCCGATTTGATTTGCAGCCCATCTGATTCTCTTTTCGCCAATTTACACCACATTTTGAGTTACACCGTTATCAATTTACACTTCATTCACATTGAGCCTTGCTGATTTACACCCATCCACTTTATTCCCCAACCATATTTCAAATTGTCCAACCTTCTCTTCACTGGAGTTCAATTTAAACCCCATGGATTTACAATCTTCCCAATTTACACACTTGATTTACACCAACCCTGATTCACAATTCATCGAATTTACACTTTCAGAATCAATCCAATTTATATTCCTTCTGAATAAAACGTGGTCCAGTTGTTTTTGTACCTTGATAAGCATGTCTATGCAATTCACACTCTCTAATTTATGACCAATTTATTTCTTACCAATATGCACATTGCATCCTATCAGCAGTAGAACCCCATCTGATTTACACTATATTTTAATGACCCATTAAACTATTTACACCTCCCACAGTGTAATAAAGCCAAGATGTGCCACCTCAGAGTTATAGTGTATCCAACATATACCCAGTATAATTCACACCCCGACTCTTTTACACTGTTATTTTCAGATCATCCATATTACAAATCATTCAATCTGCTTTCCTTCCCAAATTAATTTCTGCCCAATTTCCGCATCATCTATTTACACCTCATCCATGTACAATCCTGCCAAAGTAATATTCAAACACTTTTCCAATTCATATCCAAATCAATTCACACCCAGTTTGTGTTAAATCCTTTCAGCTACAAACCATCAAATTTTAAAACTGATTGATTTCCAATCCCTCCAGTTTAAATTGAACCGTATTCCAAGCCAGAGGTACAACCCATCTGAATTACATTTCAACCAATTGCCAAACTATTTACCAAGCCAATTAACCTACAAACCTGTATGCCACGGGGAGAACGTACAAACTCCGTACAGAGAGCACCCGCAGTCAGGATCGAACCCGGGCCTCCGGCACTGCATTCGCTGTAAGGCAGCAACCCTACCGATGCGCCACAGTGACAGCCCAATTCACTTCGCATATATTTTAGACTCCATCCAACTAATCTCGCAAAATTTGTAATCCGCCCAATGTACATGCGACAGACTTGAGGGCAAGTTCATGAAGTACATACTTCGATGAACTAAGCGAGAAGCAGGCCATTTTAGACTTGATTTCACATGATGAATCATGACTGAATAATCAATTGTCTCATAATAGAGGATTCTCTGGGGGGAAAAATGATCATAGCGTGATATAAATCAAATTAATTTTGAGGGTTCAAAACGTAAATAGACATAAATAAATTTAAATACCCTATGTCCATCATTTCAGAGACAATTATGGAGAAATGCAGAGAATTAAAAAAATCAAGCTGAATCACATGCCACGGGGATCGATGCTGGGTGCTTTGTCCGTTATATGCGACTAGATTTGGCATATTTTCTAGCCTTCTTTCAGATAAATTTCAAATATGATAAGAAAAAGGGGATTGTAGTGGATGTAGTGAATTTTCATTTTCTAAAGACATTTGATAAGGTGTCACACTGAAGGTTACTCCACAAGATAAGAGTGTATGGAGCTGGGGGATAATATATAAGCATGGAGGGTGGAGTGGCTAACACGCAAAAGAGAGAGATGGCATAAATGGGTCATTTTCAGATTGGCAATAGTAGGATTAAACAGGAATGTCCTCAACTAATCCTTATTGATGATTTTAATGAAGAAACTGTGTTCTATTGACAACATTGCTGAAGATGGATCAGCAAATTGTAAAGAAAACACCAAGAGTCAGGGATGAAGATAAGTGACGTGATTGGGCATAAAATTGGCAAGTGGAGTACAATGTGGGAATTGTAAGGCGATTCACTTTGCAAGAAAGAATTTTAAAAGCGAGTTATATTGAATTAGAATAAGACTTAGAATAAAGGGGCAACTCTGGGAATGATTACAGATAGTCAGCATCCCATTGTTTGTTGGAGATCATATTTCTCAAAACTTTGAGGAAGTGAGCAAGAAGATTACAAAGAGCAGGGAGGTGGGCATTGTGTACATGGACTTTACAAAGAACTTTGGCAAGGTCCAGCATGGTAGGCTTGTCCAGAGTGTTCAAAATAGATGCAATTTTGGGAGAGATAGCTCATTGGGTGCAAAATTTGCCTTAGTGGCTAGAAGCAGGGACTGGTCGTGGAGGGTAGCTTTTCAAGGTGGGGGTCTGTTACCAGTGAAAGGCCACGGGGATCGATGCTGGGTGCTTTGTCCGTTATATGTTTGGGAAAGAATGTGGGCATCAAGATTAGTAAGTTTGCATACGACTCCAAAATCGCTCGTATAGTGGACTGTGATGAAGATTGTCTAAGGTTACCACAGGATCAAGATTAATTGGGAAAGTGGGCAAGGAATGGCTGATGGAATTTATAGGGAAGTGTGAACCTATGCAATTTAGAAGTTTAACTAGGCCAGGACATACACAGTGAATGGCAGTGCCCCAGAGAGTGCTATAGAACACCAGAATCTAGGGGTATATGTACATAGTTTCCTGAAAATGGTAACGCAGGTAGACAATGGAGTGAAGAAGACATATGGTGAATTCCTTCATCACCTGAGGCACTGAGTAAGAGAGTCAGAATGTCATGTTACAGTCGTGCAAAGCACTGGTTAGGCTGCACTTGGAATATTGTGTGCAGTGACTACACGAAGGATGTGATTGTGCTGGAGAGGGTGCAGAAGAAATTCACAAGATCATGTCTGACCTGGAGGACTTTAGTTTTAGTTTAGTTTCGAGATACAGCACGGACACGGGCCTTCGCCCACCAAGTCTGCACGGCCCAGTGATCCCTGCACATTAACACGGTGCTCCACACTAGGGACAATTTACATTTATACCAAGCCAATTTACCTACATACCTGTACGTCTTTGGAGGGTGGGAGGAAACTGAAGATCTCGGAGAAAACCCGCGTGGTCACGGGGAGAACGTATGAACTCCGTACAGACATCATCCGTAGACAGGATCAAACCCGGGTCTCTGGTGCTGCAAGCGATGTAAGGCAGCAAATCTACCTCTGTGCCACCATGCCATGTGGGTAGTTATAAGGAGAGATTGGTTAGGCCGAGACTATGTTGCCTGGATGGAAGGAAACTCAGCGTTGACTGTGTAGAGATTTATGAAATCATGAGATGCATAGATAGGGTAGACAGTCTTTTTCCCAGGGTAGGGAAAGATTTAAATGGGATCTGAGGAACAGGTTTGCCACATAAAGGGCGGTCGGTACAATAATGAGCTGCCACAGGAGGTTAGGGAGGTGGATACAATTAAAATATTAAAAATTATATTTTAGATAGACACAAAATGCTGGAGCAACTCGGATCGAGACGCTTCTTCAGACCTGAAGCGTCACCCATTCCTTCTCTCCAGAGATGCAGCCTGTCCGCTGAGTTACTTCAGCATTTTGTGCCTATCTTCGGTTTAAACCAGCATCTGCAGTTCCTTCCTAAAAATATATTTAGACAGGAACATGGATCAGAAAAGGTTAAAGGGATTTGGTCCAAATGGGATAAGCGTAGATAGACATTGTGGTCATCATGGATAATTTGTACTGAAGAGTTATTTCTCTGCTGTATAACACTACCAATCTACAGGGTATTATTGTGATCACACCTTGCATACAATATTCATCTTCATATTTAGGAATGGATGTGCTTGCATTGGAGGCAGTGCAGAGAACGGTAACTGGGTTGGTTCCTGAGATGAAGATGCTGATGTGTGAAGAATCATTGAGCATGTTGTCCCAACACTCATGGAAGTGCACAAGTAAGAAAGGTTATCTTGTTGAAACAAATGGAACTCTCTGGAATAATGAAATGGTGGACGCCGCAAGAATGGTTCCCCAAGTTTCAGAATGAGTGCTTGTTCATTTCACATGGCACTGAGCACCAAATGTAATCTCACAGGAGGTCAACAATCTGTAGAATTCTCTATTTTAGAGAAATGTGGAGGTGAAGTCATTCGATATTTAAGGCAAAGGTTGGTAGACATTTAAACTACAAATGAGTTGTAGTATGGAGAGAAAGTGATGAGACAAAGCTTGTATCAACCACGATCATACTGAATGGCAGAACAAGCTGTATATGCTGATGGATCTACTCCTACTGTTTCTTATGTTCTGCAAAATTGACCGTTAATTTGTCTGCGGAATTCTCTGCCTCAGAGGGCGGTGGATGCAGGTTCTCTGGCTGCTTTCAAGAGAGAGCTAGACAGGGCTTTTAAAAATAGCGGAGTCAGGGGACATGGGGAGAAGGCAGGAACGGGGTACTGATTGTGAATGATCAGCCATGATCAAATTGAATGGCGGTGCTGGCTCGAAGGGCCGAATGGCCTACTCCTGCACCTATTGTCTATTGCCTAATTTGATATGCGTTCAGGCAATTTATATCCCGCACAATTTAGAACCCATCCAAGTTGTACTCGATCAAAGTTACACTGCGTTATTTACAGTGTGTCATTGTATTATTTACAGAGAGTACAAAACACACTAAACAATATTCACAATCCACACCATGCCTTGCACAATCAACAATTTCATTACTTTACACGTCGTCCAATTTACACAGCGTGTGCAATTTGTAATCCAATTTACATGCTGTTTGATATGCACCCACTCTAATCTATACTGTGTGATTTGCACACTCCCCAATCTATAGTGTGATATGCACCCTCTCCAATCTGTACTGTGTGATTTGCACACTCTCCAATCTATACAGTGTGATTTGCACTCTCCCATCTATACACGGTGCTTTGCACACTCTCTAATTTACACTCTCCAATCTATAGTGTTTTGCACACTCCAATCTATACAGTGTGATTTGCAATCTCCAATCTATACAGAGTGATTTTAGATTCAGAACGTTTGAGTACATGTGATTAAGCTTTTGCATGATTTATAGTCCATGTGATATTGCATTTGTATAATTCAGTTAATGTGATTTGCACTTTACATGACTCTACATTCACTTTACATCTTATACAATTCATAGTCCATCAGGTTTATACCATTCATGATTTGCACTCCATTGGGTTTATAGTCCGTGTGAAAGACAGGCCATTGGGTTTATGTCCTGCAATTTTTTTAAATGTACATTTTGATTGGTGCCACAATTGACACCAATTTGTACAATTTACAGTCCATTCCCTCCATCCACTGTTGGATTTACACTTGAAACAGTTTGTTTCATCCAAAATGCAGCCTCTTGGATTTACACTCTTTTACATTTTGCACCTTGAATGATTTACAACCAATTTGATTTACACAATAGCAGTCCATTTAATTTAAATATCAGAAGAGTTACGCTCCTTCCAATTTACAATCTGCACCAGTTGCAGTCCATGTCCTGCCAATATGTTTTACATGCCATTCAATTGACACCTTTGCTGAAGTGCAGTACACTTGATTTACACCCTGCATAGTTTACATTCCATCCAATTGACACCATGTGTCTTGAAGTTCATTCAATTTACAACTGTACAATTTACAGTTCTTTTGATTTACATCTGCATGAATTAGTCTATTTGAATTTACACACTGCGTGATTATCAGCACACTCACTTCACACCCTGTAGATATATTGATTTCCTCCACCTCCTGGATAATTTACACCACCCAATGTTCACTCTGTACCATCCCATTTCAATTATACCTTGAAGCATTGACACTCCATCCAATTCATATTCTGTGTAATTTACAGTCCACTTTATTTACTCCTCCACGATTTACAATTCAATTTATACCCTCAAGAATTAGAGTGCTTTCGATACACATTCATTATCATTCACTGTCTCTTTGATTTACTCACTTTATAATTAACACTCCATCAAATTCACACAGGCAGATTTACTTTCCACCTGATTCACACCTTCTGTGAGTTACAGTCCATTACATTTAAATCTGCAATGATTAACAAATCCGCCCAATTTCACTCCATATGTCTCACGGTCCATTTGATTTGCACACTTTATTAATAACACTGAATTCCATATTACTCTGTACAATTTACAGCCCATTGGATTTACACAATATGTAATTTACAAGTCATCCAATTACACACTGTATCCATTTGACTTTCACACCATATAATTAATATTACATTCAATTTTAATATTGTACAAATTCAAGATGATTTGATTTACAACTGGACTGATTTACACTCCATCCAATTTCCACCTTGTATAATATACCCTCTGTTAACATTACATCTTGTTTAACTACAAAGAATGCACATAACTACACCCAAACCAGTTTATTGTCCATTCAATACTTACGCTACATAAATTCACTCCATCCAATACACACTCTATAGACCCTGCATGAGACGCAATTCATCAGTTACATTGTTTGATTAACACTACATTCCAATTTACAATCGATCTGATTTTTAGTTCATTTAATTTGCACTCTTAACAATGTTCACTCCATGCAAAATAAATGTTCACTCCATGCAAAATAAATGTTGCATAGTTTGCCATCCAATTAAATGCAGTTCATTCAATTTACGCCAGCATCTATTAAAGCCCATTTGTGCCCTGTATAACTCGCACCCTATTGAACTGACACGTGGCATGGTAGACAACCCATCTGATAGACAACTTATCCATTGCCAATCTCTCCCTTTACACTGTTTGACTGGCAGCTGTCTGATTTATGGAACATTCCCTTTGCACTTTCCGTATAATGTATCCTGCAAAATGTATACTCCATTCAAATGAGACATTATTCAATCTGTACTACATCCACTTTACAAACTCACTATGATTTCAAAATGTTCAGTTTACCCCAGCTCAATGTATGGCCCTTTTGATTTAAGACCTGCAACATTAACAGCCTATTACAAAACATACAAAGTGAGAGCAGAAATAGGCCACTCATCCCTGCCCAGGGCTGTTAGGCTATTCAATTACATCATGATTGATCTGACTATCATTTTAACTCGTACCACCAACAGCCGTGCCTTGCTTTCTAAGAATATTCCCGTCCCTGCCTTAAAATATTCAGAGATGCCGTTCCCACTGTCCTTTGAGGGAAACAATTACAAAGACTAATGTGTAGGAAGGAACTGTTGATGCTGGTTTACACCGAAGATAGACACAAAATGCTGGAGCACCTCATTGGGACAGGCAGCATCTCTGGAGAGAAAGAATGGGTGACATTTTGGGTTGAGACCGGAAATGTCACCAATTCCTTCTATCAGAGGTGCGGCCTGTCCCAATGAGGTACTCCAGCATTTTGTGACCAACAAAGATTAAAGAGCACACTCCCATGTATTTAAACTGTGACCCAAGCCCCAGATGCTTCACATCCAGCCCTGTCAAGAATCCTCTGGATCTTATTTATACCCAGTGTGATTTAGACTCTACCAAATTGAAATCCAGTGCCATTTACAGTCATCCCATTAACACCTTGCACAAGTCTACTTGACTTACTTCCTGTACAATTTACACTCCCGATAATTTGTACATGGCTTGATTTAGGTCCGCTGGGTTTAAATCTATAATTTACACATCATCCAAGTCACACTCTGTACAATTCACAGGACAAATTACATATTTTGCTGTTTACCAAATAAACCCTTGGGTGATTTACACATTACCCAAATTTAAAAGTGACTTGTGTAGAAAGGAACTGCAGATGCTGTTTTGTACCAAAGATAGACACAAAAAGCTGGAGTAACTCAGCGGGTCAGACAGCATCTCTGGAGAAAAGGAATACATGGCATTTCGGGTCGAGAACCTTCTTCACACTTCAATGTCAAAAGTGACATGATTTGCCCTGGATCCAATTCACATTCTATATGATATACATTTTAAATAAATCCAATTCAAATCTTACTCGAGTATATTCCATCTGATCAATACTCTTAAAAAATGTACTCAATTTTATTCAGTTTGCAATGTACCAGATTTACAAACATTTGTAATTTTTAAATGATTTACATACCATCTAATTGATACCCTGTTAGATTTACAGTCTATTTGTTAGATGCCTATGTGCAATTTACACACTATCCTATTTACACAATATACCAACATGGTTTGTATGATGACACTATTCAATTTGCACCCTCTCTAATTTACACTCAGAAAGCTTAGCATACTTTCACGTTTGCATGCTATACCATTCATCTTCCATTTGACTGAACACTAGGATTTACACCCTACCCAATTAAACTATGTACATCTTACATTCCATTCTATTTACAATCTGCAAATATAATTTGCACTCTGCAAGATTACAGTTCACACCCTATACAATTTACACTCCATTTTACATCTTGTGGTTTACATTCCATCCGATTTACAGCCAGACTGTACAATTTATACCCAGTCCACTTTGCATCTTGGATTATTTGCATTTCATTCAATTTACAGCTGCACAATTTACGGCCCACAAATGTTGTGCATCTATTCAAGAAGGGCTGCAGGGAAAAGACTGGGAGCTACAGGCCAGTGAGCTTAATTGTGGTTGGAAAGTTACTTCAGAGTATTCTGCGGGATAGGACATATCTGCATTTAGATGGACAAGGGGTGATTAGGGATAGTAAGCATGTTTTTTTTTACATGGGAGGTCGTGTCTCAAGAATCTGATTGCGTTTATTGAAAACGTGAATAAAAATGTTGATGAGGGCAGAGCTGTTTTATATATGGACCTCAGCAAAGCATTCGACAAGGTTGCGCATGGTAGGCGGATCTGGAAGGTTAGATAGCATGGGATCCAAGCAGAGTTAGCTGAATGGATTGAAAATTGACCATGGAAGGAAGAAGAGGGGGATGGTGGAAGGTTGCTTCTCGGACTGGAGGCCTGTGACTAGTGGTGTGCTTCAGGGTTGGGTACTGGGCCCGTTACTGTTTGTCATCTACACCAATGACTTGGATGAGAACGTACATGGCAAGATTAGCAAATCACGAGAGGAATTGATCGGGTAGATGCACAGAATCTCTTGCCCAGAGTAGGGGAATTGAGAACCAGAGGACATAGGTTTAAGGTGAAGAGGAAGAGATTTAATAGGAATCTGAGGGGTAACTTTTTCACACAAAGGGTGTCACAGTGGCGCAGCAGTAGAGTTGCTGCCTTACAGCGCTTGCTGCGCTGGAGACCCGGGTTCAATCCCAACTACAGGTGCTGTCCGTATAGAGTTTGTACGTTCTCACCGTGGATGCATGGGTTTTCACCGAGATCTTCGGTTTCCTCCCACACTCTAAAGATATACAGTTATGTCAGTAAAATTGGCTTGTTATAAGTGTAAATAGTCCCTAGTGTGTGTAGGATAGTGTTAATGTGCAGGGATCACTGGTCGGTGCGGACTTGGTGGGCCAAAGGGCCTGTTTCCACACTGTATCTCTAATCTAAACTCTAAACTAAAACTAAACAAAGGGTGTCGGGTGTATGGAACGAGCTGCCAGAGAAGGTAGTTGAGGCAAGGACTAATGCAATGTTTAAGAAACAATTACACAGGTACATGGATATGACAGGTTTAGAGGGATATGGGCCAATTACAGGCAGGACTAGTGTTGATGGGACATCTTGTTCGATTTGGCAAATTGAGCCGAAGGGCCTGTTTCCGTGCTGTCTCACTCTATGACACTCATTTAAAATCTGTCTGATTTACAAATGTCATGACTTACAGTCCATCTCATTTATATTCTACATAATTTACAGATCATTTGACTTGCACCTGTTTGATACATACTCCATTTAACAACTTTATATATGATTCCCAGCATTTCCAGTTTGCACCTGTATAACTCAATGTTCATTCCATTTCAATCCTGCATGATTAGATCACATCTATGTTCCATGCAATGTTTTATCTAAAATCCAATTTGCGGTATACAATTTACACTCAGCTTGATTTACAACCTATAAGATTTACATACCATTCAAGATACACTCTAGTTTCGTTCCGGTCCATTTGATAAATAACTGTTGCATTTTATACTCCAAATAAATTAACACACAATTTGATTCATTGTCCACCTGCCTGACACTCGACATAACCGATGTCCATATACTTCAAATGGTTTAGCGTTTGTACAATTTGTGCTTCCGAGTTTATTTACTCTTCGCTGTATGATTTAGGTTTTATTTTATTTGCATCCCATTCAATTTACACATTTTACAAATTTACAATCTATTAGATATGCGTTCCACCCCATCCTATTTACAGTATATAATTCGCAGTCTATTTGATCTACAATTTGCATAAACAAATTTCACCCCAATTAATACCCTTCACAATTTACACTGCATCTAATCTCCAAACTGTAGGATCTACCATCCATATGAATTACAGCCCATTTGATTCACACTGTCACAATTTACACTCATGCTTATGTTCAATGATATTCTATACAATTTAGAATAGTTTTGATTTGCATAGTGCACAATTTTAATCTACCTAGTTTGCACCATTACTGTTCCTATGATTTACACCCCACTTCATTTATGCTCGATTCAATTTGCATTACAGATCATTTAGTTTTCAGTTCATTTACACCCTGTACAATTTACAATACAGTGGTTTGGTAATTTTTTGGTTTGGACAATTTAAGGAGATCTGATTTGCACATTCGACAATACAAACAGTTTGCTCCACACAAAATCCAATTAAAATCTTGTGTGATTTACACATCATCCAGTTTAGGGACAGCGTTATTTGCAGTGGACACTGTTCACACCTTGCACAATCCAATTTACACTCTGCAGAAATTACTGACCATTTAATTTACACCCAGTATGAATTACACTCCATCCAGAATATTCAACAGCTTATTTGTTTTACACATTTTGATAAATGCCTATTCCAATTGACACTCAGGTTGATTTCCAGATCATTTGATTCAAAACTTGAATGGCTGACAATCCATTTAATGTAAATCCAGCCAATTATACCATGCCGGTTACTGATCCAGTTCAATTGAGAGAGGCATAGATAGGGTAGACAGTCAGAACCTCTTTCCCATGGTGCATAGCTAGAAAGCGAGGGGGAACGTTTAATGGAGATGTGTGGGGTAGGTTTTTTTTTAAAAACACGGAGAGTAGTGGAGGCCTAGAATGCATTGCCAAGGGTGGCAGTGGAGGCTGATATGATATTGGCATTTAAGAGGCTTTTGAATAACCACATTGAAGTGCAGGGAATAGAGGGGTACGCATCATGTACAGGCAGATGAGATTGGTTTAATTTGGTATCGTATTCACCACAAACATTGTGGGCCGAAGGACCAGCTCCTGTGGGGAACTGTTCCTTGTTCTACGTGCGGTTTGTACAAAATATAGAACATCTGATTTGCATACTGCACAATTTATACCCATTTCAATTTCCATACTACACCTTTGGAGGTCCAAATGATATACACTGTATTTTTTACGTGGAATGCAATTTACACAGTCCTTTTGATTTGCACTACACATGATTTCCACAACATTCATTTTACAAGATGTATAAGGTCCTCTTGTCGACAAACTATATGGTTTATGCTGCCTTGCTGTTTGCACACCATTTAATTTACCCTCCCAATGATTTGTGGTCTATTTAATTTCACACTGCATCCTGATCTAATGTGCTAAGATTTAGCAATCATTTCACTTACTGCCTCAACAATATAGAGATGTACACACTGAATGTATTACATGAAATGCAATTAATACCCAGTACAGTCTGCAGTATTGTTTTACATCTTGCGTGCTTGACAGTTAAGCCAATTAACAATCCATTTACACCTTGGCTGTTTTACACACAATCCTGATTACTCCATGTACAATTTACAGCCAATTTAGTTTGCACCAGTCTGCTTTTCAGTTTATCCAATTTACACCCTGTAGGAAATGAGGTCCATTTGATTTCCACGCTGTACAATCTGCACTCCATTCTATTCACACCTTGTTCGATATACAGTCCATTCAGTTTACACTATATAAAATTAATTTCACTTGTAATATGCATGATTTTTAGTTTTTCAAAATCAGTCCAGAGAAGGAACCCAACCCGAAATGTCATCGCTCCATTCCCTCCACAGATACTGCCTGACCTGCTGAGTTCCTTCACTTGTTTTTTGCTCAAGATTTCAGCATCAGCAGTTTATTGTGTCTCCAAGATTTTGTTTTCTTTGGATTTAGGTTTATTGTCATATGGCCAGGTATGAGGTAGAGGTCCAATGAAAATTTCTTTACACTCTGAATGGCTGGCATGAACCTCAACTTCTAACATATACAGTTATAATACTTTTGATTTACACTCAATAGGACAAACATCCCATCCAATCTACATCATGTACATTTCATAATCAAACCAGTTTATATCTTGCAAAATATACTGTCAACTTGATGATTTACATCCTGCATGAAATATGGTGCAACTAATTTATGAAGACATATTACATTTGATAAACCTGTTGGAGATTTTAAAAGATGTAACTAGCAGAACAAAAAAGGTGGATGCGGTGTATATGAACATTCAAAAGGCCTTCAATGGACTGCCAGACAAGAGTTTAGTAAAACAGATTGGAGCTCGTGGGATTCAGAGTAACATACTGGTTTGGATTGAGGATTGGTTAATAGAAAACAAATAGAGGAGAGTAGGTGTTGATGGCACACAAATGCTGGAGAAACTCAGCGGGTGCAGCAGCATCTATGGAGCGAAGGAGATAGGCAGGTGTTGATGGCAATCAGTGCTGGAGTCTTATCAGTTCACAATCTACACCAATCTTGTGATGGTTCAAAACTAGCTAGCAATATGGGTTGAAGAAAGAATACAGGGAAATATGAACAGGCTATGTAATTAGGCAAAGACATGGTGGAAGGAATATAATGGTGATAATAATGGCCCTGTCTCACGGTGCGAGTCATCCCACGAGTGACCCCAAGTGAAAGAAAAAAAACAGACTCGTGGTTATGTACGAGATTTCAAGTTTATGATCAAGTGTTGAACCGAGTTCCCACGGGTATGTCATTGCTGCGATGTTCCAAGTTCCTCTCCCGATTTACCAAGTTCCTCTCCCGTTACTCTTGAGCCAACCGTGAATGAAGGTAAGTGTGTGAGGGTGTCTGGGTGCCGGCCGCAGCCGCTGTTCTTTCACATCAGTTGCACATCAGATTGTTGGGAGACGGAGCTCAGGGTTCGCCTCCTGAGCTGCTTTGGTGCCCAGGCGTAAGTTGAGGTGGAGGGTGGTTGGGGGTGGGGGGTGACAGACAAGGCTCTTGGGTGCTGGGATCATTCTCTGCGGGATGGTTAGCGCGGGAGACGTGTAGGAGAGGTGTGCTGACTGCAGGCAGACACTTTGGTTGTGATTGCCCACCAGTCTCAAAAGCCGCTGTGTCTCCCTGTCCCTATGATAGCAGGGGGCAATCAAGCAGCACAATAGCCCCCTCCCCCTCCACGCCAACACAAAGGGCAACGATCCCAAGGCTTTAGGGGCAGAAACAGCGGACAGGCGACAATCACCCGCCATAACGCGAGAGAGATCATGCGCTATTGTAGGTCTCCTTTGCACGTCGGTGTTTCTGTATTTCTCCATCTCATTGTTGGCCCTGACTGTCACCAACCCCACCCCCACCCCTCTGCTTCCCGGCCATGTGTGTGACCCCTTCCCTCCCCTCTCCAGCTCCCCGTCCATTGCACCGGGCGCGGGGGCTTCGCACCGTCTTCATGTTGGCGACGATCCCAAGGCTTTGGACGGAAGGCAGACGCAACAAGCTGGAGTAACAACACGGGCCAGGTAACATCTCTGGAGAAGGTGACGTTTTGGATAAGGGCTCGTCTTCTGAAGAAGGATCTCGACCCGAAAAGTCACCTATTCCTTCTCTCCAGAGTTGCTGCCTGACCCTCTGAGTTACTCCAGCTTTTTCGTTGAATGGGTGACGTTTCGGGTCGAGACCCTTCTTCGGACTGAAAATAAAACTTGCCTCGCTTGAAGCAGCTTGTAAATTAAAACATAAAATCAAGAAATATTAAAGGTCGACTCATTTATGTGCTGCTATTCATTCACCTGGCCTATTGCTGTCCTCCCTCGTCCACCGTGAGCGCTGGACAACTCACCGGGTGGAAACCTCCGCTGCATCCCGGGCGGAGGGCGATGATCACTGGACTGACCGGCAAGTAGAGGCGGCGGGTCGGCCAAGCCCGGCTCCCCGCCACCGGGATAGACACCAACTACTGGAGTAAACTCAGCGGGATCTCTGGAGAAGTCTGAAGTAGGGTCTCAACCCGAAATCTCACCCATCCCATCTCTCCAGAGATGCTGCCTGTCCCTCGGAGTTACTCCAGCATTGTGTGTGTCTATCTCCGGTGTAAACCAGCATCTGCAGTTCCTTCCCAATCCCACACTCTCGGCCCCGGGGGGTGGATGGAGCATCACACGTGGACACATCCCACCCACCACCCCAGACTTGCCCCTTCGGCAGGTCTTTAACCGCGTCCTCATGAGACAGAGTGACGAATACGAAACCACGGGGCAGGCGCCTCAGTAATAAAGGACAAGTGGCAGATCATCGCAGAAAGGCCGAAGATAGACACAAAATGCTGGAGTAACTCAGCAGGACAGGCCGCATCTCTGGAGAGAAGGAATGGGTGGCATTTCGGGTAAGTCTGAAGAAGGGTCTCGACTCCATTCCTTCTCTCCAGAGATGCTGCCTGGTCCGCTGAGTTACTCCAGCATTTTGTGTCTATCTTTGGTTCAGTCTTTACTCGAGCAAAAGAACAGATTATTAAAGTTCCCACGGTAGACTCACGAGACACTAAGATAAACGCACGGGCCATTACGTTATTACAACGAGTTTAAATGTTTCCATTTTTAACTTGAACAGTTAATTTGACTCGTGGAAAAAATCAAACATGTTTGATTTTTTTCACGAGTTAACAAGTTTCCCGAGTACCTGCCGTTAGCGCCACGAGTCGATAAGTTGCTCGTGCGAGTTCCGACGTTCCCGCTACGTGATCACCACGAGTGAAAACTCAGGGTCACTCGTGGGCAAACTCGCACAGTGAGACAGGGGTTTGAGGGTCATTCTTTTGGTTTAGAGAGTAGAAAAGCAAGCTTATAATTGCTGTAAGATTGAAAGGTGTTGCTGTTCAGATGGACTCAGATGTCCTCGTACACAAACCACTAAAGGTTGGCATGAGGGCACAGCACACAATAATGCCAATAAATGCTCTATGGCCCTTTCTGTGAAAGAATACGGCAGCACAGCAGTAGAGTTGCTGCTTTACGGCGCCAGAGATCCCGGTTCGATCCTGACTACGGGTGCTGTCTGTACGGAGTTTGTACGTTGTCCCCATGACCTGTGTGGGTTTTCTCTGAGATCTTCAGTTCCCTCGTACGCTCCAAAGACAGACAGTTTTGTAGGTTAATTGGCTTCGATAAAATTGTAAATTGTCCGTAGTGTGTGTAGGATAGTTGCGAGTGTATGGGGATCATTGGTTGGCGGGGATTTGGTGGACAGAATAGCCTGTTTCTATGCTATATCTCTCAACTAAACAAAAAATAAGATGAATGGCATAAAGATATCTTCCTGCAATTAAACATGGGTTCTGATGAGACAACACCTGGAATATTGTCAACCGATCCAAGGTCCACATCAATGGAAGGATACATTTGAAATGGAATGAGTGCAATTAAGTTTCACCAGCTTGGTTTATGGGATAGTATGCATTTTGTTTAAGAAGAGATTAAACGCAAATGAGTTTGGGAAAAAGAGAGGAACATACAAATAGAGGAACATCTACATTTTTTATAGGGCTTGGCAGGGTAAATGCAGGGATAATGTTTCCCATAGCTGGGGTGCCTCGAACAAGCCTCAACACAAGGGGAACATCAATCACAGCATAGACAAGGAGGAATTCCTTTATTCAGAGGGCAGGGAATATTTGAAATTCTCCACCCAAAAGGGCTATGTTGGAGGCTCAGTCATTGAGTACATTGAAGACGGACGTGGTTAGATTTTTGGATCTTAAACAGGACCTAGAGTGGAGATTTTTGATTGGAGAAAGGCTAACTTTGAGGGAATGCGTGAGGATTTTAAAGGAGTGAATTGGGACACTTTGTTTCATGGGAAGGATGTAGAAGAGAAATGGAGGACATTTAAAGGGGAAATTGTAAGAGTACAGAATCTTTATGTCCCTGTTCGGTTGAAAGGAAATAGTAAAAATTGGAAAGAGCCATGGTTTTCAAGGGAAATTAGACACTTGTTTCGAAAAAAGAGAGATATCTACAAGAATTATAGGAGGCATGGAGTAAATGAGGTGCTAGAGGAGTATAAAGAATGTAAAAAGAATCTTAAGAAAGAAATTAGGAAGGCTAAAAGAAGATATGAGGTTGCTTTGGCAAGAAAGGTGAAAGTAAATCCAAAGGGTTTCTACAGCTATATTAATAGCAAAAGGATAACGAGGGATAAAATTGGACCATTAGAGAACCAGAATGGACAGCTATCTGCAGAGCCAAAAGAGATGGGGGAGATATTGAACAATTTCTTTTCTTCGGTATTCACCAAGGAGAAGGATATTGAACTCTGTGAGGTAAGGGAAAACAGTAGAGTAGCTATGGAAACTATGAGATTCAAAGAGGAGGAAGTACTGACACTTTTGAAAAATATAAAGGTGGATAAGTCTCCAGGTCCTGACAGGATATTCCCTAGGACATTGAGGGAAGTTAGTGTAGAAATAACAGGAGCTATGACAGAAATATTTCAAATGTCATTAGAAACGGGAATAGTGCCGGAGGATTGGCGTACTGCGCATGTTGTTCCATTGTTTAAAAAGGGTTCAAAGAATAAACCTAGCAATTATAGACCTATTAGTTTGATGTCAGTGTTGGGTAAATTAATGGAAAGGATACTTAGAGATAATATATATAAGCATCTGGATAAACAGGGTCTGATCAGGAACAGTCAACATGGATTTGTGCCTGGAAGGTCATGTTTGACAAACCTTCTTGAATTTTTTGAAGCGGTAACTAGGGAAATTGATGAGGGTAAAGCAGTGGATGTTGTCTATATGGATTTCAGTAAGGCCTTTGACAAGGTTCCCCATGGAAGGTTGGTTCAGAAGGTTCAATCTTTGGGTGTTAATGGCGGAGTAGCAAGATGGATTCAACAGTGGCTGAATGGGAGATGTCAGAGAGTAATGGTGGATGGCTGTTTGTCAGGTTGGAAGCCGGTGACCAGTGGGTGCCTCAGGGATCTGTGTTGGGTCCACTGTTGTTTCTCATGTACATCAATGATCTGGATGATGGGGTGGAAAATTGGATAAGTAAGTATGCAGATGATACTAAGATAGGTGGTATTGTGGATAATGAAGTAGATTCTCAAAGTCTACAGAGAGATTTGGGCCATTTGGAAAAGTGGGCTGAAAGATGGCAGATGGAGTTTAATGCTGATAAGTGTGAAGTGCTACATCTTGGCAGGACAAAACAAAATAGGACGTACATGGTAAATGGTAGGGAATTGAGGAATGCTGTGGAACAGAGGGATCTAGGAATAACTGTGCATAGTTCCCTGAAGGTGGAATTGCATGTAGATAGGGTGGTAAAGAAAGCCTTTGGTGTGCTGGCCTTTATAAATCAGAGCATTGAATATAGGAGTAGGGAAGTAATGTTAAAATTGTACAAGGCATTGGTAAGACCAATTCTGGAGTATGGTGTACAATTTTGGTCGCCTAGTTATAGGAAGGATGTCAACAAAATAGAGAGAGTACAGAGGAGATTTACTAGAATGTTGCCAGGGTTCCAGCAACTATGTTACAGAGAAAGGTTGAACAAGTTAGGTCTTTATTCTTTGGAGCGCAGAAGGTTAAGGGGGGACTTGATTGAGGTCTTTAAAATGATGAAAGGGATAGACAGAGTTGACGTGGATAAGCTTTTCCCATTGAGGGTAGAGAAGATTCAAACAAGAGGGCATGACATGAGAATTAAGGGACAGAAGTTTAGGGGTAACGTGAGATGGAACTTCTTTACTCAGAGGGTGGTGGCTGTGTGGAATGAGCTTCCAGCAGAGGTGGTGGAGGCAGGATCGATTTTAACATTTAAAAGTAAAGTGGATAGGTATATGGACGTGAAGGGAATGGAGGGGTATGGTCTGAGTGCAGGTAGATGGGACTAGGGGAAAACAAATGGTCGGCACGGACTGGAAGGGCCGAGAGGGCCTGTCTCCGTGCTGTAATTGTTATATGGTTATATGGTTATATGGTTAAAGGACATGGTGTTCGCCCAGAAGAGTCCTGCTGAGGTTAAAGTCACCAAGATCTTCTTGAATGTCAGAGAAGGCATGGAGAACCTATTCCTGCTTTGACTTCATGTGTTTTTATGTTCCTGTAGCTGCCCCAATAAATGTACACCTGTACGATTTATAATCCTGCAGGACTTACAGTCTACTATATCTGATTTACACCATACAACATTCACTTTACACCCTGTACAAATTATTGTCTGATTTCAAGATTATACAATTTACACTCCATCCAAAAGTCACCCTTTCCTTCTCTCCAGAGATGCTGCCTGTCCCACTGAGTTACTCCAGCGTTTTGTGTCTATCTTAAGTTTAAACCAGCATGTGCAGTTCCTTCTTACATATACTGTGTATAATTTACACTCAATCCAGTTTACATGCTATAAGACTTATAAATCATTTTACTTACAACCTCTATGATTTAGAGGCCAATTGATTTAAATACCGCACATTTAGTACAAAATAATTTACACACCATATAATTTAAATTCTTCTTGCTCTGCACCGAACATGATTTAACAATTCACCTGATTCACTTGGTACACAACTTTGATAATTTGTACTCTACTAGTTTATGATTTACAGTTCATTCAGTTTACCGCCGGTGAACTCACCTTGTGTTCACTGTACGATCTACATTCCATTCAATTTACTACCTGCACGACGCGTTGTATAATTTGTTCTCTGCACGATTAATAGTCTGTGGTTTACATCTTGCGGGCGTGTCAGTCCATCCAAATTTAACCTTGCACAAATTCTTGTCTATTTCATTTAGATTTGCTACTGTAAATCTCGAAATGTGAAGTTGATTCCTATTTTTTCTCTTTCAACCTGTGTGATTTGGCATCCATTCAATTTACATCATTACATCTTAGGTAAAATGCCGTTTCCATCCTTCACAATTGACACTTCATCCACCCTACTGCCTGCACCATTTATAGCACGCAACAAAAGCTTTTCACTGTACCTCGGTACACGTGACAATAAACTAAACTAAACTAGCTGATCTAGCACAGGGGCTGTCCCACTGCGGCCACCTAATCCGCGAGTTCTGGCGAGTTTGCCCTCGTCTCATACTCGCAGCATGGTCAACACGAGATCCTAGGAGATCTTTGTAACTCTCCTTCATGCTCGAGAGTAGTCCCCGCGTACTCGAGGCCTCAGCTAGGTCGCGGTGTATTTTTCAACATGCCTGCGAGTAAAAAAAGGTTGCCTTGTAAAAAAAAAAAAAAAAATCAATACTTTTTTTACTCGTAGGTTTAGTCGAGGTAGGTCGTAGTAGGTCAGCATGTTACTCGTAGGTAATGGAGGGTAGTTGAAGATAATCGAAGGTAGTCGTAGATAATTTTCAACATAGTCGAAGGGAGGTTGAAGGAGATCGAAGGAGGTCGCCTTCACTCTCCACTATTCGGTGACCAATTTTCCCGAAGCTAATCTTCCACATAGTCGAAGGAGGTCTTCAACATGACACTTTTTCAAACATTCCTAAACTCGCCAATCAGGTTGCCGCAGTGGGACAGCCCCTTTACTGTGTTGCACAATTTACACTTCATCTCGTCGCCACCCTGCAGAATCCAATATATCCACTCTATGCAGTGTTCAATTTAATTCAATTTGGTCTGTACTCTTTATGCTTTACACTCCCTTGTGATATATGCGTTATATAATTTAAAACCTGCATAATTCTCAGACCATATACTCACAATTTACACACTAACAAATTTACATATTATACGACAGATTCTCAGTTCAATTTTTACTCTCCATCATTTATTATCCAATTGAATTACACCATGCATAATTTACAGTTGAATTACATCCTGCATGATATATTGTCCATTTTATTTACACTCTGTATGATTTTCACACCACCTATTTGATTCTCTATATATATTTCCCAGCCCATTCAATTTAAACTGTATACAATTTACAGTCCTTCTCATTCATCTGTGTGATTTTTTCACCATCTCTAATCTGCACATTTAATAATTTATAGATCATCCAATTTTCATAAACGAGCCATTAGATAAATAGCAACCGTGAAACTGCTGGAGGAACTCAGTGGGTGCGGCAGCATCTGTGGAGGGAAATGGGCAGTGACGATTTTGGATGGGATCTTTCTTCAGACTGATGGGCTAGAAAGAAAATAGCTGGTACTATGGGGTGAGGTGAAGGGGTTAGGCAACAGCTAGCAAGTGATAGGCAGATCTATCCATTTCTTCCACAGATAGAAACATAAAAAATAGATGCAGGAGTAGGCCGTTCGGCCCTTCGAGCCAGCACCGCCATTCAATATGATCATGGGTGATCATCCAAAATCAGTACCCCGTTCCTGCTTTTTCCCCCATTTCCCTTGATTCCGTTAGCCCCAAGAGCTATATATAACTCTCTCTTGAAAACATCCTGTGAATTGGCCTCCACTGCCTTCTGTGGCAGAGAATTCCACATATTCACAACACTCTGGGTGAAAATGTTTTTCCTCATCTCAATCCTAAATGGCCTACCCCTTATTCTTACACTGTGACCCCTGGTTCTGGACTCCAACATCGGGAACATTTTTCCTGCATCTAGCCTGTCCAATCCCTTAAGAATTTTATATATTTCTATAAGATCCCTTCTCATCCTTCTGAATTACAGTGAATTTAAGCCCAGTCGATCCATTCTTTCATCAGATGCTGCCTGACCCAATTAGTTCTTCAACTGCAGTTTGCTTTTTTGCTCAGTATTCCAGCATTTGCAGTTGTGTGTGTCTGCCCATCACAGTACATATCAAAAAGAATATACATTGAGTAGAATGTTAATCCTTCAGTGTGCAAAGTAGATGTGGCATTAATTGTACAGGAAAAATATTGTGAATGGTATAAAATCATAAATTGGACAGGGCACTAATCATAGATGGTGTGACAGGACACAAATCAAATGGACTCTCATTCATTCTATAAGTAAACTGGTTGGTTTGTAAATTACAGGTGGGGTTAATCAAGGTGATATTAAATTGCAAATGAAATGAACTCCAAATCTTCAAGCATGCAAACTGCATGTTGTATAAAACAAATGGCCTGGAATTCACAGAGGGTTTAAAACACATTGGATGCAAACTACACAGGGTGCCAATTGGAAAGAGTATAAATCAGACTGAATACAAGTTAAACAGACCAGAGTTGGAGTGGGATAGAAATCGGGTGTAGACAAAAATGCTGGAGAAACTCAGCGGGTGAGACAGCATCTATGGAGCAAAGGAAATAGGCAACGTTTCGAGCCAAAACCCTTCTTCAGACTGATGTGAGGGGGGGGGGCGGGAAGAAGAAAGGAAGAGGAGGAACCAGTGGACTGAGGGAGAGCTGAGAAGGGGAGGAGAAAGAAGGACTACCTGAAATTAGAGAAGTCAATGTTCATACCGCTGGGGTGCAAACTGCCCAAGCAAAATATGAGGTGCTGCTCCTCCAATTTACGGTGGCCCTCACTCTGGCCATGGAGGAGGCTGAGGACAGAAAGGTCAGATTTGGAATGGGAGGGGGAGTTGAAGTGCTCAGCCACCGGGATACCAGGTTGGTTGTGCAAGGGAGGTCAGGGAGTTGTGCAAATCACACAATATCAAATAGGCTATAAATCAAACAGGATGTATTGGATGGACTTGTAAATCAGACTGAATATCAATAATGCAAAATAAATGGGCTGCATATCGTACGGGGATGTCGGAAGCCAAAATGTTGTCTGTCCATTACCTCTGCAGATGCTGACTGACCCGCTGAGTTCCTCCTGCATTTTATGTTTTGCTATTGGGTATACAGTCCATTTAATTTTTTTGTAGTGCATCCAATTACTCCTTATATCATATTAAATCAATCTGATTTACAAGTTGTACAATTTATAGTCCATTTGATTTACAACCTTAAAGATTTGCACTCAATCCACTTTACGCGATGTACGATTTACACTCCATCCAATTTATACCATACAATCTATAGTGCAATGGGGTTCCACCCTCCACAATTAACACTTGACAATAAAAAAAACCGCAGATCTGAAATAAAAACAATAGCAAACACTCAGCAGATCAAGCAGCATCAATGGAAAGAGAAAAGGACTTAATGCTTCAGACCAAAGACCTTTCAACAGAACTGGGATTTATGCTCTGTGTGGGTTTGCAGCCTCAGAGTTGCTGCCCTTACATAGCCAGAGACCCAGCTTCAATCCTGACTACGGGTGCTGTCTG